>CAMAPF010000015.1:6370000-7095000 GCA_945859915.1 Cuscuta epithymum
TAGGATCAAAAGCGATACATGACTTGGTTCAGGCAGAGTCACTAGTTGAGCTACCTGGTGGTGATATCGCTCGAATTCAGGCCTACCCTGGTTGGAGTAAATTTTAGCAGAATCAGCCAATACAGCTGATTTGAGTATTACTAAACAGGATCAGACTCCATAATTTCTTGAGGAAAACAGTCAATTTGGTTCTCGTACTTTCATTGAAAAAGTCAATTAAGTCCTCGTACTTTTAAAAAATCAATCAAATCCCCGAACTTTGTAAAAAAGTTCAATTGAGTCTATTTGCAGGTTCCTTGCCATGTCAGCAGGTCACCCGCTGACGTGGCACACATGTCTCAGCCTAATCAACAATAACTTTGCTGACGTGACACACATGTGAAAGTCTTGTCAACCAATTGCTGAAGACGGGCACATACGTAGACCGCCATGTGTGCGCCATGTCAATGGGTGACCCGCTGACATGGCAAATGACCAGCAGATTTATTCAATTAAACTTTTTTTTACAAAGTTCAGGGATTTAATTAATTTTTTAAAAAGTAAAATGACCCGAATCGACAATTTTTCCTAATTTCTTTTCTTCTCTTGTTTTTCAGCTACGGCAACAGGCCTCACCCAAACAAAGCCTTAATTAGGGTTGTGGGGTAAATTCCATATTTGGCGGCTTGTTCACCGGTGTCGTTTTTTTGATGATCCTCAGTCAAATAAGCTTCGGAAGCTGATGAGTTCATGTCACTCTCCATAGCTTATAGCTTACCTACTCCAGCACTTTCTTGTTTCTCGATCCCGCTTTATAGCATCTACTGAAGAAAGAAAAGATCCCATTGTTGGGTAGAAGAAGATTTCAAGATGGCGGCGATGGCCCAGCTTCATTTTTCTGCTATTTCTGTTCCGAATCATTCTCAGAGTCGGAATCTCACCCCTCTATGTCCGCGTTCTTTTTCTGCCAATGGATCTTTGTTTGCCAGTAATCTCACAGTTTCGATTTCTTCCAAGCAGCAACGGCATTCAGATTCGCTCCTCAAACTGCCTCCCCTCTGCGCCGGCAGCGGAGGCGGCGTTGGTGACAGTGGGGTCGGAGGCGGCGGCAGGAAAGGTGATGGAGGCGGGGATTGGAGTTCCGGTGGCGATTCAGATGACTCGAAATCTTCTTCTGGGGACAATTTCGGACCGATCGGAGCCTTTCTCAGCGGATGGAGATCCAGGGTTGCCGCCGATCCGCAATTCCCTTTTAAAGTTCTCATGGAGGAATTGGTCGGCGTCACCGCCTGTGTCATCGGAGACATGGCATCTCGCCCTAACTTCGGACTCAACGAGCTCGATTTCGTCTTCTCCACCATGGTCGTGGGCTCAATCATGAACTTCGTCCTCATGTACCTCTTGGCGCCAACCGCTTCCTCAGCAAGCCAAACCCTACCTTCCATATTCTCTAGCTGCCCACCAAGCCACATGTTCCAGCCCGGTTCTTACGGCCTGGTCAGCCGGGCAGGCACTTTAGTGTACAAAGGTGTGCTCTTTGCTACAGTTGGGTTCGCAGCTGGGCTGGTGGGCACAGCCATTTCGAACGGACTGATCAAGATCAGGAAGAAGATGGATCCGAGTTTTGAAACGCCGAACAAGCCCCCGCCAACCATACTGAATGCGGCCACTTGGGCTATTCACATGGGGGTGAGCAGTAATCTGAGATACCAAACGCTGAATGGAGTCGAGTTCGTGCTGGCTAAATCTGTCCCAGCATTTGTGTTCAAGAGCTCGGTGATCGTGTTGAGATGTTTGAACAATGTTCTCGGGGGGATGTCGTTTGTGGTGTTGGCCAGGATGACTGGCTCACAGAGCGTGGATGATGGCGAAAAGAAGACAGTAGCTGCATTAGAGGAGGATGAATTGGCTTCTGAAAAAGAGAGATTGGTGAATGCTGATGATTCTTCAAAGTAATTTGGTCTGTAAGCTGTTCATTTTGTGTTGCACTGTGTTGTTTATTATCTTGATTTTAGTGAGAATAAAAAAATTGCACGTGTTGCAATACTTGCATTAGCGCACGAGTAGGTTTAGCCAGCCTTTTTCCCAGAGGATCAAAGCTACATTTCATTCCTCTTGTTGTCGCGCCTTTTGAATTATAGTTGCAACTGTTATTGATATTTGGGAAAAGGGGCAAATAAGGCCATGTACTAACTAAAAAAGGTCAAATAAGGCCTTATTTAAGAGGCTCTGTCCGGTCGTCGCCATTTGGGGCGGTTCCCAATGGATTTTTTTGATGAAATTTTTTGAGCATCTTATTCAGTAAGTCTAGTTTACTCATACAGAATTTCAGCTAAAACTTCAATCGGGAAGGCATTCAAATGAATTCTTGAAGATAACTACGTAGTTAAAAGCGCAGTTATCTTCAAGAATTCATTTGAATGCCTTCCCGATTGAAGTTTTAGCTGAAATTTGGTATGAGTAAACTAGACTTACTGAATAAGATGCTCAAAAAATTTCATCAGAAAATTCCACCGGGAACCACCCCAAATGGCGACGGCCGGACAGAGTATCTTAAATAAGGCCTTATTTGACCTTTTTTGGTTAGTACATGGCCTTATTTGCACCTTTTCTCTTGATATTTCTTAGAGTTCAAATTCTATGTTTATCAATATGGGAGCTTTTGCTATGAATGGCTGTGAGCGAGTACGAATATAAAAAATCAGGGAATCAAATTTGCTTACAATGGAATGATGGATGCTTTCTTTTATATATATACAAAACTGAATGTGTCTTAGATAGTTAGAAGTGGTAATTAAACGAAGTTTTGTCCCTCCCTAAATGGGTATTTTTCTCAAAATAAATTGCAATTCAGCTTTCTTATGCTATCCAAAAGCACTTTCAGTTTGTGAAAAGACAACGTGACTACATTTTTTATGCGTTTGGTATATGTTAGTAGGGGTGTATGGGTCACTTCCAGTCCCAAGAAAGGGGAATTCAGTACCGGTTCAATTCTGAGTCCGGTAAAACTATCCGATTCAAGTTCAGTTCTCACTCGACTTTGTGCCTTAAAAGCATTAAAATAGAAAAAGAAATCAATATTGAATGAAACCGCCTGGTGTTTAGCTATTTTGGAGGAACCTGAAGCATAGCGAGATCTCCACACTCCACCCTTATGGTAGTCACAGTTTCTCAACGTGGCACAATGAGAAGGGTCAATTGACTCATGGGTGAATGGCTGGGATGCGGCACCTCAACTACATAGGTGACAGTGGCCACAAGAGGACCAAAAATTACATGTAAACAAAACAAATTTAGTATTGCAGATTATCCACACACAAAAATTGTTGATGACATGCTTTTGAAAGTTATTACTTCATAGTTCATATGGTCAATAGTCAATACACAAGTGTCCCTCCATTTTCTCCATTGATGTACATTAATGAATTAGTGTAATGGGTTGGGAGATTTCAACAATCATAAGAGGATGATTCTTCTGACAACAAAACGCCTGAAACACGACTGTGGCCTAGACAGCTGCATGATGATTCTTTCATTCAAACAGCCAGATACAAACTACTACTGCGACCTTGGGTACCAGAACATGCCTTTGATACCCTCAGGGTCAGGTTGAAACCCCAGGTTCTGATAAAATTCAACAACTGCATTTAAAAAAGCGTGAAATCTGCTAGGTCAGCATAGTCAATCTTTTAGTAAAGCAGAAATATATAAAGATATACTACGTATTTGGTAAAACTCACCCTAATTAGTACTCCGTATGTAATAAGGTTCAAAATGTATTCACTTAGACGGGGCTTTACATTATAGTTTTATGCTCTACTAAGTTGTGGTTACTCAAGAAAATGTATATGGTGCATAGTCCCGCTTTTAATAACTAAATATCTTTCATTCACACAACCATAAGTTTTCTGATCATTTAGGCATGGTACCTTGACTGTCAGCAAACAATGAAATATTTCCAATGTCCCTTTGCAAAAGTGTCCGTATGAGCTTCTCAATAAGGGTCTTTCCAAGCCCTTGGCCCTGTGTCAAAAGAAGCATGAGTACAAGTACAAGTGTACAACTGTGCCGGGAAATATATATTTTTTTCTTTTTAAATTATTTAGAATTCCAACTATCCTCTATACCTATGTGGCAATATATGGAAAATGGTAGGATTGGTAGAATGAAAAATGTGTTGTATAATAAAATGATTTTTTCCAACGTTTGGCTTTAGCTTTTTTAATCGGTATATGCTAGAAATATATAAACAACTTTTGTAACCATTATATGTTAGATGTATATAAACAAAATGCATTAAAACAAATGTCTAAAATCAATAAATTCAGATTGAACCAGTTAGAATGTTTTTAATTGGACTGAAATTTTATGGTCTGATCTGCTTTGTTTTAGTCTGGTTTGGTTTGATCTGAACTGGTCTGGTAAATGTCTGGTCTCCATGTGTTTTATAATTATCAAAGTCTGGTATGGTTTCATCTGTTTAAGTCTATTTAAATTTGCTCTTGCTTGGGCTGGTCTCGGACTAAAAACCGTCCAAATAAAAACATCCTTATTACAAATGAACCCTTAAGGTTGATGTAAAAGATAACCTGATAGGAAGGATCTACAAGAACATCCCAAATGGTAGCATTAAAGACATGGTCTGATGTTGCACGGGCCATACCTATCAGCTGCTTTTGGACATTCACCTCTGCCAAGTAACTAGCCCAAGTACATCATGCCGTTTGTCACTTTCTTTTGAAGGGTTAAGAAAAACTCAGATGCCAAAAGATACACAAGCACACAAGAACAGGGAAACCACGTTCTACCTCTTTTTAATCTAATCTTGTGCTAGCTTTAAGACATGTAACAAAAGCACTATAATTTTTTCTATTAACCAATATAGTTATGGATAACGATGTGTGTTGGGAGAGTGCTAGAGAAGGGTTTAAGAGAACAGTAAAATTATCTTAAATTTACCCTCAAATTATCACACCTGACTCATTCACTTGGGAGAATTTTACCACCATGAATCCTTCTAAGTGCTAACCATCACCCTTGGTATTACCACTACCCTATAACTATTGTGCACACTTAGTACAAATCAGCTTTCAATATCTTTGTATTCTAACCTTTCACAGCTCTAATTTATTAAAAGAAACTCATTAATAGTTCAGGCATGCAACTGTAAGAAACAGGCTAGTCTTCATGATACCACAGATGAAACTAAATACCTTCTGTTGATACTATTCTAGAATGTAAAGTTGCCACGATGTAGCTATTTTTAAGAGCTGTGGCGAGCTTATTCAGTGGCCTTCTAGGCCAGCCAACCTGTTGAATAAAAAACAGACAGATTAATTCCATATGTCACTAAACGTCCGATCTAGATTACAGTTCTCTGAAACGCGAAGTTTTATTACACAGCTATTTCAGAGCTTCAATATGTTTGAGCGACCCATCCATGAGGGGCCCTAGTACAATAAGTTTGGTTAGCATATTTAATATAGATAACATGTGAAAAATATTACAATCATTCCATGATTAATACAAATAATATTTTCATTTTGTAATAATAACACATTCTATCCATCATTTATTAAAAAATAATGGATACATTTTATGTGAATCGTGTGAAATGTGAGCTCTACAGAGTTTCCGTACTTCTTATTTATTAAAAAATAATATATATACATTTATTATATGGATATATATATTTATTTTATATAAATATATATGTATATATATGTGTGTGTATACTCCATAATAAACAGTAAACGGGCACAATTTATATATTATGGTAAATTCATAACACAATGAAATGGTGGGGTGGGCTATTTTACCTCAAGACTCAAACAACGTTGTTAAAATAAGGGAAAAGGTCATTCCCAGGAAGGGAAAATTGAAAACAAACTGAAACAGGGATTCAGTAGGGTCCGTGTATATTACCAGATAGTTCCGTGAACTTCAAACATGTCATTTAGCTAAACAATAAAGAGCTTCATAGAAAAGGGCAAACATAAATCACCTTATCGCATAAATCTTGAAGATCATACAAATCAATATCCCCACAAGAAGAAAATATAATCTGTTCAACTGCCCCATCTGGTAGAGGCTTTTCAACTAGAATAAATTCCTCAGGGACATGATCTTCCTCTTCTTGGACGGAAGATGGAGGCTCGACCAAACTGTTATTCTTTGAAAACCTTAAACACAAAACATTTCAAAAGTTTCATACTTGATGAAGGTAAGACCAAATTATGGTGAAACTTCTCTGTGAATCCTTACACCCAAACAAGCAAAAATCATATATGAAGTATGAACTTAATAGTACTTCAAAGAAAAAAGATAAGCTATATCTTAAATGCAAGCTGTGGGCCTGTGGCCAAATAATGTAGCGAGGGTAGTTTGTTTTTGGCAATTTGGTAAACAAATTGCACTAAGGAGTCAAGTAAGAAAATGTTCAAACAAACTAGGATTCAGTCAATAAATAGCACAAACATGGATATGATGGACATAAGTCAGAAAATAATAGAGTATTTGTAAGAGATATGATGTACCCAGATGTAATTGCTTCCCAGAAGCCAGCCCTCAACTGAGATACCTTGAGATTCCTGCTACCTATAGAGATGGTAGAAAGCAAGAAAGCATGAAAAGGGAAACTCGAAAAAGTCTTTTCAAAAGATATAGGCTAGGAAACGTGGCAGAGTGCACAAATATAAAAAATATGTGTGCACGAAACCAGCCATATATTTATAATCATTTTTTATATGTGTATCCATATTTTCATTAAAACTTTGCTACATAACCAAAAAATAGTCTACATGCATTGGGTTTTTAGGCGCTTAAGAGGCGGGTTTTGAGGCGCGCCTCAAGGTGGGGCGTACAGATTGGGTATCAGGGTTTAGGTTTTTTTTTTGCAGGTTAAGAGGATTACGCCTAAAAAGTTGAGGTGTACGCCTTGAGGCGTGCCCTGAGGCGTTTTTCTTTTGTTTCTCTGTTTTTAATGTACAGTAACTTAAAAAGGCCTAAGACATTTCATTTAATAAAAGGCCCAGAGTACTTTTTAAATAGGAGTCCATTAATTAAAACACGTGGGCACACTAAACCCTAACAAGTCTTATTTCATTGAAACCCTAACAAGTCTTTTATTCATTTAAACCCTAAGTCCTTAACGTATACTTTTTATTCATCTTTCAGTTTGTGTGTGATGTTTCTGTGTGTGATGTTTGTTTGTGTGATTGAATTCTAATGACTTACTGGTATTAGCTCATATGTGTTTGTGTTTCACACTTTTTGGACTTCACACTTACTGGTATTAGCTCATATGGATATATCCTTTACTTCTTTAGTTGTTTGTTACTAGTCTAACTATTTTAAGTTTTATATGTCTATATATTTTGAGGCTTATGCCTCAATACTCCTCAAGGCTTATGCCTCGCCTCTTAGGAACAAACTGCCTTGATACCTGAACCCGCCTTTTTAAACCTTGTCTACATGTTAAAATATAGATAATATAAACATATCTAGCAAATGTAACGCGGGCCATGGAAGATCACAAAGATCATGTTGATACAAGTAATTGAATATATCTCATAAAAATCATATAAAAATCTTTCACAAAGACACTTGTTTCCATCAAGAATTCCCATCAGAAAAGGGAAAAAAGGGAGGCCCAATATTCCTGATTAATTAGAGGAACAAATATTCCATTTATTTTTCGTTTAGAAACAGCACGGAAATGGTAATTAGAAGTTTCCAATGTGTGCCCAAGTTCATGAACGAAACATGAGCTCTGCAGAGTTTCTGTCCTTCTTAGGTAATAACTTTCATTTTCACCATTCACATAATAACATGTTAAAATGTAAGCCGTGGATTGAGTTCTAGGATCTCACAAAAAATCAAGCAAGGGAGTTCCATTAGAAGCTCAGGAATTTTACTCTTCAACTAATGATAATTTTATTTCCAATAATGTCGTTCAAAGCAGCTTATTTTCTTATATTGACAAATTCTGCTTATAGCATTTAGGGTACGTTTGGATGGAAGTTTTGGGAGAAGTACAAGGCGTTCCAGGGATTAGCCTATATGAGAGACATGAAAAATGCTTCTCAAAGTCTGAACTATATATCTAATCAAAACTAGCCTAGAAAACCAATAAACCAAGGTGAGACCCAACATTTAAATCTGTAGAAGAGTGAAAGAACCTAACCTCTCGCAACCCCAGAAGGAATCTTGCAAGGGAATGAAACATCGTTTCTTATTTCAATGCCGGGAAAGGCAATACAAAGAACAGGAGACCTGCAGCAGTTATCAAATTCAAGTAAATGAAATTATGAAAATCAAACGAATAAATTCAAGAGCTAACTAAGGTTTACCGTACAATGAAGAGGAGGAAGAAGATGTCATGCAGGAAAGCAGGGCTCCGGTTTGCATCTCTTTTGGGATTCGAAGCCTTCAAATCTGATTATGACTCTAAGCGATCTTTTGACGTGGAAATAGACGAATGAATGGCCGGTGGCCTGGTGCTCAGCCAATGTTTTCCGGTGGAAATGGGTTATCAGTTCAATACTAGAGTGATGATGAGAAGTGGGAGCATTTGGATATTTGAACAGTAACTATCTTGCATATCATGAATTATACTACATCCTTCCCTTAAAATTTTGACAAGTTTGACCGGCACTGGGATTAATAAAGTAAAAACTGTGTGATTGAGATTTGTAGAGAGGAGAGAGAATTAACAGAAATCACAAATTCTTTACTTAAAAGGGAAAGTGGCAAAGTTAGTGGGACATCCAAAAAAGGAAAGTTAGCAAAGTTTTAAGGGACGGAAGGAGTAATCCTCTCCCCTGAATTTAAAATGTACCACTATAAATTAATAAAATAAAAACTATTAACGAAACCAATCACAAATAATATCAACAAAAGAAAAAGTTACAAAGTTTTTTGATGAATATAAAATTATATATAATTTGTAGAGCGGGCGCAAAATACTGAAAAAATCCTCCTCTTCGTGTCGCCAAAAAAGAAAGAGAAAAATAATTAAAATACACCAAACTTTAAAGGGGTGGGAGATATTATCCCAAACTTGCATATGCAATTTAAATACCTCAAACTTTATATAAAAAGTTATTCTAGCATCATAGTCAAATATTATTTCTTTTAAAAATGTAAATTTATGGTGTTAATTACATAATTTAATTTTTTTTTAAATTTATGAAGACACAATTAACATTCTAATATTACATTGCGAAATAAATAATATTACCCCAAATATATATATAATTGCAGCACTTCTAATTTGCTATTTTAAATTAAGCAATCAATCCCATAAATTTACATTTTTAGAATAAATAATACTCCGTACATGACAATGGTGCAGAAATAACTTTTTATATAATGTTTGAGGTATTTAAAATACATATGCAAGTTTACTTTTAAAGTTTACATATACACATAAAGTTTACCTCACACCCCTTCAAAATTTGGGGTATTTTTTATTATTTTCCTCAAAAAGAAAAGATGACAAACTTTTTGCACTTTCAGTTATAAGGAAAATATGAGTAAGAGTACATAATATTTTACATTTACCTATACTTTAATATAAATCTACATGTTTCGACAGAATGGTGGACGGATAAATTGTGATATGGTGTGATGATCTCAAAAGTTTCTGAGTGAAATGGTTCAAAGTCTGGTGTGCTGAAGGAGCTGCCACATTACATGAAATTCTCATACTGTTGTTATCAAGGATGGAACCTAAGCTCCCAATCCAACAACTTCACTCAGCAACCATTGAGCTATCTGTGTGGGTAAAAGTATAATATATCAAAAAAATGAAACAATGATTATATTTTCTAGAGCTCGTTTGGTAACACTGAAATTGTTTGATTTGGCTGAATGTGCTACAATTGATGAAGTTCTGGCCGAAACGGCTCAATTGGCTGAATCTGCTAGATTATGAAAAAATTATATTCCCTATGTCCCTTAAAACTTTGTCAACATTCCTTTTTTGGATGTTCCATTAACTTTGTCACTTTTCCTTTTAAGTATTACCTCCGTCCCTTTTTTATTGGGACGGAAGAGGGTGACACGAGTTTTAAGAAAAATGAGTTTGTGTGGTTAATATTAATTGATAAAGTGAGAATAAAGTAAGAATGATTTCGAGCCACACGAACTTTACCAAATAAGGTATGAGACAATTAAATAGGGACATCCCAATATGGTAAAACGAGACATTAAAAAGGGGACGAAGAGAGTAAAGAATTTGTGGTTCCAGTTAATTCTCTCTTTCCTCTGCACAAACCTCAACCATAGTTTTTACATTATTAATCCCCGTGCCGGTCAAATTTGGCAAAGTTTTAAGGGACAAAGGGAGTATTGAAAATATATTTTATGAATAAAGTAAATATAAAAACTATGAAAATTAGTTAAACAGATTCTCTACAATGACGATCTTTCCGCATTAATTCAAAGCAACTCTTATTTTTGTCATCACTTCACTATTTTTTCATGTACAAAAAAGCTTTTGAAAGAAATGAGTAGAGCTCTTAGAAGTTCTCTACAGGTTAGGACTTGGGAGTACTGAGGAGGAGTTCATTATACAAGGAACCTTCTTCTATTTGTGGAGGAGTTCAAATTTCGACACTTTTAATCTAATGGATCAATGTTGGCTTAGACCATAGGCAACAATACTCCCTAACTATTCGTCCATACTAGTCAGGTAGCTGCAATGGTATTCAAATTACACATAAATCATAATTTCCTCATTTATTTATATTTAAATTACTATATAATAAAGTTTTAACTGGTCCATGTGAACAAGGCACAGTTACCTTGAGTGTACTTATACATAGGTTAGAATAGTGAAAAATCAAGAACTAAAATATAGTTAGCGAAAATGCGACTTCTTATAATTTAGTGATTACAATATGTACTAATTTTAGTGATCATTATTAATTTCAAATTTTCACTATAGTAAGTAGTAAATGTGAGAGTAAACTCCTGGTAACCTTGATTTTGCCACTTCTTTTCATAAAATTTACTCTGTATTTCAATAATATTAATGAAAAAACCTCTTATAGGTTCTCCAAATAAAAATATTGCGTTTTTTAAAATTAAATTGTTGTCTATGTTGAAACTTATATTTTGTCATGATCAGCATTAATATGTTACAATTGACAGTATTACTCACGATTATCACTTGTGGTTAGAGAACAATATAATTTTACTATTTCAGAATACCATATTATTTTAATTTGAAACAATCTTCGATTTATTTGTTAATTAATTGGTATTCTAAATTTTCATTTTGAATCCTCATCTTTTTTTGGCTTGGGTAAGACCGTAAGCCCAGTCGTTTTTTGAATCCTCATCTAACTAGTAACTCAAGCTAGGGCTTCAGCTTGCAAACAATCAGACCCAAACAAGATGTGTTTGGAATCCTACTGCCTCAATGTTGATTGACGCACCAATATTCACATACACCATCATACAACAGTTACAACACTGTATAAGTCTCTCCAAATGAGGCACAGGCACCTATGACTGCAACACTTGAAGATTTTACATGCATCAGCCCAATGTTAAAGTTATATACAAGTTTGAAAAGTTTGAGTCAAAAAAAGCTATGAGGCTTATTATATACCAAACCGAAACTGCTTCATCCCTCTATGGATAAAAAATTTCAATGTAGTCAGCTGTTCACTCCGATCCACTCTTCACTCTTCACTCTGCCCTGAGTATGCATAAATGAGCTAGGCTATTCATAGACAACAAACCAGTCACTCAAGTAAATGACTAATTTTTCTATTCACTCTGGATGGCCAGATGGGTGTATTGCTTGCTTCATTTGAGTACATGGATGGCATGGTGGGGCGCTATTTCCCTCGGACAGCTCCCGAAGACAGGCATACCAGACTATCAGCATTTTACCTGTGATTAAGTATAGATATCAATCAATAAGGTAAAAATGAATCTTTATTATGCTATTAAGGCATGAAAATGATATAATGTTGAGTGTTGGGACCATGCATGGGATTGGCTTGTGCTTTACTTACCAGTTGGTGAAACCTACATTTCTACCACCCTTTTGCAAGTCAAGAGTTAAATCCACGTAAAATGGATACAAAGACATAAAACCAACTTATAAAAGCTAGAAGTTTTGTGAGGCTGCAAACATATTTGTTTTTGGAACCTCCTAAAACATCCAATACTAACGGAATTAGACAGACACTTATATTCAAGGTGATTCAACCTTACTTTTCTATATGCGGGAGTTGGATTGCACCAAAACCATTTTAAGATGAAACCCAAAACTTGATAGCGAAGAAGTATACTAGAAATCAGGCACAAAATTGTGTCAGAAGTGTAAAACGTATCCTAACTATGAACCAGAGAATCCTTTGCTCCTACCAGTTTTTTCCTTCTGGTGCCCTTGATCTTCGCGCATACTTGTGTTGCTTCCCACCAGCCGGACCGCCAAAAATACCTATCCTTCCTATGCCTTTGGATATAGAGGTTAAGAAACTTTTTCCATGTCCTGATTTAACCACCATCCCTTGTTTCATGGACACTTGTTCCTTTTCCAGATCACTTAGTCTCATCCTCATTCTTGATATTTCAAGCTTTAATTCTCTGTTCTCTCTCCTCAGAGAAGCATACGTGTCTCGAGGAGACACAGCTGCACTTGTGACACCGCTGCTTATTTTTTGTGACAGAAATCCGTCTCCTGAATCCCCAGACACGACACTTCTCAAACGGATCTGTTCAAAGTATAGAACTTTCACCACCATCTTCACAGGGAGCCTGTCGTTTTGTGCAGCATGGTTGCAGGCTTCTTGAGACAACTTTTGGCAGTCTATGAACCTGCATAGCTTTTTACATTCTTGCTCAGATAGCTTTGGATGTGCCTGTATAATATTTCCAAGATTAACATCTTCCAGTTATGAGTACCAGGTAGATATACTGAAGATAGACATATGAGTTCAAAATGTGGTGAGTAAACTAGTATTAAGAGTTGAGATTCAATCTTAAGAGATTAAGACAATAGAAGTGCTTCAATGTCTCGAACATGAATTTGAATTTCATATGCGGTCAATATAGGATGACTTAAGATGCCAGTTTTAATATGAATTTGTATTTTGTATTTATATCTGGCCAATACATGATGGCTTAACATTGCCCCACAAGATACTGACTTGATGATTGCTCAGGTGGAGCATACCAATGATAAATCTCGTACGCTCATTATAGTCTTATGGGGATTGTTCGTTGGAGTTTAAGAGAGTGTGATATCATGTTAAGATTTGAAATTCCATTCTATAGGCGCCGATGAGCACATTGAACTATCCATGTGGCTGAGAGCATTCACAGTCCAGGCACAACGACGCAATTATCAGGGGCGCGCTCTACCACTGAGCTAATAGCCCATATCCCATCATCGTGTGAGCCTCCCACTGGAGGCTCACTATTATAAAAGCCAGAGAAACCCCATCCATGTTTTTATTTATTTTTATTTTTAACCCCTATGTCGCCACATTTTATTTTCATCACTATGATTTCATATTCAAAATACGAAATATTAAAAAATATCAAAAATGAATCGAAAAATTCATGAATATGAATTTAGGTGTATCTAGGAAGAACTTTGAAGAAACGCTTCCCTAGATACACAAGCTTTGGTTTTTTAAAATTGAATTAAAACTCCACAAAACAAATTTAAAAAAGACCTAAAGTGAGAGATTTCTCAATGTGGTTTGACCAATGTGTATTAGGACCCAGCTTAGTGACTCAGGCCTAATTACTTGGAAAGTGAAATGTAAATTGTTTTCAAAAGTTAGAACCTCACCTTTAAATAGATATCTATAGCGCGATAGAGTCCATCGTCTAATACACGAGCATAATCTGGTAGAACCGCTATCATATCGATGAACTTATCAAGACTCAAATACGGGTCAGGAGCGATTTCGGCTAGATAAGCGTCAATGAGCTGTCCAACTTTCAATATAGAGCCATGGCTTGGAGAGCCGAGAGCTTCAGATTCATACCCACATTCCACATTCTCTTCATCTTCGACCCGTTGCAGGAAATGCACCAAGATCCGGTGGACCATATCGATGTCAAACAAAGAATCACCTGTCTGAGTGGAAGGGATGAGGAGGTCGTCAAGTAAAACCATTTCTAACCGGCAGGCAATCCTTCTCTCGAGCTCTAGCCTGCATGCTAACGTGGCATCCACCACGATCGCCATCCTCAACATTGCGAATAGAAAACTTATTGGGACATAATATGATGACCCCTTCTCTTGAGGCAATAGAGTGACGAGGTTTTCGACAATGAGTTTCTGTTTGTTTTCTACCACAATAGGATATGCCCGGGCAGGGTTCCATATGTGCGGTTTCCCTATACCTTTTAGGAATACATGTGCATAATGCATCAATGATGCAACAATGGTACTAGTGCGTACCCCAGCTTTGCTCATAGCAGTAATGAGTCTATGGTAAGAGTCAATTCTAAGAATGGAGAGATCTTCAACCCACCATTCCAGAGATCCGCTGTCATCTTCAAAATCCAAATGTGATAGACCAGATACAAGTTGCTCTTGACAAGCAATCTTGGCAATGGAGTCAATACATCTCCCTGGAATTCCTAACTCTTCGGCAGCAGGTAGCAATGTATCACAAGAAGCCAAAACTTCGACTGACTTCTCGAGACTATGAGCCACCACTTCATCCATATAGGTTTCTGTACGCGAAACGAGGCTCTCCTCACTATAATCATCATCCATTTCCAAGTACTCTGCCACACAACGTAGATGCGCCACATTTGCTGTTGTGATTTCAAAGTTCATGCCATAACAGAACTTTACTGCAAGCTGGAATGCCTCGGGCCCGCCTGGTATGTGATTGAGTTCAAGTTCTATATGGTTTGATGGACTATTATTCGCTTCTGCCACCATCTTTCTGATCTTCCCACTTTGAGATACCAGAGGAAACTAAACAATTTAAAAAAATAAAAAAGTTAACAGGAGACATTTCCTTTAGAGATACCGAGTATTGTGGAAAGCAGGAAATGGAAAACAACGTACCTTGTGAAGAAGGAAAGACTCTCCATTAACATAAATAGTAATATCCCCTGCTACATCAGAAAATATACTGCAGAAACATAGATTCGTCAGATTCACATGCAATAAGACCTTATGCAAAAATGCCTTGTGTTAATGAATGAATAAACAAAGTATACAGATGAACACATACTATTTGCAGGGGAGGATCTATGTACGAGCTATAGTAGGCTGAACCCCAGAACAACTTAGTAATTTTTCAATTTTTTTAGTGTAAGTTTTTTCATTTTTCACATTTAGCCCACCCATATAATATTTAAGCCTAGTATAATTCTTATTCAGCCCAGAGCATCTCAGATTCCTGGATCCGCTCTTGATCGTTTGACACTCAACTGCTTTTCACATGGTGGGAATTAAGAAAGTTTGGAAGAATAATTTCACAAAACTTATGAAAGTGTGCACTGGTGAGCGTATTTATAGAGAGAGACAAGTATTTCTAAGGAAATAGTCTATGAAATAAAACAAGATACATTTAATTACAATTGCACCTTTTGGGCTATGTAACCCAAATAGGCCATTTAAAAAAGGATTTTTTTTCCAATTCAAGATCCATATATGTTTGTTACCAATCAAGAATTTGAAAGATGAAATGCATCGGTTTATGATTTGAATGGTTGAAAACTACCAACCAAAGATCTAAAGTACGGAGTATTATAGATCTTGATTTCTTTAATAATTTATTTGTTTTATTGCCACTTTTGATGATTTTTTCTTCGCAATAATTTATTGGTTTAATAAAAGTAAATAATATTTAAAATATTTAACAAAAATCATGACATTTTAAGTCTTAAATTGATACTCCCTAGTTTACAATTATTCAGGTCTTATGTAAATAAACTATCTTTCAGGCCCTTCATTGATATTTAAAATATCTTTTAGATTATTGATTGAAAAAATTCCTTATAAAACAGAAAAATCATTATCCAGTGATTTCAAATAGAGTTATCTTGTTTGGAATTATAAATGTTACACTTGAAAATAAAAATAAAATAAATTGCCTGTAATAGGGTTATGTTTGAGTCATATTCTCAAAATTAAAGTGCACTTGATAAAACTATGATTGGTACTTGATAAATTTGAAATTTCATATTCCCTTTCAATTCATCCTGCACTACCCTTCTAAATCCGGCAAGTAAGATGGAATTCTAAAATAGTACTAGTATCATTGATATGGTGATTCAACATGGAAATATGACTTCCAAGTTCCCAGCCATAGGGACCAAATCTAATAAAATGGAAAGGATTTACCTGGGATTGATAAATTGATAAAACAGAGATAGATAAGTACTAGGCTATTAGCATGTGAGATTGGTATGTAAATGCCAAAAGGTCCAAAATCAAAGCCTCAGATTCAAATACTGCCATAAAACGATGGACTGAATCGTACCGGTTGGGGGATGAGCTTGTGGGAGAGGTGATGGCGCTAGCGGGCGGCGGAGAGCGGCAGGAATGGGCGGCGGGGGAGTGTTGCTGCGACAGCGTCGCCATTTCTCTTCTTCTTCTAATGGCAGTGCTATGGAATAGTAGTCACCTCCGTACTGAAACTGTTGCTGCTGGGAACAATAACTGATTGATGTAACACTACTAAAGACTAACAAAGCTGAAATTCTGTCTCCCACACTCTGCAAATTTACCTTTCCTTCTTTAGCAATCTGCTTTTACTTTTCCTTCGTTTGGTAGGAATCTCTTTTCACCAATCTCGATAATCCTCTCTCTCTCTTTTGTTTTTTTCAAAGAGCACTTTCTTTTTCTTCTTTTTTGTCCAAAAGGATAATAAACGCACTTCTCCCATCCGATTTTTCGGTCATGCACGCGAATGAAAACATTTTATTTTCAAATTTTATGATATTTTATTAAATCCTCTAAAAAATTAAACAATGTATATCTAATAAATAAATATCCTCCATCTCATAGGCACGATGATTTTATTGTTTTTGAGTTATTCGAAAATAAGTGTCGTATTATTTTTGGAAAAGAAATATTTCACTCAGTTATATTGTAATTTCAATCATAAGTTTTAGAGTTTCAATTACTTTATTAATAATTATATCAAATCAAAACAATTATGGTGCATATGTACATAGTTTTGTGAACATAGTTATTTTTTTTTATTTCTACGGATCTTTTGGTCTAATATTAAATAAATTTACATACTCCGTATTTTTTAATTACTAGCATTCACGTAAAAACTATTGAGAAACGTTAAAACCTGGTGATACAGAGTCCGTTTGGTAACACGAAAATCGGCTGATTCAATTCGGCTAATTCTGCTAAAATTTATGAAGTTGTGGTTTAAGTGTCTGCATTGGCTGATTATGCTGATTTAAGAAAAAAATCTAAATATGTTTTATTAATAAAATAGAGAAAAAATTATAAATAAAAAAGCTAAAATGGTCATCTATAGTAACTTCAGCCAATACACTCAGAAAATAACTCCAACCTTACTTTTTCTTATTACGGAGTATTACACAATTTAACACGCGAAAACAAAAGTTGCGTGTTTGATGAAAAAGTTGAGTGATAAGTATGATAAGCTAAAAAACGATGTTATAAAACGGTCTCTAGTTTTGTACATCAATTTGAAAATGAGGGAATGAGTGTTATTATTTTCTTATAACAATATAAAGTAGTATTTCCTAAAAAAATATAAAGTAGTCATTCATGTGATAAATATCTATACGCATGTGTTTGTGTATACACATGTGTCATTATTGTTTGTTCTCATTTTCCATTTTGCTACATTCCAATAAACTATTGTCTTCAAATCATAAACATTTTTAAGCTCTTAATCATGTCATGCCATGTTACATTGTTACTCAGCCTACTGCCCAATCCGCACATGTTAATTAATTTAGTCTAATTAATTTTCATGATATAAGATTATAAGCTGCAAAATTAATGTCATGCAGCTGCCGGATTTTATATATATTTGGTTAAAGTTAAACTCGAGCGAAAGTTCAGAATTTTGAATTTTTGAACCACATATTTATGCTACGTACATGAAACGATACCCTGCCCACTATTTAATTCATTAATGCTAGCTGACATAAGAAAACTATTGGGATATTATGAGGGGCGGAGTCTGGGCACTGGGCCAGTATAAAAAATATTTTTAGAAAAATAAAATTACACAAAATTTTTTATCTTAAAAATTAAGTTATTTTTAAAATTTGGGGTGGGCCAGGGCCTAGGTTGGCCCACCCCTAACTCCGCCCATGGATATTATGATCATGCATTGTGTTAAAAGTATTTTTTAGATTCATCAAGTGAATATTTGGTACTTTAAAATACTCTTTTCCTTTCTCACTCTTATTAGTTATTACCATGACAAAAGTCATCAATCAATTTCCTGAATTAAGGACTCATTTTGTCAACTTTCTTTACCTAAATTGACAAATTGTTACATTGGCTAAAGTTACGATTGGGCATGGGTGACACCTGATCCCCCGGAGTTTGAAGGGCCTTCGGGGCACAATGGCGCACTAGACACCACACGACGTACATTACATTACTCTTTCGGTAATTCCGTCATTTGACACGTACACTACAAATTATGACATTTTGATCTTTAAACTTTTTTTATCCTAGTAGGCAAATCAATGAATGGTAGGGTAAATGCTTGGAAAAATTTACCAATATCAATATTGAGTATCATTTTAAAAGAGTTTAATTATTTCTCTAACTCGTTACTCCGATCATGCACAATCTATACAATGATATCAACCATATCAATATTGAGTATTATTTTTTCTATATTTATTAATAGAATATATTTTAAAAATATTTTTTCTTAAATCAGCAGAAACAGTCAATGCAGTCATTTCAGCCTAAATTTCATAAATTTTTGTAGAATCAACCAAAATAGTCGATTTTTGTGCTACTAAGCGGGTGCTTAAAATGTCACTGACACAACAATCGAGAGAGGGAAGGTGTCAAAACTATTTGAATAGGTCTTGATATAAAAAAAAGCTAGAAACTGAAATGAGAATATATATAAATATTTGGTGATAATGATTGAAGGTTGATAATAAAACATTACATTATCCAGTCGTGTAGGGTATTCAAAATCTAAAGGTTTGCCACACAGTCCTCCGTCCCCATCTCATTCTCCCTCCTCAGCCCAACCGCATGGTCAAGAAGTCAGGGGAGAGGTTGAGTAATACTCCGTATAATAATGGCCAAGGTCCATATTACAAAGGGAAAATGGAAACTAATAATTCAATCTTTTAGCGGTTTTCTTTCAATAATCTCACCTTTTGATTATTCATGAATAATCCAACCTTTGCACCCCATCTTCATTTGTTGGTCCCTGATCGGTTAATGACTTGCTATTCCAAGTTATTTTCTTATCTTTGCAAAATATTATCTTTGTGAAAGATGAGATTTATGGTATAATGATTTGCAAAGATAAGAAAATAGCTTGGAATAGCAGGTCATCAACCGGTCAAGGACCAGTGAATGAAGATGAGGTGCAAAGGTTGGATTATTCATGAATAATCAAAAAGTAGGATTATTGAAAGAAAACCGCTAAAAGGTTGGATTATTAGTTTCCATTTTCCCTATTACAAATATCTACGGAGTACATTATTCTTACCACATAATAATACGGAGTATAATATACCACATACTACGTATATTTTAAAACTAGTTTTTTTACCCGTGCGTTGCACGGGATGCATATGTTATATGTTTAACCATGTCATTAGATGATAGTGGAAATCTAATGAATAGTTTAACTACCTCGGATTTACATATGTTTAGGGGCGTAGATAGGGGTGGGCCAGACCTGACCCAGCCCAAATTTTAAAAATGTCTTTATTTTTAGTGTAAAAAATTTCGTGTAAAAAATTTTTTAAAAATATTCTTTGTACCGGTCCAGTCTGGCCCAGTGTCCTGGCTCCGCCCCTGCATATCTTAAAAATTTGGAATGAATTTTTCAGAGCACAAAGTTGGATAAAGTTGGGATCACTTCGTAATAATAAAAATACTTTTCATTAGATATATAAATATTTTGTTAGGTATTTGTGTTTATAAAATATACTTACTCCGCCCCACTAACATTGGGACATGAGGAGGTGACACGGTTATTAAGAAAAGTAAGTTTATGTGATTGATATTGAATTGATAAAGTAAGAATGATTTGGCCACACAAATTTTACCAAATTTGGTATGAGACAATCTTAGTGGGACTCCCTGAAAAGGAAAAATGGGACAATCTTACCTGGACGGAGGGAGCAATAACAAGAAATAATTACATAAATATGACCAAAATAAAGATGATTTACAAAAATATGATTAGTGACTAGAGTAGTAATGAAATCATAGTAATTCATATTTAAGTTTTGAGCTTAAGTTACCACAACACCACATTGTAGTAATGAATAGTCATAATTATGTAAATATGTTTTATTTTAGTAATATTCTTGTAAAAAACCCCAATAACAAATGATTCATGCAATTGAGGAACGCTATAAATGATAGTATAACTTTAAAAATCAAAATTTTCACATTATAATTACTAATTGCTAACTATTAATTTACACATTATTGTTTAGAAAAAATGAGTATGAAATCATTAAATATGGAAACGCAAGCTACACCTTGTTATTTAATATTGTTATAGAAGACTATGTTAATTAATAATATAACTATTACTGTACTGCAAGACAATAACAATGATGTTTTTAATTGGACTAAAGTTTTATGATCGGGTCCGCTTAAGTTTGGTTTGATGACCTAAACTGATCTGGTCTGGTAAGTGTCGGATGTCTGTATAACTTACTAACTTATTCTGATCCGATCAAGTCTATTGTATTTAAATTTGATCTGATTTGGTGTAGTTTCTTTTAATCTGGTGTGGTCTAGCTTATAATTGAAAACATTTAAATCAAAATATTGTAAACGTTCTGATTTTTTTCTTTGCGTTAAGTGAAGTCCCGGCAATTATGTATCACTATTATTATATTATAATAAAAATAATAATTATTATCTATCATCATCATTATAGATTAATTTGAAATGAAAATATTCCAATTACTCCAATATTCATGTAAATCTTATTTTTTAATGAGTATGAAGCATTAAATGTCTAATTGGAAGGAAAAACAATGTGTCATACCTTGTTACTTTATATTATTATAGATATTATTCTTTACTCCCATTGACCTGACTTTAATTGTGACTTTCACTTACCTAGAATTAGGAATGTTTATTTTATTTCCGTCTGTAATTCAACTGGTGATGTGAAGCAATTTTAGTGGCCGTTTGATAGCATTGTTTTTCGATTTTTCAGGCTTATCAGCCAACTTTTTAACAAAACACGTAATTTTTGCTTTCACGCGTTAAATTGTGTAATAAGCAGAAAAAGTAGGGTTGATGTTACTTTTCCGGCTGTATTGGCTAAAGTTACTATAGATGATCATTTTATCTATTTTTAAAATAATTTTTTCTTTATTTTATTAATAATATATGTTTTAAAACAATTTTTTCTTGAACTAGTAGAATCAACCATTGCAGTCACTTCAACCAGAACTTCATAAATTTCAGCAGAATTAGTGAAATCATTTTCGTGCGGCCAAAATGGCTCTTAAAAATTAGTATTTCCTTAGCTTATTGATCACGTAAGTGTCGTTGCAAGAAATACGGAATAGGCGAGATTTTTTTGCAGGGATTCACCAAAATTGATATGGGATTTGATAGATATTCAACGGAAACACTTTGACACAAGTTATTTGACACGAAATTATCGGTCAATTCATGTCAAATCCATATCAAGTCTGTAACTTTGTTGTAGTGTTTGAACTGTGACCGTACGTATCTCGTGAATTTAGATTTTAGCATACTCCCTCCGGTCTTTATTAAAGTTCCTAGTTTGACTTCACACAGATTAAGAAAATAAATTTAACTTTATTGTGGAGTGCACTGTTTGATACAGTTTGGACACTGTTTGACACTGTTTTGCACTGTTTTGTTTCCTAAAATGGAAGTGTGAACTTAAATAAGAGACATCCCAAAAAGGAAAGTGAGAACCTTAATAAGGACGGGAGGGAGTATAAAATTTAACATCTTATTTTCCCGGTACAAATCTTGTCTTTTCAACAAATTAAACAAAGTTAAGTACGTATAGCACGACTACGACGTTCATTGATAGATCTAGAGGTAGTGGATACGGAGGATAACATTCTAGCTAATGTGTTTACATTTGAACTAAATGTACAAGGCATTCTTTGGACTCTTGTCACTCGCTAACACGCACGGTGTTTTTTTATCATACAAGTGTAAGAAAGTACGTAATCCGGCTCATTGGCGGAACTTGAGACCATGCTACAAAAAAATTATGGAGTATATTGGTGTAAAACCTTTATTCAAATAAATTCCTTGTCGTACCGGTTTATCCCGACATTATATGTGGCTCATATCAAAATTAAGGCATGCTTATTAAGAGTCTAGCTTCTTAAGCAGAGTCCAACTTTGGGACCGTAAATTGTTTGATTTTTGTTGTACTTTCTCATACATTGTAATACCCGTTCTTTAAAAGGCAACATTGCTAATTGGGATGAATTTTGAACCCATGATCTATTCTTTGAGAGTGTCATGGTGATTATGTCATTGAATCATAAGATGTTCAGGGTGTTGTAAATTATGTTATGGCCTTATGGGCGGGGACTCAAAAAACCTTCTTCAGTTGAATGTTCCTCAACCACCCATGTTAAAGAACATTGAAATACCATAGAAGGGTATGTAGTCTTCATATGCATTTTTGTCAACATTGGTCAAACTCACACAGGTAGCTCAGTTGGTCGAGTGGTTGGAGATTTAGATCAATGAACCAAAGTTCAAATCCCCACAACAACTGGGTGGAAGTCACAGAATCTGAAATAAGATTCAACCTCTGGTGCGCACGAGTGTATGTCCTACTGCCACTTGCTGACTGAATCACTGTGACTAACCTCTCCACCATCCTATTGGGTAGGGGCGGGGGCTCCTGGGGTGGGAGATTCCACATTTTTTGTGGATCGATTGTCAACATTGGTCAAAGGCATTTTCACTTATCATTGGAGAGACTTAAAAATGCCCCTTTAATTTAGACGTGCATTATATTTGGTATATATGTAGAGTTGTCAAACTAGTCAAATCGGTTCAACACATCCAACAAGTGGAGGATTATACTTCTCGTAGTTAGGATTTGACAAGAACTCCACCAGTACAAAAAACATACAATCACGTTAATTTTGTAGACAATATATGCAAACTTTGATTACCAATTGATCTATGGAAGTACTGAACTACGTAGTATAACATAAAAATGTACTCCGTACTTGAATATTAATTTGATCGAGTATTTATTACTACGTATTATTGAACCAATTAATAATTGATTAATGACTAATAATTGTACGTAATGGTATACGAAGTAGAATATTGATCGAATTAAGAAGGCAGAAGTTGAAATGAGAAGTTTTTGTCTTAATTCGCATGACCTGGCTGAGTTTGATATTAGAATGTGATAAGTAGTAATAGGAAAAGGAACAGTCAAAGGAGGACAAAGGAAAGAGTTCAATGGGAAGGAGCACCCCATGGGCCATGGCACATGTTTCTGTGCAGAAAAAAAGACTATATACTCCCTCCGTCCCAAAATCATTGACCAATGTTGATTTGCACGTTGATTAATAAAGTAAAAACTGCGAGATTAAAATTTGTGCAAAGGAGAGAGAATTAACTTTAGCCACATATTTCTTACTTTAAATGGAAATGACCAACCTTTTTGGAACGGCCAAAAAAGGAAATTTGGCCAACCATTTTGGAACGGAGGGAGTATATATATAGTCACTTCACTGATGTACATAAAGCTATAAGGAGGTAACATAGAAGTATTGAACCCTTGATGAGCTATTGAGCTTAGCAGCAAAGCAAAAATAAATCTAACAGTTGCTAAATGAGCTATTCTCTTCAGCTTCTTCAGGTTTTCTTTAATTATGTCTCAAAATAAGAATGTTGTAAAGCATATCATGTTCATGAGATTTATATATTGTTCGATCCGCTAAATTCTTTATTGTTATTCACTTATTCTATTGGCGTACTTCAATTCATTGCACTAATCTGAGCACGAGTTTGAGTAATGAAGCTGTTACATTTTAAAATAAAAATGGAGTTTAAGTGAAAACATTCAAAAAATTCACATCCTTCAAATCCCTCATATGTAGAGTTGCACTTTTTGTTTTTTTAGAAGAATTGCATTTTACTTGAATTAGAATTTGCTCAAAAAACATTGACTCATTTTGTTCAAATGCCACACAAAATATGTTATATACTGAAAATATGACTCAATTAATCCAATTAAACTAACAAAGTGATACAAAATAGTAGAAAAAGAGCTAGTCATAGTTTGGAAAGAAGAAAATTACACTTTTTTTTTACTTACATTGAAAATTCTCTTTCAAAGTGGAGCATTTAATTTGAACATTGTCATATATGGTATTCATATTTCTCCCATCCTTTTCAGATCATTTTCCATACACATATCTTTTGAATCAATTTTATAACGAAAGAATGACAAAAATATTACCGATAAGGTTTGAATGGATGATCATTTTAGAAATTGACAAAAAAATGATTTAATCCCATTTAAGGTTTGAAACGTTACCCTGCCCACTATTTAATTCATTGCTAGCTGCCATAAACTCTTGAGATATTATGATCATGCATTGTGTTAAAACCAGTGGCGGATTTGGGATCCTAATTTTGGGCGTTCAATGTTATTTTTATAACTACAATTTTAAAAACCATAGATAATTATACTAAATTAAACCTATATACCTACATGTTTTTTAAAAAATTGGCCGGGTGTTTATATGAACCCCTTTGGGTGTTCAGAAGCATTAGAGTGCTATATTAAGCTTCGGGTTACTCCTCCTAACAGGTTGACCTTTTAGGATGGAACCCTGTATCTTAACAAATAACATAAAAATGTATTTGAATATTCATTTGATCGAGTATTGGTAATATTTTCTTTACTACTAATGAAGTAGAATATATTCTATTTAAAATTGATTTCTAAATAAAAATCGGTATTTAATCCAGTTGAGTTGTCTCTATTGGTACTTTTTTAAAACATACGAAGTATTTATTCATTTGATCGAGTATTGGTAATATTTTCTTTACTACTAATGAAGTAGAATATTCTATTTAAAATTGATTTCTAAATAAAAATCGGTATTTAATCCATTTGAGTTTTCTCTATTGGTACTTTTTTAAAACATACGAAGTATTTAACTTAGTACATGTTTACTTCACCGGTTATTAAACGGTGCTTATTAAGACCCGTGTTAATAAGCGGCACATAAAATAAACAATGTTGTAAGACCGTGTTTACTTCAAACGGTTTAAAACACCGCTTAACATTAAAATGTCCAAAATAACCCTATACATATATATACACACAAACATTCATGAACACAAGTATATAATATAATATGTGTACCTATACCCCTAACCCCTTACCCACCCTACCTTACCCCGACCCCACCCACCTCTACCCTTACCCTACCTACCCGACCCCACCCCCTACCCCACCCTGCCCTTACCCTACCTACACTTACCCCACCCTACCCGTCCCCCCTACCGCGACCCTACCCCCGACCCCATAGGCCCCTACCCCCATAGGCCCTAACCACATCGACCCCACCCTGACCCCACCTTACCCCAACCCCGCCCTACCCTACCTTACCCCGATTACCACTACCCTACCTACCCGACCCCACCCTGCCGCAACCCTACCCCCGACCCCACCACACCTACCTTGCCCCTAGCGCCTCTATCACATCGGCCCCACCCCGACCCCACCACCCTAGGTATAGGGCGGGGTAAGGGGTGGGGTCGGGGTATAGGGGGTAGGTGGGGTAAGGGTATGGTGGGTGACTGGGGTCGGGTAAGTAGGGCGGGGTTGGGTAGGTAGGGTAGTGGTAGGGTGGGGTCGGGTAGGTGCGTAGGGGTGGGGTAGGTAGGGTAGTGGTTAGGGTGGGGTCGGGTAGGGGTAGGGTTGGGTTCGGTCCGGGTAGGGTAGGTGTAAGGTGGGGTCGGGTAAGTGGGGTAACGATAGGGTGGGGGTGGGGTCGGGGTAGGGGGTAAGGTAGGTGGGGTCGGGGTAGGTAGGGTAGGGGTAGGGTAGGGGTGGGTAGGGGTGGGGTAGGGTAGGTGGGGTTGTGGTCGAGGTGGGGTCGGGTAGGTAGGTGGGGCAGGGATAACAATAGGGTAAGAGCAAGGGGTAAATTCGGAAACTGAAAAATCTTAAAATGCCGCTTAATTAATACATGGGGGGTGGTATGCTTAATAAGCGGCACTTTAAGCACCTCTTTCGGTTAGTAAGCGGCTTTTTAAGCAGCGTGCGTGTTTACTTCACCTGTCTTACTAAACTAACTGTGACTTTAGCAGTGAAGTAAACACCTCCTTAGTCTCTCATTTAAAACTAGCTAGATATGCAATAAGTAGTAATTTTTCGTTTGTAATTTTAAGGATACCTGACTATAAGCTAGCTTATTCACCATGCTATTCTATTGAGTCTACTATATTCACGCATCGAATCTCATTATCAGCCATAATATTTTTTTAGTTTCATTTAGTTATAAAGAAATCATCTCATCACATATTAATATATAGCTTAATTACCAACTTAAAAAGTTGTTATCGTAGTTAAAAATATTATACGTAGTATTCCACAAGATACTAGTATGTATATGTTGTTGTGTGAGCTAATATAATTAATCCTATCGATTAATTAAGATCCATGCCTCCACTGTTCCACTTCAAGTTTAATAAAAACTTTTATATATATATATATAGTACTCCCTCCCTATCATCAATTAAGATCCATGCCTCCACCGTTCCACTTCAAGTTTAATAAAAACTTTTTATATATATATATAGTACTCCCTCCCTTTCGTCTTGGACCGAAGTTTAAAAAAGTGAAAATAGAATGAAAATGTATGATTATAGTGAATAAGAAAAATGTAAATGAAAATTAGTCATACAAAACATTTCAAAAAAACTTTGTCGGGTTACACCACTAACCTTAAAATAGAAGTTTATGAGAGGAGTCAGGAGACAGTCACTTTTTTTTACTTTATTACTAGTACTAAAAGTGGTGATGGAGTATATGGCCCAGGAACCCCCGGCCCATAGACTCCTACTTCTCCTACATAAGTCCATTGAGCCCAGGAAACAACTCAGGCCCAAATGTAACGGCCCAAGCCTCAAAGTAGCCCAGAATACACACTGGGGGTGCATTCGGCCTCCTTGTCCGAAGGCTCCAAAACTCACAGAGTAGCCTTCTCCGGCATAAGAAGCTACTGGGAGAAAACGGCGAAAAACATGAGCCTTCGGCACTATCAAGCCCTCGGCATCGGAGAGGCCTTCGGCTGAACCAAGCCTTCGGTCACACGAGGCCTTCGGCTACACAGGGGTCCTTGGTTACATGGAGCCCTCGGCCACACAAGGAGCCTTCGGCCAAACACGCTCAATCATCGAAGATTCCCTTTAGCGACAGCCAACCACCGCATTTAATGCCACGTCACATCCGCCAACCGCATTCAATGCGGTGGACGTACCACTGCCGGTGCCAACCGGCTGATGTGACCCTTCGGCCGTTGGATTACTGACACGTGTACTCTCATCCCATTTCTCCTTGTAAACGATCCCAACACATGCTGAGTTCATTTAATAAATCGACTCTCTCTCCTCCTATTTTACTCTGACTTCTCTCTAGTTATTCCAGCAATAACCCCTCGGATAAGATACCCCCCGGGTAGAGTATCCATCATTTGGTGCTCTCGTTGAGAGGTCAGAACAATCAAGTAAGAAACCCTCCCCTCTACCAAACTCAAAACACCTACCAAAAATGGGAAGAACAACTCGCGCCCAATCCAAAACCCTTGAGGAAAACCACGTAGCCCCCGGCGAAACCAACGGGGCTGAGACCTCCAACAGGCTCTTAGTACCCGAGGGTGGTATCATCCTCGAATTGGAGCAGGCTACTGCTGACCTCCGTCAGCAGCTACAGAAGAACGCCCCTGATGCCCGCATTGGCCTTGATAATCGAAGGAGGGATCGGAGTGAGAACCAAGTTCCTCCTCCGGCCCCGGCCATCGATCTTCAGGCTGCCTTTGCGGCCTTTGTTCAAAACATGGCTCTCAACTCAGGAGCCCTCGTCTCCCAGGCACCCCTTCAACCCTATGCTGGGGGAAATGTTATCCAACTACCACCACTCCCTCCTTTGTTCAACAATCCTCCCCCGGGGGTTGGCAATGCCGAGGGGGTCATAGCGCAGGATACCGCCTCCCAAGAGGCCCAATCCAGGGACAAGCGCCCCATGATGAAGGAGAAACCCCGAACCTCCGCACTTGAGAGGTTGGGGGGAGTTCCCGGACGCCGAGGGGTCCAAGACCGCCTTGGCAAGCAAGAATTCAGCAGGCCCCAGGAGAGTGGTGCCTCCGCTTCGGGAGCCGAGGGCATGCCTCCCCCCCGAAGCAAAGGCAAAGCCCTCCTCCATGCCGATGACGCCAGGCACCAAATCAATCAGGCGCAATCCTTCCGGGCCAACTCTCAAGGGGTTGCCCCGAAGGATCCCAAGGACGAAATCATCGAAGCCCTCCTCCGTCAACTCGAGGAGAATCGTCAGGCTCCCCCGACAGCTTCCACAGCAAGGCCAGATCCAGAGTACGCTGACCTTCGAGCGCAAGTGGAGGAAATGAAGCGTAAGCTTGCCGAAGGCTCAGGCGAGCCCCTCATTCAGCTCCGCACTAGGACGCCTTTCACCCCAAGGATGCTGGCGGCCAAAATCCCCCACAAATATCGGGGGCAACCTATCAAGCCGTATGAGGGGAAGACAGATCCCCAAGAACACTATAGCCGCTATCAAAATAGCATGATGATGATGGGGGCCTCGGATGAATACTTATGCCGTTGGTTCCTTTCCACCTTGGAGGGACCAGCGTATGAGTGGTTCAACCGGTTGCCCGAAGGCAGCATTGATTCTTGGCAAGAACTTGCCCACCGCTTCCTTACACAATTTGCTGGGAGGCATCGCTCAAAGAAACACTTCTCCCACCTTCTGAACGTCAGACAACAGAAGGAGGAAACCCTTCGGAGTTTCCTGGAGCGCTGGAGACAAGCCTCCCTTGAGGTCGAAGGCGCCGATGACAGGACACTAATGGCCCTCTTCCACACCGTCCTCCGCAACGGTAACTTCTCTCGGAACCTTATCACTGATCCCCCCCCCCCCCCCCCCCCCCCCGCGATTATACAAAAGCCCTTCAGCGAGGGGACCGATACGCCGAAGCAGAAGAGATCGAGAAGGACCGCCGCAACACGGATCCTTCTCAGAAGAATGAAGGTAGGAATCGGCCCGGAGGGCCTCCCCCTCCGGCCAACCGCGAGGCCCAATATAATGATCGCTCCAGAGGTGGCCACGCCAGATCCGGGCTCGGTTACAAAAACAATCCGAAAGCGTGGGCGCAACCTGTCCTCCTTGAGCACCCACGCACTCCCTTGACGCATCCCGTCAGCGTCATTCTTGATCATGCAGAAGAGCGGGGGCTCGTTGAGCGGGACTCCCGTACACCCCTCGAGATTTATGCCATCGGCCCTGATGAGCCATATTGCCGCTTCCACCGCCACCATGGACACAAGACCAACGACTGCCATCATCTGAAAAACGCCATTGAAAGGCTGATACAGGCGGGCCACTTGTCTCAGTTCATCAGGGGGCCTCCTCCCCAGGGCCCCCCACATCATCAAGGCCCTCCGCCGAAGGCAAATAAGTGGGTGAACCCCAACACCATTCCCTTGGGAAACCCACAGGGGAAGAAACGTGAAATTGGGGGCCTCGATGACGAGGGAGAGGACTCCCATCAACAGTACAAACGCCACATTCACATGATTAATGGTGGCAACACTGGTGGAGACTCCACCAGCCAGCGAAAGAAATGGGCTCAATCCCTCTACGTTGGGGAGGTCAACCACATGCCCCCAGCTAAGAAGCCGAAGGGAGAACCCATCTTCTTCACAGATGCGGACCTCCCCTCGGGATCCCTGCCTCATAGGGATGCCCTCGTCATCCGCACGGAGATCAACGACGCCATCATCCCCCGAACCTATGTGGACACGGGGAGTTCTGTCAACGTCATGTACCTCAGAACTTTCCAAGAGTTGAGGCTCGACAGGGGAACCCTTCGGCACATCAACACCCCCCTTTTCGGGTTCACGGGGGACAGCATCGACGCCGAGGGCGTCATCACCCTCATGGTTGAGTTTGGCGACGGGTCCCATAGAGCCAAGCTCGAGGTGGAATTCGTCGTCGTCAACCTCGACTGCGCACACAACATCATCCTCGGCCGACCTGCCCTCGAGGACTTAGAGGCCGTCGTCTCTATGAAGCATCTCTGCCTCAAGTTCCCCACACCCATCGGCATCGGCTACTCGAGGGGAAATCAGAAGCTCTCCAGGGCATGCTACCTTCAACTTACCAAGAAGGTTAGTAGAACTGAGTTTCGTGTTGACGCCATCACCACCAAAGCCTTGGAGGAGGAAGACAGCAGGCCGAGGGCTGAACCTGCCGAGGAGACCGAAGACTTGATACTCGATCCGGCCAAGCCGGAGAGAGTCCTGAAGATTGGAGCCAAGCTCCCCGAAGACCTGAAGGCTGGCATCACCAAAGCCCTCCGCGCCTACTCCATTGTTTTTGCATGGGGGCCGGAGGACATGCCAGGAATCGACCGAAGGGTCATCACTCACCGCCTGGAAGTGGACCCTTCGGCCAGACCAATACAGCAGCGGAGAAGACCCCTCTCGGCCGAGAGAAGGGAGTTCGTGAAGAAGGAGGTAGCTATGCTCCTCTCCATCAAACACATCAAGGATGTGAAATACCCTTCTTGGTTGGCAAACGTAGTCCTCGCACAAAAGCCCCCTACCTTCCGCATGTGCGTGGACTATACAGATCTGAATAAGGCGTGCCCTATGGACCCCTTCCCTCTGCCGAACATTGATCAGCTGGTAGATGAGACCGCGGGATGCGAGATCATGTCATTTCTCGACGCGTTCCGCGGGTATCATCAGATCTACATGCATGAGGAAGACGCCGAGAAAACTGCCTTCATGACCCCCGAAGGCATCTTCTGCTACCTCGTGATGGCCTTCGGCCTCAAGAATTCGGGCGCCACCTACACCCGAATGGTGGCCAGGGTTTTTCGAGCTGTCCTAGGACGCACCATGGAGGCTTACGTTGATGATATGATTGTCAAGAGCAAGAAGGCCGACACTCACGCCGAGGACCTCCGGGAAATCTTCGCCATCATACAAAAATTCAACCTCCGGTTGAATCCAAAGAAATGCACCTTCGGCGTACAAGGTGGGAAGTTCTTGGGCTACATGGTAAGCCGAAGGGGAATCGAGGCCAACCCCGAGAAAATTCAGGCCATCATCAACATGGAGCCTCCACGCAACGTCAAAGAAGTTCAACGGTTGACAGGTCGCCTGGCGGCCCTCAACCGTTTCCTCTCCAAGTCAGCCGAGAGGGCCCTCCCCTTCTTCCAAATCATGAGGAAGACAGCGGGTTTCCAATGGACATCTGAGTGTCAAGAGGCCTTCGACGAACTTAAGGGGTACCTCTCTTCTCCCCCAGTGCTCTCCAAACCAAAGGTGGGGGAGACTTTATACTTATACCTCGGCGTTAGCCCTGCGGCCATCAGTTCAGTACTAATCCGAGAGGAAAACGGCATCCAACATGCCATCTTCTACGTCAGTAAAACCCTCCGGGAGGCCGAACTCAGGTATTCTCCTGTCGAGAAGACGGTGCTAGCCATCGTTTGGACCGTCAAGAAGCTTGGTCACTACTTTCAAGCTCATCCGGTCCAAGTGCTCACTCATCAACCCCTCGGCGCCCTCATGAGGAGTCCCACTAGCTCCTCTCGGATGGTGAAATGGGCCATCTTCCTCAGCCAATACAACATAGACATTCGTCCGAGGCCTGCCATTAAGGGCCAAGCCCTGGCAGACTTCGTGACGAAATGCACCGCGAGATCAGCGGTGGATGAAGAGCCTTCGGCGCCTCTTGATGAGTTACAAAACCTTACATTCATAACCGGTATAACACAGTACAATCATCCAATATTCATAACAACTAATTATCTAATATTCATACTCGAACACATCAAGACAACATACAACACTTTACAAGAGAAAATACGTCAAATGTTGTAAATTGTTCCTACAACATCTACTGCATAAGAAAAACTACAATACAAAAGCCAAACTACATGTTCCCATCGTCAGCTTCGTCATGGAGATGTTGCTGCTCATGTCTACGCCTACGCCGTTGTCGTGGTTGAAGAACCACTCTCTCATGCTGCGTTTGGGATGATGAAGTCGCCGTTGCACTAGACGTGGATGGCATCTCCTGAGATGGGGGCATGTGTATAAGATGGCAGTAGTCGACTCGCCCCAACACATCTGAACACAAGGACGCAATGCCTGTCAGAGCCTCTCCATACATGTCCACATCATGACTATCAGTCACTGTGGCAATAGCCTGCTGATGTATGTGCTGCAAAGCTCGTGTCTGAAATAAGAAACACAATTACATTTACATTGAAATACATACAAATATTAAATAAATGAAATGACTTACTTTACTAATTACTAATATACTCACCGTAAGATGCAAAGCCAAGGAGCTAGACTAATAATGATGAGTACGGAGTCTGAACGAAGGAGACACAAACAACCGAGTGATGCTGTAATACCATCCCATGTAGTCTCCTGAAACAGATGGCACATATGTCGGTGTCCCAGCCACAACTAGCTCAGCTCTCCTTTCCCACATAGTCACGTATCGGACATGTCTGAGTGCCCAATCCTCTGTATGCTTTCCCCGCCTATCCAGCCTATGCAGCTCAACATAAGTGTCGATAGGCCGTGGAACGACCTGCTCAAACCCAAACTGTCGCAAGACTCTATCTGGCAAATGAAGCTCAACAATGTTGAAACATATCAACGGCACACGTGCTCGCCATATGTGAGTATGCTCTCGTCCAGCTGGGGGAAACTCTGCTAACATCTCAGGTGTAAACGGCATCCCTGTAATATGTTTCATAAAGATACAAAATTAGGAGATTGTCTATACATATTATAGTTAATGTTATACTACCCACACCATACCTGGTCCTCAGACATCCGATCAAATGCATCCCTGTACACACCGAGCCCAGTAGCGGATGACATGAGAGATAGACCAGCATATAACCATCTACGCATTCATGTAACAGTATCATTAATATGGATATTATTAATGAATTTACACGCAACATACACTCACATAAATACATACGATTGAAAACATACCGACGGCCTAGAGGGTCCTCGCCCCGTGCATGATGTGGTCCTCGCCCAGTATCATTAATATGGATATTATTATTTTTCCTGCAACGAAAACATGATTTGTGATTGCCTCTAAATAGAACCTTACCCACCGGACCCCCCCTCGTGTCTAGACGATCTCTTCGCACATGTGGCTCTATTATGGCCCGTTTGGTGGCATTTTCCACATCTAACCGTTCCTCGTGGACCTTCATCCATCTCATTCTTAATACGTGTCGACTTTGGTCTTCCCTTAGCCCGAAGCATGGATGGATCGTGCACAATTTCGGGTCCATTGTAAGTAGGCCAATAATCACGATCAGGAATCGGTTTGAAGACTCTATGATAAGTGGCGGCATATTGGTCAGATGAGAAAAACTTATCCACAAATGGAGCATAAGACAAACTACGTTGTCTACACACGGCTAACATATGGGAGCATGGAATCTTATATATCTCCATCTTTTTACAAGTGCAAGTTTTCCGTTGTAGATGGACAGTTTGTTCTCCCACCTTTTCCCAACGTTCGGCCACCACAACCGGTTTCCACCTGAAATATACCTCGGCCTAAATCAAATGGAGTGACACTGTGATGCTTTGCCTTCTCTCTATTTTTTTCAATTAAGTCTGTGATGTGTGGGGAGTACGCGTGGCCTTGTGTGAGCCTCAATTTACTTGTTTCACGCCTATTAACAAAATATGCATTAACCCGGTAAAAAGACACCTGGACCAAGGCGGTGATGGGCAAATATCTAGCATTTTTCATGACGCTATTGAAAACCTCTACCAGATTTGAAGTGATGGTAACGTATCTGTACCCGCCATCGTGGTGCAGTGACCACATTTCCGGAGGAATGTTGGCAAATAAGTGTCGTGCCTCCAAACTCATTTCACCTATCTTCTTGAACCCACAATCAAATTTCTTTTTCTGATGTTGTCGTGCGGTCCAGACAAAAAGATTTTTTAGATGAATGTCTTTGAAATGAGTGTGCACATTTGATGCAAGATGGCGGATGCATAGCCTATGATGCGCATAAGGCTCCTCCCAAGTACTGCCCACCTCATTCATTGCCCTGACAATACCTCCATGTCTATCTGAAATGACACACAACTCCCTGTTAGTCACAAACTGCCTAATACATGCCATAAACCATGGCCAACTATCTCCATTCTCAGATTCCACAACTGCAAAGGCGACTGGAAGTATTTGGTTGTTCACATCACAACCCATGGCCACGAGCAATGTACCCTTGTACTTTCCATACAAGTGTGTGCCATCAATAGTAAGTACGGGTCGACAATGCTTAAAACCATGTATTGATGCCTTGAATGCCCAAAAAACTCTTTGAAACTGCATATAAACTGTGAGAGTATTGGGGGGTGGGTACCACTGAACAATAGTTCCAGGATTTGAATGTTGGAGCGCTGTCATGAAACGGGGCAATAGAGAATATGACTTCTCCCAACCGCCAAATATTTCTGCTATGGCCTTTTGCTTCCCCATCCATGTTCTCCGGTATGATACCGTATACCCATATTTTTCCTTCAACATCTCAATGATAGTATGCACTTTAAGAGAAGGATCAGTGTGAACAATGTCTATCACATCTTTAGAGATGAAATCTGAAGTCAAAGCCACGTGATCGGTAGTGTCGGTGTTGCCAACGCACGTAGCAGAATGAGGTCCAGGATAACGCACAATTGTGAAGGTGTCAAGGTTGCCTTTGTTCTTTGTGGCGCGTATTCTCCAGAGGCAATCACATTCTTTCTTCCTTTTGCATTGTGCCACCCACTTGTGTTTATCGGACTCTATGACCCGATAAAATTGGTTTCGTTTGATAGAATACAAGCTCACCATATTGATGACTTGTTCTTTGTTGTCAAACTGTTGACCGACCTCAAACTCACCGTCGGGGGTAAACCTTTTCTCACCTGATCCACTCATCCACGCATCAGTAAAGCCTTTAGGGAGATCATACATTCTAGTAAAGTGGCTAGACGGGGCAGTTGCCGTGACAGTATGACCATCATCTTCATCAGATTTTGTCATGTCATCACCATTGATGTTCTCATCAGCATCATCATCACTTCCCTGCCCATCCACAAATGATGCACCGTTGTGCACATACCTACCATCTTCCTGTATAACCATGTCCAGTACAGGAGCCTTTGAGGAGTTCCCTGCATTCACCCCTGCATTGACATCATGCGTAGATACGACAACATTTGATGTTGATTGAGTACCATAAGCGTCACATGATTCCTCAATGTATATCTCAAGCGTCGACATATCCTCCATCTGAGTTATGCCCCACATATTTGTTATAGCTAGCTCATCAATGAGGGGCATGAGCATGTACTTTCCCCCATTCATGGGAAATTTCATTTTCAACCGCAAAGAACGGCTAGGATGAATCATTGTGGCTGCATGTATTTTTTGAAGGATCTCCAGCATGCATGCGCCACGAGAAACCATGACAAAGCTGGTTCTACCACCTTCAATGCATATTTGCCCAGCATCCTCATAATAGTTCCCTCCCCAATGACATATGATTGGGAAGCTTGAGAAATCCATATTCTAATAACAATTCATTGTCCAACATTCATGAGTAGGCATCAATATACACACTTTATACACATTCAAATTTTCAATATAAAAATAGCTGCCAAAATTGTACTATATCCAAAAGTCAAAATTGAAAAAGAATTCACATTTCAATATGAAACTACCCAAATTATGATATGTACATTCAAGTCTACCTTTCAATACCCAAATCTGGCTACATTCAAGTCTACCCAAATGCCCAAATGTCAAAATACACATTCAAATTTACAATCAATTTAAAATCAAATTTCAACATTTCATACATATCCACATTTCACAAGAACTGAATTCACAATCAATTCATAATCCAAAAATTCGAACATTTGAACATTCAAAACCCTAAGTTCAAAATGAGATGAAATAGAGTTTGATTTACCTAGAAGAAAGAAGAAAGAGTGTTGAAGATGAAGATGGAGGTTTGCCAGAGTGGGGTCGCCGAAGATGGAGGTTTGCCGGAGTGTGAAAGCCTCGGTCGTCGTTCGTCCTTCGTCCTTCATCCTCGCTGCTGCTGCTTTGAATTTGGGGATGAAGTGTTCTGTCTTGCTTAACCGACCCCCGTTTTTTACTTAAAGAGAAAGTCGCCCAACGGTTGGGTGACTAATAAGTCGCACAACCGTTTGGCGACTTATAAGTCGCCAAACCGTTTGGCGACTTATAAGTCGCCCAACCGTTGGGCGACTTACCCCGACCCTGGTTAACCCAGCAGTATATTGGTAAATACTTTTAACCCAACACTAATTTTGTAATTAATTATTTAATTAACATTAATACGGAATAAAACTCAAAGAAAATATATAGGTTCCGTTTTGTTTTTGGTGGTTTCACACCAAACCGCTACAAAGAGCAGCGTTTTGGTTTCTAAAAAGTTGACGGTTTAGCCTACTCCGCCGATATCCAAACAAGGACATAAAGTCACTTAATTGATGTAAATAAAGCTAACACGACGTAGACATAGAACCCCTGAGCTTGGCAGCAAAGGAAAAATAAATTCATCAATTGCCAAATGAGCTATTCTATTCTTCAGTTTCTTCAGACTTTCTTTAAATTATGCCTCAAAATAAGAATGTTGTCACTCACATCATGTTCATGAGATTTATATGTTTTTTAATCCAATAATTTTTTTTATTCTTATTCTGTTGGCGTATTTCATTGCAGGAGCACTGGCGTATTTTTTTAGATACTTGTCGCACGAGAGATCAGTCTGGTTTCCGAAATTATTGTACTCTATGTCGCGAGAGCGGTTACAACTTTGCATTAATTAGCGTTGCTCAATTAAATACGGAGTAATTTTCATGTGATTGAGCCTGATCTGCCAGAAATCTGTGTACCCCGGAATTAATCCATGTTCCCTTCGTCATTAATTATAGAGAAACCGTTTATTTTAATCGTTTAGCTGCATTTTAATTTTCCCACAGCCAATCAATCTCGCACAATTGCATTTTATTTTATTTCTTTTTATCGCTGAATTTAGTTAATTCTTAATTTCCTTTTGTCTGTCCATATGAAGATGATACTTGTACTTACACCCTATACTATTATCTATTTTTAGTGCGAGAGAACTCACATCAATCGGTGAGTAGTAAAAAAAGGAAATATCAGATATCAAAATACTAAGCACACAGTACCTGATAAGTTTAACTAAAAAATCAAATAATACGAAATTATAATTATATCAATATTTGTTGCTACATAACTACTCCTTCCGTCCCCCTTTTAATGACTTATTTTATCATATTGGGATGTTCCTATTTAATTATCTCATATCTTATTTGGTAAATTTTGTGTGGCTCAAAATCATTCTTACTTTATCAATTAATATCAACCACACAAAACCATTTTTCTTAAAACTCGTACCACCCTATTCTGTCCCAATAAAACTCGTACCAGTATTAGATAGTATTTATCAAAATTAGAAGTCATTATATTGTACAAAAATAAGGACACAAGTAGATCTTTTGAGTATATATTTGTAAGCAATGACCACATTTTTAAAAAAAAAATAATTTTCAACCACAAGATAAAAATATGCTAGAGTAATTGATTTGTATAACGAAAAACTGTCAAATAAGTCCTTCTACTATAGCAAAAAAGTCAATTAAATTCTCATACTTAATAATCGTTCAATTAAGCCCCTCAACTTTGAAAAAACTCTCAAATTAGATGTTTAACCGGTCATCAACTAGGTTCCCGGTTACCATGTTTGCGTGGGAACCCACTAGACCAGACTAAGCCGGTACAAAGAATATTTTTAGAAAAAAAAATTACACAAAATTTTTTACCTTAAAAATTAAGCCATTTTAAAATTTGGGGTATGCCATGGCCTAGATTGGCCCATCCCTACCTCCACCCATGGGTCCTTCGTAACAAAATACTCCACCCATGGAGTAGAAAAAAGAGGACGCAACACGGCAGGTCGGCGGCAGAGGGTCATCCAAGGGCGCTCAATCCTCCTCCATATCCCGGTGTATTTTCATTTATTTGAGAATGTTGAAATATATTGAATAGTCATCTTCCAACTATTCATGATCAGGAACAATTATCATCATTGTTAATATAAATAAGAAATCATAATTATGATTTCTAGATGGTAATTGTATGGCTCACAATTAGCCCCTGATCTAGACATGATTACATTTTCTCCTATAAATAGGAGCATTCTCCTTCATTGTAAACACACCATTATCACACTTCTAATAACATCTTTCTCACTAAGTATTCAGACTATACTTTCTCTCCCTGATCTTCTGCTTATTTCCTTCCATTTTATAACACGTTATCAGCACGAATTTGCTCCAAATCCTTGAAATCATCATCTTCCCAGCAGGTATATATTTTCAGAAATTTATCAATTCATCTGAAAAGAAAATCAGATGTTGAGAAGTATGAACATGTTTGAATATATTCAAAACTATAAGAAGTATGCTCTATGGTTGCCCAATTATTGGGATCCTCCATATCAGAAAATTATAGCTATATTTTCTCTTATGAAAATATCTTTAAAATATGAAATATGAAGAAGGAAAAGGATAAACTAGCATACCTTTAATCACTATTATCTTTAAATATATTGATCTTACATCTGAATTTTTACTTCCGGATGAATTTACATCACTGATATACTCATTTATATATGTATATATATGATAAGAATATGAATATGAATATATATCCTTCGTATATTATAATAAGATGTTTATGAGGTATAATCAGAGAAAAATCATAAACACAAAAGTATAAGGAGACTCAATAATACGAAACCGCGCCACCGGCTCGTTTTGTATAAACCTGTCGGCCATTTTAAATCACGGAGCTTCTATAACACTGTAAATCTTCCACTATACTCATAATTAATAATAATAATAATAATAATTGAAATACAATGGACTTGAGTTCAAAATCAGTACTCTTGGTTGGTTATATACTTGTAAATATTACTCGTATTAAAAAAGGATTAAATGATTAATGAATAAAACATACCTTGTAAAATATGGAGTATGAAGTATCTAGTTTTTCCTCCAACCCTTGCTCTTTATTATCTCATGCCTCTTGAATCCCTAAACTAAAAGAAGAAGAGCCCTTCCCGGTTTATCAAAGGATATGAACTAATACCGTAGTAATTGATAAAAACCAAACGCATGTACTCCTATATACTCTGTAGGCATTATATGTCTACCGTTTAAGGGCTACTAGAGTAGTAATGGGTCTCTCTATGTGGGTACGTGGATACAGCTCATGTATGAACTTAAGTAGGATCCCCACAAATTTGTTATTGAGATCGATGGCCCTCTTTCACATGCAATACTATTAAAAAAATGAATGTTGTATGATAATAAATGCGGCATGGGTACGTTGTACGTAGCTGCCTGCTGCCCACCTGCACAATAATTTGGTTTTATTCAATGATTCATGCATTTGATTTTGTATACCACAGTACTACTCCGTATTAATATAGAAGGTCTATGCATCAAGTGAGTAATTGAGCTGCAAAACTTTTGTATAAGTCACAGACCACCCAAAGTTTTTAATGCACATGACTATTAAACTTACGGTGACATACTGGCATACATACATCAATATATAAAATACATATGCTCCGTAAACGTAAATTTTTGCTAAGCTCATTTCAAAAATCAATTAACTGACTAGAAGTAAGTGATGTTCTTTTAATAATAATATTTGAGTGCAACTCAAAGCAATAAATCATGTATTTTTACTTCATCATGCATTCGTATTGGATTTACATTCCGGCTTGCATTTTATTATTATTAAAGGGATTATTATGTCAAGTTCTATAATTGAAAATTGAAATGGCAAATATCTGTCTTATTATAATAAATGAATTCATGGGGTTTTCCTTGGCTAGTCAATACTAGTCATATCATTGAGCTACTTATATTTCATACGAGTATATTATACGATAGTATATATGTATATTACATATAGTAAATACTCCGTATGTGATAAGATTACACTGCATGATTGGAATATATGTGACAATTTTCCACTATTTCAGTACTAATATACGTACGTACCTATATTAGTAGTTATTAATAAAATAGATTTAATACTGACTATAGAGTACTACATCTGCTCATACGAACTACATAATAAAAGTGATAACAATAAATTATACGTATACCTCTTGAATTGGGAGGAAGTCAATTATTGTTGTTTTTCTAGCTCATGTGTGTGAATTGTTTTTTCAAAACAATCGCTTTGACTAAAATATTGCTTAAAACCGATGAACTAAAATTACTTGAGAATGGATTGATGTGCTGTATATTGTTAAATCCAAGACAACAATTTATCCATCAAAGCTATGCAGTTACGACTAAACTACGAAGTATATAATAACCTTTCATCAAGGTTTTTCATCAAAACAATCTTTCAACGAAAAATTATGAACACAAATTTTGTACTTTAAGGACCTTTGATTATCGAGTTGCAAAGTCTCTGATTGTTAAGATGGGCCCCTTAACAATTGGTATGAGAGTAACTTGAGTCAAACGGTTATAACGTACGTTTCTGTCAATTGCCGGGAATAACCCCCATAACGGCACTCATGATTGTTATTAACCTCAAATGATGAGGTAGAAATTAATAACAAGTAAATATGTGAGCTAAATTACTTCTCTTATTAAAAGTCATAATAAAGTACCTCACTTTATTTTCTCCGTGTTATCTAATATGGAGTATATTTCAAATTTGAAATTTAAAGTGCTTATTATTAACGTGAAAGTTATGCACAATTAAATATACTATTAAGTGAAGTACAATTTATATTACAGTATTGAACTAATATTTGTTCATTTTTATCTTTTCGAAGATATGGAGTTAACTAAAATTTCTCCAAGTGGCTCTGAACAATGTCTAATAGACAGTGCCACAACGCACACCATTTTGAGACATAGAGATTATTTTTCTCATATGACATTAGTTGATGCTAATGTCAATACAATCTCAGGTGTTGCTAAACTCATTGAAGGTTCTGGAATAGCCTGTGTGATTCTCCCAAAAGGGACAAAATTAATAATTAAAGACGCTTTATACTCCAGTAAATCACGGAGAAATCTTTTGAGCTTTAAAGATTTGCGTCTAAATGGTTTTCATATTGAAACCGTGTCTGAAAATCAGAAGGAATATTTATGTCTAACGACAAATAGATCTGGCAATAAATACATTTCTGAAAAAATGCCAGCATATTCCTCGGGACTGTATTATCCATATATCAGTCCAATTGAGATAAATGTGGTATCTAAAATTTATGACCACAATTCCTTTATCTTATGGCATGACCGTTTAGGTCATCCAGGCAGCACTATGATGCCCAAATTTATTGAAAATTCACGTGGACATTCATTAACTAATGTCAAGATTCCACAATCAAGTGATTTTCCGTGCACTGCCTGTTCTCTTGGCAAATTAATTATCAGGCCATCTTTATACAAAATTGGAGTTGAATCTCCTGCATTTTTAGAAAGAATTCAAGGAGATATTTGTGGGCCAATTACCCCTCCGTGTGGACCGTTTCGATATTTTATGGTGCTCATTGATGCATCAACACGTTGGTCACATGTCAGTCTTTTATCGACTAGAAATTTTGCATTTGCAAATCTCCTTGCTCAAATTATTCGTTTGAGATCGCAATTTACGGATTATTCGATAAAGAAAATCCGACTTGATAATGCAGGAGAATTCACATCTCAATCTTTTAATGACTATTGCATGTCAATTGGGATTGATGTGGGACATCCAGTTCCACATGTACATACACAAAATGGTCTTGCCGAATCCTTAATTAAGCGATTACAATTAATTGCTAGACCATTATTGATGAAATCCAGATTACCATCATCTGCATGGGGATATGCTATAATGCATGCTGCAAATTTAATTCGGCTTAGGCCAACGGCATATCATAAATTTTCCCCATTACAATTAATATCTGGTAAAGAACCAAATATATCACACCTAAAAATATTTGGTTGTTCTGTGTATGTACCAATTGCTCCACCTTATCGTACTAAAATGGGTCCTCAAAGAAGGCTGGGAATTTATGTTGGTTTTAAATCACCCTCAATTATTAATTATCTAGAACCTATGACCGGTGACTTATTCACCGCACGGTTCGATGACTGTCATTTTGATGAGACAGTATTCCCAGCCTTAGGGGGAGATATCAAAGAAATGGACCCACGTACGAAAGATATTACTTGGAATGCAACAAATTTATCTTTTCTTGATTCTCGCACAAATGCTTGTGAACAAGAAATTCAAAAGATTATTCATTTACAAAATGTTGCAAACCAATTGCCTGATGCTTTCACAGACTCAAAGAAAGTGACAAAGTCACATGTTCCAGCTATGAATGCTCCTTCTCGAATAGAAATTCCTGCGGAGATTAGCGAAAGAACACTTGCTACTGAATCTATGATACGTAAAAAACGTGGTAGACCACTTGGTTCAAGAGATTTGAAACCAAGAAAATTTAAACAGCAAGTTGTAGTTTGTGATGCCAAAGAAGTTCAACCTTCTCAAGAAGAAAATGAACATTTTGAAAATATCGGCCTTGAAGATAACATCAACAATAATGATACCTCAAAAGAGGATCCAATCACCTTCGAAGAGGTAAATATTCCAGATAAAGATAGAAACGTCGATAATTTTGAAATTTCAATTAATTACGTTTCTAATGGAATACAATGGAATAGAAATGATATTGATGTTAATGATATATTTTCATATGCCATCGCCACAGATATAATGAATGAACACGATGACAATGAGCCTAAATCTATTGACGAATGTCGTCGTAGAAATGATTGGCCAAAATGGAATGAAGCAATTCAGGTAGAATTAAAATCGCTAGAAAAGCGTAATGTTTTTGGACCAATTGTCCATACGCCAAAAGGCGTAAAACCTGTCGGTTTTAAATGGGTTTTTGTGCGTAAACGCAATGAGAAAAATGAAATCGTTAGATACAAAGCTCGACTTGTTGCCCAAGGTTTTTCTCAAATGCCAAGAATCGATTATGATGAGACGTATTCTCCAGTAGTTGATGCTACAGCTTTAAGATTTTTAATTGGCATGTCTGTTTTTGAAAGGCTGCAAATGCGCCTAATGGATGTGGTGACCGCATATTTATACGGTTCACTCGATACAGACATATATATGAGAATTCCTGGAGGCTTTAAAATACCTGATGCTTATAGCTCGAAATCTCGAGATTTATTTTCCATAAAATTGCAAAAGTCATTATATGGATTAAAACAATCTGGACGCATGTGGTATAACCGTCTCAGTGAATATTTGATTAAAGAAGGGTATAAAAATGATCCTATTAGTCCATGTGTTTTCATTCAGCGATCCGAATCAGGATTCGCCATAATTGTAGTATATGTTGATGATTTGAATATAATCGGAACTCCTAATGAAATTGAAAATACTGCAAAATATCTCATGAAAGAATTTGAAATGAAAGACCTTGGGAGAACAAAATTTTGTCTCGGCATTCAAATTGAACATTTGAGAAATGGTATTTTCATCCACCAATCAAATTATACCGAGAAACTTTTGAAGCGATTTTACATGGATAAAGCACATCCGCTCAATTCTCCAATGGTGGTTCGATCTCTCAATGTGCATGATGATCCTTTCCGACCTTGTGAAGATGATGAAGAAATCCTTGGTCCCGAAATACCATATTTGAGTGCTATTGGAGCATTAATGTATTTGGCTAATAATACTCGACCAGATATTGCTTTTTCTGTAAATTTATTAGCCAGGTACAGTTCTTCCCCAACAAGAAGGCATTGGAATGGTGTCAAACATATATTCCGATATCTCAATGGTACAATCGATCTTGGATTGTATTTCAAGAATGGTGCAAATGCCACTTTAATTGGTTACGCGGATGCAGGATACTTGTCTGATCCACAAAAGGCAAAATCACAAACAGGATATTTATTCACCTATGGTGATACCGCTATATCATGGAGATCAATGAAGCAAACATTAACTGCAACATCATCAAATCATGCAGAATTAATTGCTCTTTATGAAGCAGGTTGTGAGTGTGTCTTGTTGAGATCAATGATCCAGCACATACAAAATGAATGCGGTATAAAATCTTTTACTTATAATCCTACTGTGATTTATGAAGATAATACAGCATGTATAGCTCAGATCAAAGGAGGTTACATCAAAGGGGACAGAACAAAGCATATAGCACCAAAACTTTTCTCCACACATGATCTTGAGAATGACGGAACGGTTGATGTCAAACAAATCAAGTCATGCGACAACCCTGCTGATTTGTTCACAAAGTCATTGGCACCGAAGAAATTTGAAGAACTGGTCCATAAAATTGGAATGTATCGTCTTCGAGATATATGTTAAATTGAGGGGGAGTAATATAATGCACTGCACTCTTTTTTCCTTCGTCAGATTTTTATCCCACTGGGTTTTTCTTGACAAAGGTTTTTAACGAGACAGTACATTATAATACTATGAAACTAATACCCCAGAATAATTAGAAGATGACCATTCAAGGGGGAGTGTTGAAATATATTGAATAGTCATCTTCCAACTATTCATGATCAGGAACAATTATCATCATTGTTAATATAAATAAGAAATCATAATTATGATTTCTAGATGGTAATTGTATGGCTCACAATTAGCCCCTGATCTAGACATGATTACATTTTCTCCTATAAATAGGAGCATTCTCCTTCATTGTAAACACACCATTATCACACTTCTAATAACATCTTTCTCACTAAGTATTCAGACTATACTTTCTCTCCCTGATCTTCTGCTTATTTCCTTCCATTTTATAACAGAGAAGATTTTTTTTTCTTTTTTACTTTCCTTCTTCAATTCTTCTCATATATTAAAAAAAAAACAAGAGAGAGAAAAGGGTCAAATAAGGCCTTCTACTATTATGAAATAATCACATAAGGTCATGTACTCAATAAAGTGTCATATAAGTACCTCTACTTGTAAAAAGCAATCAAATGGGTCCTAATGACCTATTTAACACCTCTTAATCCCGGTTTTAGTGTACTTCTAACCATTTTTTTAGAATAGATTATGCGGCATACGTCGAATATTTAACTAAGATTGGTTTAAATACAAGTCAAAAAAATCGACATGTAAGCTAAAAACCGGGATTAGGAGGTTGTAAATAGGTCATTAGGACTCATTTGATTTTTTTTACAAGTAGAGGTACTTATTTGACACTTTATTGAGTACATGGCCTTATGTGACTATTTCATAATAGTAGAAGGCATTATTTGACCCTTTTCTCTTTAAAAAACCATACCACCGTCGTTTGTCTGACTCACAGTACCTTTAACAATGAAATCGGCGACTTAATCGGATTAATAAATGATAACTCTAACTCACTATGAAATGGGCTAACCCTATGGATGTCGAGTGTGGACTCATTTTGACAGTTGTATTTATAGTCAATTGAGTACTCTTTTAAACTTCGATTGATGAATTCACATACAAGTAACTGTTTCTATAACTTTAAGAAAAATTTTAAACACATAACTTATCATGCGGTGCACGAGTAGACACACCAGTGTAAATATACAATAATCACCTAGTCAAGTTCGTAAGTATTTTTAATTCTAATACATAAAGTTTTAGATAGAACATATTGGTCTTACATAGGAATTAGGGAAAAGAGTCAAATAAAGCCTTCTACTATTACATAATCGTCACATAAGGTCATGTACTCAATAAAGTGTCATATAAATACGTCTACTTAAGAAAAAGCAATCCGATGAGTCCTAATAACTTGTTGACAACCTTATAATTTTGATTTTAGTTTACGTGTCTCTATTTTTTGCTTTGTATTTAAGCCAATATTGGCAAAATATTCCATGTTAGCTTTATAATCTATTTTAAAAAGACACTCAAACGCACGCTCAACCAGGATACCAGGATTATGAGGTTGTCAAGAGGTCATTAGGACTCATCTGATTGTTTTTTATAAGTAGACGTGTCTATATGACATTTTATTGAGTACATGATCTTATGTGACGATTTTATAATAGTACAGGACCTTATTTGAGCCTTTTCTATAGAAATTACCCAACAAACATTGTATCACAATAATAGCAAAATGAACTTTGAGTTAAGTTAGCCACTATTGTGTTTCAGATTTTAATTTCACAACTCTACTCATTAGTGCAGGTTCATGCATATTTAACCAATAAATATTTTTGTAATCAAGTACCCGGTTAAAAATGACCGAATCTGGCGGGTAATGTGGGCTCGGGTTAATCTTGTGCCGCCCAAATCAAAAAATACACGAAGGACATAGTTGTCCAAGACAGTATGTTACCCTCCATGTTATGCTGACTTGTCAATTTTTTCTTATGACATTGTAGACATCGTAGTCTTCATTTAACAGCGCCTTCTACATGCTGGTTGAGCAAAAAATAATACAGAGTATCCAAAACCGACAAGTAGTTACCGAAGAATATGGATGCATGCGAGTTTTCTTTGAATTAATTAAATAACAGTTGGACAAAACATCATCACCTGGAAATGTTGCGTTGGGGAGGCCTTTAGGAATTTCAGTTTTTGGGTTTTGACATTCATCCTATGTTGCTGGACATTCCATACATCTATTGACATGTGTGATAAATTTTTTAATATCAACAGCCAAGGATTGAAGATGCTCTAAAAATACTCTCTCCGTTCCTGTTAAGATTGTCTCGAACACTATTTATTTGGTCAACACAAATCACTCTTAATCTCTTATTTTTTATATCAAATTTGATTCTGATTTTTATGATTGCGTAAAATTTTTAATCTAATTTTTGAATATGTAAAAAATATTACGGAGTATAAAATATATTTTGCGTGGGAACAAAAATGTGTTTGCTTCATGGTCAATAAAGAATTATAAACCCAATTATTCCTAAATCGATTCCCGTGAGCTCCCTATTCCGCTATTGGGGTGATGAGAAATCCCAATTGGGAAACCTATTCCTAAAAAAGAATCTATTGGTAAAACCCTGCACATCAGAAATCAATTAGCGACCACCTTCCCGGACGTGTTCTCGTTCCGGCGGTAAATTAATTAGACGGAACTGCTTTTCTCATTCCATATTGTTTCGTGACTTTCTGCAGTCGGCGAAGTAGATATGGTGATTATTCAGGAAAACCCCAGCCTAAAGCCTGATGATGATCGTATCAGTCAATTACCTGATGATATCCTCTGCACGATACTTTCATCATTGAGCCTCAAAGAAGGGGCGAAGATGCGGTTATTGTCTAGCAAGTGGAAAGGGTTATCCCCGTTTACATCCAACCTTCGGCTCGATCCTCTGTCCATTCTTGGAATTGGAATTTGCATCGATAGGGATTACATGAAGATAGTGCGAAGTCATAAATCTAAGTTTGTTACTGCGGTCACTCAAATTTTGAAGCTATATACCGGGCCAAAATTAGACAGTTTTGAGGTTAGTTTCCCCCTAGAGGATGATTCCGCTTCCAATGTTGATGGGTGGATAAGTTTTGCTCTGGAGCAAGCCGCCAACAGACTTATCATTGACTTTGGACCTCGCACGGGTGTTGAGTCCTACTACACTTTTCCTTTTCATCTTCTACCTGATGGTAAAGCATCTCCACTGAAGCATCTATCCCTCAAAGTATGTGCATTATCCTGTGTCCCCGATTATGCAGTAAAGGTTCATTCTTTAGTAACTCTCTACATTGGTTCCACCCGCATAAATCAAGTTTCTTTAGACAACATCCTTTCTGGTTGTGTGAACCTTGAGTTTCTGAGAATCCATCTGTGCTATGTGCCTGAGACGTGTTGCATAACCGGTGCATTAGGCCGTCTAAAACGATTGATTATTGAAGAGTGTATTGATTATGGCCGTATTGAGCTCAACTCTTTACCGGAGCTTACTACATTTGAATACATGGGTCCAGAAAAGAAGTTCACCCTCCTTGGTCTTCCATCTCTTGAGAAAATCTATTTTAGGTTCATAAATTATTCATATGTGGGCGCAACTTACGTTTTCAATCGACTTGCAAAAGATGTCTCACATCTACAAACTCTCTCGTTTATTTTAGCTCCCATGCAGGTGTGATATCCAAAACTACACCCCTTGTTTTTTTTACGTCCCAAAATTTTAGTACTTCTTTTTCCCATAGAACTACACTTTATAAGCTTTTAAAATTAAACTCAGAAGAAAACTTTGGGACAGAAGTAGTATATCTTAAACATTGGAAAAATAATAATCTGGCTTTTTATTTACTTTTTGGTGCCCTAGGAACCTCCCATGCCTGTCAGCATTACTCCATTCAAATATCTGAAGAATTTGGAGTTGTTTATTTTGGTAGCACCAAATTATGATCTTCTCACCATTGTACACATTCTTAATGCTTCTCCTGTCTTGCAGAAGTTCCTTCTCTCTGTAAGTCTGTTGTTCATTTTTTCCACTTGATTTTGTTCACTTCATAGATTCTCTTTTTGGTTTGTTTTACATAAATACACGGTAAGTTCTTGCAATGTGTGGTTGTTTACTTGTTTATCTCCAGGTGGAACTCACTGCTTCCATAATTTCTATTTTGATAAATGCGGAAGACAATCGAATAAAGTTTAAATTTGGAATTTAGTCTATGTTGCACGAAAATGTGGAAATCATGGGACATGGGGAAACGTGAAACAGAAAAAAACATTATTTTAATAGAAAATAACTAGGTGTAGAGTTTCCAAAGATTTACCGCACAGTTTCCGTAACGCAAACATACTCTTTTATGAGAGTTTTTGTGTTTAAAAAAAATTAGTATGATTTGGGGTTTATCCTAAAAGTCTGCATTGTCAGAGTACTAATTTGAGGGTGTGGTTTTTATTTTATTATTTGACTCGTATGAGATGTCTAAGCAAATTTATACGGAGTATATTTTGTCTAAAGCATCCTGCTACATCAACTTTTACTGATTATTATCTAATTTTATTGCAGCTATATATTTATCATAACGGGAAAAAAGCAAGTGGAGTAATTGATAATAAATGCATCCATTTTCACCTTAAAGAAGTCGAGATATGTGGGTTTTCTGACCGATGTAATTGTATGGAGTTAGCTGTTTATTTACTTGATAGTGCGGTTTCCCTAAAGCGGATGCTTATCAATTCTCAAGGACGAAAGTATCATGGAGTTGACAGATGGACTTATGACAAAGTGTTTCCTAAGAACCTAAATCGAGAGGTGACACATGATTTACTTCAAAAACACAATGTTGATTCCAAAGTAGAAATCGTTGTTATTTGATTTCCATTTAGAAGTTTGAGTTTCATCATGATGTAATGTAAATTTTGTAAACTTTTGAGTCATCATGAATAATTGAGTTTTTCAATTCTGGTAATTGAGAATAGATGCATCCATTTTCACCTTAAAGAAGTCGAGATATATGGGTTTTCTGATCGATGTAATTGTATGGAGTTAGCTGTTTATTTACTTGATAGCTCCGTTTCGCTAAAGCGGATGCTTATCACATCTCAAGGACGCCAGTATCATGGAGTTGACAGATGGACATATGACAAAGTGTGTCCGGACCTAAATCGAGAGGTTACGCGTAATTTACCTCAAAAACACAATGCTAATTCCGAAGTAGAAGTGGTTGTTATTTGATTTCCATTTAGAAGTTTCAGTTTCATGTGTGTCCGGACCTAAATTGAGAGGTGAAACTTTTGAGGCATGAATAATTGAGTTTTTGGATTCTTGTAATGTGGAGGGTTGTGTGTTTTTGGCTTTTTGCTCAGATATGATGTAAAATGGCTGTTGGATATTTTTGATGTTGTAAATGTGGCGGTGGAGTAAATTTATAATAATTAATAAGTACTGTTATTAACTGTTTCCTAGCCCCATAAATCAAGAGATGAAATGTGATTTGCTTCAAAAACACAGTTGATTCCATAGTAGATGTCATTGTTTTATTTTCATTTACGGGACCAAAGTTAGACACTTTTGAGGTTACTTTTCCACTGGACGATGATTCCGCTTCCAATGTTCATGAGTGGATACGTTTTGCTATGCAGCAAGAGGGGAAGCAGCTTAAAATTGACTTTGGACCTTGCTCCAAGGGTGTTTGTTCCTACTACCACTTTCCTTTGCATCTTCTTCCTCATGGCAAAACGTCTCCATTGAAGCATCTATCCCTCTTTTTTGTGGATTATCCTATGTGCCCAATTATGCAATAAAGTTTCATTCTTTAGTCACTCTCTGCATTGGTTACGTACTCATAAATCAACTTTCTTTAGACAGTATCCTTTCTGGTTGTGTGAGCCTTGAGTTTATGAGAATCCATCTGTGATATGTGCCTGAGACTTATTGCATAAAAGGTGCATTAGGCCGTCTAAAAAGATTGATTATTGAAGATTCTCTTGATTATGGCCTTATTGAACTCAATTCTCTACTGGAGCTTACTACATTTGAATACATGGGTCCAGAAAAGAAGTTCACCCTTCTTGGTCTTCCATCTCTTGAGAAAATCTATTTTGGTTTCATAAGTTATTTATCTGTGAGCACAAAGTACGTTTTCAATCGACTTGCAGAAGATGTCTCACATCTACAAACTCTCTCGTTGTTTTTAGCTCCCTTGGAGGAACCTCTCATGCCTGCCAATATGACTCCATTCAAATATCTGAAGAATTTGGAGTTGTTTATTATAATATTACCAAATTATGATCTTCTCGCCATTGTACACATTCTTAACGCTTCTCCTGTCCTGCAGAAGTTCCTTCTCTCTCTATATCCTCCTGATCATAATTTTCAAAGTAAAGCGAGCGGAGTTATTGAGAATAGATGCATCCATTTTCACCTTAAAGAAGTCGAGATATATGGGTTTTCTGACCGATGTAATTGTATGGAGTTAGCTGTTTATTTACTTGATAGTGTCGTTGCCCTAAAGCGGATGCTTATCACATCTCAAGGACGCCAGTATCATGGAGTTGACAGATGGACATATGACAAAGTGTGTCCGGACCTAAATCGAGAGGTTACACGTAATTTACTTCAAAAACACAATGCTAATTCCAAAGTAGAAGTGGTTGTTATTTGATTTCCATTTAGAAGTTTCAGTTTCATCATGATGTTATTTGAAATTTGTAAACTTTTGAGGCATGAATAATTGAGTTTTTGGATTCTTGTAATGTGGAGGGTTGTGTGTTTTTGGCTTTTTGCTCAGATATGATGTAAAATGGCTGTTGGATATTTTTGATGTTGTAAATGTGGCAGTGGAGTAAATTTATAATAATTAATTAGTACTGTTATTAACTGTTTCCTAGCCCCATAAATCAAGAGGTGAAATGTGATTTTGCTTCAAAAACACAGTTGATTCCATAGTAGATGTCATTGTTTTATTTTCATTTAGAAATTTGAGTTTCCTCATTATGTAATCTAAAACTTGTAAACTTACTAGTCAAGAATATTTGATTTTCCGGTTCTTGGATGTTTTAAGTGTGGTGGGGAGTAAACTCTACAATTAACTGTTATTATAATCATCCACATTCTTACTGACTAATTGAGAGTTTAGTTTTAAAAGGCGCGAATGGGGCGTAACGAACTAGGCGCAAACCGCACTCTGGTGATTGAAAAATCGTAGCAGAGACCCCTTTCGCGCTTCTGGAGGCATTGAACTCTTCCGCTCCTCTCTTTTCTGCACAAGATAGCTGGTATGTCAAACATTGTTTCCTTCTTATCTTCATCCTTCATTCCTTTAGTTCCTTTCTCCTTGTGCTTATTCCTTTCCCTTCGCGTCTTCGTCTCGTAATCTCTTTGTATTTTTCCTGTGATTCTTTCTGGTTGAATGCTGCTTTATCCCTCTGTGTGCAGTCTACTCTGCTTTTCTCCTCTGCATGAATGACACGATTGCATTCATTGTTTATGCTGATGGAATAAAAAGAGCTTGGAGATATGGCTACTTAATGAGTGAAAGCCATAATAATATCTGTTGGAATAAACAAGCAACCATATACCATACTGTATTTCTATCGAGAGGCGTTCCACAGATAACCGTCATGAGTTAGAGTTATGAAGATCCGGGGGCTATCGCCCCTCCAACAAAAAATTATTCTTAGTGTATATATATAAAAGAAAAATAATTTTCGTCTCTCAAAATATAATTTTCGCTCCCCATCATGAATTTTCTAGGTCCGTCCCTGATCATGAGTAATAAAATTGTACGTAGTATCTTTTTGTTTAACCTATATTGAATTCAGAGAAAATGGTCAAATAAGGTTTTTTACTACTATGAAATTGTCACATAAGCTCATGTACTTAATAAAGTGTCATATAAATACGTCTACTAATAAAAAACAATCAAATGGGTCCTAGTGACCTTTTGTCAACCTTCTAATTCCAGTTTTAGCGTACATCCGGCTATCTTTTCAAAATAGATTATAAGGTTGATGTGGAAAGTTATCCCAGATTGGCTTAAATACGGAGCAAAAGTAACGACATGTAAACTAAAATCGGGATTAAGAGGTTTATAACGGGTCATTAGGAGTTAGGACTCACCTGATTGCTTTTTATCAGTGGGCGTATTTATATGACACTTTATTGAATACATTTTATGTGACGATTCCGTAATAGTAGAGTGACCTTTTCCTTGAATTAATTTGGATAAGATTTATAAAGTGAAAGTTTACTCCATATATTTTATTGGACTAGGCCAACTTTATTTTTTTTATTTATCTAAGAAAATACTACGTATCACATTTTAATTTAATAACAAATACAAACATGATCTAATGAGAGGAGATAATAATATCTTTTGTTTAATCGTTGAACATCTAGGCACTCCGATCCAGATTTGATTCCATGCATGCCTCCTAACCGATTGAAGAAGAGCCTTGAAAGTACTACCTCCGTCCCTTAAAACTTTGCCAAAGTTGACTGGCACGGAGAATAATAAAGTAAAAACTGTGTGGTTAAGGTTTGTGCAGATGAGAGAGAAAAAAACGGAAACCACAAAAATTTGATTAAAAAGGAAAATGGCAAAGTTTTTTGGGACGTCCCAAAAAGGAAAGATGGCAAAGTTTTAGGGAAGGAGGGAGTAGTCCTGGACTCGGGCCAATTCGGGTCCGGTCCGGACCTAGGCCCGGTTGGGCCTCCAGTTCTAAATAGGTGGGCCCGGGACCGGCCTAGGTAGCCACCGGGTCTGGGATGGGCCTCGGGCCTATTTTAAGTTTTTTTCCCTTTTCCTAATTAATCCCCGACCCCTCACCCCCCACCTCCAACCCCCCCCCCCCCCCCCAAACACCCAGCCCAATCCATAGGAATAAAAAAAAATGAAAAGAAAAAAAAAAGATTTCAGCCCGAATCGGGCCCGGCCCGGCCGGGTCAAGGCCTGGTACCCGGACCAGTGAATTGGGCCGGTCCTAGGCCTGCACAGTATCAGGCCGGGCTGGTTCATGGGCCTGGTGGCCCGACCCGAGTCCACCACTACTTGAAAGACCAAAATAGATCTCCTAAAGTTTTGGAAAATGTTTTTTTGATTGTTTTTGAAGATATTTATTGACGACGTATCCGGAATTTGGGGGATTAGAGGAAATTTGAATGATGGTGGCCAAAATTAGGAGTTCATTGCGAATTGTGAATGTGGTCGACTTTTTAGTTTAGTCCAATAACTAGGATAGTACCCATGTGATACATGTACAATTTTTCATATAATTATTTTTAGGGGAATCACATTTTAATCCCTCAAACATACCTATATTGAAATAGTCACTTTTCATTTGTCAAAATTGATTTTTCTAAAAAAAAACAAAAACTATCCAAATTGTTATAAATGTGATTCCTTGAAGTGATACATTTACAACGGGAGCTAGAGCAATGGTCACATTTACAACAATTCAGAAAATTGAGGGTGTGACATTTACACACTTCAGTGAAATTTCGACGTGATCACCATTATATTTAAGTTGCAAAATGTGAAATTTAACATTATTTTACGTAGATTTAAATTTAGACACAAAAAGATAAAATATAGCAGTAACACATTAAACTTATAATTAAGTTAGTTAAAATATAGCAGTAACTACAATTAAGTTAGTTAAAATACGAAACCTAGAGGGAGGGAGCTCTCCCTTCTCTCTAAAACCTAGTGGCCGTCTCTCCTCTTTGTAGGGGTTAAGATTTTCCGCTGTCCCATCATTATGGGATTGGAGCGGCAGATTATTCTGATTTTAAGTCTTCTGACGCTTGGGATTGCAATTATGTCAGAAGAGATAACGTTGGTGGATGAACAGAGTGCAGATGGGATATTGTACTGTATCGGTACTGGATCATGAAGCCTTGGTCGTCCGCTTCGACGATGGTTGAGTTTGTATTCATACATATTGCAAGAGCCCGTCCTCCTCCAGACCCACCTCCAAAATCAGGTTGCTTTGTATGAGGTGACTGATTATATGTCTACTCCTAGGATTCACGATTGGATCTATAAATTCTGTTTGAATATTGTCTTGTATGCGTTCTTGATTTTAATATAAAACCGCATGTTACGATAAAAAAAGGGACATCATTTAGTTACTCCATATTAAATTAATGATGGAGATATGGAATCTGAGCAATACTCTAAAATTATAATCCGTATGTAACAATTGTAATACTCCGTAATTAAAATTCCATGATTTGGATGACCTTGAACAATGGAACCTAGAACTTGGATGACAAAACTGTTCAGAAGACCCAAATATATTGAATTAGTAAACATACATCATTAGTTTAACTTTTTATTGGCTGGCCGAAATAAGAAAAGCCCAATCGCAACCCATTGCATGACATTGCTTTCTCAGTTACGTTCAAATTGCCCATTGATGCATGCAATTCATGAGCAAACACTATAATCTGGCAGGCCCTTTGATATTTTCTTTACGAAACAACCTATTACTTTGGGTTTCTTTTGTGGATGCATGCATGGCTTTAATATAATATAATTTGTTCATAACTCAACAGATTCACTCATGATAGTGGATCCGCTCACACTTCCAGCGGCCAGTTTCATACACAAAGTCACCTCCTGATAATTTTATCTTAGTTGCAAAAAATAGAACATAAACACTGCACTTGCCACAGGGTTTGAGATGATATTAATGGGAATTTTACTTATGGAATAGAAAATAGCTTTAGTGACTTTCGTGTAATTGACAAAGGGTTTGAGATGATATTAATGGGAATTTTACTTATGGACTATAAAATAACTTTAGTGACCTTCGTGTAATTGACCAATTCCAGAGCAAAAGTTGAATAAATTAAAAGAGCATCTCCAAAGTTCCAAACAACCCATTAGTTAACAACAATTTTGTTACTTCCTCCGTCCCTAATTTACCTCCCATTTTGACCCGGCACGGGGATTAAGATAGTGGGTTTTGTATGGTGGAGAGTTGTGCAGAAGAGAGAGAAATGTGTAAGAATTGTTGTGAATCACAAATCCTTTGCCAAAAAGGAAAAGAGGAGATAATTTAATTAGGGACGGACCAAAACGGAAAGTTTGAAGATAATTTAGGGACGGAGGGACTGAGGGAGTATCAGCGTTGTGAAGTCACAAATTATCTTATCTAGGATTCTAGGCTATCAATAGTTACATATTAAATTAATCTCACACACAAAAAAAAATGGGAATTTTTGTTGAACTTATAGATTGGATTTATTGTTTTTGTGAAGTTTTGATAAATATCATACTCTCAAGTCTCCTACAAATTTAATACGGATTACGGAGTATAAATGAACTTTTAAAAATTAGTAATTTTGCTTTTTAAAAAAGCAGTAATTTTAAAAATGAACAATTTAGTACTTGGGTAGTCCGTAGTTGGGTGAGCAAATAACCGAATAAACCTACCTGATTTATACCTACCCGATTGAACCAAGGTGACAACTCCGGCACTCTTTTAAAATTGAGGTACCATACCTACCACGCATTTGATTGGTCCAAATTATTATATCCCTTTTAATTTAGATTTAAATAATTCAACTGCATCATTCTTATTGGTCCATGTGAACAAATGTACAGTACTTTAAGGGTACCGTAGAATCTACCTTAAACCAATCCCATAAAACAGGGGTGGAGACAGGGAGAGTTGTCGGTGGCCACAGCCCCTACAAGAAAAAAATTGTGATGTGTATATATATGAATAAATATTTAAAAGTAGTGAAAAATATATGAAAAATTTAAGTTTTGGCCCATGCTATGTAAATTCTTTAAGATCCGGCCCCTGTAACGTGTCAATCCTGACTCCGCCACTGCCATAAAATACTTAAGCAAACGCTTCATCTTTCCCTTTTATTTCTTGAGTTCTCCATCACTCCAATTTTGAAAAGAAAAAAAATAGCAAGGAGCACTTAGATTATCCAAGAAAAAAAAAAACACAGCATCAGCTAAAAGAAAAGAAAAGGCAACGTTTGGAAAAGTTTCTCCTTAAGGTACACTAGTATTAAACCCGTGCGATGCACGAAAAAATATATTTCTCATGTGATTTAGTAAATTTTTCAATAATGTAAATAATATATACTCCGTACATTATAATAATTTTTGAAATAAGAATTTATATGTCGTAGTGTAATAATATTAACTGTAAATATAAACAATAGCAAAAAAAATCTAAGAAATAAACTATTTCCACAACAATGGTATTAAAAAAAGATGAAAGTTGAAAGTGTTTTACAGATTTTAAAATACTTTCTTAAATATGACATTTTTGTTATATTGTAGCTTTGCCCACCTTTGTCACATGTATAGGAATTATCAGAATTAGTAGCATGCGAAAGAACAACATACATTTTCACACTACTTGAATTTAGAACACCATTATCACGAATATTAAGTTTTTTTAAAAGAACTACTATCGTGGTCCTGTTTTGGTTGTCCTTTTGAATTTGAAATTATTATTAATATAGTGGAGGAAAAGTAAAAGTTGTGATTGAGATTTTAGTAGAAAAATTGAAACTATAAGAATGACATATTTCTTTTTGTATCTGTTAAAAATGGGATGGTGGAGTATCTCTTAAAAAATTAATGTCCACTCTTAGTATCGAGAAGCCCAAAACCGATAATATAAAACACTGACAACGCGTATTTCTAAGTATGTCTAATCGGTGTAAGCTAGAAGACTCCCTCTCATCTCTCCCTCTAACTAACGGTCGACATCAATTTGTCTTAAACTTCACATCCCTCACCCTCATCTATCATGGCTCTGGAAGTTAGTTAGCCTTCACCACTGTTCGGTGAGTATTTATTCTCCATCAATCTTCTCTCAGCACCTTCATTGTAATCAATTGTTGCCCAGCCCTAGATCATCAGTCACCATCCTAACACAATTCGAAAATGATCACTACTTATACGGTCATCACTCAATCGGCAATTTCTGTTACTATTGCATTTTTACTTTAAAAATGCGGACATAATATGAATGTTTATTAAAACAACCCAAAATATCATGTCTTTAATTCAAGCGATTGCATTTAAAGATATTGATTCAAAAAAAGATATTTGAAAGTCTTGATTTGAATAAAAATTATGATACCATTTATTGATATCAATTATTTTATTGAATTTTTTTGTGATACTATTTAACTTATTACTAAAGAATTTAAGAAGGAAAAGCTGACCTTTTTATTTACTCAATCAAGCATACAATTTTCTCTTAATTTTAAAAGTTTCTATTTTTGAAAAAAATTATGATCAATCATTCAAGTAATTTGTATATCCAAATTTCACAACCACACTTAATACTTTTATATGTCACTATTTGTAACACATATAGTATATATCACACGGGAAATATATACCTCATATGCAGGGGCGGAGCCAAGACACTGGGCCGGTACAAAGAATATTTTTGAAAAAATTTCACACGGAATTTTTTACACTAAAAATATAGAGATTTTTAAAATTTGGGTTGGGCCAGGGCCAAGGGTGGCCACCCCCTAGCTCCGCCCCTGCTCATATGTAAAAGTATTTTTTTAACATACATAAATATTATACTCGTATAAATTTAATTACTTCTCATACTCCGTATATAAATTAGATCATCGTAATTTAGTGAAATAATATAAATTAAAAATTAAAAATATTACTCCCGTCCCGAAAACAACTTCATTCACAGTTGGACTTTCACACACTTTTAGAAAATAAATTTGACTTTACTATCAAGTGCACTGTTTTGCATGTTTAAACACTGTTTGGCACTGTTTAAACACTGTTTGGCACTGTTTAAACACTGTTTGGCACCGTTTAAACACTGTTTGACACTGTTTATCACTTTTTTGATCTAGATAATTTACCAAATAAGGAAAGTATTGAAGTGTGAAGTTAATTTTGGGACATCCATTTAAGGAAAGTGGGAAGTTGTTTTTGGGACGGAGAAAGTAATTTATAAATGTTTGTCATCAGCCATTGCTCTCTCGAAAAACACAATATAAAGAAGCTAGACCGTCTTTAATCACTTAATTAATTAGTTTATTGAAGGACATATAACATCTCAAGTTGACTGCTATTCTCGCCCAAAATCTCGCCCAAAACTCCTCCACACTTACTAGTTACTATGGTACCCGTGCGATGCACGGGATGATGTATTTTCAATTTTAATAAGTAAAGCTATTAAGTAATTAAAACATATACATAGTACTAATTTGATAATAATCAAGAAAAGCATATATTTTGTTGTAAGTGAATAATATAAATGTAAATTAACCTTTTACATGCCTACAATTCATTTAGAAAAGTTAACCAAATATTTTTTGTCATTGGACATCTCAATCAGTGCAAAAATGTCGTTTGGCTCATCTCAATCTCTCCGAGTGCTATCTCCAGTACTTTCATTGAATGATTTGAATTCATATGAACCTCCCTCAACAAGTGATGTGTTTATGTTCAAACATAGGATGATAATAATTATGAATCTGATATCAATTTATCAATTATCATGCTATGCTAACCCATCAATTCTTAGATGTTCATTTTTTCCCAACAATAGAATCACCACTTCAATCATTTTGATAACATTTTTCAAACAAAAACGGCTGCTTATAGAACTATTGGTTTCAGCTTCAATTGCAAATTCAAGTAGTTCAAAACACCAATACATTAAAATTGATGGAACCTCCTAATATAACCAAATCTGCCCACCATATTTGCAAAAACACACAGATTCTGGTAGCTTAGCTTGAATTCAGAAAACTGCTTTGAAGCACACTATCTTTTCTTGGAAGCTTTGCGAGAAACCGAAACAAAATGACTTGTGCGACACAGATAATTGTGGAGCATCCAATGGTGAAAGCAATTGCAAATTGAATCTAATACTCCCTTCGTCCCAAAATGATGGTCAAGTATTTCCAGTTTGGGATGTCTCAAAATGATGGTTTTGTTTCTCTTTTTGGCAAAGAACTAAAAGTGGATTACCATTTATACATCTTTTTAATGAACGGTAAAAGTAAAAGGATGAACACCACATAAAGTAACGTACTTTAGTCTTTTTATCACACTTTCTTGATCTTTGTGCCCAAAGAAACAAGACCATCAAATTGGGATGGATGGAGTATGGAGTACTGGTAGCAAGAGGAGTAACGGGTGGGCGTAGCTCAACTGGTAGCAAGGGAGTCGTGACACAAGGGTTAGGTCCCAGGTTCGAATCCTGGCAACTACGATGAGAAGTTACTATGCATAGGGCATCTACAAGTACCGGGGACAGAGCCACACTCCATATCTGTCAGATTGTGATTATAGTCTAATTTACATCATCCCATCATGTCGTCCGGTCGGTGTTGGGGGCTCTCAGGGATGGGGTGTCATCCTTTTTTTGGGATGGAGGGAGTACTTCGTAGTTCCTACTAAATTGTCAAATACTCTACATTCAATCAGTATTTCAGTAAGATCTGTGACGAAACAGAATACGTAGTAAAGTTCAAAAAACCGAGATACACTGAACAAATAATCATTCTATTACACAAAAATCATTCGCACAAAAAAGTCCTAAAAGTTCGATTTTTTATCAGATAATTGATAGTTATTTCGCATAAATTAAAACCCTTAATTAGATGTAATGAATAAACCTCATACATACAAAAATTTCGTAGATTGTGTCGAAGATAATTCCTCCAAGGCGTAAAGACTGGGATTGGGCTGCATCCTTTGATGCTGCTGCGGTGTTATTTGATTGCGACGGAGAGAAGGATAAGCCGTCGATCTCGGTTGCCATGGAGAGAGCAGGAAGTTAACGACTCCGTTACAGTTTGAAGCGTCCGTTCATTTTAAGGACTAGCCTGCAAATTTTATTTTACTAAACCGAGTCCCCAGTCATTAATTCATTATTGGTGGTGTATTTTAACATATCTACGTGTCTATCTATTATTTGGCCACATCATCAATGGTACCACCTCTAAAATATGTTAGGTACCGAAGAAACTACCTTAGATATTAGTAGATATCAAATTTTATTTGTTTATATATATACTAGACGTAGTACCCGTGCGATGCACGGGGTGTATCTAGAATAATGTATCTAAACAGGGGTGGAGCGAGGATACTGGATCGAACTGTACCAATAAGAATATTTAAGAAAAATTTTACACGGATTTTTACACTAAAATATATAGATATTTTTAAAATTTATGGTGGACCGGGGCAAGGGTTGGTCTTCCCCTAGCTACTTCCCTGTATCTAGAATAGAATAAAAAGTTATTTGAAATTATATTCAACATTTTATTATGATGATATGTAATGTGTACTTGTATCAAATAAAAAGGCAATATAATTTATATGTTCTAGCTTTGATTATAGAATAACACCTGTAAGAATATTGACTTGAATTAAAATCCAATAAGTTAAATATTGGATTAGTTTTTATTATTGTTGTTACATCATGATTATTATTATTTTTGTTATTTTTGTTATTGTTGTTATTGTTGTTGTTGTTGTTATTATGATCATCATCATCATTATTGTGATTATGATTAAAATTATTATTATCATTATTATTACTATTATTATTCTTATAATTATTGTTTTTATTACCATTACAATGTATTATATTGGAAATAATGACGAAAATACTACTCTTGAATTTTGAGGGACAAATAGAGGACCATATTTAAATCTGAACAAAAATAAAACTAATGTAGATCTAAAACGATAATATAGTATTACCTTTAAATAAAATCAACCATATTCCCTCCTAGTGTGGTATCATCCTTTTTTCTTTATTTGGCTAGTTTGATAAATACACAAACATTTATTAGTAATTCCCTAAATATGACTAATTGAAAATTAAATTGCACAAATAGAATTAAAACCTAACTCACTCACAAATAAGACTAAATATTAATTTTCGCCCTTAACATCCCTAATCTATTAAATTAATCCCCCCCCCCCACCCCACTTTCCTTGGGAATCCGGGACAGTCCGCTGGTGGCGGGACAGTCCAGTAGTGGCGAGCAGTCAAGTGGTGGTGGGGGTGACGGGCGGCGGCGGCAGGGGCAGCGGCAGAGCTTCGACGATCGGCGCCGGTAGTAGACAGTCTGGGGGCAAAAGAATATGTGGATTTTTTTTGCCAAGCCGGATTGTCTGGTCATATATACTCCCTCCGTCCCCCAATTAAGTTTTCACTTTCTTTTTTGGACAGTCCCTAAACTAAGTCTGCACTTCAATACTTTCCTTATTTGGTAAATTACCTACATCAAAACAGTGTCAAATAGTTCAAAACAGTGTCAAACAGTGTTTATACAGTGCAAAACAGTGTACTCCACAATAACGCCAAATTTATTTTCTTAATATGTGAAGTCAAACCCGGGACTTGATTGGGGGACGGAGGAGTATATAAGACTTCCCATATAACTGTAAACTATGTACTCCGTATTTGTTTTCATATTAAAAATTCTACGTATATTTGTATGTCAAATCCCAAATGCAATAGAATCACAAACCTGCCAAGCATGCAAAGAGGAAATCCATAACACCGAAATGATCCACATTATTCTAAAACAATTGATTTTCTTTTCACTATCAGATGACATACATGGTTCTAGTGTTTTATGACATATGTACGTTGCCTTCTCAATATGAAGTGGCCACTGGCCAGAGGGACCACCATATGTACGTTGCTTTCTCAATATATAGGCTTATAGATGATATATCAATAGAGAAAACAAATGTTTATATCGGTGATGGCAAAAGGCAGCTACATCTTGCAATGACAATACCACTATTTATTATGGTTATATTATTACTCCGTATTACCTAATTGTTTTCGGTAAACGATGCTTCTATTTATTGTTAATTGCTCCGTAATAGCTTTGGTAATTGACATATATACTCTTGAGAATCCGAAAAGTTAATTTGTTACCATGTTTAGTTGGAATATTGGTCTACACGTGTGAGCACGAATGGTGTAAAGTTTGTACAGATTGGAATTGAAAGCTAACGAAGTACTTCGGTAAAGTTTACTTGACAATAATTTCCAATTATGACCCTAATTTGGGCGGGAATTTTCCCTCTAATGATTGTGCAGAGTCTGTTACTTTATATTATATAAAGAAAAGATATATATATATATATATATATATATATATATAGTGCTCTTCCGGTCAGGAATTTCTGACCGGAACCGCCGTCCGGACTGCGGCGTTTGGCCGCCTTCCGGGTGGAATTTTTTAATGAAATTTTTATGAAATGTTCTCCATCAAGTCTAGTTTATCCACAAAAAAATTCAGCCAAAAACTCATTCGGGAAGGTCATCAAATGATTTTTGCAAGTTAACTGGTCCGGAAAATACATATTCCGGACCAGTTAACTTGCAAAAATCATTTGACGACCTTCCCGATTGAGTTTTTGGCTGAATTTTTTTATGGATAAACTAGACTTGATGGAGAACATTCCATAAAAATTTCTTATTTTTCTGCCCTTTTACAACTCTTTAATTTTTTTTCCCCAAATTTAAGATTTCAATTAATTTTTTAATGAGGTAAGAGTCAGATTCGTACTTGATGTTGCAAAAAAAGGGTCAAATAAGTCCTTATATAGGAGACTCTGTCCAGTCATCTCCATTTGTTGCGGTTCCCGATGGAATTTCTTGATGAATTTTTTTGAGCATCTTATTCATTAAGTGTAGTTTACTCATACCGAATTTCAGCTAAAAATTCAACCGGGAAGGCATTCAAATGAATTCTTCAAGATAACTGCGCAATTAAAAATACAGTTATCTTCAAGAATTCATTCGAATTCCTTCCCGGTTGAAGTTTTAGCTCAAATTTGGTATGAGTAAAGTAGACTTAATGAATAAGATGCTCAAAAAATTTCATCAAAAATTTCACCGGGAACCGTCCCAAATGGCGACGGCCGGACAGTAAGGACTTATTTGACCCCTTTTATGCAACTTCGAGTACGAATATGACCCTTACCTCCATTTTTTAATGTAGCTAATAAATGTAGTACTTACTATGTAATTTTAATAACTTCTTTTCGCACATAATATTAAAGCTTGTTTAATTGTAACTTAAAGCACTTATAATTACATATTTTATCCAATTGTTTTATATATTCGGTTTTGTACTTGATAAACAAATTAGTTTAATAAATTATTTTGTAATTTCAATCACATCTTTTCACACTTAGCATTAAAACACACTTGCTTAATTGTAACTTAAAAGAGTTATAAACTTATAATTAAATATGTCATCAGTTTCTTATAATTTTTTTTACTAAACTGTAGATTTTTTAATTAATACATTATTTCTTTTATGAAAATTTTGTAATAAAGTTAGTGTAAATTTGCCCCCACTGGCCGAATTTTCTGGATACGCCACTGATGTCCCTATTTAGAAATTTTCTTCACAAAATGGTATGTCTTGGGGTGCAAACTCAAAGGTTTTTGAATGGGGTGCAAAGTCCAATATCACCTAAAAAGTGGGGTGCAAAGTAAAATCCCCTAAAATAAATTACCCGTTTACGTTAACAAATGCAGCAAACAACCCTTTTGTTATCAATAATTATCACAAGTTTTGCATGAAAATTTGTGTGAAGAGTGCTGGCCTTGGTTGAGATGAAAATATAATGAGTGAATGTTGTGGTTGAATGTTGAAGCATTTAGACGCATATCAGATTATTTGTTTTCAATGCGTTAATGGTCATTCATATTGAGAAGTGCAACACCATAATGAATGTATACTCACGGGAATTCCAAAAGACATACACTTCAATACATCTCTTAAAATTGATACCACACGTCAATATTATTCTAATAAATCAAACATATCCTAAAATTTTAAAATTGATACCACACGTCAATATTATTCTAATAAATCAAACACATCCTAAAATTTTAGCTACAATGTTCCCGCCTAAATCCCCACATTTTTCTGCTTTAGTGTATATATAGATAGATATAGATATAAATTATCCAACTAAACATTTTAGCATAACAATAACAAAATGAGCTTTTAGCGGGTTCAACTAATATCGGATTTGATATTTTAATTCCACAACCTGACTCATTAGGCGTGGGCTCGTACATATTTACTCCATAAATATTTTTTCTAATCAAATACACGATTAAAAATGGATGAGTAGAGTCAGGTCGGGAGGGTTATGCTGCTTCTGCAGTTATTCTTGTGCAGAGAGTAAGGGTGTAAACGAGCCGAGCCGAGCCCGAGCATGGGTATGTTTGAGCTTGATCTTGAGCTTGATAAGAATTCACGAGTTCGAGGTCGATCTCGAGCTCGGACGAGTTAAATCATTCGAGCTCGATCTCAAACCGAGCTCGACCTATTCTAGCTTGGTTCGAGCTCGGGTCAAGTTTGCTAATTAATTTTTATATATAGGTTTGAACTCGAATAAGATGCTCGAACTCGAGCTAAACATATTATATGCGTACTTATTCATTCTCATTTTTAGTTGGGTTTTTTACATGAATGTTACCAAAATAAAACTTATTTACATAAATATGACTATTCATTACTAGTAGTACTACAACGTAATGTTATGGTAACTAAATTCAAAATTTGAACATGAATTACTATGATTTCATTACTACTCTAGTAACTAGTTATATTTTTGTAAACCATCTTTATTTTTGTCATATTTATGTAATTATTTCTTTTTACTGTATCCCTCATTTACTCTGACATTTTTTATTCTTTATTTTACTGTCAAAAATATTAAGAGTACATATTATAGTTATTACAGATTATGGTAATAATAATACTACACACATGTTATTAATTTTGTAATTATTACTATAATAATATACTTTGTGATAAGCATTGAAAATGGAATAGTCCTAAATTAGAATATACTTCGTATATATTTCAATATATATATATATATATATATATATATATATATATATATATAATTATTATACAAGTTTATTATATACGAAGTATATAAAATATGACACAATGACTCGCGAACCGGCTCGCGAGTCACGAGTTTAAAATAAATAGGTTTGAATTGAGCTTGTTAACTATTCGAGTCGAGCCGAACTCGAATCAAGCTTAATATGACCGAACTCGAGTCGATCTTTTCTCGAGTAATCCACAAGAGCTCGCGAGCTGCTTGGTTCATGAGTGTTTTTTTGTGTGTGCTTGTGATGGCTTATTTCGAAATACAAATTTCTGCTATGGAGAGTTTTGTAGTTGTAGATTTAACATCTAAGATTTGTTAAATTGGTTTTCTCACCTATTATTTGAACTGATTTATTGGTTGAATTAATAGTCTTATCATTATTTCAAAAAGCAGAATCATGGAATCACCAGGGCAGAGAACTTCTTGCGCCAAATGTTCCAACTCAGGAAAGACCATATGTGGGATCCGGAACCTCTGCCATACTTCAAAGTAAGGCACGGTGCCCGGCCCTCGGGAACCATCCGATCAAAAGATGGACGGTCGGAGATGTTGAAGCGCAGATCCCGAGGCCGCTCATCCCCCATCCGACGGTCCTCTGCACGCAAGGCACTCTGCCATGCGGCAGAGGATCCCAATCCCCATATGTGGGGATGACATTTGAAGACTTAGAAAATGCATTTGTGTTCTACAATAGGTACGCTAAGCTTGCTGGGTTTAGTGTGCGCAAAGAATCTTTGAAGAAAACGAAAGATGGTGTAATAAGGGATAGGGTTTACACATGTTACAAAGAAGGGTTAGAAAAAAATGACATGCTTGGAATTGATACAGAGAGATGTACACAAAACGTCCGCAACGGATGTATGCAATGGCCATGCTTGGTGTTTCAAGAACTCGAAATACTGTGTTGTTTAAGGTGTACCATTTTGAGGAAGCGCATAATCATTATTGTGAGACTCCAAGCAAGGTTCATTTATTGAAATCGCATCTTAATTTGTCTGAAGCAAAGAAGAAGCTTTTCTCGACTATGCAATCTAATAACATCTCAATCCCTCAGGCTATGGGCGTATTCATTGCAGAATCAAGCGGAGCGGGTGATGTTGGGTTTCTTGAAGCAGACCTAAGAAACTATGTTCGAGATGAGAATGCAAAAGATTAAAACTCCCTCTGATACAATTCTCATTCTAATTAGTTTTAGCTTGTCCAAATTTGGCTAAAACAAATGTATGAAAAGGCATCTCAAACTACCTTTGACCGGTTTTTGTAACATGCAAGGAAATTTTATGATTACTCCAAAACAATTGCTTCAATAATGCCCATTTGTGTACACATGCATCTCATTTACGTACACATGCATGATTGTAAATTAACAAAATGTTGTGATTAAGAGAATACATAGTACAATTATATGTTAGCATAAACTCCATGCTAATATAAAACCAGTGTTCTAAAAGGCCTGAAAAGGCGCCGTGTTGGCGGGCCTAGGCGCAAGGCGTGAGCATTACGCCCAGCATAGCCCAAACGCGTGATAAAAGGCGTTCAGGGCCACAAAAATTAAATTAACTCTTACTACAGGCCCAACCCATTGAAGGATTAGAAAATCTTTGACTAGCAGACACAGAAGATGTTGCGTCTACTATTTTCATGTGTAAGGGATGTCTATATAGTAGTTGCCACTTGCTAATTGCTATTTCATTAAATATGTTGCTTAGCCAGTTAGCCTATTATATAAGTAAGCTAAATGATCAACAACTTTTACTTCAAGTATATAATTACTTCACCATCATTAGCATTATTATAAAATCGTTAGGTTATTACTTATTTTGGGAGAATAAAATCGTTATTACTTATATAAGCTCGATAATATTTAATAGGAAAAATTGATAGTAATAATCCCAACTATTGGCGGTCCGCCTATAATAATCCCAACTATCGATTATTTCAGAATAATCCCAACTTTAGGGACCTTCCGCCAATAATGGTCCCTTTAAATAAATTGTTGTAGTTTCTAAAGTGGATGAGAAGAGATATAACAAGTAATCCCTATAAATAATCCCAACTTTTAATTTTTACGCTTAATTTCTATTTAAAATTCACCTTTTATAGGAGGTAATATTTGGTCATGGACCATTATTGGCGGACGGTCCATATAGTTGGGATTATACAAAAATAATCAATAGTTGGGATTATTATCGGCGGACCGGCAATAGTTGGGATTATTATTTTCAATTTTTCCTATTTAATATTATTACATGACCATTATTAGCATTATTATAAATTATTATTACTTATTTTTTTATTATGATTAATATTATCATTGAACTATTTTTATCAATACTTCAAATTTGTATACGATGTGCATAAATAATGCGTGCTTTTTTTTGGAATGTAGCAGTTTATATTTAAATAAAATGTAATATTATGATGTTTTTGCAAGATGGTTGCTACTATTACATTTATATATTTACTATATTTCTAATAAATAAATAAATTAACAAATATTAAAACGTTTTTAGAACATTGGATATTAATTCGTCTAGGCATAGATCGGAGGTTTAAGGCTTGACTTTGTCGGCTCTTCTCGTCTCACGCATTTTAGAACACTGTATTAATTAAAGTGATTGTAAATATAATCTTATATTCAATACAATGAAAAGTTTGAATGTAATTTCAATCAACAAAAGTCACCAAGTTACATTTTAACTATTGTCCTTGTTTTGGTCATATATTAGGATTATTTGTTTTTATTAAACTACTTTTTTGTGTAATTGATAAATTTATACTCCATGTTTGTTGGATTTAGGACGTACTCAACACATCTTTTTGTTAAAAATAAGAAAAGTATAATTGTTTTTGAGTAACATTATTTAATATTATATATAATATTTTAAATAGCTCTAGGAGAATCAAAATAAATGATAAAAAATTAAAACGTCTTTTCACGCCTAAGCCCCGCCTAAGCCCGCCTAGGCTCCAAAGGCTTAAGGCTTCGTCATCGCGCCTCGGCACGCCTTACGCCTTTTAGAACATTGTATAAAACAACTAAACTACAACTCATGAGTAATATTATGATGAACTTACCAATAATAATAATAATAATAATAATAATAATAATAATAATAATAATAATAATAATAATAATAATAATAATAATAATAATAATAATAATAATAATAATAATAATAATAATAATAATAATAATAATAATAATAATAATAATAATAATAATAATAATAATAATAATAATAATAATAATAATAATAATAATAATAATAATAATAATAATAATAATAATAATAATAATAATAATAATAATAATAATAATGGAACATATCTGCAGAGCAAGTGAATATTTGAAATGATCGACTAAAAATCACCTAATATGTTACAAATGATAGGTTACATTGCAGGCCCTACTAAATAATTGTAACCTACATGCTACGGGCCGCTATCAGGGTGTGATTTTCAAATCACAGAAAAAATCCGCTACGTCGCCCTCTACAGTCCGCTACCGGCCGCTATTAGAACTTCCAGCAGTACATCACGAACTGATTCACAACAACAACAACAACGACAACGACAACGACAACGACAACGACAACGACAACGACAACGACAACGACAACGACAACGACAAATTTTACAAAGTATTAGTGCAAATTTTACAAATGATATATACTTCCTCTGTTCGGATATAAGTGCAACATGCACTTCGGCGCAAAGATTAAGAAATCGGGTGAAGGGGTTGGACTTCACTATTTTACCCTTCTACGTAAGAAAGTAGCAGCCACACAAATAAAGTGCTACAGTACCTAAAAGGAGTAGTGGATAAAATTATTGCTACGTACAACCAAGAAATAAACAGCGAGCCCTGGTGTACTGTTCAGTTTCGGAAGAGGAAGACCGGCCCTTTGCCTAAACTCCGGTGAGCGACTTTTATCCGGAGGCCGCAACAGTCCGCCGCCGCTAACAGTCCTCCTCTCATGGCTTGAAGCCAGCCCAACACCCCTTCTTCCGCTTCCGCCAATCGTCATCCCACGCAGACAATTACTGCAATGATTCAGAGCCGCAACAGTCCGCCGCCGCCTAGAGGCCACAATTACCGCCGTGTCTCTGCTTGTGGGTGAGTGACCGGAGCAAAATCATTCCATGTCTTCCGTTCCGACCATAATTAAATACAAATCAGAGAAAATAAAAACAAATGAGGAAAATGATGGAAAAAATGGAGAATTGGTGTCTTGGTGAAGAGAAACGCACAAGATACACAAACGAACGAGCTAGAAGCTGTAAAGAAGAATGGAATCATTGGTGGATGGAGAAATAATTAAAGAAAAAGTAGAAAAGGAATGGTTGTACACAGTGAAGGGTATAGAAGTGAATTGGCTTAGTAATTCTTTCCAAAAATAGAAAGGTTGCATTTAATTTGAAATTGTCGAAAATGGAAAGTGTTGCACTTATTAAAGAACAGAGGAAGTATATAATAGTACAAAGTAATAATACTCTGTATTTAGGTGTACACTGTAACTTGCCAAACTTCTAGCCTTCTTTTCCCTTTTGTTCACATTTCACTCATGTGATGCACGTACGAATATCTTACCCAAATGCAAATCATCAAAGTTAGAAGTAGTTTAATATGGATAATAATAATTGTTACATATATCATTAATTTAAAAAAATAAACTTGTTATAGTAATTGAATTGTTTAGAATGTGTTTAGATTCAAAAAGTTCAATTTGATATGAGGAGTAACCCTAAATCTTAATATTGTTAAGCTATTATATATCATCCTAAAAGGTCCACCTGCCTGATAAGAGGGGTAGCGAAGATCTTATATAGTGTTTTATTGTTTCATACCATTCCGGTGTGGAACATTTACTTTAATACGCCCCCTCTATCCAAACCGAGTTGGAAAACATCGTAGTGTATAAATGAGCCAAACAAACTCTTTACAACCTACCATTAATCATGGGTGTTAAATAAGTAGTCAAACCACAACCGGGTCTTGCTCTGATACCATGTTAAGATTTGGATTTTCATCCTAAAAGGTCAACCTGATAGGAGAAGTGGTTCATGATCTTATTTAGCGTTTTATTGTTTCATACTATTTTTGTGTGGAACATTTACTTTAACAAAGACAATAATTATTAGTACATATTTATCGGTGTTATCAATAATTCAACAGAGTAAGCTTGTTAAAACTTTAAACTATTGCTCAATGTACGAATATACTATTTCAAACCAACATTTATATATCATTTGTAAAATTTGTTGTATCATTTGAAAAGTTGTATTGGAGGGGGGACATTTCAAAAAGTTTCATAGTGCTTACAAGCCTAGAGTTAGATATGCAATGAAGAAGATACTGCCAATAGAGAATGAAGGGTCAAATCTTTAAAAGCCTTAGCATGATATTATCCTTTTAAGATGAACAATATAACTAGATATCATCACGAGAGGTGGCTACCCCGCCTTCATCTACTATCAATTTATATGTCACCTCCATCCTGATAAATCTTCATCATCTTCATTGATGTGCTAGAACTTTAAGCAAAAATCTAAATTTCTATTTAGTTTGCGGACAAGTGTCAAATAATATTTGGCATCTGAATGATAAAAAAAATTAACTGCCTTGGTGGGGAGCATTCGGGGAGGTCTTTTGTGTTATGGAAAAGACTTCTAAGATCATATGTCATGAAGAAGATCCTCATACCTGAAAATGAAGTCCCACCCTACGATTTGAGGGAGGTGTCGATCATGTTTGACCCAATGCAACGGTATTGTGAAGTAAGTTTGTATTCTCTATCTTGTAAATTTAGCATGCACTTTTATTATAAAATTTGGCTCAACATTGCGAATAGGTGTCCTAACTAAGTCTATATGCAAGAATTTTGTATATATTATTTTTAAGGTGTTAACAATGATGAATGATTAAAAATGGATGCTAAACAAGAAAATGTGACACAAATTATAAAAAATACTAATGGAACTATTATACATGTTAATAAATTAAAGATGATACAAAGTGATAGTTAAATAGTTACTAAAATAGGTATTAGAGACAATTAAGTTATATGATTTTGTTAATTTTTTCTCTGCCACAGTTTAACATAGAAGTTATTTGGACTAACTTCGATTGTTGATTTATCAAGGTTGGAGAAAGTTTTCATTGATGATAGATTCATTTGCTTCATTATGGAGTTGCTATCAAAAAATCTGGACAAGTACTTCTCTCTTTCCATTAAATATAATTTCCTTTATTTTATGGATACATTCTTCTCAGGTGACTTCCCTATTTTGTGACCTATGCAGAAAATGTTGATATACAATGCTTTCTTTACCTGAAGAAAGTTAACATCTTCTTTCAATATAATTTCATTAATCTTTGCGGCGTGTTGTTGAAATACTTCTCCCATGGATAAAATATAAACTAATAAACTACAATTTAAAGTTACAAGGTTACTTCTCGTATCAGGTTGTGTTTTAGGGTGGAACCCGAGCTTAACATGGTATCAGAGTTGAACCAATCCACAATCATAATACAGTCTCTCTGTGAAAATTGACGTTGAACAAATAAAAAAAAATGTATGAAGGCACGATCCAGAAGAAGTGTCTCGTTGTGAGATGAGGTATTGAAATATTTCCCACACCGGTAAATTATGAACGAATGATTATGTGTGTGTGTGTGTATGCGTGTGAATTTTGTAGCCCACCCAAAAGTATCTATATACGTATATATGTTAGATGTGCACGCGCTTGACTCAAATTATTATGTTAGATGTCCATCAATCCCATAAAACTTGGTCAAGTTGACTTTTCTTATCAATAGTAATAAACTTTGGGTAATGATTTTAGTTATTATATTTGTATGAAATTTGTAACATGTATGAAAAGTATATTTAACAAAGGGCATTTCCATATGATATGCATATTGTAAATATGATTACTTTTGTGGATGAAATAATACTTGTTTCATGAAATTTATATATATTCCCAGATGGGATACATAAGTCGAATTTATAAAACTTCCGTCACAGCTAGATAATACTTTGTAAGATTTTGCACATTTTGTTACGTAGTGTTTAACAAGGTTATGATTGGGTACTCGAAACATAGAGTTTTGTAGTATGACAGATTGGAAAGATAGGTGTCATCGATGTCTAGGATCCAAGCATCGTTGGAGAGGGTGACCTCGCTGTCCACGAACCTACAAATGGTGTCGACGGTGAAGTCGATGTCTTGTTCCTATTGGCCGTTGGTCATGTACTTCTCGATGTGGCGGAAGCACTCGGCGGGAATGGTGTGCCACATGTGGACGTTCTTCGAGAGAGAAACTTCTTCTAAAGAACTTGTTTTGTTGAACACATAGATCTCCATCCATATGAGGAAGTACACTTCCTTGTCTTACATTACCCCATTGCGCAATATAGAATCTTCAAAAGACAAAGTAGAAGAAGATACACAATAATAAATAGACAGTAACAGATAGTATAATTTACAATATCCTACCCATGATTTAACGAGATAGACAGTGAGCCCCATTTGGTAGTCAAAAACCAGCTACATATTTAATTTATTTGTAATGAATAATATGATATTTAATATCAATCTTATGTACCAATGTTGTATATGTAATGCATATAGTAGTAGTAGAGAGGCATTGATACAAAATGGTCATGAAAAACTCACCGAGGGTTTAGTGATTGTGCCAGACAATGAAGGATAGTAATACTTTTTCTCATGTGATTCTGAAGAATGTGATGAACCACATTAAAGAAAGGAGACTCTTCATTAAAGGACTTGTCTTCATGCCTATAAATGATTGTCCTCACTTCATGTATCGTAGTGTCCCATAAGTCACAAACCAAATGTAGAGTTGGCTTGTTTGTATCACATATTGTGGTCACATCATACATCAGTGCAATGAAAGCAATAATATAACCAACTTTTGCCCACTAGGATTCATCCAACACTTTATCCACCTAGCTTTCCCTTGTTTATCATCCCGATTTTGTATGATTTGTATCCATTGTTCACTTAAAACCATTGCTTCTAAGGAACATTTAATAAGTTTAAATCTTTTAAGAACAACAATACCGAAGCAAAACGGGGTTCATCACGTGAAAGCAGCTTCAAAGGATTAAAATGGTTATACATGTCAAGTCTCATGGAGTGATTCATTATAATTTTTTTATATGCACAACATCACCATGAACTTCTGTGTGTTGGAAAAATGGTTTACATATTAATATTTCAATATATTATTTGTAGAAAACCATTTTGAAATGAATGAGAAATTGTCCCCCGCACACCGCGAAATTGAACTTCACGCGCCGCCGCCGCTGGCCGGCCGGGTTGGGTTGGGTTTCGGATACGGGTGGGTACCCACGTGGCTTTAAGACTTAAACATTATTTTTGTACATTTCATTAATTTTGGATAAGGCAACTCTTAGAAGAAAGGTTGTCACCTTTTCTAAATAGGTGCCTTTTGGGACCAGTCTCCTGGCCAGAGTACTTATATCCCAATTAAATCCTACGGTTTTGGAGAGAAAAAATAAGTTCAAAAATTATCACAAAGTCTTCTTTTTCCTCTACGTCCAATACTCCACCGTTAGTGCATCATTTGGTTCGCCGGTGTCCTTCGGGAACGAAAAACCGTTCTATCCTGGGAGGCGATTGCTACGTGTGTTGTGGGCAAATTCGTCTTAAGGAGACAACAAGTATTTGTTGGGCTCGGTTCAACCTCTTCAATTCCGTACGCTTCTCGTTCTTCATAATTATTTATTTAATTATTTATTTTGATGATTTATGAGATACGCATATAACAATCTTAAGACGAACTTTTTAACAATCTTCTGCGTATCTCGCTAGTTTCTTGCATGAATCAAACATGAAGTTCGTTAATAATTTTGCTGCATATATGTTCATTTGTATGCATGCCATTACTTTGTTCATATGCTTGCAAGTTTATTTTATACTTCATACGACGTAGTATGTCACTTCATTCGTTGCCGCCGCATGTTATAAAAAATATTGCTGCCTGTTTGTTATGATAATAATTAGATATTGCATGTTGTAATTGTTATAGTTTAGTTCGTATATACAATTGAGATTGATGCATGTTCATTAATTACTTTATAAATTTGAAGTATTGCATTTTCTGCATGTGTAGTTTAACAAATGCGATGGCAAAGTTTTCTTTTGATTCTGCCGCCAATTTTATAGTTGCGTGTACTATTGCATCTCAATCTTCGTTTATGGAATCAGAATTTTGTATGTTCATACGTTTATAAACCTGTGAATATATGCTGACCGCACATGTTTAAGCATCGAAAGGGTGCAATTTCATATTGATAATATATGTCCGTTCGTTTTGTTGTGGTACAGTTGCTTTGAAATTTCAGTTATTTTAATTATATACTAGTATATAATTTTTAATACATTCGTGTTTTGCTCATTCATAACTATTCACATAATTTATACCGTCCTTTTCTTTTCTCGGCCATACTGGGAATCTCAATCTGTTTACAGGTTTTATCTGTATATTACGGAGTATCATTTATACCATATAGTTGGCTATTCTGCCAATTTACGTATACTTTGTGTATACGTTATTATTAGTACAAAATTTGTATCCTACTCTTTTGTGTAAACAGAATGGATATCCAAATAAACATTTTCACTCCTAAATCCGAACCGCTCAATTTTGTCTCTATATCGCATTCCCATGGAGAGAAACTTGGTAAATTCAATAGTCAGGAATTTAAACATTGGCAACAAAGATGTGTTAAATTTGACCACTTTGACTTTATCTAAATGACATTCCAAAGATCAACCTCTATTAGAGGAAGGGAAAACGGATAACAAAAAAGTAGCGACGGTAGATACTTGGAAGTACTCTAACTTCTTGTGTAGAAATTATCTCTTAAACGGACTTGATGACTCCTTATACTTCGTGTATGCCGATATAAAGACGGCAAAAGAATTGTGGGAATCGCTTGAGAAAAATACAAGACCGAGGATGCCGGCAAAAAGAAATTTATTGTCGGGCATTTCTTGGACTTTAAAATGGTTGATCACAAATCAGTTGTTTCTCAAGTTGAAGAATTCCAACTTATTCTTCATGAAATTCACGCTGAGGGTAAGTCCCTTAGTGAGTCCTTCCAAGTGGCGGTGGTAATTGAAAAATTACCCCCGAAATGAAAAAACTTCAAGAATTACTTGAAGTATGAGAGTAAGGAAATGGCTCTAGAGGAGCTCATTGCCCCGTTTGAAGATAGAAGAGGATAACCACAATTATGAGTAAAAGGCCGGAAGGCCATAAGTAAGAATTTAATTTCGGACTCCCTTTTTAAGCAACAATGGTTTTAAGCTGGTCTTTGTGGTTGATAAATTTGTACTTACTAAAAATGATATGTTTGTAGGGAAGGGCTATCTCAATGATGGTCTTTTCAAAATGAATGTACTTCCCGTTGTACCCAAAGTTGTGAATAATAATAAAGTGTGTTCTTCTTATTTGGTTGAGTCTTCTTCTATTTGGCATGCTAGATTAGGACATGTTAATTATGATACTTTGCGTCGACTCATGCATTTAGATTTGTTTCCTAAGTGTCATATTGATCCTAATCATAAGTGTGAAGTTTGTGTGGAAGCCAAAATGATTAGAAAACATTTCCAAACTGTCACAAGAGACACGGAACCGCTAGACCTCATACACACGGATCTATGTGATCTTAAGTAAGAAGAAACTAGAGGTGGGAAAAGGTATTTCATTACCTTCATCGATGATAGCACTAGATATTGCTATCTGTATTTGCTAAGAAGCAAAGATGAAGCGGTTCATGCTTTTAAGCATTATAAAGCCGAAGTTGAAAATCAACTTGGTAAGAAGATTAAGGCTCGGTGAGTATGAATATCCCTTTGAATCAATTTGTTTGGAAAATGGAATTATTCATCAAGTAACCGCTCCTTATACGCCTCAATCAAATGTAGTAGCCGAAAGGAAGAATAGGTTTTTAAAGGACATGGTTAATGCCATGTTAGTTAGTTCTCGTGCATCAAATGACTTGTGGGGGGATGCTATTTTAGCTGCCAACTACATTCTAAATAGAATGCCCCACAAGAAAACTCTCAAAATTCCATATGAGTTATGGAAAGGGCGCAAGCCAAGTTTTAATCACTTAAAGGTGTGGGGATGTTTAGATAAAGTAGCCATTCCCAAACCTAAGAGGACAAAACTTGGACCAAAGACCATTGATTGTGTCTTTGTTGGTTATGCACAAAATAGTAGTGCATATCGTTTCCTTGTCCACAAATCCCATAACATGGATATATTGGCTGATACTTTTACAGAATCTAGAGACGCAACATTCTTTGAGAATGTATTCCCTTTCAAGGGAGATTGTGAAGTTGTCTCCTCCGACATGGATGTTTTCATTCCAACCCATGTTGAAGAAACAAACTCACATAAGAGGCCGTTTGATTCTATAAAAGATAACAACGAAATAACGCAGGAATGTGAAGTGGGACGCAGCAAAAAGGCTCGAAAATCAAAAGATTTTTGACCCGATTTTGTTGTGTACCTTTTAGACGATGAGCCTAAACTTATAAAGAAGCCATGTCTTCACCGGACGCTGCACAATGGGAAGAGGCTATCAAAAGTGAAATTGATTCCATCATGTCTAACCACGTTTGGAAAATGGTAGATTTGCCTCCTGGATCTAAACCTCTAGGATGCAAATGGATCTTCAAAAAGAAAAGAAGACCTGATGGAACAATTGAAAAGTACAAAGCTCGATTGGTTGCCAAAGGATACAACCAAAAAGGAGAATTTGACTACTTTGATGTCTACTCACCGGTCACAAGAATAACTTCAATTCGAACGTTATTAGCAATAGCTGCATTGAAGGGTTTGGAAATCCATCAAATGGATGTAAAAACTGCATTCTTGAACGGTGACTTAGAGAAAGAGATTTACATTCAACAACCTGAAGGTTTTATTGTCCCCGGACAAGAAAGGAAGGTTTGTCGCTTAGTAAAATCTCTTTATGGGTTAAAGCAAGCCCCCAAGCAATGGCATGATAAATTTGATAGTGTAATGCTATCAAATGGATTTAAAATAAATGAGGCCGACTAATGCGTGTATGTGAAAGGCAATCAAAAGGACTACGTCATAGTTTGTCTATACGTAGATGATATGCTTATTTTTGGTAGTAACAATGATTTGATAAAACCTGCCAAAAGTATATTGGTCAGGAAATTTGAAATGAAGGATCTTGGTGTTGCTGATGTAATTCTAGGAATGATAATCACCAGAACACCTGAAGGGTTGATATTATCTCAATCATACTACATTGAGAAAATGCTTGAGAGATTCAAGAAGTATGATATCAAACCCATGAGAACTCCTTTTGATTCTGGTGTTCACCTAAGTAAAATAGAGGAGAAAGTGTATCACAAGATGACTATCCTCAGGTCATAGGATGTTTAACATATGTCATAAATGGAACACGACCCAATATAGCTCAAGATGTGAATAAGCTAAGCCGTTTTTCAGTAAATCCCGGTAGAGAACACTGGAAAGCACTTACAAGGCTGCTTAGGTATTTGATGTACACCAAAGACTATGATTTACCTTTTCAAAAATATCCAGCCATGCCAGAGGGATATACCAGAGGGAAGTGGTGCCGTGTCGTGGAAATCTTTCAAACAAACATGTAATGCAAGATCTACCATGGAAGCTGAATTCATTGCCTTAGATAAGGCTGGAGAAGAAGTTGAATGGTTGAGAGAGTTTTCGGAAGATCTTCCTTGTTGGGAAAAGCCTGCCCCTCCAATATCCATTTATTGTAATAGTCAAGAAGCTATTGGAAGGGCAAGGAATGCAGTTTATAACGGTAATTCTAGACACGTCCGTCGTAGACATAATACCGTTAGAAAAATAATTAAAAATGGGATCATCTCTCTTGACTATGTTAAGTCGAAAGAAAATTTTGCGGATCCGCTAACCAAACCTCTACCGAGTGAGTTGGTCGAGACGTCAAGGAGAGCGATGGGCCTACGGCCAATGATCCAATAAAAGTCCATGGGGAAACCCTACCCATTATAGAGAGTGCCTCATAATTAGGTTCAAAGGGAAAACACAACTGTGGACTGGCTCGGGCGGTACTAGCCAAGATATAGTACACTCATGCCATGAGCATTTAGGGTAAGTTACACTTTTAATGATCTCTATATCTTGATACGTTCAAGTAAGGTATGGCATGATACCTTCCATAGAGATCACCTATGCTGGTGGAAGAAGGCCGCTTCTATGAGAGTTTATGGCACACGATAAAATTCTCTGGTGCACGATAAATTCTCGAAAACACTAGCTGAACCAGGAGGTGTTCATGGCCGAAACGAACACAAACGTGAGAACCAAAGATGCACCCGGGGCTCTGTGTGTTATTCATTGTCTAGGTTTACGCAATGGCTGACGGTTCAAAGCAAAGTGCTACCGATTGTCCAGTAAATCCGATGGATATACACTAAGGTAGGTTCAAAGTTTCACGACTACCTAACCCTATGCAGAGTTCCCATCTTCCTCTGTCAAATCTCGTCTGTTTATGTCTTAAGCCAATTTCCCATTCATGTGGGGGGATTGTTGGAAAAATGGTTTACATATTAATATTTCAATATATTATTTGTAGAAAACCATTTTGAAATGAATGAGAAATTGTCCCCCGCACACCGCGAAATTGAACTTCACGCGCCGCCGCCGCTGGCCGGCCGGGTTGGGTTGGGTTTCGGATACGGGTGGGTACCCACGTGGCTTTAAGACTTAAACATTATTTTTGTACATTTCATTAATTTTGGATAAGGCAACTCTTAGAAGAAAGGTTGTCACCTTTTCTAAATAGGTGCCTTTTGGGACCAGTCTCCTGGCCAGAGTACTTATATCCCAATTGGCTCCTACGGTTTTGGAGAGAAAAAATAAGTTCAAAAATTATCACAAAGTCTTCTTTTTCCTCTACGTCCAATACTCCACCGTTAGTGCATCATTTGGTTCGCCGGTGTCCTTCGGGAACGAAAAACCGTTCTATCCTGGGAGGCGATTGCTACGTGTGTTGTGGGCAAATTCGTCTTAAGGAGACAACAAGTATTTGTTGGGCTCGGTTCAACCTCTTCAATTCCGTACGCTTCTCGTTCTTCATAATTATTTATTTAATTATTTATTTTGATGATTTATGAGATACGCATATAACACTGTGATCCAATGATATTCTTCATATGTTTCTTGGTTAGATTCAAGGTTCTTTGTTGCGCAAATGTTTTTCAAAGCAAGATTTAATGTATGAATGAACAACACAAGTAGTCCAATAGACACATGTGGAAAGAACCTTCAATTATTGCTGTGACAGACTTAGAATTGCTAGCATTGTCTTTAATTATTTGCACGACCTTTTCATGACCAACTTCATCAATGACTTCCCTCATTAGCGCAACAATGAATTCATTGTCCTTATTAACCTCCCCCAAACAATCACAGGCTCTAGTAAACATTGAGCCAGCTTCAGAAACAACCATGAAATTATTCAAAGGTCTTCTTTGTGGGTTTCCCCGTCCATCACTCACAATGCTTACTCATTTTTATATCCAAGTACTTTAATGGGTTCTAGTAATCGTTGGACATGAACTTTCTCCTGCTGAAGCAATGTACGGAGTAGTTTTCAATTTATTGTATCACGGAGGAATATAGCCACCCTAAAGAACGATTAGAAACAAATGTGAATGCACTCACTTAAGGACTTCGAGCCAAATTAAATGGCAACCCTCCGATATAAAACATTTGGGCTATCTGAGCATCAAGTTGGTCTATAGTTTGTATATCAAAAGCTCTATGATCTATCAATAATAGAATCATTCACCTTTTTTTTGTCTTGATGGCAGTACTGGAACCACTTGGCTCTTGAACCAAGGAACTTGAGTCGTGTAGGCAAAGTCATAGGGTTGTAAAGGAACCGAATCGCGTCGAAAAGTGTGATTTTTGTATTTTTATTTGTTTAATTTTTTCTATACGAATATCAAATCGATTTGATCATAAATTAAATACTAGTCAAATATCACTGTAAAACAACTTTTCCTATATTTCTTATGTTATAAATGCATGCTATGACTTAATATGTGTTTTTAGAATTTAATTTGTAACATTACATTTTTATTTAAAAATTAATGGATCGATGCATTTTTAGGTTGTGCACAATATACTCCAGTGAATTAATTTATGATTACTTTACATAAATATATTTCAAAGTTTTTTAAATAAACACTAACACACACATAATAAAAATATACCTATAATGTGTGAAATAAGTAGATAATTGTATACATCAAAGTCAAACGACTCTAATTTTATGTTAAATATTTAGCATTGTTGATAGCAAAAAACACTATAAGATATATAGTTTATACTACACACATATAGTGGGTTGATGCACACACATACTAGATAGTTGATTTTATTCATGTATAAACTAATATATTTCATTACTATTATAATCAAATACATAATTATTTGTATTCATATTTCAAAGATGTTTGAACTAAAAATTTGATTTGTATTCGTATTTATATTCTATATTTTCAAATTTAAATCAAAATTTATGAATCCAAATCACGAAGCGAATTGAAATTATTTGTTTCGTTTACAACCCTTACTCCTTATGATACTTCTGATTTATTAAAATTTGGCTTGAATGTGTATACTTAAATGTATATACGGGCTACATTTTGAAAGTATAACTAGTTTCCAAAAGTTATTACAATGTTATTATTACTATTATTAATAATATTATCACTATTGTTAATCAAATATATTTGATTAGCATTCAAATCGAATACAGTGATATTCATATTTGTATTTGATAACAATTTGATCGAATTTAGGATTTTTATTTGTATTTATATTTGAGTTTTTTGAATTCGAACCAACTTATACAAATTCGAATCCTGAATTAAACATAAATTATTTGATTCGTATACAACCATAAAAAAGACACTCTTTTAGGTTGGGAACTTTGAATTGCAATGGATACTTCATCTACACAAAAGCCCGTGGCCCATTTAAATGAGATTAGACGTATATTTATGGGAAAATATCGCAAATGGGCTAAAAACAAAAGTAATATCACTTCTATCACATTTGGAAACTCTTTTCAAAAGTAGACTAAACGTAATTTTCCTTTCACAAATAGACCTTGGCTGGTTATACACATCTTTCTTCCTCTGTTCCTCGGAAGATCGCGCGGGTTATCAAAAGGGAAGTTATGCACTCATGTAGTCTTGCCACGTTAGCAAGCAAAAGTCTTTATCTTTAAAATTATTGTTAATGAGCAAAGTATTATCTCTAAATTTATTCAACCATAAAAAATGTAAAGTGTTAGCAAATAAATCTTTTTAAAAATAAAAAAGCATTAAATCTTAAAATAAAAAATTATAACAAAATAAAATCTACGAATTACTTTTTATAAAATTAGAAGAAACTAAAAAAATATTTTTAAATCTTAAAACTTTTTAGAAGAGTCAAAAAGTTAAAAAAAAAAATCTAAAATACTCTAAAAAAAGAAAATAAATAAACAAAAATCATTAAAAAAAGTACGAAGTAAAGCAAGACAATAAAAATTATATGAATTATCATAAAACTAACAAAAATAAAAAAGAAGTGAAAACTGATTCTTATTAAATTTCTCACAAATACAAATATGAAAATTTGAAGATAATACATAAAATTCGTAAAAACTGAAAACAATTGTAAAAAATTATAAAAATAACTAAAATTAATATATAAAGTTTCAAAGAATTCAGAAAATTCAAAACTATTGTAAAAAGATAAAAATAGAAATAAGATTCATTGAATTTATAAAATCAGAAAACTGGAGTAAATTAAAAAGCATGTAAAGTAAAAAAATCCAGAACACAAAAATATTGTTATCATTTAATTATTACTTTTGTTGCACATTGTTTCTTTGTTGTTTCTTTGTGTTTCTCTTTGTTGATAACTTTAATTATTTTTGTTTTTTATTGTTTCTTCATGTTTCTTTTTGTTTATTCATAAATCCAAATTTATCTTTTTAGGTGTTTTTATATATATCTATATAAGATTTTTTATTCCAAATCACTAACAAATATTAATAGCAAGCAAAAATCAGAATTAAAAATAAAGAACAATAAGCACCACGATACAATAAAATCAACAAATCAACAAGATGCAACAAAACTCAACAAGATGCAACAACAAATAAGACAGGCAGTGCAACATAGAGAAACAAAAAGAACACCCCAAATAAAATTTACACAAAATATATAGTCTAGGATAGTCCTCAATTAAACCTTCTGCTGGAGTTGTGCCATGTCCTGCTTGAGCCTCCAGTTTCCCACCTCCCTCATTTGTAGAAGTTGCTGGGTTGGCAGTAGGATTTGTTATGTTGTCAGCAGTGTTTCCAGCTCTTGCAAGGGCAGTCGGTTCAGTAGAAGCATCTGATTTGTCTGACTCAGTAAAAGATTTGTCCGGCCTTAAAGGTGACGTAGCAGTAACATTTGGGGTTCCCGGCCGTGCAGGTTTCAACTTCCCAACGGATAGTACTTGAAATTCATCATCGAGATTGTCTAAGGCCTCAAACCTGGAAGTCGTTGACCTGGTGATTTGCACTTGTGAAGATTGTCCGTAACCTTGTTCTTCTTTGTCATTGCTGCAATTCTTAATTAGATCGACAAAAAAAGGACCACAGCTTGGGAGATTAAGAGTGCCCTGCGATTTGTCTGGACCTGGCAAGTCCCAAACCACCTTCCAAAATAGATTAGCATGTTGGATGACTAAGAAATCTGTTCGACGATGAACAACCCAGACGTCATTGGTGGTTTCCGGCCAAAAAACTGCCTTACTTGTCGCCAAGTAGTCGAGGAGTTGCGTCGTGAGATGGAGAGCCCCAAACCACTCTTAGATTCAAAGTTGCGATTCAAAGTCTGGAAGTTTCGATCTTGGTCGCTGCTAATTTCCAGTACGATCCAAGTTCAAAAGCGAATTCAGAGTAAAATTAAGGATAATAAATCAATGGAAAATCAAACCATAGAGGAATCTGTGATGCAAGGCGTGAAAATCCACTCTCTAATCTGCAACGGAAATACATGTAAGCCTCCGCCATTTGTTCCCGGCCACCAGATCGATTGATTGGAAAAGGAATCGAAGCTGAACTCGATTGGTGATTAGAGACGAGAAAAGCCAATCTCTAAGCCCTCTGTAAGCTCTTCTAGGTTATTGCACCGACATGAAACAGAAAGAAACTTGTTGCGTCTCTCTCTGTGGTCTGAGAAGGCGGTTGGCCAAACGAGTCTAAAAGTGAAATTAAAAATCAAAAGTGAAAACAGGAAAGTTAAAAGTGAAAGGGAGATTTTATTTACAGCCCCTCTTTTACTAACCACACACACATAATTTTTATAATTCCTATCATGCCCTTTGAGATTCTATTTACAGCCCTCAACCTTGCGTCGAGGAAATCTGCGCAGCACTGCAACAGACCAGCATTCGTCGACTCCGCAGACTCCGGTTCACCAGCAGCGCTCCAGCACCGCACGCCAGCAGTCCAGTCCGACTGTCCACTGTCCAGGAGACCAGGACTCCACATTCCAGGCGCTCCAGCAACAAACGCCAGTCTCAATTTAGTGAAGAAGGCTTCTTCCTCTTTTTCTGAAAACTAATTTTCATAGATGCAATATTATCTTAAGCACAAAATCAGAATACTTGATAATTTCACTACTATAAACCCTCAATTTAGAACAATCAGATACAATTCGAAGGGAATTTCTTTTGAACAAGTGCCTTAAAGAAGAAATCCTCAACTGCTTGTACATACTAAGACGTACAAGTATTACAGTACAAAAGAAAGCTAAGGAAGAACAAAAATTAATTCAGAAGGAAATTGATATATCGAGCAAGTGCTGTATTGCAGCAATAACATCACCTTTATATATGTTCAGCAAACTTCTTGTAACCTCAGTTTATTGGCCATTGTACGGATATGGGTAGCATTTATCGTAGCAGATATTGAGGCCATGGCCGATTGAACACGCGAAGGCTTTTATTGTTTGAAAACAATTTGTTGAAAACAATTTCGATGGCCAATTAGCTGTTGGTCGGTCGAAGAAAACAATCTTACGGTTTGCGGTCAAAGAGTATTGTTTTGATAACAGGGGAGTGTAATTTGGATACTCCGTTTATTTCGTGGCTGTGATTAGAAAATTGGGGGCTGTGAATAGAATTATCCAAAGTGAAAACAAAAAAATAATTGAGACATAAAAGATATGTTGTTCATTAAAGGAGTTGTGCTAGAGGTACCTCATTTGGTACCTCATTTGTACACCCTTCCTATATTTGTGGTTCACAAAAGTCCAACACATTAAATGAATTGCTTTTGTGAACCACAAATATAGGGAGGAGGTACAAAATGAGGTACAAATTGGGGTAGCAATAGCATTTGTGTCATTAAAGTGGACTACACCCGTAATTTGCACTATATTTATGTGCCTAGTGATAACAAAGGCCCGTGGCCCATTTGACATTTCGTTCGTCCGTTTTAAATTCGGGGTGTGGCGACGAGGTAACTCTAACACCATTCTTCTCTAAAACCTCCCCAAACCCCAGGAGGATATTCCTGTTCAATGGCGACCTCAATTGCTTCACAGCTCCAGGCAATCAAATCTATAGTAATATCTGATTCAGTGACGCGGAAACGCCCGTTTACGCGTCCTTCAATCTTGTTCGAACCAAAGGAAGCTGCTGACATAGACGTCGAAACCATCTATTCCACTGCTCTATCAGGTTCAGTTCCATTTTCAGTGAATAAAAAAAGATTGCAACGTTTCAATTCGAAGTGTACTTGATAAAGAGTCCTTTTTGGTGGCAGAATGTTGCATTATGAAAGCAGCTTTTTCTGGGAATGTTTACTTTTCCTATAGAACTCTTGGTGATCTTTACATTTAGTATTTTTAGATACTTATTATGACAAGTTTACTCCATTAGCTGGTTAAGATAATGAAAATATAAGCAGGGAATGTCTGAATATTTAGTCCCCATCTCCTTGATTGCATTAAGTGACGGCTGTTATTCATGAGAATGCATTCTTTATTTTTCCTGGTGTATTATGATTCAGGCCTGGATGTGCTAATAAGTACTGAAGAGAGATTCAAGAATTACAAAAATGACTTATTTAGTCCTAAGAGTAGAGATTTGGACAGAGAGCTGATGGGAATTGAGGAAAACAATGGAATCAATTCATCAATCAGTTCATATCTGCGGTTGCTGTCAGGATACTTTCAGTTGCCTTCAGCCTTAAAGACACTAGAATACTTGATTCGAAGATACAAGTAACCTTTTTGTTACAGCTCTCTTAAATACAAACCATAAAAAATCTTTTTTGAAGTAATTTAATCCTCTACATTGTTGAAAGTTACTTTTACTGATCCAGATTACTTCATACGTGAAACTGCAGGATTCATGTCTATAATAAGGAGGAGTTAATTTTATGTTCTTTGCCGTACCATGACACACATGTTTTTGTTCGAATCATCCAATTAATAGACACAGGGTAATGCAAATCTACTATCATATGCATGCTATTGTGATGCTCTTTTTTGTTGTGACTAAAATTTGTTAACTGCTTTTGTGCAGGAACAGTAGATGGAAGTTTCTTGATGGTGTGAAGAGATCTTGTGCACCACCACCCAGGAAGGTTATTGTGCAACAATGTCTCCGCGATTTGGGGATTTTGGAGGTTTTGTGCGAATATGTTAGTCCCATGCTTCACATTAAGTGTCTACTTCTCAGATTTTCATTTTCTCATTTATCATGAATCTGAAAGATGTGTATTACCTCAGGCAACACCAGCAAAGAAGTGTCAGCCATCCGTGCCGGTGATTGGATTTTGTACAGCTGTAGTTGTTGAGGTGTTGGGTTCCCTAATGACCATTGATAGTGATGTTGTGAAGAGAGTCCTACCTTATGTTACTTCTGGACTTCAGCATCATGGTAAAGGAGGAGATGATATAAAGGTTTGCTCTAATTACTAACTGACAATGACTTTTGGGCTCTCAGCTTGTGTTTTAAGCATCGGTGTTTAATGTTTTGTTTTTGTTGTTTTCTTCGTTTCCTTTTGTTGTTTAATTACAGATTTAGAAGAGTATTGTATAATTTAGTTTGTATGTACTATAGGTTAGGTTTGTTCATGCCTGTTGCAATATTGATGGGTATTTTTACACGTTCTTTCAGGGTTTCCGGTCTTAGCTGAACCATATTATCTTCGCGTACTTTACATACTTCTTATTCAGCATCATGTCTCATTACTTTCTCACATGATTATGTGGTTAGGCTGGTGCCTTGATGATTGTGAGCCTGTTAGCTGATAAGGTAACACTGTCCCCTAATGTTGTAAAAAGCTTGATTCGGTCCTTAGCAGACGTGGCTTGCAGTGATGCAAGGGATTCTACTGGTGTACAATGGCTTCACTTGTCGTTTATGGCGTTGGTGAGCCTTGTTCAGGTATTATTTTTATTTTGTGAATATGAATACTTAGTTAGTTCAATATATATGTTAGAAAATAATACTCCTTCCGTCCCGCTAGAAGGTTCCCGTGAACGGTTTATGATGTGACTGGCGATAAAGCAACTAATCCCTGTTCACACTCTGATTATTTTTAATAAATAAAATTTACATATTCAGAACTACATTACAACCTCTACAAAGCCTGATAAAAAAATGTAAATTTGATAAAAATCTGATATATAAAGTAAAAGATTAAAAATGATTTAAGTTGACCATGTGAATAGTGGACAGGAACCTTCTAATGGGACAGAGGTAGTACTACACATATCATATGCTTGATTTTGTTTTTCTTTTCAATAAATGCTATTCATGATGCAAAGTGCTTTCTGATAAAGTTACAAGTCTTGATCTATTCTATACATTTTCCCATTGGTTGAGATTTGGAAGGCCTCTTTTGGTCTGTATCTTACCTATCTCACCATATGTATTGCCTTGAGAGTTTGAACTCAAGTCCTCTTATACTCTTATTTGAACTTTGTTGTTCCAGTTGCAGTCCGTTGAAGTAATTCCAAAGAAGAGCATGGAGATCCTGAATGGGATCAGGTAGTATTTTCTAAACTTATACCTATATCTATCAAAAGACAACTCTTGTTCATAGCTCTCTTCAGTTGAATTCCTCCATATCTAACTGTTCAGCAATGCTTCTGGTTCTGATTTAAAGCGATATTGCGGAATTTCTAAGCGGACTGACGGAGGAGTTCAACATTGACAAATTCCTGGGCGTGTTTTTGGACTCCTTTCTAGAGTACAGGTTGAGTTTTTATCATTTAAGCAGTTGAAGATTCCCTTTTACAATGTGTATTTTGGCTTCATTCTAAATTTCTAACTAAACTTTATTATATTGCAGTTTCTCTGATGAGTTATTCCATCAGCCTTTTTTAGTGATAATTGAGAATGTTCCTGTGAAACGCTTTGTTGACCGCATAGTCTCAAAGATGCTAAAAACATGTGCGAGGATATTTAAGAACAGTGATTCATCTGTGTCCAACACAGGTTTGCACTTTTCTTGGATTGAACTGTTTATGATAATTTGTTCTTTTTAATGACTATATATATGTATGTATACTATATTCATTTTCATATATTATATGTATTTTATACACACACATGTATGTACATATATTTAACCACTATGCACACATGTAGATTTATATATACATATGCATATAACATATGGGGAGGGTTCGGATGAGAACCCCTTTTAAAATGAGAACTCATTCATAAATGAGAACTTATAATCTTGAATTACACTGTTTATGATAATTTGTTCTTGTTAATGACTATATATATGTATGTATACTATATTCATATTCATATATATTATATGTATTTTATACACACACATGTATGTACATATATTTACCCATTATGCACATATGTAGATGTAGATATGCATATAACATTTGGGGAGGGTTCGAATGAGAACCCCTTTTAAAATGAGAACTCATTCATAAATGAGAACTTTTAATCACCACCTTTGATATATCATATCAAGGGTTCGAATCAACAAGGTTGCATTTTGGTAATAAGTTTACAGTAATTACAAAAGACCTCATTTGAATTTTTTGAATGATGACACAAAGGACCCCATGTGCATCCTACCTAATGACGAAATTAAATGAAATGTTGAGATCAAATGTTCTCATTGTAAAAAATTCTCATTTTAAGAAGGGTTCTCAGTTCTCACTAGAAACCCCCCATAACATATTTATAATTATATATTTATATATGTGCGTGTATAAAGTTAGATTTTATACACACATATCTTTGTGTCTATGTGTGGGACTTTGATTAATCGATAAGTTCTACAAACTCAAATACGTTTACATGCCTATTAATCAATTTTATCATTATAAGTACAGATCGAGTTTTTATTCTTCAAATTGCCTCATAATCTTGCTGTTTTTGTATCCCATAAACAATAGGAAAATTCGCCGGACAGATTATGGTATCATTGCATAAGAAATATCCATCTGAGTTACGATATGAGGTTTACAAATTTCTTCAGGTTTAGTTGGCTTTAACTATTCCCTTTGTGTAACACTTCTCCCCCGCTCTATTCTATTTTATGTTCCTTAGATTTCTCTTGTAAATTAATGCTGAATTGCAGTCAAAGAAGGATGGATCCAATCAGGAAATACTAAGCCAGATGTTAGATGGGAATATGGATTTCTCTCAAGCGTTACTTGATTCAAAAGTTTTGTTTTCCTTGGAACATCCAAAGGTACTAATTTTCTTTTCACTCTTTAATTTTACATTATATGAATTTGCAAAACATATCAATGAGTACGAGTAGACGACCCATTTCAATTGAATTTGAAGTATGTATTATGTCTTGTATAGTTTGAATTCCTTTTGGAAACAATGCATTTGTCTGCCCCTATACACCCTTGTGGTTGGATCCTTCTTGGCAGTGGCCTCTTGTCGAGTATTGACAAGGGAATGTCTCCAGATTCAATATGCGCCGGGCTGCCCTTTTCCCTCTAGGGTAATAATTAAGTCCCCCCCCCCCCCCCCCCGTAAATCTCTCTCTCTCTCTCTCTCTCTCCATCATTTAGGTTCCCATGATTTTTTCCATCAATGAAACTTAAAAAGCGTTGACCATATATATATATGTGTGTGTGTGTGTGAAATAATATTATCGTATGAGTTCATGTTAGGTTTGTCTCGAGATGTATTTTCTATTATTCTATATAGCAATCTATAATTTTATACTACAAAGTTTCTTTAAGAAAATACTAATAATACGCATTTAAATATATTAATGAGCAAATGTGTGCATCATAGGCAGTGAAAAAGCAAGCGCGGAAGCTAAATAAGGGACACATGAAGTATGATTTAATAGTATTGGCAGGATGGATATTCTTAAACCTTGCCTACTGCTAAATGTGCGTTTGATATGATTTGTTTTAAAGAAATAAGTGCTTTTAGAGGAATAAAAGTACTTCTATGAAAAAATGTAAATGTTTGACAAGTAAATAAACCTACGTGATTTTGGCAATAAAGAACCTGCTCATAATTAACTTAGCATAATTCATTCCGAACACACTATAGTCTATAAGTCTCAGTAGAGTATTGCTATTTACAAACAAAACACAGTACAAATCCACTAATATGGGATTGGATGTACTTTACTTGTTTTGGCGTACAGGCACAAATTCGCCGTTCCACTATTTTGGGGTTGGATGTGCCAAGTTTGTTAAATGACAAGGCTGTTGGTTCTCAGGTAATGTATATTTGCTACATCAGCAGATCAGCTCTTATTTTTTTTGTTCATTTCCTACTCCCTCTCATTTGTAGGGCCTATTTGGTTGTGAGTTTGAAATCAAAACTGTTTTTGTGTGTGATGAAATGTTATTTTTAATCTTTTGCCGGTTTAATGAATTTAGCCCAGAAAACAAATTTTACTCTCTATTTACTAACAGTGATTTTTAGTTGGTAAGGTAACACTAGGAAGTGCTCTCAGACTCTTAATAAATGCTTTACATTAAATCATCCATATGGGACCTCATTCTATATGCTCTATGTTGAGGTGCATAAACTGCGGCATTTTTTTTTTACTAAATTGATTTCTTTCCCGTGATACAGAGATTTGGTACTATTCAAGATGCAATATCACACCGGCTTTATGACAATGACCTGCTTGTCGTAAAGGCAGTTTTGAATCTGGAGGCACTGGCTGAAATAGTAAATCCTTCATTTCTTCAAGATGCACTTCAGAATGTGCTTCAGAGATGCATTGGACTTTTGGCATCTAGTAAGTTTGATGATATTGATTGAAGCTATGAGTTATTGTCTTGTCATAGCAAACATTGCTTATCTGTCATATTGATTGAAGCTATGACTTATTGTCTTGTCATAGCAAACATTGGCATAGATATGTGCCTTTTGCTAATATATTATTGGCATTATAGGTGCACAGCATGAATCTTCTCTAGCAGTTGATGTTGCTGCGGCCTGCCTTCAGCATTCTGCAACAAGTTTCCAAGAGATTGGCTTATCTGCCAAGAAGTTCGCGACATTAGTTTTCCCTTTGATATTGATTTTTCCAAAGGTAAATGAGCTTTTATGATGAGTTTTAGCATTGATTGAAGATCTTGAATCTTGTTGTCTACATTTTTTATTTCCTTTAGTGCAGACTCAAGAATTGAATGTGAAGGCTCTGGCAATGGCCAAAGAATTACAGTGGCCTTTGTATACCAATCTTGTCTGTTTGCCAGACCGAAAGAAGGTTATGTCTTGTTGAAATATCTGTATGTGTGTATGTGTTGTGTATAGGAACGATTCTTTACCTTTTTCTATGAACACAATGAAATTTTATTTTAAATAAATGTAGAAATTGGATGCAAGTGGTATATCCTCAGTAAATGCAGAAAATATCCGCACATTGGCAACAACCCTCTTAATGCATCTTGGGGATTATCTTCCTTGGATTGTTGAATGCTGCAGTGCATCAGAGTTATCAAAAACATTATTCTTTTTGGTTGTATTGGAATTACTCACATTGCCGGAAATTGGTATGTGTGCATTGGTTTATCTCCCTTCATCCTAAGAAAGCTTGTGGTTCTCTTTTTGCTGTATCATATTGCGTTATCTCATGTTTATTGTTTATATAAAGTTTCCTTATTTATACAAATAACAGGTACTCATTAATTTGGAAAAAGGGAAATATACCTTGGGAAATGGCATATGGTGCATGTCTAGTCAATGTTAGAAATTTCACAATGACATTGCACCTTCACACAAGCCTGCATTTTATTACAATTAAACCTTGAGGTTATACCTGATAGCAGAATCCACGACTCTTGTGCAATTCTGGCATGAGTTGTACGGTTAATTGCACAATGCCTTGAGGCTTTGCTGAGAGTTAAGCATTAAGTACGATTCAATTTTGGCCCACTATTTAAACTTTAAAAAGCATTTTTTATTTTCTCATTAAGAACTTAACGTTACCAGATAACACAGAACTCGACTTTACTGCATAACCCTACACTACACTTCTCTTCTGCATTGCAATTCTGTGACTTCTACATTTCTCCTACCCAACTTCAAATTGCTGATGCATACAGGTCTCTTCTTCGAAATATCTTTTTTCACTCTCCTATTTTTTCCTGATTAGGTTTCCTTGCGGCTCTATGTATTTTTCTTCTTCGAACAAAAGTATTAGTATTTCCTTCATGCTGCTTTTTGTTTCTGTTTTTGGATTGAGTATTTGATATCATGGGATGCTTGAACTTCCTATTTTGATGGTGTTATGACACTTTTGTGGTTTTATTGACCATGATTTTTTTTAAGTATTAAAATTAGTGAATACTTTTACTATAATATTTTAAGTGAAGTTTAATACTCCGTATTATTTGTAATTACTTTATATACAATAGTACAAAAACTGAGGCTAATGCCTCGTTTCACATTGAGGCTTAAGAAATGCACAAACTAGTTAAACGACTATACACACTTTCTGCCTACTGTGACCCCTGAATAATACAGGTGATACATCCTAATTTAATGAGTTTCTGATTATTCAATAATCAGATTGGAAAAGCTTGTCATTCTTCATCAATCAATAATTTTGAGCTAACATCTGCTAGGCCAGTTGTACCTGTAACTCCTCGTCTTGTGTTCCCTTTGTATTTAAGTCTTCTTTTCTTGGTATCATTTTATGAATCTTATGCTACAGAGCATATCTTAGATTTGTAAGGTCAGATCTCAGATTAATATTTTGGAGTTGTATACCTTTGCCAGCATCTTTTCATCTTACTTATTTCAGGGGATCAGTTTTTGACATTATTTGACACCTGCTTTCCAATTCTAAAATCTCACTGGGATTTACTGAAGTCTTCAGGGGATGATATATCTGCAAGTGAGGTAAAATTCTTGTTTGACACTGTTTCCAAACATGTATAGGTTTCCTACTACTTTTTAATCTGCTGGTACTCACTCTTACATGATCTACAGTTTAACTCGGGCATGGATGGAGGCCACAAAGGTTTTCTGGAACATATGGATGAGACTAAAATAAAAGAGCTGAATGCGGAAATTCTTATCTGCTTGTTTTGGAGGTTACTTGAGCCTTTCATTGCAATGGGATCTGAAGATGTATCTATGGTTGGTGCAGCTTCTATTTTCCTTATGAGGCATCATTATAAATTCATTATAACTTAATAATCTTTGTGACCTTATCTTCTGTTTTCAGGACAATAGTGAGAAGTGGATATCTTCTCTTCAGGACCTACTTATCTTTTTCATGTCCCAATCAAAACATACTTTCAAGAAGCATTGTGATTACCTTGTTACAAAGTGCAAGATTCCTCCATCTCACTATCTGTCAAAATTCTTCACTGAAGGTTTTCATATCAGCTTCCTCTAATGCATTCAATATGTTGTACCTTATTTAATCTCAGCTTTGCTATTCAGTCTTCATAATGTATTGGGCCTCTGCCGTTTTTTGGCTCTACTTTTTCTCAAACAAACACCAAAAAATGTTTTTTCAAAGTAACATATTTTGATATTTGTTGGTAATTTCTTGGTCTGTTAAATTCTTAAATAGTGCAAATGTCCAATTATTCAACCAATATTCTTTTCGATACCTTTTGTTTTGCTCAAAATAAGGTCATTGTTATAATTTGGTATTCAACACAGACGAGAACAAGTCCTTAATTTTTTGTATCTATTATTGGGAACTTATGTAGGGTTTTTTCCAGATCATTCAGCAGATATTCAAATTGAGAGCCTTCATTCTTTTTCATATCTTTGTACTCAAACGGAGGACAACCTTACATTCAATAAACTCTTTGCCGAGTTTCCATCAGTTCTTGTTCCTTTATCAAACGATGATCAGGTTTGTTTTGCTGTTATAAAACTTTATCTAAAAAATTGGGAAATTCTTTCAAGTCTCAAGTCACAAATCACAATAATAATTCAGGGCAAGTATTTTCTGATATGTTTATCTTCTATGACAGGGAGTGCGGATGGCAGCCATGAGCTGTATTGAAGCACTTCAGGCTATGTGGTCTCGTGTTAATTTCTCCAAATTTAGAAATGGTGATCCTTTTTTCTAGTGCTTAATCATCGTATTTTCTTTGTTACATGTAGAAGTCTTCTAACCCCTAAAGAATGACAGGCCTTTCTGTGGCGTGGATTCATTTTCTTGGAGATCTGTTGACCTTAATGGTTCAGCAGAAGAAGCTGATAGTCTCAGACAAGAATGTTCTCCCATCTTTCCTTACATCCCTACTAAGCTCTTCAAGCCAGAGCATTTTAGTGCAACATAATATTGGAAATAGGTAGCTTAAACAATTGAGTTTATGCTAATACTAAATTCTCTGAACAGTTTTGACACCATTGTTTTAAATATGAATAAAAGTTTCTGTATTATTTCTAAATTTTAATAGAAAGGATTTCTTGTTACTTAATTTTGCAGATTTGATCAGAAAACAAAAGATGAAATCTTGGTGTTCCTTGTTGGCTCTGCTCTAGGACTTTCTGCCTATGCGAAGGTTGATCTCTTCAACTTGGTTGATTGATATGCTAAAATACTGTGTTTTACTTGTTTCACGAGTATTTAGAAATGTAAACTGTTTTGAATGTCATTGAATTTTGGTGGCAGCTAAGAATTCTATCACTACTTAAAGGATTGGGAAACAGGTTAATGCAATTTGCTGGTGTTGAATCACTTCTTTGTGAGCTTCTGAAAAGGCGGCGTGGATATCACCTTGGATATGATAAGTCATATCCTAAATTGTCAAAGGCTGAAGTTGACATTCTTTGCCTTCTGTTAGATGTAAGTCCAAAATTAAACAGCTTATGCAGATATAAATACTCTTCATGGCTTTGAATATATTTGAGGTAGCTATTTCTGTCTTTCAGATCTGCACAACCCCTTCTACTTCTATTACCGGTAAGGAATTGAAGGACACTATATTGATGGCTTTGCAGGTTTGTTGCTTTTATCTCTGTATTATTATGCCTTTATTTTTGTTCCATTTATTCTGTGAACTCTCATGTGATAGACGATGTGGTCATTGCCATATACTTTCAGCTCAATGCTGTGCCTTCTGAAGACCCCGCTGCTGTGGAGCCCTGTATAACTGTTCTGAGAAATCTTACCAATTCTCTTTATGGAATGTTAGAGACCACAACTCAGGTTCTTTGAACAATTCAAATCATTTTCATTGCTGATTTTCTTTCCCAGAGTGGTTTCTGATGATTTCTATAAATAAATGATAATGGAAGCTAGAATATTTATTTCATGTTCAGTCAGTCACATTAATATGATAAATTATGCTACTGCCTCTATAGACACGTTTTTTTTTGTATAGCAGAAGCTTATGTTCTCTGTAAAAGTATGATTGAGTTTGTTGTTGCAGGAAATTATCTTTCGAGAACTTGTATATCTGTATCGGATTGCAAATGGTGAAATACAAGATGCCACTAAAGGGGTCTTGCTTCAGATTGATGTTTGTTCCCTCTCTATCCCAGCCCACCTCTTATATAAGCATCTATACTAATTAGAATGTGCTTTCATTTTCCTTACCTACATGCTTTTTGTGGAGAACAATAAAGTTCTTATCAAGCTTTTTGCCTATATATTAAAATTAAAATAACGTATTTTTCTATAACTTTTCATATTCACTTTCTTACTGACCATCTAATGCATTGTTAACTTTTTTTTACAAAGATTCTTATCACCTGACTACCAATTATTTTATAAAATTTGATCTATGGCTTGTGCAATTATGACCGGTTTGGAAAGAATTTCGGATCAATCTGTGGGTTGTCTTTTCTGGTAATGCCTACTTTGTTTTCTCTTCACTCAATCGTCACAATTGGATTATTGACTCTTCAGATTAGTTGCTCCATTGTTGCACGCATGCTTGATTCCATCTCAAATAAGAGCATTAAAACTATTAGCTCAGCACATGGAAGGAGAAAAAGAAAAGGAGCAATTCATCAAGAGTCTGATGTATGTGATCTGATTCTGAAATCCGAGGATCCACGTGCTTTTACTAGCTCTCTACTGGATGTTCTGCTGTTGAAAAAAACCCTGGAGAACAGGTTAGAGTTGCTCTTGCATTTTTTTCATTCACTGTTATACCTGAGCAACAATTTGTATCTTTATATGCTCGTACTAACCAATATCCCTTGTGCAGAATCTCTCTTATAGGTCCATTGTTCAAGCTTCTTCACAAGATCTTTTTGGACAGTGATTGGAATCATTTAGCAGCAGACTCAGATGCAACTTTGCCATCTGAAAACCCTCAGACTATTTCTGTTACTGTAATTAACATTCAACAGACAGTGCTGCTATTATTGGAAGATATTGCTGCTTCAGTTACAGCTAAGGTCCTGCTAGCTTCCTTGGTTGTTTTATCTTAATGTTTCTATGTGTCCTTATCAGTTGCTAATACTGACTTTGACAGGATGAATTTGTGGACCTTGATATTGAACTTCTAATCAGATGTGCCCATTCTGTAAGCAATCCTGTGACCTGCAATCATGTTATGTCATTGCTATCAACTATAGCAAAGGTCATGCCTACCAGAGTTTTGGACCATATTCCTGCTATTCTGATTATGGTGGGGGAAACCACCATGACACAGGTCATATTTGATTTTTTCTGACGTTTTTGTTTAATTGTTAATTGAAAATTTTGCCCTTCTCAACTGAAATTTGCACATTTATATTGCTTGCTACACAATTACTCGGACACAGTTAATGGTTTGTACCGCCTTACTATAACACTTGAAATGTTGTTTTCATCACATTTCCCTAACCTTTTATCAGCCTGTAAATCCTGTAATGCAAAAGACTTCTTGTATCATACTACTGGATTTATTACAATGTTACAATGAAGTTGTTCTAAGCTGATGTTTTTTGGTGTTGCAGTGGGACAGCTATTCCCAATGTGTTTTTGATGACCTCATTTCTGCTATTGTGCCATGCTGGCTGTCTAAAACTGACAGCACAGACACTTTGATACAGGTATGTGGGACCTGGTTATATCCTTCCAACATAAAATTAACACTTAAGGTGCAGATACATTTAACCTCATACCTTTGCCAGATCTTCGTGAGTTTTCTACCCAAAGTTGCGGAACATCGAAGACTTTCAATTGTTATGCACCTTCTCAAGTATGAATTTTTGTTATTTTGAATCTTTACTCTGTCATTAACTTCTGCAGTTCTGCTGATAGTCTTTTTACTCAGGAACCTAGGGGTGAATACTAGCTTGGGAACACTGTTTTTCCTCCTCTTCCGTTCACTTATCTCTAGAAAGATTTTGTCATGCACCGGTGATGCCAACCCTTTATTGGGTAACTTGAATTCTAGCATGATAATGGAATGGGAGTATACATTTGCAGTGCTTTTATCTGAGCAATATGATTGCACTGTATGGCTTCCCTCCATTGCTACTCTGCTTCAGAAAATAGACATAGATTGTAGGAGTGAAGAAATGTTTATGATCTTGGTAGTTGCAGACCATTTTACTTCAAACAAACTGCAAAATCCAGAAGTTTCTTTCAAGCTTGATTTAGAAGGTGTCTCAGAAAGCATGCAGGTCTGTATTAAATTATAAGAAATTTCTGTAAATGGTGATCTTCCAGGCTGTATCATGCGGGCTGAAATTATTTTGACAGTATTGTGTCTTTTAATGACGCAATTCTATTATACATTTATTTGCAGAAAACAATTGGTTCTATTTCTGAGTTTATGGTATCTCATCTGCTACTATCGGAATCCAAAAAAAATCATATGGGTACCCCTGTAATCAGGAAAGAACTGAAGGAGAACATTCGTGCTGCTTTGAAGGCCATTGCAAAGTGCCTTAGACCCTCAATATACTTCAACATTGTTGTGCAATTGCTTAAAAATGCAGATATTAATGTCAAAAAGAAGGTAATGGAGTTCATATATTCATTTTGTGCAGTTCGAGCATAGGTTTTATCTGCTTGACAAAACAATGGTTTTAAGCCCCTCCGGTTATTACTTGTGCTATATCTACTTTTTTAGCAATCCATTTTTTAACCAAGTTGTTGCAGATGTTTGCTACTAAGCTTATGAATTTTATCAGTGGGATTGTGGGAATATATTAATGCTTGTAGCCGCTATTCATCTATCTATCTTTACTTATTTTTTAAATATATATATTAAAGTTTCACTTCATTGCAGGCTCTAGGGATTTTATGTGACACAGTGAAGTCCACCGGTACAATACAAGCAAAGCATGGGAAAAAAGAACTAAGTTCAAACTCAAGAGACTCTTGGGTTCTTCTTGATGAAGTTTCTTTGGAAGTATTCAACAAGTTGTGTCTAGTTATACTGAAATTTATTGATGATTCTAGTGAACACTCAAGTAGTCAATTGAAACTGGCTGCAGTTTCAACAATTGAAGTTTTAGCTGTCAGATTCCCTTCAGGGGGTTCAGTCTTCAACTTATGCCTTTCATCCATTTGTAAAAGTATCTGTGCGAACAATAGTTTAGTCTCTTCTTGCTGTCTTCGTACCACTGGTGCCTTGGTCAATGTCTTGGGGCCAAATGCACTGCCTGAGCTTCCTTGTATAATGGGAAACCTGATACAAAAGTATCGCGATTTCTACAAGTCTACACTACCAGCTAGTGAAGAAAATGAGTACAGTCTTAATGCATCATCTGACCAAAGCGAGTCTGTGTTTATGTCTATCCTTGCTTCCTTAGATGCAGTTGTGGATAAACTAGGTGGTTTCTTGAGTCCATACCTGGAAAACATGCTTGAACTTCTGGTTTTGTGTCCACAATATACATCCACACCAGATGTACAGCTGAAGTTAAAAGCTGATGATATAAGAAAACTTATAGCAAGTAAAGTCCCTGTAAGTGTTCACGAAGCATTTCATTTGACCTTGGTGGTTTTATAAAGGGAAAAGGGGCAAATAAGCCCTCGAACTAATAAAAAAAGTGCAAATAAGCCCTTTTGTAGGAGGTTTCGTCTGATCATTGTCATTTGGGGAGGTTCTCTGTGGAATTTTTTGATGAATTTTTTTGAGCATCTTCTTCATTAAGTCTAGTTTAGCCATACCGAATTTCAGTTAAAAATTCAACCGGGAAGGCACACAAATGATTCTCGGAAATATACTGCGTTGTTTAACTGCGCAGTTATCTTCAAAAATTCATTTGACTGTCTTCCCGATTGAATTTTTAGCTGAAATTCAGTAGGACTAAACTAGACTTAATGAATAAGATGCTCAAAAAAATTCATCAAAAAATTCCACCGTGAACCTCCCCAAATGACGATGACCGGATGGAACCTCCTACAAAAGGGCTTATTTGCACTTTTTTTATTAGTTCGAGGGCTTATTTGCCCCTTTTCCCTTTTATAAATGTTCTTTTGTTCGTAATTTACATTTACACAAATGTCCTTTTAGGTTCGACTTTCCCTTCCACCATTGCTGAAGATATATCCTGATGCACTTAGATATGGGGATTGTAGTTTATCCATTACTTTCACAATGCTTGGAGGCCTTGTAGCTACAATGGATAAGTCGACTATTGGTGCCTATCATGCAAAGATATTTGACCTGTGCTTGCAAGCTCTTGATCTTCGCCGCCTGCGCTTGGAATCTGTTAAAAATATTGATCTTGTTGAGAAAAATGTTATTAATGCTATGGTGGGTCTATCTATGAAGCTGACTGAAAAAATGTTTAGGCCTCTCTTTATTAAGAGTGTTGAATGGTCAGACTCAAATGTGGAAGACAATGAAATAAGGAAGTCCTATGATCGCACCATTGCTTTCTATGGTTTGGTGAACATGTTTGCTGAAAACCACAGGTTAGTTCTTAAATTTTTTCATTTGGTTTAAAAATATGCATTGGTATATTATTGCCCAAAGTCCAGGGATTGATGTGGTGACATTTTTTGTATATTTGATGTCAGAGTGGTGGTTCTTGTTTAAAGCTTTACTCAATTAACTGTGTTACACCAATCATCTGAACATTTTTGGTTGCTTATTTCGGAAACAGTTTTTCCCGGTTTTTATGTTTGTCTTTCTGGATCAATGTTATTACAAAAAATAATCTGTTATAATCAATCATCATTTTAATGTTGCAAGCTTTTGCACATATTTCCTAGAGTTATTTTTCTTGCTAAAAGAATCTGACTTGCCAATTAAGGAATGTTTAGATTTCGCTGATGCTGGTCACAATTAGGATGTTTTTACTTTTACTTGGACTAGTTTCAGTCCCCAACCAAAACAGACCAGACCTAACTTAAACAGATAAGATAAGATTAGACCATAGTAGATCAGAAAATTTCAGTCCAATTGAAGACATCCTTAATCCTTAATCTATGCACCTTAAAAGAGCAAGTGACAACGTGCTTAAGAGTCAGAACACATCATTATGTTGTCAGGGTTGTTATAAATTAACAAATTCCATTTGTTGACTTTGATTCTATAGTATCTAACTATCTATCTTCTAGAGTTCTAGATGTTTGTCAATTTAGGTATGTTTTCATGGAATCCATTGGTGTAGACCTTAAGATGATTTTTTAGGCAAATGGTAATCCGAATAAATGGTGGTGTGCTCATCAATACTACTTCCTCCGTTCTTTAATAATTGCAATATTCTGAATTTTGCACTATTCATACACCATACTTTGACCATGATTTTATGCTCATATGTATAATCAAATTATTATGCATAAAATATCAGTAATTTTTTTAATGTGAATTTTCGAAATATTAAAATTTTATATTGTTTAATAATACGTAATTACATATAATTATAATCAAAGTTGTGTATTGGCAAACGTGAAAGTTGTACTACCTCTGTCCTACTAACATTGGGACATGAGGAGGTGATGCGGGTATTAAGAAAAGTGTGTTTATATGGTTGATATTGAATTGATAAAGTAAGAATAAAGTCTGAATGATTTAGAACCACACAAATTTTATCAAATTTGGTATGTGATAATCTTAGTGGGATGGATAAAAAAGGAAAAATGAACAATTTTAGCGCAACAGAGGGAAGGGAGTATGTTCTGTTCTTTATTCAAATATAAATCAGGGTAAATACAAGAGAACATCCCAAACTCTTGGATCATGTGAATTAAGTTAATGTCGTCGGCGTAGCAACTGCTCTAAAGTCTCTATTGGATTTGAGTGTTTGACAAGTGTCTTAATAAACTTTTAAAATCTATTGATTAGAGGTAATTTGGAAGCTTTGTGTGTGGGTTCCATGTGTGTATCAAACGTGTTGAGAAGCTATTGAAGGCATTTTTAAAACAAAAATTTATAATCCTATTTCATAATTACTTGTTAAATGATTGAATAATTTGTTGTTTAACAAATTACTTAATAATCATTTGTCTAAAAAATTTAAAGAGCCATATATGACTCTTGTATGGAGTCATATAGGTCATGTAGTCATCACCATAACCACACATTTTTTAGTGGGGCCCTCCAGGCCTCCACTAAAAATGTGTGATGATGGTGTGCACACTAGAGTCACATATGACTCCTTAAAATCTCTAAATTCTACACAAATACTAATCATTTTGATCTTATTTGACAATTGAATTTGTTCTTGAAGGTTTTTTTTGCTTATGGTTAGTTATAAAACAGAGGGGTTTGAAGCATATTTAAATCACAAGGGTCTAATGCGCATAATTTATATATCACGAAGGGGTTTGATGCATTATACTCATGTTTTATGAGTTTCTGTTCATAATTATTGTCAGGTCATTGTTCGTCCCATACTTTAAGTACTTGCTGGAGGACTGCATAAGACACCTCAAGGAAGCTGAAGATGGGAAAATTATTGGTACCCAGAAAAAGAAAAAGGCCAAGCTTCTGGAAACAGTCAAGGATGCAGATTACAGTTTATCTGTTCGAACGTGGCATTTAAGAGCACTGGTTTTGTCTTCTTTGCACAAATGTTTTGTTTATGATAAAGGAAACAACAAATTTCTCGACTCTTCCAACTTTCAGGCAAGTTGTCAGATCCTTATGTCAATTACGTGCTTAATGCTTTGAAGTCATATAGCATTGAAAGGGGTAAAAAAGAGGACTCTCCAATATTTTGGTCTAAGGGAGTTCAATATTTTGGTTAGGGTCGGGGAGGGAGACCTTTATTGTGTACGCTTTCAAGCAGTTAGGTTTCTGCAGTCTGTTCAGATCGCGCAAAATGCTTAAAGAATGGGGAAAATGCTACGTGGGAAATCAATATTTTTATTTTTGACTTTACCTGGGAAAATATGCGGGAAAGTCAAATATGTTTATTTTTTTTCAATACATTTAGATTTCTTATTCTTTTTGTAGTAGAAATAAATGAATAAAGTGAATTTAAACATATATCTGAAGAAATTTTATCGATCATGAGTATAGCCTTTATCCCCCTTCCAATTTTTCTTCCTTCGCATTTGCCACTATTTCCGAGTACCAAACGGTCCTTGGTGGGTGGGTGTGGAATCTTGTCAATATACTTATCTGGATTAGCATATGTTTCGTACCTTAAAGATCATTTGTATTTTTTGGAGGTATTTCTTGCTTGGATTATCATGTATTTTATCTTTTGATCTTATCTTTAGCTTATCCTTATTATCATTTTCACCATGGGTCATCCGGAAACAGTCTCTTTGTGCTTTGGTACAAGAGTAAGGCTGCGTTCATCCGACCCCCTTACCCCACCGTATGTGGGAGCCTATGTGGGGGTAATGATTATGATGATGTTCTTTTCATCTTTTCTTTATCTTTTTTAGCTTCAATTTCATATGTCAATTCATGTTAGCTGGCCCCAAACTCTTTTGGAACGAAGGCTTGGATGTTGTTGTATTGTTTCGTGGGCATTTGTACTCCGTATTTTACCTATTCTGGCTACTTTACTCATTGCCAAGCGCTTCTTCAGGTCCTTTTGCAGCCTATTGTGTCCCAGCTAGACACAGATCCGCCAATGCTGTTAGATCAAAACCCAGGCGTACCTTCAGTAGAGGAAGTTGACGACTTGCTGGTTTCGTGTATTGGTCAGATGGCAGTGACTGCATCCTCTGACCTTTTATGGAAACCATTGAATCATGAGGTCAGCTCTCTGTTCAATCTTTTTTTTTTTTTATCACATCAGCACTCTCCCAAAAACCCCCCTATATACAAATATATATGCTTTCAGTAGCCTTATTTTGATTTGATCTAATACTAATGTGTCCTACATTACAGGTGTTGATGCAAACTCGTAGCAACAAACAACGCACACGCATCTTGGGATTGAGAGTGGTGAGTTACCTGGTGCAGAACTTGAAAGAAGAATACTTGCAGTTTTTGGCAGAAACAATGCCATTCCTTGGCGAACTGCTTGAGGACGCCGAGCCTTCTGTTAAATCCCTTGCACAAGAGATTCTCCGGGAGATGGAATCGATGAGCGGAGAAAGCATTCGCCAATACTTATAAGAAGATGCCATGCTGTGTATACACACTACAAAATATTTATCCTAGTGATAAATATTGTACTATTTATACTATTCGCCTAGTAAAATATCTTTTCTTTTGTTCTCTTGTGCGGTTGTGCCTCTAGTTATTATTCCTACCCACATTTTCGTGACTTCACCGAGCACCCAGATACTTGTGGTCTTCGTTCTGAACACTTTTTGCCTGATATGGCTACAAAATTAAAAATTTTGGAGTATATTTTCGAGGATGACGGTGCTTATAAAATTTGGTATTCCTCAGCCTTTGCTCCAATTTTGATTTTCTTAGCAACATAGTGTCTTTATTCTTCAGTTTTGAGAATCCAAACTTTTATCTATTTCTTCTAGATTCGAATGGAATTTTAAATGTAATTTCTAAATATCCTTCTTTTCCCTTTAGTTCCGATATCATTGATTGATTTATGTTAATTGACCCATTTGACCCTAAAATCTTTTGCGACTAAGATATCAATGGTGAGTTTATGGTCGATCAATTTTGAAAGTCGTAAAGTTATGGCCTTATGGGGGAAGTATTAAAATATTTAAGCTAGGTCATCTGTTATGGCCTTATGGGGGAAGTAGGGGTGGACTCGGGCCGGGCCAATCGGCCTGGAACCGGACCGGCCCGCTACTGTGCGAGCCCGAACCGGCCCGGTCAACCGGTTGGTGCACCGGTTCGGGCCACCCGACCCGGTGGGATGGCGGTCCGGGCTCGGGCCTGCTAATACGTGAACCGGCCCGGCCGTTGGTGAGCTCCCAAATGGCTCTATAGACGTTGGGAGCACAGGAGGGGGGGTTTGGGGGGTTAGGGGGTGGGGGTGGGGTATACAAAAAAAACTATTTATACTCCTATTTTCTATACATTTTTTACACTTCTTCTTCTACAACTCTTCCTACTCTCTAATTCTCTATTCTCTCAATCTCTCATATTCAATCATCTTCATTCTTCATCTTCTCCAAATTCTTTCTACATATATATATTTTATATAATTATTATATCTACTTATATATAATAATTATATATAAATATATACTTATACACATTCATATTATAATTCTTTACACATTATATTATTTGTACATACTATATATAGTTATACACATTCATATTTACTTGATATTTAGTTATTATCCATACTATTGTTATTTACTTATATTTATATATTACATTTACTTAATATATACTTATATATACATATACATACATATATATATATATATGTATATGTAGGAAAAACTTCCGGTAAGGTATACCTTACCGGAGCCGTCGTGCGGCCTCCACGTTTTGAGGGCCTTCCCAGTGGAATTTTTTGATGAAATTTTTTGTACATGTTCTTTATCAAATCTATTACATCCATACCAAATTTCAACAAAAAATGCAATCGGGAAGGCAGTCAAACGATTTTTGGAAGATAACTGCGTTTTATATGTATATAAAGGTTGCAGTTATCTTCCAAAAATCATTTGACTGCCTTCCCGATTGAATTTTTTGGTGAAATTTGGTATGGATGTATTAGACTTGATGAAGAACATGATCAAAAAATTTCATCGAAAAATTCCACCGGGAAGACCCTCAAAACGTGGAGGCCGCACGGCGGCTCCGGTAAGGTATACCTTACCGGAAGAGTTCCCTGTATATGTATATATATATATAGAGTACTCTTCCGGTCAGGCCTGACCGGAGCCCCGTACGGCCTCCTCCATTTGGGGGCCTTCCCGGTGGTATTTTTTGCTCAAATTTTTTGTGTAGGTTCCTCATCAAGTCTAGCTCATCCATACCAAATTTCAGCCAAAAATTCAATCAGGAAGGTCGTCAAATGATTTTTGCAAGTTAACTGGTCCGGAATATGTATTTTCCGGACCAGTTAACTTGCAAAAATCATTTGACGACTTTCCCGATTGAATTTTTGGCTGAATTTTGGTATGGATGAACTAGACTTGATGAGGAACCTACACAAAAAATTTGAGCAAAAAATACCACCGGGAAGACCCCCAAATGGAGGAGGCCGGATGGGGGAAGTGGTCCGGCCTGGCCAGACCTGAATAGTTGTGTATATATATATATATATATATATATATATATATATATATATATATATATATATATATATATATATATATATATATATATATATATATATATATATATAGAATAGAGATCAAATACAAAGCCTTCTTAATTTACAAAGTACAAACTCATCTTGACCGTCCGATGAGTTGATCCAAAGGACATAAAGGCAAGGTGACATTTTTGTAATAAAACCCAACTTTTTAGGGTGCAACTCGTTGCACCTTAATGTGCAACTTTTATTTTTATGACTTTATAATGTGCAATACTTTGAACCTCAATATGCAATGCAAATAACGTCAAGGTGCATCGTACAAATATTTGCACAATAAGCACACTTTGTACTTGATCTTTCCCCTATATATATATATATTTAGGTTCATGTGAGAACTTAATCTTAGAAGAGGAAAAAAGATTTGATGTGAGCCATTGGATGAAGCATCTATTTTAACTTCTAATAAATTTTCGTAGAGGGCAATTAGGTGATTTCTCCTAATACTTAATGCACCCCGTTTCTTTCCAAAACCGTCACCCATAATTCTCTCTCTCATCTTTAATTTACCGTTTTACATTACTCCATTTATTTTATTTTCAATTTGTCTTTTGCATAATGATTCAATCTCTATACGTGTACTCTTTATAGTGGGATATGTGGGATTCAAAGGATGGAACGATCACCATAGTGAAGTGGAAAACTTTCATTTTATTTTGTAAAAATAAATCAAGTAGAATTTTCCAAATTGATCGAGATGCAATAGTGCTCTTTTTTTTTATAGATTTAAAGTGCACTTATTGGTTGTTAGTTGATAACCTGCTCTTCATTTTCAATTTTATTTCAAGATAAAATTTATGAAATTGAACTAGTAATGAGTATGTTAATATATTAAAAGTGCATATTAATGAGATAAAAATTGATAGTTACACAAGTGCAACTTAATTTATTAAAATGTGCACAAATACTAAAATAAAAAAATATTAAACGAGATTAACCATACAAGTTGCACATATACATGTTAAAAGTGCATAAGAATTCAATTAAAGTGCTTCAATAAGTATACTCCGTAATATTTAAAGTACCGAAGTGCACAAATGCATGAAGAAGATATATATTAATGAATAGACGATGCATGTTAATGAGATAAAAAGTGAAATTTTAAAAAGTGCAATTTAAAGTGCTTCAAAAATGTACAGAAGTGCACAAATGCACGAAGAAGATATATATTGATGAATAACAAATGCATGTTTCATGTTAATGTGTATGCATAACTCTAGAAAGTGTGATATAATTTTGCACTTTTGTATAAAGGAAAGTGCACTTTTCTATTCATTTGAAGTGCACTCTTGGTTAATACTGTTGTATATTCATTTTCATTTTATTTAAGACCATTTGATCGAGTTTAGAAATGCACAGTGTGGAATTTTCTTAAAACAAAGTGCAAGTTAATAACATAAACGTGCAGTTTACAAAAGTGCAGATTAATATAATAAAAGTGTTATTTTTATTTACAGGTGTTTCATTGATGATTGGTGTTAACTACTTATATTAATATTTGTGGAAAACCCAAATATATGATTAAGTTGATGTTGCATAAAATTTTAAATAAAAGTGCATTTATTTTGTTCTAGAGTGCAAATACGATACATGTTGTTTTAATAAAGTACGTATATAATGCAAAAAAAGTAAAAATATATTTATGAAAAGTAATTTAAAAACTATCAAATTAAAAGAAAGTAGATGTTGTAAAACAACTCACGAGAGAATACAATTTAATTGCTTTCCTAATTACTAGGAAACTTCCAACTTCATAATAACTACCCCCTAACTTTTAGAGAAAGTGGGAGTTTATTTGTTAAAAATAGAAAAACGTTTGAGATTTTTAAGGAAGGTATTGACTTGTAAGTTAAAAGCGGCCACCCAAATTAAAGTCCTTTTACTTTAATGTCCTTTTATAATTAAACACACACATTCAATATTAATTACGTGAGGTGGTGCGTGTGTTTTTTTAAAACCCATCTAAGCCGCACGATTAGATTAGTCAATGGTTCAATTTTAATCTTTTTTACTCTCCTAAGAGAGTGTTCTCACAGGAACCGCTCCCTATATATATATATATATATATATATATATATATATATATATATATATATATATATAAAGTATTAAGTATTAAGTATAAGTATATTACTCATCTTATAGTAATATACTTATATATTATATACTATAAACAATATATTATATATTACTTATAATATATTTATACATTATATATATACTATATAGACTTATACACATTCATATTTATTTGATATTTAGCTTTTATCCATACTATTCTTATTACTTATATTTACATATTACATTTACTCAATATATACTTATATATATATTAAAGTATTAAGTATAAGTGTATTACTCATCTTATAGTAATATACTTATATATTATATACTATAAACATTATATTATATATTACTTATAATACATTTACAAGTTATATAAACTATATAGACTTATACACATTCATACATTTTATAAAAGTAGTTAATTGTTAGACCTCTCATTTATCTATTAAATTAGTTAATTGTTACATTTCGCTACATTTCTCTTTAAAGAAAATAAAAATTGTTACTTGTTACATATCATTTATTATTTAACATTAGTTAAACTAGTTACTTATTTAATTGCTACATTTCTCATATTAACATTAGTTAAAGTAGTTAATTGTTACATTTCTCATATTAATATTAGTTAATTGCTACATTTGTCATTAAGGTAAAAAGAACTAGTAAATTTTTATATTTGTCATATTAATATTAGTTAAAGTAGTTAATTGTTACATTTCTCATATTAATATTAGTTAAAGTAGTTAATTGTTACATTTCTCATATTACTCTTTAAAGAAAAAAAAATTGTTACTTGTTACATATCATTTATTATTTAACATTAGTTAAACTTGTTATTTATTTAATTGCTACATTTCTACAAAAAAAAGTTAATAGTTACTTTTTCATTAAAGTAGTTAATAGTTACATTTTCCATCAAGTATAAAACTTGTTAATTTTAAAGTAGTTAATAGTAGTTAATATTACATTTTCCGCATAAAGTAGTTACATAGTAGTTAATACTAATTTTAAAGTAGTTAATAGTTACATTTTCCATCAAGTAAAAAAAGTTAAAAAAAAAGTAGTTAATTTTTACATTTCATTAAAGTATAAAACTAGTAAATTGTTAATTTGTTAATTTGTTAATTGTTGCATAGATCAAAAAAGCAAAAAAGTAGTTAATTATTAATTGTTGCATTAAAACATTTGATATCATATAATATTTGTTACATTTTAAAGATGGACCGTGTCAGACATTCCGTAGATGTGGGTAGTCTCCAACGCAACCGAAGGAAAGAGATTGCGACAAGTCATCCTAGTTTACGCAAAGACAAAGGTAAAGGTCGGGCCGGGACTTCTTCTCAAAGCCGAGAAGATTTTGATGACGGATACCAAAGGCGAGATGGGGATGCGATGTCCGACGAGCAACTACAACAACTATTGGAGCAAAATGATGGTCGCTTTTTCCAACAACAACACATCCCGGAGTCCATTGATGAAGAGGAGCTCGAGGATGACGATGCGGAGGAGGACGCGGGGGGCGACGGGACTCACGGCACCCCGGATGATGAGCAAGAGTTGGAGGACGAGGGCGGTCCATCCCAAGTTGTTAAGAAATCTAAATCTCCTATTATAGACAATAATTTTACAAAGAGGAAAGACCCGAAAACTGATAAATGGTACGCAAGTTGTGATCATTGCAAGAAGGAGTATAGCTTGGGAACTTCCGGCGGATACGGGAGCCTCAAAAGGCATCTTAAGTCCGCGCACCCTGTGGAGTATGCAAAAATAGACAAAGGCAATGGGAAGCAAACTCAAATATCGAGGTTTGCAAATGACCAACCTTTTGGTAATTTCTCTTACAATGATGCACAAAATTTGACTGGTATGGCTAACTTACTTGTTGAAGAAAATTTGCCTTATTTATTTTCTGAAAGTCTTGCTTTTAAAGATTATGCACAAACTTGTTTAAATCCTCAATTTAAAAGTTATAGTCGCAAAACGGTTAAGAAAGAAATAATAAGGCTTTATCGTGCGGAAAATGATAGGTTACAAATTTTTTTTGCAAACTTTGATGGCCGTGTAACTATTTGTTCTGACATTTGGGAGGATACTTATCACAATTTGCATTATTTGGGCCTGACTGCACATTTTATTGATAGTGATTGGAATTTGCATAAACGTGTTCTTGCTTTTCGTGAATTTAATGATCGTCACACCGCTGAACATATTTATATTTTGACGATAACGCCATAGATCCGCAAGTTGAATACAACGAGGTTAGTACTTTATTTTATGCCTTATTTAATGAGTTTCGTGCACAATATGGCAACGCGCCCCCCTCCCCCGACACACACTTCTTCATCTAAGGGAAAATCACTTTTTAAATATGCTTTTGACAATCTTATGAAAAAACCTAAAACAACTCACACTACTGAACAAAGCGCACTTAATGAGATTGCTTTGTATATAAATTATGAGGTAGAATTTGACGAAGATGAGGAGTTTGACGTTCTAAAGTGGTGGAAGTCAAAAGAAAGAACGTTCCCGATTTTGGCACGGATGGCTAAGCAAGTGCTATCAATGCCGGTTTCAACAGTTGCCGTGGAACAAGAATTTAGTTCGGCCGGCAACGTTCTAACCGCATCTAGAACGAGTTTGAGCGCTGAGTCTCTTGAGACGCTTATATGCTACCACGATTGGTTGAAGACCATACGTAGATGTCAAGAAATTTGCATCACCCCCTCTCAAGACTTTATGGATGAATCAACAACCGAAGGTGGCTCCTATGCCGGAGATTCCGATTGATTAGTATTTTACAATTTGTTATAAAATGTATTTCATTTTTTATTTTTGCCTTCAATTCTCAATTGTTAATTTGTAATTTGTAAAGTTGTAATTCATATTTCAAATAAATATACATAATTTTTTTTATATGTAGCACTTCTCAAATTAATTAATTAATTTGTTGGTTAGAAACTTACAACTTAGAATTTATTGTATTAGTATTTTTTTGAAGTATGTATTTTATATTTAGGTTGAATTTCTAATTAAAAAAAATATAATTTACTAGGCCCGACCCGACCCGGCGGGTGGCCCGGCCCGAGGCCCTGCGGGTGACCCGGCCCGAACCGGCACCGGCCGAAGGGCGGGCCGGTTCCGGGCCTACCTTTCTAGGACCGGAGGCCCGGCCGGTTCAAGGCCCGAACCGGGCCCGGCCCGAACCGGGCCCGGCCCGAACCGAGTCCAGGCCTAGGGGGAAGTATTAAAATATTTAAGCTAGGTCATCTTGTTTATTTATCCAAGCCACATGCCACATTTAGAATTTAGAAATGTCTCAGTTTACTTCATATCCTCTTACTCTCCAACCTACTCCGTAGTAATGTTGCCGAACTGAAAGCCACCACATAGATAGAACCCTTCCTTACTGATTTGTTTCTTTAGTACTTGCATGCCAGTCTTTTATTGTAGCTATTAGCCTATTACCCTTACGTTAGCAGCATTCTCTGCTATTACTTTTTCGTTTACTAAGTTTTTTTTTTTTTTTTTTTTTTTTTTTTTTTTTTGTTATTTCAGTCTTTCTTTGAAAAAAGTTGAAATTATCCTACACCGACTCTTGCTAATTTCAAAAGATCGAGATAAAATTATCATAAATTATCAATATATTCCATAGTTGATAAAAATTTAAAGTTAGTTTTTAAGAAATGATAGAATTTATTTTTTTGACATTTCAATCACATGTACTTTGAGAGCCTATTTGCTAACACAAAAATTGATTGAACTAACTAAATCTGTTAGGACACGTTTACTTCACGGGTTACTAAATGATGCTTATTAAGACTCGTGTTAATAAGCGGCGCATAAAATAAACAGTGTTGTAAGCTCATGTTTACTTGAAAGGATTTCAAACACCGTTTAACATTTAAATGTCCAAAATAACCCTATACACATATAGACACACAAACATTCATGAACACAATAATACTCCCTCCGTTTCTAAAAGAACCCTACACTTTCCTTTTTTGGATGTGCCAAAATAAAAGTCACACTTCCCTTATTTCCTTTTTTGGCAAAGAAATCTACATCCAAACAGTGCCAAACAGTGCCAAACAGTGTCCAAACAGTGCCAAACAGTGTCTAAACAGTGTTTTCTACAGTAAAGTCAATTTATTTCCTTAATAACTGTGAAGTCAAACCGTGACTTTCTTTTAGAAACGGAGGGAGTATAATATAATATAATATAATATAATATAATATAATATAATATAATATAATATAATATAATATAATATAATATAATATAATATAATATAATATAATATAATATAATATAATATAATATAATATAATATAATATAATATAATATAATATAATATAATATAATATAATATAATATAATATAATATAATATAATATAATATAATATAATATAATATAATATAATATAATATAATATAATATAATATAATATAATATAATATAATATAATATAATATAATATAATATACTATAATATACTATAATATAATATAATATAATATAATATAATATAATATAATATAATATAATATAATATAATATAATATAATATAATATAATATAATATAATATAATATAATATAATATAATATAATATAATATAATATAATATAATATAATATAATATAATATAATATAATATAATATAATATAATATAATATAATACTCCCTCCGTCCCTAAATAAACTTCCATTTCGCTTTTCGAGAGTCAACTTAAATCACACTTAAACTCTTACTTTATATATCAAAATTTTATGAAAAGTTGATTTTTTTTTTTTGCAGGCTTTGTAGCGGGTTTGATGTAGTTTCTGAATATGTAAATTTTATTTTCTAAAAATAATCCGAGTTTTCACAGGGATCATTTAACTTTATCGCTGGTCAAACTTCGTAACCCGCAATTGGAAGTTTAATATGGGACAGAGGTAGTATAATATACTCCCTCCGTCCCAAAAACAACTTCTCACTTTCCTTAAATGGATGCCCCAAAATTAACTTCACACTTCAATATTTTCCTTATTTGGCAAAATATCTACATCAAAAAAGTTATAAACAGTGTCAAACAGTGTTTAAACAGTGAAAAATAGTGCACTCTACAGTAAAGTCAAATTTATTTTCTAAAAGTGTGTGAAAGTCAAACCGGGAGGTTGTTTTCGGGACGGAGGAAGTAATATAATATGCGGGGGTCACCTCGTACGCTTACCCCTTATCCCGTACCCCTACCCCCACCCCCACCCCTTATACCCCATCCCCTTCCTTACCACTCATACCCCTCCTACCCCACCTTCACCCCTACCCTAGCCCTTACCGCCTGTGGGGGTGGGGTAATGGGCTATGGTAGGGGGTAGGGAATGTAGTGGGGGTATGGTCGGGGGGGGGGGGGGGGTAGGGTAGTGGGGTCGGGTCGAGGTAAGGGAAGGTGGTAGGGGAAAGGGGTAGGGTCGGGGTAGGGTAAGGGGGTAAGGGTGGGGTGGGGTAAGGGGGTATGGGGTTAAGGGCAAGGGGTATAGGTAAGGGTAAATTCGGAAACTGGAAAAGATTAAATTGCTGCTTAACTTATTCATGGGGGTGGGGGTGGTATGCTTAGTAAGCGGCACTTTAAGCACCTCTTTCGGTTAGTAAGCAGCTTTTTAAGCCGCTTGCGTGTTTACTTCACCTGTCTTACTAACCTAATTGATGTAATCATGGTTGAAATGGTTGAGTGGACTGAAATGTATATGTTAAGCAAATTCACCCAATCTAGTGAGGAAATAACTTCAACCTTACCCATTTTAATTATTACATCATCCAACGCGCAAAATAAAAAAATACGTGTTGGGTAACAAAGTTTCCCATAAGTTGAAACAGAGTTATCAAACAGGCTCGATCTAAGTGTTTTTTTATAACTTATAAGGAAATAGATTACAAAAGATATACTTCGTCGCATAAAATTTGATCAAAGTTGATTTGCACGTAGAATAATAAAGTAAAAGTATTGTGGTTGAGGTTTGTGCAGAGGAGAGATAAATAACTTTAGCCATATATTTATTACTTTTAATGCAAATGACAAATTTTTTTAGGTATATAAAAAAAGAAAATTTGACAAAGTTTTGTGATATGGCGAGAGTGCTAGGTATCATACTACCATCCAAAAATTAGGTAAACTTACATAAAGAGTGAGGTGTTTTTTTTAATAAAACGGATTTTTTTTTTAATTTTTAAATTTAGTTTAACAATTTTTAAAGATGTCGTTCATGGTTGAGATCAGAAGGTCATGGACGAAGCGTGGGGTTAGGTGCTGGAACAGATCTGGACTGGAGGCAAGGAGCGGAAGAAGCTAGAATACTGTTGGACCGTCCCCCTCCTGAACTGCCGCCATAGAGTGCTAGAGAATTTAGGGTTTAGAAGCAGTTTTTTAATTTTACTGTTTGCTTGCTTTTTATTTTTTGTGGTCCTTTTGTCATTTTATCCCCTATCTGAATGCTATAATAGCAATTTAAGCCATCCGTTTTGACAATAAAAAATAATAATTTACTTTAACAATTTAATATACTAATAGTCTAAAAGTAAAAAAAATATCATTTATTGAAACAAGGGCTCATCAAGCAATTGAGTGCTCCACACACAAAAAAAAAAACAGAAAAGAAAGAAAAGAAAAGAGAACAAAGGTAAACGTTGTAGCCTAACAATTAGTCGCTCTATCTCATACTCTCATTCTAATTTTCATACTTTCATTTTTTGGATGTCCCATATAAAAGTCTTCATTTTTATTTTAGGAAACAATTAGCAATCATCTATGATGATTGAATCATCAAATATTAGAGCATCTCCATTCATGATCTTAAAATAAATGGGGTTTTTATGACACATCATTGCCACATCACATTTATTAAATAAATTTTAAATAATCTCAAATCTTAAAATTCTCTATCAACCATGATATTCAAATAATCAGTTTTTCTAGACCATGCATTAAATGAAATTTAACTACAACCCAAAATAATTTGGGATTCAAATTTTGATACCGGATTATCTTTTTCAATAATCTCTCAAAATAATCTCTCATTCACAATGCTAATCTTTAAAATAATCTTACACATCATCCAATTAAACTCTAAATAATCTAAACAATGAAGATGCCCTTACAAATAATATATTTATAACATCACAATTATCATCAATGACTTCATTATATTATATACTTATCAAATATACTCCCTCCGGTTTTATTAAACTTCACACTTTCTTTTTTGGGACGGTCTAAAATAAACTTCACACTTCCTTAATATCTCAAACAAAAAATAATCAACTCTTAAAAATATAATATTGAACTTGTACATAATATGACCTAACCCCAATGGAGCAATAGTAACTTTTCTTTAAAAAACTATGGCTTTTCGTGTGGAAAATGGCTTCTGTGTGTGTTTGGATTTACCATTAAAAATACAAATAGAAAACAAATTTGATAAAAACAGTCTTTTATTTAAAGTAGTTTACTGAAACTTTATTCTCCGTATAATAGAATTCAAAACGAAATGATCTTGGACAAATGAGCGATTATTTTTTTTTGCGGCAACTTGTTTAATGAAAAAAACTGTGCCAAAGTATACATATAAAAGTGCAGTTTTTTTTTTCAATAATTTATTAAGCTGCCTTCCAAATAGAGTTTAGAGCTGAAATTTGGTATGCAGAAACCAGACTTGATGAAAAACATGCTCCAAAAATTTCATCAAAAAATTCCACTGAGAAGGCTTTGTCCGTACGGAGGTTCCTATACATCCATATGTATATAGGAACGGGACCTGGGGCGGAGCTACTGGAGGGTCAGGGTGGTCAGCCGACACCGCTGAAAATTTAAGAGTGTAGAGCTCTGAAATATTTTTGATTTGATATATTATGGCTCTCGTAACTCATTACGAGTAAAAAGTTATGACTTCTGCAAAATCAGCACCATTTAAGTTTGAAATTAGTAAAATTGTGATGCGTAATATTAATTATATTCACAAAATAGCGTGTAATTCACTCGTTACTTACGTGACATGATTTAGGGATAGAGCAAAGACAACATATCTTACTGCTACGAGTGCCTACTCAATAAATGATTCTTTTCTAATAAGAAATCTTGATACTAAACCGAGTAAGATCGAAGAGAACCATAGAGTAGTAGGGTAAGACAATGGGTCTCATCCGAGGTACTCAACTCAACCCGTATAAAACAAGTTTATAATATATGTGACATATACGAAGTATATTAACTACATATACTCGTTTCATTTAAACTATCATTTATCTAAGCTACATTCAATTCGAGTATTGTCTAAAAATAATCTACCGTTTTGATTCTATGTAAATTTGATTTCGACCCCGCTGAGTCATTTTTCTAGCTCCGCCCCTGAACGGGACTCCTTCCTAAAATATTGCATCCACGTTTTATTTTTTGTATTCACCCTATTTTCTTTCACCACCCACATCCGAGTTTTACATGGATCCAAACATTTTACACAGTATCCTAGTACAATTCCTATCCTCGGGTCATATCTACGGATCGGGGTTTCTGCATGGTGTTTTAGCAAGCATCTAGTTTTCATAGGTTATTTGCAAACTTTGAATTTTACCTTTACCATCTAACGGTTTGGTCACTTTAGTGTAATGGTGTGCCAGACTCTAAAGAATCTGGTTCTCGTACATACCGCCATACCGGGCCAACTCGTTGCCAAGTGAATAAATTGTCCCATCTATTAATATATAAAGGAACACTTTTTTTGTGAATAGGGTTCCCTCCCAAAAATGTCAACATCATTCTTTTGTTCATTTTTCCATCAAAATTAAATTGCAAATTGCAAGATCCGATAATATAGTTTGTTTGCATGGTGAGTTTCTATTGGTCAAGATAAAGGTGGTGAGTTAGTATTGGTCAGTTGAACGGTGGGAAGGATCCACATGAGATAAAGTGAGATTTGAATCCTGTTTACAGGAGGAGGATGGGCAAGGATACGCTGAAGGGAAAAAATATAAGTGCTGCAATTGGTCGAAAAGGAGGTGGGTACAGTCACATAATTAATTAGTTGAATGGTGGATTTTAGTTAAATAAACTTCTTATTTTTTATTGGTCGAAGTGGGTGGTGTGAATAGTGAAAACTTAAATTCTATTGGTTGAATGGGTGGTTGGAATAGTGAACCTTATTTATTGTTTCCAAATTCAAATCAGCCAATGGTTGAAAATGAACTAGCCACGTTAATTACACATCTCACTTCACCTATATATATAAGCAGCCTTCGGGTATCGCACTTCTCACACCAATACACATCAAGTAGAATTGCTAAAAACAAGTTAAATTTATTTCTAAAGTGGTTGGTATGTGGTGTATGATTCGTGAGACAGCCCACGTTGGATTTTCACCGTTTGGAAAGTGATCTATCAGACTATCATGACGAAGAGGTTTTTAAATTTGGATGTACATTTCTTATTTTTTTTATTTTTTTATTTTATTTTTCCGTGAACATACAAAGGTTTGCCTGTAAATGCTATACATACTAGGATTTGCACCTAGAAAGTTGACGCTAAATTCAAAACAAAGGGGGTTACTCATTAGGGTATATTAACCTTTGGGTATTTGTGCTTTTATTTACCCAGGAATGTCAAAGGAAGTTCTGTTTAAAAAACTTTTGTCGGATTGTAAAAAATTGCAGCACAGTTTTAGGTAATTGATTGATTGGAATAATGTTGTTTTTTAAGCTAGCCATCTCCAAACCATGCATAAGAGTGTAAAGGTATTGAAGGAGATTCTAAGGAAAGCAATGCCTAGGAAGCATACCTGCAGTATGCCCTGGAGATTGATGTCTCCTAAATCTTACCTATATCTAATTATTACAACAATTACAGAATCAAATTGAAAACAATAACAATCTTTGTTTGCTGCAAATTTATGAATAAATGCTTGCAAGTTTCAACATTTAAATCTGCATTAGAAAACATCAAAATGCAAATCATTGTGTGCAAGTTAATAAGTAAATCCCAGTAAATTTATAAATAAGAAAAATTCCGGTGATGATTAAACTCAAATCGGAATAACAATTCGGCAAAAACCATACATGCGCAAGTTTGAAAACCTTTTTCTGTTATAAGGTTATATTTACCAAATTGTTATACCAAATATCACCCCCATATGGTATACCTGAAATTTACACCATATGGTTGAAGTTGAATATGCTTCATTTTTTCAGGATCTATAAATATGGAAATAATAGAGTTAATTTGAATTAAATCGGAAATACACCATATCTCACCCCCTGATTGGCTGGCATGACCAGGGCAGTTAGTTACACCGTGGCAATTCATATACTCCGTATTATATTATAAATTTACAACCAACCAATAATATAATCTATTATTCGTATACCTCAGGAAATTAAATGAAAATAAATAAGTAATTCAAACCTTTTAGTGTGCTCCCAATGAAAACACACTGCACTTGCTTCATGCATAATGATGCGTAAGATTCCATATTTCACCTATAATAGCAGCCTCCGGGCATGACTCTTCCCGCACCACAGCAAATCGTAGAATTTTTCTACCAAAATGGTTGAATGTGGTCTATACTCCAAAACCACAAGGGCAATGAAAGAGAGAGCTATTATGGTGTTAGGGTGTAACGTGAACCTGCTCATGATGGTCTCAAATCACTGAAAATAATATATCATGATGAGGTTCTATAGTTTAAAGCTTCCTATATAAATCCCATTATGTCTTCTTATAGAATTATTTTAAAATTAATTGATAAAAATCTGCAGGTCTCAAAGATACATGCTCACATTCGAGAGCAATTCATTGAGAAATTAATGACTTTGCATGTATGTTGTTCTCTCACAAAATTCCACTTTCATGTTTAGCCAGACGTTGCTCATGTGAAAATAGTTATGTTTGCTAATATCCTACACTAAGCTTTATGGGTATGTGTTTTTGTTTTGGCAGGTACAAAATTACAATAAGATTGACTTTGAAGACGGGTCATGTGTACATAATTTCGGGCCAAAAATCACTTAGAGGATCAACTTTCGTGTTTTTCGCTACACATCAAATTAGTTTGAAGTTTTCACATTTCACACCAATTTCATGATATATACAATGACGATGTTAGGTTAGAAGATATCAAAAGGCAATTTACAAATTTGTTTTGTTGATAAAAACAGCTATAGCGTATGGGTGACATTTTAAAGTTACATAGAAGATGATTTGTAAAGTTCAGATTCTCTAAAGTTTATATGGAAGAAAATTTGCAGATTTGTGCAATCTCCAGAAATCTCAACTATTTGGTATATATAGTTGTGCATGAATACATTATGGTACTATTGAAATACATAAATAGAATATGGGAGTATTGAAGAGCACTAAGATTACTCTTAGTCCATTTCACTATTTACTATTTTGTACTCCCTCTGTCCCCTCCTCGAAAGAAGTTCCCTATTTGACTTTCACACGCTTTTATGCAAGTAAAAGTACTAGGGGGTAAATTTTACTTTTTTGACAATGTTTCGACATTGTTTGGCACTGTTTGACACTATTTTGCACTATTTGGCACTGTTTTGATGTATATAACTTTCCATTTAAAGAAATGGAAACTTAAATTAGGGACATCCAAATAAGGAAAAGGAAAGTGAGAACTTCTTTCGGAGATGGAGGGAGTATGATTTATTAGTATGATTTAGATAAAGACATTGTTAAAGAAAGACTAACCTCTCATATATTGAATTAAGTTTGGGTTTATGTGTAAAATAACTAAATAAAAAAAACTTCGTATGTATTCCTCAACATAAATAAATTTTCATATGTTTTAACAAACCTTTCATATATTCCTCAAAAATATTGTTATAGAAGAAATATTTTAAAGTTAAAAAAAAATATAACTTTGACATTTAAACTCAACTTATTAGATTTATTAGTTAAAATGGGATATCATAATAAATCTCGAGCTGCATGTAAAGAAGAAAATAAAAAGAATTCGAATTAAAAAAAAAAGGAGTATGATACTCCGTGCAAAAAATTAAAATAAGACTCTCAAACAGACTTACAAAACTCAGCGGATCTAAAACTTCTAAAATGGCAATCGGGTAAATCTTCTTGATTTGTATTGAATCGAAAATTGGGTGTTTTGATTTAAAAGTTTAGTGATACTTGAGATGCATGTAGGGAAAAACTATTAGAACAAAACTAAATGAGGCTTACACTTACATGTTTAACGGTTCTTTAACTCTGAATATACACAAATGGTATGAATCTCCCTTTTTGTTGGCGTATAGTGTTACCCATCTAGAATCCAGAATCTTTGGTTTTGTTGTCTTTAACTCCAGAATCGTTAATTAAAGTGGTAGGAATTACAGGCATCCATTTTTTGTGTTAAGGATTTCTGTAGATGGAGGGTCGCTGATTTCTAAACAAATGCTAAGTAGGGAAGGCTGATTTGAGGTCAGATGCTTCGTATGTAGTCGGAACTTAGAAACGAAGATGGAGTGAGCAGAATCTAGAAGCTGGAACGCCAAACCCTACGAATGATGTTAACGTGTGTCTTGGAGGGTGTGAATAGTTTTAATTTGGGCTGTCAAATTTAAATGGGTTAGCAGTTGGATTTGGGCTTTTATTAATAAAACTAATACGGAGTATTAACTATCTGAAGTACGTGTATCGGTGTATGCAGTCAGGTTAGTAAGAAAATATGGAGTAATTACTGTGGGACAGTTGAAAATTACAGATTTTCTAAAAAAAATACGTAGTCTATAAAAAAATTGTACCCAAATTAACTTTACATATTTTATGGTCTACTTATTTCCACCAATTTCCAATTTATTTAGAGTGGATGGTTTTATCAAATTATGTTTTCAATTGTTTGTAACCTATACGGCTATACCACATGATTAAAATAATGCCCCGATATGTGAAGTAATAATTTATTAAAGTTGGGATATCAATTTTGGATAAGTTTATACAGTAGACTCCCTCAGTATTTAAAAGATTATTGCATTGGGTGTACAATATTTAAGGGTAAAATAGTACGGGGTAATGAATAGCGTAGAAAAAGTAGGAAAATGGATGAAAAAAGGAAAAAACAATACTCCATATAAAAGTTAGAAAAAGTAAAGATAATTAGGTAGTTTTAAAGGAAAATTTTATCAAAAATGGAGGGAGTAAACTATGGAGGGAGTGAAATTAGAAATTGGATTTGTACTTATTTTTGAATTAAGAACTACTATAGATTATATCTATTGAATGTGTTTCGAAAGTTATTTTGTTTAAATGATAGCATTGCTTTTCATATACGAACTCAATTAACATTTTCTCACAAATTCATTTTTGAGTATTGTTTAATAATGTCATAACCCACTTTCACATATTTGCACACCCCCTCCCCTGATTTGCCAATTTATCTGGGCAATTTGTGTAAAAAAAATGCATTGTCACCATATTACTTGAGATGTTTATACTTACACTTATTTTAGTATCAGACCAAACCAAACTTAAATAAACCAGACCAGACCACACTTGAATATTAGAAATAGTAGAAACACCTATTTGAACATTTTCCCACAAATTTAGATTCAATATAATTCAAGAATGACATAACACACTTTCACATATTTTACTTCTTTATTTTATTTGTTTAGAGAGACAATTCGTCTAAAAGTGCAATTCGTGTAAATTAATAGTCACCTTATTACTTAGTTATTATAAATAATTTATCTTCGATTAATCTATATAAACCTTTGAAAATGAAAAAAAAATGGCAAAATCATTTGCGCATCGCAAGGTGAATTACTAGCAAAACATTTTACTAAAAGAAATGATTTTTTGACATAAGTTAGTGTGAGCTAAAATGTATTGATTCTCAAGCATTCCTATTAACAACTTCAAATGTTAACCGTGCGATGCACAATATATTAGTCGGTGATATACAGATGTACTATGACTGTAGATACATTTTTGCGTGGGAGGCTGCTTGGCGCATATTTGGGTTTGAAATTCAATATAAGACCCCGGCAGTTGAACCTTTGAGCTTCCATTTGCCGGAAGAACAAAATGTTGTCTTTTGCCATGATCAGCCTCTGGATTCAGTGGTTCGGGCATGTTTAGTTAAGGAGTGTATGTTCATAGCATGTATGGAGGCCAATAAGAAGTACCCGGAAGTAGTGCTTTAGTATAGTTATGGTTTCAATGTATTTGTTGGATGTTTTTGAATTTTGATCTTATAAGTAATGCTTAGTAATCTCATTTTGACATATTATAAGTGTGTTTCGTTTACTGCTTTGATTTATATCAGTATTACATGAAGATAGATGCTGTCATTAATTGATAGTGTGATTTGAATTACTAAGCACGCATAATTTTGAAAGAAAAATTCTCAAACCGTGCATCGCACGGGTGAGTTACTAGTAGTAAATAGAAGGATAGACATCCAGCTCAGCAATCTATTAAGTACTTTGATAAGGTGTATAAATTATAATAAAAGGAAAAAGGGTGGGGTAGTTAGTAATTACTACTAGCTAACTAGTGGGCCTGGTCTTTTATCCCTGCGTGGATAGGTTCCAATGGGGATGTCTATTCTCTTACACACTCTTACAATTGGGTCCCATTTTTTATTTCACAAATTATATGTGTAGGACCTACATATCTCCTTATTTATTTTCATTTTCATTTTTTTATATCACTTCTAACCCACTTTTCATCCACTCTTGCTACTCGATTCCCGTGTAATGTCTATTTGTGGACATTGTCATAGACATTGTCTACAATTTACTCCTATCTCTCTCTTCCTTTTCATTTTTCCATACACACCACTTTCTCCATATTAAATTAAAATAATCATCCTATCTCTATCTCTCCTATGCCTCGTAGGATAGACTTTACTCCAATCCACTACCCCATTGGAGATGCTCTAATAAGCTGTTGGGAGGTAGGCTGTAACTCGGGAAGTAAGGACTGGGCCTCTCGAATTAGCCCCTGATCATTGAATCTCCTGTGATCTGTTCAGTTGGAGAATAAATTTCTATTTCTCTCTCTTATATCTGGAACTGTGCTATTGATATTGTTGAGTGCAGATTTTCATTAATCTATCATAAAATAAACTGTTTGTACCCACCATTATCATACATGCCCATTCTATACACGCTGCCTGTGAAAGCTATTTTTTTCTAGGAATAGACAAAATATTTTATCGATGATTTGACCATACCAGATTGTATGGTAAATCGTGATTTTGTGAGAAGGATCCAACCAACGGAAGTTAAAGAGGCTCTGAGGAAGATGGGGCGGAAGAAAGCAGTGGGTCCAGATGGCATACCGATCGAGGCTTGGAGAAGTTTGGGAGAGAGAGGCATCGGGTGGTTAACAAATTTCTTCAACAAAATTTGGAGAAACAACAAGATGCCAACGAGTTGGAGAAAGAGTACTCTTATTTCCTTATTTAAGAATAAAGGTGATGTACAAGAATGTGCCAACTATCGAGGGATTAAGCTTATGAGTCATACCATGAAACTTTGGGAGCGAGTGATTGAGCAAAGACTTCGAAGAACGGTGAAGATTTCAGAGAATCAATTCGGTTTTATGCCTGGTCGCTCAACAACTGAGGCTATTCACCTTCTTCGGCAACTTATGGAGAAGTATAGAGACGCTCACAAGGATTTGCATTTAGTGTTCATTGACTTAGAAAAGGCATATGATAGGGTACCTCGAGAAGTTCTTTGGTGGGCCTTAACTAGAAAAGGCATTTCACGCAAGTATATCAGCATCATCATGGATATGTATGAGGATAGTACTACAAGTGTTCGTACTAGTGTAGGGAGGACTGCGGAGTTCCCTATTACTATCGGAGTGCACCAAGGATCGACTCTTAGCCCTTTTTATTTGCCATAGTCATGGATGAACTTACAAAGTCAATTCAAGACGATATACCGTGGTGCATGATGTTTGCCGACAATATTGTATTGATTGATGAGACGCAATCAGGGGTTAAAGCAAAGTTGGAAGTATGGCGACAGACATTGGAGAACAAGGGTTTCAGACTAAGTAGAAGCAAGACAGAGTACATGGAGTGCAAGTTTGGTGGAGGTAGAAGCAGTGGTAATAGCGGAATTACTTTAGATGGTAAGGAGATACCGGTCAGCGATATGTTCCGTTACTTGGGCTCCATAATTCAGAAGGACGGTGAGTTAGATGGAGATGTATCCCATAGAATCAGAACAGGGTGGATGAAGTGGAAGAGTGCGTCAGGATTTCTATGCGATCGAGGTATGCCGACTAGACTGAAGGGTAAATTTTATAGGACAGCAATTAGGCCTGCATTACTGTATGGCACGGAGTGTTGGGCGGTGAAACAATGTCACATTCAAAAGATGAGTGTGGCAGAGATGCGCATGCTGCGTTGGATGTGTGGGCATACTAGAAAGGACCGCGTGAGGAATGAGACAGTTAGACAAAGGGTGGGAGTAGCACCTATTGAAGATAAGATGCGGGAGTCACGCCTACGGTGGTTTGGTCATGTGCATAGAAGACCGAGTAATGCACCTGTCAGACGAGTTGAGATGTGTGGAGAAGAGGTAGGGAAGAGAGGGAGAGGAAGGTCCAAACAGACGTGGGTTAGGGGAGTCAGAAGTGATATGCTTCTTCTTGGATTGGATGAGAGTATGGCTTTGGAGAGAGCAAAATGGAGGGCGGGTATTCGTGTGGAAGAGTGATCTTGTATCATCTTTTCTCCTCTTTTTTTTTTTCTTTTTCTTTTATATTTTTATCCTTGTATATAAATATTACTTTATCCTTTTATTTGATCTTTTATATGTATATTCATCTCTTTTATATTATCTTTTTTTATAATAGCTTATCTTTTTTATCTTTATTTTCGTTATTTCCTTTTGGTGATATCATATATCGATTCATGTTAGCCGACCCCAATATCGTTTGAGACTAAGGCTTGGATGTTGTTGTTGTTGTAGACAAAATATTTTATCTTATAAGCGAGCTATTCACAGACCAAAAATAGCCTTCACATACATCATGGTGACTCCACGTACCATTCTAGATAAAATGGAAGGATCAATCATGAAGCTATGGTGCACATACTATACATGCAAATGTTTTATTGGAAGAGACCGGACCGAAGTCGAGCGGTTTTTAGCTAGAGCCAAAACTGATCGAGTGATTCCGGCGGGTCGAGACCGTGATCATATCGTGCATGTAAGGGTTGGTCTCCCAGTGCAAGATTTTTTGAACTGGACCATTCTAGTTCCAGTTTCGATCCACCCCTTGATGAATCCTTAGCTTTTATATGATAAATGTATGAGTTTCCAATCCACTTCTTATATGCAGGGGCGGAGCCAGGATTCGATTGAGAGGGGGGCCGAGGTGAAATAAAAAAACTCGGTAATAACATATAAATACAATAAATATTACGTAATGTATTGATATTCATTTAAAACATAAAAAATTATATGATTAAATCCATTGTGAATTAAAATTTAGAATGTCGCTCTTACATGTCACGGAAATATGTAGACACTAAATAAGTTTGTATAATATTTCATTTAATATTTAAATGATAAAATAAATACTAAAGAGCCCTAAAATGAATGTTTCAGAGAATATTAGATTAACTTAAACGCTTTATTTCATATATCAACTGAGACAATATAATATATACTAACACCTTCTTAAATAATTAAGAATTCCTTAAAATATTAAACATTACTACGTATTTCTTTCGGTAAGTATTCACTAATTCTCGAACAAATTATTAAGTAATAAAACAAATCCTTTTTTTTAAGAGTATTAGGAAAACAAGAACCACATATCTAAGAAACAATAAAACTTCAATTAGTATGCTAGTCGGTAAGTACTCAATAGTGAAATTACTTTGCACTACTTACGGACTAGGGAGTGCTTGAAAAGAATAACAGGTTGGGGGGGAGGGGGGCAAAATTAAAATCCTAATACTACTAGTTAAAAAATGAAAAGTTGGGAGGGGCCATGGCCCCCTTTGCTATGGCTGTAGCTCCGTCCCTGCTTATATGTATATGACAAATGTGAGATGCCGATACCCACTGATGCGTGTAAGTGTGCATCTTGGGGTCACATCCATTATTTACAGTCATGGACCCGGGCCGGGCCGGGCCCGGCCAGGCTTTTTTTTGGGAAGGAAGAACCGGAACCGGCCCGGGTAGGCACCGATTCCGGGTCGGGCCGGTTCATGTTATTTTTTTTAAATTTCTTTTGCTTTCTAATTAACCCCCTCACCCCCCTCACCCCCCACCCCCCCAAACCCCCCCAAAACACCCAGACCAACCCGGGAGAAACCAAAAAAAATTGAAAAAACCAAAAAAAAAAAAAAAATAGGCGGGTTCCGGGCCCAAACCGGGCCGGTTCCACTTTTAGAAGGCCCGAGCCCGGCCCGATTAATTCCGGGCTCGGGTGGCCCGGACCGGTCCTATAACCGGGTACCGGTCCAGGCCGGGCCCAAACAGTACCGGTTCCGGGCCAGGCGGCCCGACCCGAGTCCATGACTAATTATTTATGACCAAATTGTTCATCATCTTCATCATCATCATTATCATTACCCCAGTGCCGCAAAGGCTCCCACCTACGGTGATCTAAGGAGGATCGGATGTACGTAGTCTTACCCCTATACTAAAGCACAAAAACTGTTTCCGGATGACCCATAGTGAAAATTGCGTCGAAAATTGCATGAACTGACTGCTGCTCCATAAGAAAGAAGCGCATACAATTTAGTGAACCACTTTACTTTATTTCATCATATTCTTGAGCCAAAAAAATATCGAGTCTTTGGCTACATTGAAAATGATGGAAATATGACCAAATTGTTAAAAGAAAAACTTTTCAAACTTTCAATATCTTTATCTGTAAGTCATTAACTTTAGCTAACTTTGAAGAGCGATACTATTCACCTTATACAATTTTCACGTACTCAATCAAGTAATATTCAAACATGACTTGCTAGCAATACTCCCACAATAGGACCTCATTTTATTGAAAGAATGGAAAATTGTGGCTCTTTTTACGTTCAATCATTCAAAAATACATCAACAGAGATATAAAAAAAAAGTGAGTGCCTTTAAAATAACTCTGAATGACTGCATCTCATACAGGTGATACAGGTAGCAAAAATGGAATGCAATTTCCGCTTTGTGAATCAAAGACGACTTGAAATTAGGCTATGTTTACTTTGGCTTTTCTTTCTATTGTGTTGCTAAATAAATAATTCACTATTGTTACAAGCTAGAATGAATGCTGCTTTTTGTAGAGTTTTAACTATGGCTAGCCGGGCAACAAACTTACCTAAGCCGAATTTTTATCGACCAAATCAGCTCCACTAACATATCTAGCCACAAACGAGAATAAACGGAAAGGAGCACCAATCAAAGGTGCATCCGAAAGAGGAACCTCAATTTTCTGATCAGCAGAAATTATTTCCAATTCAGTTGTTGAAACATCCTCATCTAAAGGAATTTGAACTATTTCACTCGACTCGATCTCAGAAGAGTCTAATCCCATAGCATTATCTTCTGTGGGTATAGTCACTGGAGTAACTTCAGTGCTAGTGATTTCATTGACCTCGGCTGTTTCAGACTTTGGCTCTGACTCACGAGCTGAGCTATTGGTATTTTTATAAGCAGATTCAGAGTTTCCGGTTATTGGGACGGAGCTAGAAGATGAAGAGTCTTGCATTGTTGAATCCCTCTGCTGAAGTTCAACACATAATTCATTTACCTGGAAAAAATAACAATAAAAGATCAATATTCTACTTGTATTAATCTAGACTAAATTCCTTGCCCATGTTTCATGGATTTCATGTTGTGACTTTAAAATAGCAATCTTATATTGTGACGTGAGTACATTACTATAACATCTATCTGTCTCAACTTACCGTAATGTCATAATATTTCCCATGCAATGATGACAACGGTTTTGGAGCTTCATCTATTTACCCCATTAGAAGGTTGCATCAGGAAGCATGTGACGTAAGACTTTTTTTACTAATCAACTGTCCCTTGTTGCATGAATTTATAGTGTTACTAATATTAGAAAGATACGTAGTAATTGATAATTTCATTGACCCAAACAGAGCTGCGGTTGTGACGTGAGTACGTTACTCTAACGTCTACTGTCTCAACTTGCCGTAACGTCATAATATTTCCCATGCAACGATGACGACAGTTTGGAACTTCATCTAATTACCCCATTAGAAGGTTGCATCAGGAAAGATATGACATTAGACTTTGGGGCACTGGGATAATGATGATGATGATGATGATGATGATGATGCCATATGGACTAAGAAATACTACGTATAATTTATGCATTATTAGAAGAAAAAATATCTTCGATTTGTCTTTGCATTTTTCAAGCTAAAAACCAAACACAAGAAAATTACCTTCATCAACAATCTTTTCCCTTATACTACCATTTTCCAGGATCACAACATACTCCTAAAGAATGCAATAAAGCAGTTTCTTTCACAATAGCATGGTAATGGCTTACCTTGTCACCATGCTCCATATTCTCAGGAACAAGATTTCCAACCACTGCATTGCCAGAACCTTTCTCAGAATCAGCATCTGCATTTCCAGAGGTATCCTACATGTTGAATCAGTTGTAAACAGTAAAGATTAGAGTTTGTTGGATATAGGGGTTTGGAGGAGGAGGGTTTTGAGGGCTTAGTGTACTTGATATTTTGAAATTTTAGAATAGATGAATAAACAACAAGAACATCCAAGGCTTATTCCCAAAAGATTTTGGGTCAGCTAACAAGAATCGATCCAAATGATTATAGAATAAATGAATGTTTAAGATAATATGTGACTTATTGTGACCGTATAACACTTTAATCACCTTTTTATTCAGATTATGAAATATTCTACTTCTTAAGATATAGAATCCGTTTAAAGCCTTTTCCTCTTAAGTTCAAACTACTCATCACAAACAGACCCCTAAGGCACAAAGTTATGGCATGCTAGCGCAACTCAAATTAAGAATGTAATGAAAAGAATGAAGCAATATCTTAGGTGGATGGTCAGGGAGAAAGAGTGGGTGTGGGACATGGGTCCAAAATATACAACATAAGCAACTAACCAGATTCTTCGCAGTTGATGGATAAGAAAACGTAGCACTTTTCTCAAGGTCATGTACTTGTGACTGCAGAGTAGTTACAGTTTCTTTCAGCACCTGATTTTCTAGTACACTGCTTCTCCGCAATTCTTCAAGCTCGTTCACCTTACACCATTTAAATAAAACTACTGCGTTTTAGCCTTAGTTGCATTAAAGAAAACAAACAAAAATGAATCTTTTTGTTATGTAGTGAAGTACTAGCAAACAAAACTTGCTACCTCTGGCTAGATCGACATCTTAAAACAAATAAAATTATGATGTACGAATCTAGTCTACTAAATGGGAATTCTGGTCCAGATACATGATATGATGAATTTCACAGAAATAAAGGAACTACTCTTACAAATGCCCATGGACAGGATGACAGAAAATCTCGATTAAAAAAAATGTTAAACCATTAAATAAGTCCAGCAAAAGTTAAAGTAAAAAGGTCCAAGCCCAAGTCAATAGGCCAAAAGCCAGCCTAAATCCATAAGAGTTCAAGGCAAAAATATAAAAATAACAAAAATAGCAACTTTTAAGCTTTTCTTTCTCCTCTTCTCACATGTAGCCTAGGAAGCACGGAAACTCTCCATGACTCACGTTTCCACGTTTCGGAAACTCGGAAGCGTTTCGGAAACTCGGAAACTTCAAATTCCCGTTTCGGGGCCGTTTCCGTAATTAAGAAAAATTTGGAAACCCGTTTCACTACGTTTCGGAAACCGCGGATTCCAATTTTTTTCTTTTTCAAAAGATTCAATGGTGGAAAATAATTTTGTATAGTGAATTTTTGTGGTATTTCTCAGCGGCAACACTTGTTACATTTCGTAACGCAATGTATTGCTAGAAATGTATTACCCCATACATTTTATGTTTAATTGTGTACTAATATGAAATAATATCTAAATTCGAACATGTAGAGTGATTTTATTATTTGGTTACTAAAAAAATTATATTAAAAAAACATGTGCATATGGAAAAACTTGTGTACATATATTAAAAAATATTTATAAATATATCCTTATATTTTATAATATTTACGCGTTTCCCCCACGTTTCGTGTCCTATATTTTTTAGAAATTACGTTTCTCGCGTTTTCCGTTTCCCGTTTCACGTTTCCCGTTTCCCGTTTCCGTGCTACATGCTAGGCCTTTAACTCTTACTACTCCCTCTGTCCCGCTATGATTGTCTCATTTTACCATTTCGGTCCATCCCACTAAGATTGTCTCATTCCTTATTTGGTAAAGTTTGTGTGGTTCTAAATCATTCCTACTTTATTCTTACTTTATCAATTCAATATCAACCACATAATCACATTTTTATTAATAACCGTGTCACCTTCTCTTGTCCCAAACTTAGGGGGACGGAGGTAGTACTATTTTCCAGAGAACTTGAGCCTCAAAACCTTGACTCTCAAAAGTTACTAACTTACTAACATGTTTACCTATTAGATTAATCACAAGTTTATTATGTCTGTATCCAGCCTTGGGTGCATAATGTCTTCCCCTAAATTCAGTAAATCATTCTGCGCTAAGTTCATTGAGATAGAATACCTGTGCTTGTAAGAGTGCATTATCAGCATTCAGGCTTGAAACTTTTTCTCCCATCATGTTCTGTATGACAAGATAAAAAAACTCCATTTCACCACACTTCAGAAACACAAATATCAAAAGAACCATGCTGGTAAACTAATAGAAGAGGAAGAAAGAAGTATCAGGAAGAAATAGTATTATGGTACCTCCTTTTCAATCAGCGCAAGTCTTTTCTCCTCCAGCTGTTTTATTGTTTCTTCCAATCTCACCTGATTTCACCCTCGGGTCAGCTTATTGAGAAAATTGTATATTACCATTGATTGGAAGCATTAAAACGTGATTGAAATGAATAATCAATTCAACTTTGTTGTATCCAGACTACCTACAGTGGCTAACTTTCTATCCAGCTATATCAATTTAGAAGAAAAGGCCCAATTGTTAAAAGTGGCCACAAAAGATCCCACTGCAGATACCCTAGTTGAAGAGTGATTTGTGTTCAATTTCTAATACTTGAGGAACTACAAATGGAGTGAAAAACGATGGCAATGGATCAGTAACATTCAAAGGGTCCATTTGATAGAGCAGTGAGAGTTGTCTGCAGTTGTAGTGGCGGCGGTGAAATTGGGGAAGGTTGACCACTCTAATAGTAAAGCTCTCATTGGTCCAAAAATCATCAAGTTGGAAATTCGGTGTTTGGAGAGATGGGAGCAGTGCAACCGGCCAACCGCTACAAAGAAAGAGTTACCACATGCTCCATTTAGTGTGATTGGAGCGATGGACCACTTCCACCGCCCCGAATGAGGAAAGAGTTGGTCAATCCTGAATCTCTCTTCTACTGAAATAAAAAATTGAGTTTTAACAGAGAGGGCCATTTTGTCCAATTTTAAATCCTTAGTGAACAAGGGCTTCATAAATGTGAATAGAACCTGGGTAATGTATTTATAAAACAAACTAAGTAGCAAACTAAGCATATTTATTTATTCTATTTACTAAGCATATTTATTCTCAATCCATTACCCTTTCCATTACCCTTTCCATATTCAGGAATGCTGCTTCATCAACCAACAAACTAATTTTTTCCTCATAACCAGCCTGCAAGGGAGATTATATATTACAAGATGCATTAAGATAGGAAACCGTATATTTTCTATTTTATTATTTTATGGAAAAACATTTTAGAAAACATTAAACACACAATGGGGGTAAAGCCTACATACTTTTATTTTTATTTTTTTATTTTTATGTAGGGTAAAGCCTACATACACTAAAAAAAACTAAAAACTAAAAGAGAGCTGCAAGATAACCATGCAACTCAAACAGAGACAATTAGAAGAAGAGCACCTCATTCATTAACAAAATAACCCATCAAAAGTTCTTATGAAAATACAGAACACATTCGATTCCAATACTCCTCTCAGTTCTCTTTACTTTTCTTTTCTCATGACCCATTTGCATTCTCTTTCTTAGCTCCACTCAAAACCTATTTACCCAACTATGTTGCCATTGCTCAGACTCAAAAGACATACCCAAGCAATTACTGTATGCTTTGAACTCTTCCCAATCTGTATTTGGGTCCCATCTAAGTGACATGTAACTGATGTAAGGACCCACCAATGGAAGAGGTGTACAGATTGTGGATGATTCTAGTTGTCTGCCGGACTGTCCCCTACATCTGTTTTGATATATTCCAAATTGCCAACACTTGCTCGTCACTAAAGATATACTCTGTATCATCTCCTCAATTGAAAATGATAGAGCATATTTCAGATTTGGTTAAATCTTTTCTTGTTGATTAACTTGAATAATAGTTTAGAGTCTCTGATCTAGCTGAGAATAGTCATGGGAAAGGGTGTGTGTCACATAACTGAGCAAAAACTGGAATAGTTGAATATATTCTTGATTAAGCAGCAATAGGCAGTGGCGAAATTCCATTTTCTTTATAAACCCCTTCTGATTCTAGTGATATGGTGGATTGATATTGCCTTGATTCATTTCCTTCATAGATACATAGTAAACACACACCCATAGGTAGATAAAGACTCTTCACTTAAGAGACCCTTAGGCCCTGTTTGGTTGGAGGGTTTCGGAGGGGAGGGAAGTGAGGGATTTGTGTGTGTTTGGTTGAAGAAAACAGGGGGGAAGGGGAGGAAAGTCGAAGGCTTCCAAAATCCTCCCCTTCCTCCCATTCTCAACCCCCCAAATCGGGGTATTTCGGAGGAAATGTGTTGATAACCACAAACTAGTCATCTCCTACGTGAATGGACAAAACATTATAATATAAAAAAGGTAAAAAAAAATAAAAAAAATAAAAATGAAATAAAAAATTAAAAAATTAAAAAATTTAAAATTAAAAAAAGTAACAAATTAAAACATTAAAAAAATCAAAAATGGAAAATTCAAAATTTGAAAATTCAAAAATTCAAAAATTAAACTTAATAATAAAAAAAATAAAAAATTAAAAAATTAAAAAATCAAAAATTCAAAAAAAAATATTATGACTTATGACCTTAGGAGTAATAATCACAATAGTTAGAGATATATCTATTTTTTAAGTAAACTATCAAATAAAGGTAAATTAGGGAAGTACTTTCATTAAACCTTTCCTCCTATTTCCTCCTACCAAACACAATTTTTTATCAAAATCTTTCCTTCCCTTTCCCTTTCCTTCCCTCCTTGACTCTCCCCTTCCCTCCCCTCCTTTGAACCAAACAAGGCCTTAGACTACTTGGTGAAGATTCATATGTAAAGACTCTTGACTAACACAATAATTTGAAGAGGTAAACTGTTTAGTAAAATTCAACACCCCTTTCCCCCTGTAGATGAAGCACCTTTACGTGCTCCAAGCTTGCAACACACAAAAACATGCTAAACATTTTTACCACACTTACACGTTCTGTCCATTCTTTGACTGCATAATACACTTAAATACATGAAGTTTACATTTCTATTCTCAACACGGACAAATAAACGCAAACATATGAACACGAAGTAACAAACACCTCAAATTTGATCATGAACACATCAACACAAGAACATAAACACTTCAACTTGAACACTTAAACACAAGCACTTGAGGTTTGAAATGCACTAGCATTCCTTCTCCACACAATCAACAACTTCATCCTCAAGACATCTGATATGGTCGTTAGAAAATTGTGAATATCATGCTGGAAGATCACAGAGGGCTGATGACACAAAGTGCAAACTTTCACTGAAAAGTGTCACGCGAGACAGCCTCAATCATCGATGCGGCATCAGTGACAGTGGAGCATGGCAGTATATAAGGTAGCACACGGCAGTTGTGCTCATCGGGGAAAAGTGGGTGAGACACACCTCTTCTAAAGTCAATGGTGGCACGAACACAACGAGGACCAAATGCCATAACAAAAAAAAGGAAAAACGGTGGTTTTGGTTTGGCAGTGAGCACTTTGCGACAGCTTACTAATTCACTGCTGACACCATTACGTGTTGGTTCTTTCTACCACCCAAGGCCTCACATACACATACTCCTGGACAGACCTAGGTATAATGAGAAATAAACCCAATATGAAAGCGACCGGGTTTCAACCGTTGGGCCGAAAAGCGATTCTGGTTGGTTTTGTGAAAAAGAATGGTTGGAGATGCTATGAACTGAGCTTGAGAACGGTGCAGTTTAGTGTTCACAACAGAAAAAGGTGCCAGGGTTTTTCATGTGGGTTTTGTGATTATTATAGGGTTTAACTCGAATACCATGCAGAATAATAAAATACTACTTTTATTGATGTGTCTTTTAATTAAAAACTTGCTCACTTTTAAATAATGCTAGTAAAAAAGATTATCACATACCTGCTATAATGCTTGTAAAATGTTATTATCATATGCCTTCACCGGATAGGAAATCAGATATAGGAAACCTATGTCCTAAACCCTATACCTAAGAAGAAAAAGAAACTTCAATAAAACTAAAACTAGAACTGTATTTTATAATAGAACCAGTCTATTGCTTTTCAACTCTTAAGAGAACAAGGAACTTTGATTGCATAAAAGGTTGGTTCTACACATAGTTGGCTAGCTAAAAGGGGGGAGCCTAGGTGAATAAAGAATAAAAGTTCACAAAATGAGTACCAAATAATGGTGGAAAAACAAGGAATGAGATAACACTCTGAAACACATTAATACTTCACTCACTGTAATGAAATAAACATCACCTCCTTTTGGAGCCAGGAATCCTTTTCATTCTGTAATTGTGAAATTTGAACCTGAAGAACAGCCTGAAAACAACCCGCCAAAAAATCTTATTGGAGCAGCAATACCCCTACGAAGGAAGACAAATTGAAAAGTGTGTGTATGCATGCATGTAAATATACATAATCCATTTTAGTCCCTCTTTCAGCATGCAACCTTTTCTTTAGCCTGCATCTGTGTATTATTCTGTTTCTAGTCTAGCCTACTCAAGAAACTGCAATGTCAAAACTATCATTAGGACTCTAACTCTAAGAGTAAATGTGCCAATAAAGAACGAAAAACAAGAACACAAGCATTTATAGAAAAGGGTTTTTATATTACCACTTGCTGCAACAGAACATCCTTTTCCGTCTCCAATAGCAATGTTTTCTCCTCCAGGCTAGACTGTGCATTCCGAAGTTTAATAAATAACATTTTCTTAACATGCAAAATTATGAACCAACTATATTGACATTACCATGTTTTGTGTGCGAATGATATTTTCATTTTCTAGTCGTCTAAATCTCTCTTCAACTTTACACTGCAAAATGAAGAGTTGCTACATTATTTTAAAGAAAGAAATGATATATTGTTAGAAAGGATATCTTCACACTACATATTTAGCATTCATGTCACATCTTTATGTATGGCTTCAACTCTTTCACCAAACTATTTTCTTCTATATTAGTCTGGCAAAGCACAATAGTCACTAATGAAATCGAGTAGAGTAGAGCACTGGGCACGTATTTGTGTAAACACCAGTGAAATTTTCCACGTGTAATATCAAAATCAACATTTTACCTCATTTTCCACATGTACTTCCTTCTCTTTCTCCAGTTGTTTAATTTTCTCTTCATAAATAGCCTGCAACAAAATTTTACATATGATTTCACATTACTATCTTGTCTAAGAAGGAACTACTGAAAACACAGCGAAGACACGGCTTATTCACCTCTCTGTCCAGCCAGTACTGTTTATCACCTTCAGGTAAAGTTGGCTGTAGCGATAGGATTTTTAAGAAATCAACAAACAGACGCCAAGGCAAGGTATCTTTAACTCTTATACTCAAAGTAAAAAACTGGAAATGATTCCATGATGTTGAATATTGCACCTACAGGTTTATTAGAGAGATCACTATTTTGATCCGTATCTATTTTGGCTTCCTCATTATCCAGCACCTTGGCAATAGTACTCTCCAGTGATTCACCCATGTGGTTCTGATCATGATCCGGCTCTGTAGCGCCATCAGACACAACATCCGTGGTCTTATTCTGCTTATTCTTCTTCTTCTTCTTAGATTTCTTCTTCTTCTTCACCTCTTCTTCCATTTTAGATGGCAAAAATCAAAACTTGGAAAGTTCTAAAACAAAACAAATAGAACGTTTACGAGAAACCAAAAAGCTCCAAATTAGTTCCAAGAAATGCTTCGAAACAATCCAACACAAATGCCACTTGAAAATCAATCAAATAGCATCACAATTTCTTAACCCAGCAAAGTATAATCAATAAGCTACATTTTTTATTATAAATTATTCATAGTAGATCTTATTCAACTCTTGAATTCTCCAATGTAAATCAAACTCGTTACATTTTAAATCAGATCCACGTAAGGGGGTAAGGCTGAACAACCCATTTCTCGATATCACATATCCGGGAGAGAGATCCCAATGGGTAAAATCAAGCAAAATGAAACAACGAAAGAAAATTACAAGCAGGCACTTTAAGGTCCACTGCTCACATTTTGCGTAAGAGTAGCAGAGAGGTGATTGGTCTGGAAAAGCTGATGAAACTACAAAATGCGGGTGGCGGATCCAGAAAGAGTTATGTGCGACGACGTCGCAGCCCAGCAGAGGAGATGACGGTTCTACAGAAGATGGGTGTAACGGCTTTCGTTTGAGGATGGGTTTAGAGCCAGTTTGGAGACCCTTTTTTCGGCTTATAGGCTTATCAGCCAGCTTTTTCACCAAACAAGTAATTTTTACTTTCGCGTGCTGAATTGTGTAATAAGCAGAAAAAGTAAGGTCGGAGTTACTTTTCTGACTGTATTGGCTGAAGTTACTGTAGATGACCATTTTAGCTATTTTTACATGTAATTTTTTCTTTATTTTATTAATAAAATATATTTTTAAAATATTTTTTTCTAGAATCAGCAGAATCAGCCAAAACAGTCACTTCAGCCAGAACTTCATAAATTTCAGCAGAAACAGCCAAAACAGCCGATTTTCGTGCTACCAAACGGGCTCTTAGTAGGGAGTATACACAAAGCCACAAAGGAAAATGGCATCTGTGAGTGTACACATTTTTAAGAGCAAATTAGATCATAGATGATGTGAAAAATTTCTAAATTGTTTGTATAGACTATTAATATTGGTAATATATATGTAGGCTATGTTTGACAGACAAAAGTGTTTGTCTTCTAGTTTTTTTACTATTTAAAAAGTTTCCAAAAGCTTCTAATTGTATGGTTGGCATAACAATATTTAAGAATTTTTCAAAAAATAAAAGATTTTTTTAAAGATGCTACAGAGGTAGCATATGAGAAAAGTCTGTGACTTTTAGCATAAATTAATCCAAACAGCTTGTATGTCAAACAAAACTAAATCAAACAATTGGCTTTTTACTAAACAGGTATCACCTTTTTATTTTAAGATATTTTCTATCACTAAAAGCTAACAATTACTAAAAAGCTCACAAAAGTATCTTTTCAACTAGTTGTGCCAAACATACTCGTATTATAAGAAGATAGCTTCTTCATCCTCTAGTATGGTAGCCATTTGAGGAAGATATGGAGGTATTAGAAACATATGAAGCACAAACACTTCAAATGTATCGGCGTATCGGAAACGTTCCCGTATCAAATAATTTAGGATACTTGTACCGTACGTTCCCGGGTCATATCTATAATTTTTAAAAGTTTCCAACTTTTTGGTAATTATTTTAAAATTTCAAATATACTCGTATCTTGACGGATACACGTATCAACTTTTTTTAATAAAAAACGCCAAAATTTTACATAATTAAATGGGATTTTTACAAGAATATTACTAAAATAAAACTTATTTACATAAATATGACTATTCATTACTACAAAGTAGTTTTGTGGTAACTTAAGTTCAAAACTTGAACATGAATTACTATAATTTCATTACTACTCTAGTAACGAGTCAAATTTTTGCAAACCATCTTTATTTTGGTCATATCACTCATATTTAATTTATGTAATTATTTCTAATAGAATTCTCAAAAAATGAAAAACTAAAAATAAATTTTACATTGTCCAAGATGTTGCCGTGCACAATTTGTATTACTACTATTAGTTTTTATACGGAGTATTAGAGTATTGTTTTGTATCTCCTTTATCCAAGAACTTTGAATACTTGCACTTTGCAATTCAAAATTGTGATGGTTTGACTTGTTTATCATTTTAAATAAATGACTTATTAACTATGTTTATACTTCGAGATGCACTAGTGTATATGAGATAAAATACAAATTTATTTTTAACTATTTTGATAATGTGAAATACTTGAATGCCATGAATGGGTTGTGGTTAGAGAATAATATATATATATATATATATATATATATATATATAGACACACACACACACACACACATTTTCAAAAAAAAAAACTTGTAATTTTTAATATTTATAAATACACTTTCATAATTTTTAATATTTATAAATACACCCCATAACTTTTAATATTTAGGTTTTGTCGTATCCACGTACCCATTTCCGCGTTTCCACGCTTCTGCGTACTCGTATCGGTGCTACATAGATAGAAACACTATCACTTGTCTTTCAATCAAGCCTATATATAGGAAGCTTGTTATTGTTCATTTCATTGGATCATAAAAGGAATAAAATTGTGTGTAGAGTGATATATAATATATATACACTTAGAGAAAGAGTGTGTAAGTGATGGTTGATTTTGAACAAAAAGAAAGTGATGGTTGATTTTTGTTCTCTAGTGAATTTGATTATTCCTGTAATTATGTTGTAATTGAATAAAAGACTTTTCCAATCATAATATATATAAATTTGATTGTTCGCTTATATGGAGTTATATATGCTAATATATTCGGAGTATATACTTTGCATACTGTATGTGCACAAAAACCAATACTTGTAATAGATATTTCCATTCTGCGTAACTAACAAATAAAAATTATCGTGTGAATAATTAGTGTGTATAAATGTCAAAGTACAAAATGTAAAAGTACTTTTAATATAGTCAATTAAAATGTGTCTTCTAATGTCAAGGGCGATGGTGAAGCCTTTTTTGATAATTGCTTCTTCCTTCTCCATTAGGTTCACCGATCATCTCTTTTCTTGGTTTTAATGTGTCTTCTAATGTCAAGGGCGATGGTGAAGCCGTGAGATTAACGAAGGAGGGGACATGGTCGTCGTCGTCCCTGGGATTAATCCCTCTATATTCTGGAAGATATAAACCTCCATTTGATGGAAGTGTAACTCCTTCAAATTATGCAAATGTTGTTTAACTGGGTCGGCCATTTTCCATTTGATGGAAGTGCATGTATTTGTTTTTCCTCGTTGTTATAACTAAGGTTTTGATTATTGTTGTTATTGAGACAATAGATACACGTATTGTTAGGGGTGTGCACCGGTTCAAAACCGGACCGGACCGAACCGGACCGAACCGGACCGAACCGGACCGGAACCGGAACCGGATTTGTAAGAAAATGAAAACCGAAAACCGGACCGGATATGTTCCGGTTTTGATCCGGAACCGGACCGGTTTTACCGGTTTAAAACCGGAACCGGACCGAAAGAACCGGTTTCCAAATTATTAATTTAAAATACTAAAAAATACAACTAATTTGTTTAATAAAAATGGGGTATTTGTTACTAATAGTATTACTATTACTACTACTCCGTATTATTTATTTATTTACTTTATTAGTCTTACTAGTTATTATGACGCGCGTTGCGCGAAAAGAAAATGCCCAAGGTATTTATGTAACATGAATATCAAGATACATAAATATATGTGTGTTGGTTTATACCTTTTCTTGTGGTAAATTGCATACACTAATTAAATAAATTTGAACCTGGACTATGTTACATTTGTAGGCTATTAAGTTAAAGACGTCAAACTATGTATAACAATTTAGGGGATACTAAGTTAAAAAATGTCATCTTCATATTTGTCCATAGTGCTAAGAGCAATTGGAATCATAATGCTAACCGGATTTAAAAGCATATAAGCATCTAAATGTTGAACTTCTTAAGTGACTTATACACAAGCAAAATGCAACTTGAAGTAGTTAACAAGAGGTTAATCCATAAACTTTACTAACCATAATCTTGATTCACGATACATAATTACATATAGTGTTTGTCTATACTTGAAACATGGAATATAGCGCATTTTAAAAAGGAAAATGACTTTTGATATTTAAGGCCTTTAAAGGTAATTGAAAAATTACACAATCACATACGAAGTATTACTTCAACTTTTGAATTCTTATTTTCATGAAATCTCATGAATCATGATACATATGGACAACTTAGAGACCGTTTGGTAACACTATTTTTCGGCTTATCAAGCTTCTCAGCCAACTTTTTCATCAAACACGTAACTTTTGTTTTCACGCGCTGAATTATGTAATAAGCAGAAAAAGTAAGGTTGGAGTTACTTTTCTGGCTGTATTGGCTAAAGTTACTGTAAATGACCATTTTAGCTATTTTTACATATAACTTTTTCTTTATTTTATTCTTTATTTTATTAATAAAACATATTTTAAAAATAATTTTCTCTTAAATCAGCAGAATCAGCCAATGCAGCCACTTCAGTCAGAACTGCATAAATTTCAGCAGAATTAGCCTAAATAGCTTATTTTCGTGCTACCAGATGGGCTCTTAATGAATTATTTGAATATTAAGCACTTATTAGTTATTAGGAAAGGGATCAGTTTAAAAAAGAATACAATAGCTACAATTTGAAGAAGAACAATTAGACAAAATGGAATAAAAAAGAACAAAACCAATGAAAGAAAAAAACATGGCGGAAATCAAGCTCCAGTTCATTAGTTGCAATCATTTAGAAGATTGGTAGAAAGTAAACAGAATGGAATTACAGGGAAAGAGCAAAATACGGAGTAAAAGTGTAGCGGTGGAAGAAAATAAGGAGACAAGGAGAGGACGGAAGAAGACACATGGCGTTGCTGCAATGCCACCTGCAACTGGGCAGGGTCGCCGCTCTGGTTCAATCCGTCGGGCAGAGTTTGCCGGCCACTCTTTACGGCTAGTTTTACTCCTATTATCAACCATTTCCTATCATAAAAAGTGCACCAGCGTCTAAGGTATTCAATAAATATACAAAAAACGAAGGTATTCGATAAACTACTACATATTAAATTAATCAAGTTTATTTTGATGAATTATATTATATATTTTAACCATTTGCTATGCTCCATCAATTAATCCAAGTAAAAGTTGTTAACGGTTTACAAGAAATGGAACACCAAGTTCTTACCCGGAAAAAACATTTAGCATTACATTTTTTTAAAAATTGCTTTTGGACCCAGGTAAACTCATATTGTCCTACATGATTAAAATAACTCTAAGGCTACATGTGATCTAGAAGTCTTATCTTCAGACACAAATAGCTTCATTATGATGGGGCGGCCTAATTCGGTAATTATAGGATTCGATGTCTCCCTACAAGAGTCTCACTTTCACTACAAAAGATAGGAGCAAAATAAAATAAATAGGACAAAATAAATGAGATTTAGAGGGAATAAGAAGACCAGACGAATTCAAAAAGGGCATGGATTATATAGGAATGATCAAAAGCTCCCGATGACGATATTCATTGCATGTTACAAGAAACACATCGGTTTCACATTGCATGAAGAAGTTGGAAAATCATGTCAGGTAATAATTGTCAAATGGCCAGCACATAAAAAGAGAATATGAAACACAAATGTATAAAAGTACTGCTGAAACCTGGAAGATTTATATTTAAAGTTAAGAATGGTAATTTACTTACTATGCTAAGCGAGTGATAGTGTGGGGAGTTTTTTCTGCATTCACTGGAAACATACTTAAATAGCAAAATAGGCAAGGCTTAAACAGTTACTCCGTAATCCTTTGCGGCCTCTTGAGCATCCATAACTGGAGCAAAAGAGGATGCACACATGAAGAAGTGGTGAGATCAACTATCAGGGTACAAAATGGGATCTAAATGTTCTAAATATGAGGCAACTTTCAATAGTTTACATTTAGAAAAACTCTTCACCTAAAATCATAACTAAAAACTTTATAAAACCTTAGTGTTCACATGCATATGAATGATAAATATGCAAGGAAAAAATTGATTTTATTTCTTTAGTTCCATATAAACTATAAATAGTTTCTATTCATAAAAAGTCTAGTATCAGGAAGATTTTCATTCTTTATTTTTGTTCCTTAGTCCTAGTCATTCAACAAGCTATAGGAGAGACCTAAGCACCGTGCACAAATTTCAACTGCCCTAAGTTCCTCCCTATGTTATTCTCCCTTCATCATATCCTCCAATCATACAAAGTGTGTTGCAACTTAGAGCAGTTTAACAATTTCATTCTTATGGCAGAGAGTAGGTGGGTGTCCCGAAATATGCATTGTTATAATCACAAATTAAAATAGAGTAAAAGGTGAGATGCATTGTCTCTGGCTGATCCCAATCCTTCTTTTAGAAGCTCCATATGGTTTTCCATAAAAGTGAGAAACTAACACTGAAATTTTCAAAAGGTGTCTCGAGCTCAGGTCAATTACTTTCAGCCTGTAAGCCTGTTTACCGTGATAGACTGGGAGGAGGGGAGAAGAGACATCTAAGTAGCGCATAGTTATGTGAATTAGTAATCGTGTATTTATGAAGAAAAGGTTTGGCAGCAAATCCAATAAACCTTAAAGTCCTTAACTAACACTAATTGGCAGTCAACTCCACAACGCTCATAACTTTTTTGGGAAATACAGAGTAATTTAGTCATGAGAATATGATATTGATGACTAACATCAGTAGCTGGTGATTTTATGACATAGCTATCTTCGAATAAACTTTTCATTGCTGTGCAATCATCTGTTCACTATTCGTTAAGATATTTTTGACCAACTACGTCTTTTTATAATCTATTCAGCAATAAGTGTGTTTATGTTATCATTCTTTTGATCCGTTTTGTATTTAATTTGTTGGTGTTCTATTTCAAGAAAGTGTTAGTTAAGGACTTAAGGTTTATTGGATTGACTGCCAAACATTATCTTCATATTCACACAACTTATTTTTACATGGTAGGAAGATTGTTCTGCAAAGTTCAGAATGTTATTGCTGAAGATCAGATCTGTTTTTCGCATAGCAATTTTTTTCCAGTCAATTTCTAACAGATAAGGCAGCTTTTCATGCATCTAGGGAGATTTTTACTGTAAATAAAACAACGGTTTAGTGCTGCATTTTTTATCTGAAATTCTAATAATTTGAGCACTTAAACTAATTAATCAAACTTCTATAGCTCAATAAGACCTCAGAAAAAATCAATGGGACGACATCGACCATATTCAATGCTCAAGATACTGGTTCATTAGTCCCACTTGACTGGCTCTATGGAGTAATAACAGTATATATGTGGGCGCTAAATGTAGAAGGACGACTATGACAATTCATTGCCATTGATCTCAAGTGCTGTAGTAACATGACATAAGGTATATAGTTGCATAATAACAGGGGCTGCACACAAAAGGTAGCATCCTTTTCATTGCTAGGACTTCATTTGTTTCAACACCCCGGTAAGTAATGTAAGCAAGTGCTACCATTATGCTTCGCAAGGTTGCTTAAAAAACACTTCTCCGTCCTCTTCTCTACATAAGTTCTTAATCATTTCCAATTTTCAAAACGTTTAGGTTTAATACACTTAAAAATAAACTTTACATCTTTACATACTACCTAGCGATCTCCTACCATGAAATTTCTTTCCCTGCCGCTAAACAGCCAGTCCTAAACCCATTCCTAAGTGCAAATACAAGCTCAGCTAGCCCTATACCAGAACTATGAGCATTTTCTCCTCGTTGTGGGTATTAATTTTGTTATCTAGGATACAATACAAAGCTTATACGATTGAGTACTTAGGTATACCTTAGGTAGGTATGATCCAATTTCGAAAACGTTTAGGTTTACTATGCTTAGGTATGTGTATGTTTTATATAGTACCAGCATACAATACGAAGCAAGTACAAATTAAATCAGTAATTGATCAAAACCATCCTTGATTTGACAACTATGTGTGCCATTCCTTTAAAGTCATACCTCTGAACCAGAACAAGGAAACATCTGAACTTCTCGCCGCACTTGAATATTCTGACGCTTTATTGCATAAGGTGGGGGATATATTGAATGAAATAAAGGAAAGGGACAACATATTTGTGATAGACCAATGAAGATGACGAGAACCCCAAGATGTTCAAGAAAACCGTCTTAGATCAAAGCGTCGAACGGGGAGGCGGAAATTGTAGATGGTTAGAGATCTTCTCGTTGAGACTTGAGAGGAAATTAACGGAGGGAATGAATAACCTGAAGCAGGCGGAAATTTTACATTGTGAGAGGTCTTCCTGCTGAGAGCAAATTAACGGAGTTTAGATTGGTTCGGTGGAAATGATATTGTGGATAGAGCGTAGTAGCGTACAATAAATCTAGCATAAGATACAAGCTAATAATGTCATAAGTTACACCAACACAATTTTCATACCCAAAATACCCTTACCTTTATTGGCTATTATAAGTTTTTAGATAGAGCAAAGATTTAAGCAATTTGTGGGTAGAATAGTAAATATTAGTTAATTCTATTATCAAGAAAATAAGAATATATAGATGAATAAAACATTACGAAAGTATATACTACATATTAAAAATATTACTATTTATATTTTTATAACTATCATTAGTTTTTATTATTCTATGACCATTTTATATTAAAACTATTAATTAATATATTAAAAAATATAGCAAACCGGTTTAATCCGGCTCAAACCGGAACAATCCGGTTTTTAACCGGAACCGGACCGGAAACCGGATTTAAAATATTTGAAAACCGAAAACCGGACCGGATATCATCCGGGTCGGTTCGGTTCCGGTTTTTTCGGTCCGGTCCGGTCCGGTTTTCCGGTTTGAACCGGTTTGTGCGCACCCCTACGTATTGTCGTTGTGATTGGGATTAGCAGTGAGTATAGGCATTGAAAATTGGCAGTGAACAATAAGTGTTGAGTATGATAGTGAATATCACAATAAATACTACTACGTATTGTACATGGCAGTGAATTGAATACATTGAGAAATTTGTTGTGCAGTGACTATGATCAATAATTTTGCCATGAAACACAATATAATTAATTAGGCGCAAAATAATGAAATTATTAAATCTAAAAAATAAAAACTATAAAAAAATTCATAGAGTGAATGAGAACAAAATTAATTTTGGCGGAAGTGCACTGAATATTACCGGATGTGCAGTAACGTGGTGCTGTAATGTCGTGCAGTAATGACGATATAAAGTGCATTAATTTTAATTAGATGAAATTAGTGCAAAATGCACATATATTAAAGAAGGGTATTTTTGTCATTCAACAATTAAATATAAACGATTTTTTTTTGGATTTTCAGTCATACAATTGTAAAAAAAAAACTAGGTTAGTCATATTTAGAGAAACTAAATGAGTTTTAGTCATATTGGGGAATTTCCCTTTCCCATACCTAAAATAGATAGTGACAAATCACTTCGAAACAACCAGAATATATAGAAAAAAGTTACAATTCAAATTGGACCTAGAAGTAGTACAATTGATTTTAGTAAGCAATAGCTGAAAATTATATACTCCGTATTACTTAGGTGAATTGAAATGTATTACATACGAAAAAATAAAAAAGAGAGTCAAACTAAGTTGCAATAATACTCGAGCTAAACTTAATTATAATGTTGTCACTTGGGTTAGGGAGTGTTTACAACTGTTTTAAAAAAAAAGCACTTTTGGAGTGATTTGGAAAAAGTGATTAGTAGTAAAAGTTGATAGTGTTTGAGAAAAAAGTGATTTTGAGAAGTAAAAGTTGGTAGTGTTTGGTAAAATAAGTGCTTTTTGTGTAATTGAAAAGGGAAAAACACTTTTCACACGCAAGTCGAGAAAAAATAAAAATTGTTAGTGTTTGGTAAATAAGTGTTTTTTAAGCCAAAAGCTGAAAAATGTTTTTTTTAAACTGTTGCAAACACTCCCTTAGACACCTCCGTTGGGGTGTCATTGGCCTTTACTGATCACAACTAGTTTCGTGATCACGCGTTGCGCGACCGTAAAATGCCCAATGTTATTGGTATAACTTGCAAATTAGGAGATATTCTTTGTTAGTATAGTTGATTTGCATAATTATTATGCACACATAATTAGGCTATGATAAGTTCGTGCTATCATGTGAGCCTGGGCATTTTTTACGCGTTGGGTTGCAAATGAGACTATGAGCCCTCGTTTGGTGACCTCTTTTTTTTGATCTTATTAGACTTATCAGTCAGCTTTTTCACCAAACACGTAATTTTTGATTTCACGCGCTGAATTTTGTAATAAGCAGAAAAAGTAAGGTTGGGGTTACTTTTATGGCTGTATTGACTGAAGTTACTGTAGAGGATCATTTTAGTTATTTTTTCATATAATTTTTTATTTAATTTATTAATAAAAAATATTTTAAATGTAATTTTTTCATGAATCAGTAGAATCAGCCAATACAGTCACTTCAACCAGAATTTCATAAGTTTCAACAGAATCAACCAATTCAGCCAATTTTAGTGTTACCAAACGGACTCTATGAGAGCAAATAAATGTCAACATAAGAAACATACTCGTGATGTAGTGACTGCTCCCCAAACTCTTAGGAGGTGTTTATTTCGCTGCTAAAGTCACAGTTAGGCTAGTAAGACAGGTGAAGTAAACACGCTCGCTGCTTAAAAAGCCGCTTACTAACCGAAAGAGGTGCTTAAAGTGCCGCTTACTAAGCATACCACCACCTATGTATTAATTAAGCGGCACTTTAACCTTTTTCAGTTTCCGAATATACCCCTTGCTCTTACTCTATTGTTACCCCTCTATTCGTTACCCCCCACCCCGCCCTTACCCGTCCGTACCTTACCCTTACCCATACCATACCATACCCCACCCGACCCACCCCTACCTCGGCCCCACCTCGATCCCGACCCCACACTATTCCCACCCCTACCCTGACCCCAACCCCACCCCTATCCCCTACCCACCACCATCCCCACCCTTATCCCTAACCACGACCCTACCCCACTCCCTTGCCATTTGCCCGTACCTTGTCCCACCCCCCTCCCTTACCCCACCCCTAGCACTTACCACCCTACCCTACCCCCCTACCATACCCCCTACCATACCCCCACCACAATGCCCCTACCTCGGCCTCACCCCGATCCCGACCCCACCCTACCGCCATCCTACCCCCACCCACCCCCTATCGTGGTAAGGGTAGGGTAGGGGTCAAGGGTGTTGAATTGGGGGTAGGGTGTAGGGTAGCGGTGGGGGTACATGGGGGTATAGGGCGGGGTTAGGGGTATGGGTATATGTACGAGATGACCCCACATATTATATCCATGTGTTAATGAATGTTTGTGTCTATATATGTATAGCGTTACTTTGGACATTTTAATGTTAAACGGTGTTTTAAACCATGTGAAGTAAACACGATCTTACAACATTGCTTATTTTATGCGCCGCTTATTAACGCGGTCTTAATAAGCACCGTTTAGTAACCCGTTAAGTAAAACAACGTTACAAGAAAGAAAGACATCATCATAACCCCAACATGTGATAAAAACAATTCCTAAACTTACTCCTAATTTTTAGATTTTTACTATCGGAGGAGCGATTAATATACACCATGTATACTCATATTAGTACTATATTAAAATAATAAATTTGAATACAGGTTAACTTAGTCACATTTATTCATCATCACATTCATTTTGTTCGTGCCCTACTCCATCATCAAATTCAGTCATATCAATAAATAATAATTTTTAATCTAAAAAATTAACATCACACTTGTTTGTGTAACTAGTCTTTCACCCTTGCGTTGCACGGGATTCTAAATTAATTTAGAAGGGATACAAATTACTCCACATAAATTAGAGCCGAGCCATTATGTTTTGAATTGTTTCAAAGAGTTATAACTCTTGTTGTAGAATAACACATTAGTTATAGAAAAAACTGCAAGTTTAACTTATTACCCGTTAGACTACTACCCGATAGAATACCACTTGAATTGAAGAAAACGAACTAAGAAAATGAAGGTCATTTTTTCACTTGTGACCAATATAAGACAATAAAGAAATGATTGAAAAAAGTGAAGTCTATGACCTTTACAATTTTATAAATTATAGAAAAAAAGAGAAGAAATTACCGTAAAAAGTGGATTGATTTTTTTGGAGGGTCTTTGTTTCTTCTTTCTAAAGTTGTAATTAATGTATGTTTTCAAATTAATTGGTGTGTTTTGTCGTGTTTTGACATTTTAGTCGGAGAAAAAGATGCATCTTTAATTTACTTAATTACTAATAGGGTGGTTAAAATGACTTACTCCTTTTTTTTTCTAACCATCACAATGTCTTAAGATAGTAGGCCAAGAGGAGATGAAAAAAAAGTCATCATTTTCCTTCTAACCCATTTTTTGTTCAGAAAATAAGTGACCAAAAAATGCATTTTTCTCTTCTTACTATCATTGTCCCAAAAGCATTTAAAAAAATTATATTTTTCTCTTCGTCCATGGTTGTGATTAAAAAAGCACATGAAGAAAAGAAAAAAAATTAAAGAAAAATAAGTGAATGTACTCTCTTCTTACCATTTCTGAGTTAAAAATCAGAGTCACATAAGAAAACAAAAGAGAATAAAGAAAAGGACAAAAATTGTTATTTCTATCTTATGCCATTAAATTATTCTTAAATCTTATTCAAAGAAGAGAAGAATTAGAGACTTTTTCGCTTAAGCCATAATTGTGTTTTATAAAGTTAGCCCATGAAGAAAAGAATTTAAGGGGAAAACATTGAGTATTCTCTAGTTGCCAATTGGCATGACTATGTTCTAACATCATAGCCAAAGAAGAGAAAGAAGATTTTTAAAGAAAAAAAGGTGATATTTATTCTTGTTGTTAAGAATTAAATGGTTACCTAAGAGCATCATCACATCGATAATCAATTGATATGTAGAGATCTAGTCTTTGAGTGGTAAGAACAAAATAGACAAAATCATAATCCAAGTCTTTTGCTTTAATTTATTGAAACCGTCATCTGTTAAACAGTTATTGTCAAAACTCAAAAGCATCTACTACTCCTCAATCAGTATGTTCTTTGTAAGAATTACATGGTATTTTGAAAGCTGATGGAGATGACCCGCTAGACTGCAAGTCATATCATTAACTGCCAAAAACTTATCTCCCGGATCGCCAATATTAAGCACCAACTCAACAACACCATCTCAGTTGTCATCTATCCGTATATCTGCAATCCGTGTATGCACGTACTTTAGATGTTATCCTTTGAGAGGCTTTAAGAACATCTGGCTTCCCATAAACAAACCTTCAATTTTGGAAAGCATGTATACCACCATAAACACAATCTTGTACCACCTACAACAATTGAAACACAGATCTTGTCGATGACATCTTTAGTAGCTTGCCTCTTGCATCCTCAAAAAACATCACAACATAATAATCTAGTTGTAAATAATCTAGTAGCGAGAAAGAAAAAGTTTTATTATTAAGGAATATAAGTTTAGTGCCAAAATAACAGAGATCAGAAATTATATATTCAAACCATTGTCCTAATTCCTATCATGGTTTCTTCAAAATTATTTTGAAAAAAATCTTATTAAAATATGAGAGTGAAGATGTAAATACAAAATATCTTCACTAACATTATACTATGCAGTATGCAAGTTCTTGCAGAGAAGCAGAATATTGCAATGTGGAAGTGTTTTCACCCTATCATGCCCAGTTTAGAGCCATTAGAGAATCAAAATATTCAACAAAAAAATATGGTGAATAGAAGAGGAAAACATGGTAGAGATTATATGTCCTTACAATACACCAAGGGTTAAAATCTTTGGATTGTAATCGAATGCTCGGAGGAAACATAAGCATGTTAAAAAAGAAACAGAAGTTTGGTTGAGATGACTCACTGAAAGTAGAAGTTAGAGACGTTGGTGTTGGGTAAATCTCAATACTTGTAAATATATGAGAGCCGAACTCATGGTTCATAAATAAGAGGTGCAGAGGATAGTGATACCTGGGGGAATTTTCCAACAGTGTGAAAGGAATAGAATTGAATCTTGAGTGGAGGCAGATATCGATTTGTCTGAAGCGGGCCACAATAAGTCCCCGGTCCTTGATCAAACTATCCCATACTGGTCCTGTTCACTTCTGTAATCTTTCTCGCTTCCGAGTAAATCAGAAGGCCGAAGTGTTTGGCCTTTGGTACTCCTTCTACATGCGTGCTGATCTCTCCTGGATTGGCAAGCATCCGGCTGCCAGAGAGAAATAAAGTCGAAATTATAGATAAGTAGGTTGTGTAATTTTCAAGTAAAGAAGATAAAATTTTAACAAACACCAGCAGCCACTTAAAGCTATTGACAACTCAAAGAAGAGAAAGTTTTCAAAAATACTACGCCATAGTTCAGAGTCCAGATTTAGTACGAATGAAGGAGAGGAAAAGAAAGGTGAAGAACGGAAGAAAATGTTAGAAACAATTGTAATGCACTGGAAAGAAGAAAACCCAACTGCGTTTGCGGAGATTACATAAATGTCCTTAAACATTAGCGGGGAAAAGACTTGGTTCACTTAATAATATATAGATGTAAGATATCCCACCCACTTTGTTTTTATTTCAAGGGATTTTTTCACATTCTTAAAATCGATATATTCATGACATTGCATAGGCATTTGGTTTGTACTACACTACTAACTTTCTTAATATATGAATACTTGAATTAATGCAAACATATCTTAAACGATTACCATACCATACCGTTTCAAATAGTAGCTTTTGATGGACTCCTGACCTAGAATGCTAACCATGAGAGCTTGAGCTAAAAGGGTGAAGTATTTTAGTCTTCTCCTACTATTTGACATTGCTGAAATTTTCTCTTCTTTGAGTTGTCTATAGCTTTAAGTGGCTGCTGGTGTTTGTTAAATTTTGCTTCATTGAGGAGCTTCTTTTCGTGTTTCACTACTATCAACTTTCTGATTGTTTTAAACTGGATTTTATAAAGGGAAAAAACTTTACTTTATAATAAACATATATGTAAACTAAACTAAACTGTATAACCATGTATTTTCACCCCTCAAATGAAACTAATAGTTCTCATTACTTATCATAATTAAAGGAATAACTAAAAAAGAAGATTCTTTTCAGTTTTTTCCATTACGATAATCAAGTAATGTATAGAAAAGAAAAAAATGACAGTTTATCGGTAGGATTAAAAGGCAAACAAACCCTCCATATGACCAGTCTCTTTGATTGACACATTTACTTTACACCATAAATATAGGAATTGACACATATACTTTACACCATAAATATAAGAATATGAGGTATAGTTAAAGCTATGCTTACTGATTAGGAATCAGACTTTCACTTTCAAAAAAAGACTTAGAATGATGGTTTTGAATGTGTTAGCAATGTATTCTGAAGCAAAGGATTCTATCCTTAGAACAGAAAAATAAGAAAATAATAAGAGTTGTTAGTAGAATGTCATAGTTATAACATTCTTTTTTAGAAAATCAGTAAGCTTAGAGGACTGCCTAATCTTCATTGTTGGGATTCTATTAGATCTCATGTAGTTTATATTAAAAGCATCTAAAACTGGGAGTGCGTTACAGCTTTAGGAAGGCTGTCCCAGAGTAGGTATTTTGGTCCTTAAAAAATCCACCAGATACTTACAACTTTTGGTGGGATCCAATATAAAAAGTGCATGTTCAAAGAACACAAAACCTGATAAAATTGTATCAACAAAGGAGACTAAAACTCCAGAAAACATACATGGAGATAACTACATTTTATAAACCAATTATAATAAATCACAGATATAATAAATCAATTATATTGATGAAAGAAAGTGATAGAACTAATGTGGAAGTAATGAAATAAGGTGGATTTGATCAGACAAAACCATGTATTAAATAGAGGTGACAACTCCGGTACCCATTTAAAAAATGGGGGTACCGTACCTACCACTCACATGATTGGTCCAAATCATTAAATCATTTTTAATTTAGATTTAAATAATTGAACTGCAACATTCTGATTGGTCCAAGTGGACAAAGGTATGGTACCTTTTGGGTACCATAGAATCTACCTTAAATAGATTACCACAAATTATTGAATACCTCAGTGGTTAAACAATCAACATGACAACTCTTTTATAAAATCTAAGGGGTTCAACTATAGCTGCAGGGTATACTGTGTGGAAATATTTTTCACATAGTATAAGAAAAACACATAACAATACTAATACGGAGTACTATTTAGAGTCCTCGTAGCTGCAAGCCTACAACTACAATTTTCACAAAATAACTCCATTAAAACAACATCATCTTTGCTAAGATATCTTTAATCAGATACTACGGAGTGTGAAAGTAATTTAATTAAGAAAGAGCATCAAGACCGTTCATTGAACTTTTAAAATGAAAAGCATGATATCACTATCCTATCAAAATTTTGTCTCCGAATACTCACCAATATCGAGAAATTTGGAGTTGATGGACTCTTTGGAGTTGGATCAAGTCGAATATATCTGAATTCGTTTGATGATAACGGAGCTCCAATTGAGAGTCCAGTTCAGCGAGAAGTCTAGCGCAAGGTTTGTGCTAGAGCCCTAAAATCTGAATTCGTTTGATGATAACAAAGCTCCAATTGAGAGGCCAACTTCAGCGAGAAGTGTAGCGGAAGGTCTGTTCTAGAGCCCTAATCCCCAAACTTGAAAGAATACGCTAGTGTAAATCGGAAGAATAGAAAGTTTAGCTGTAATTACGTAAATATCCCTAGTCAGTAGGCGGGAACGTGACTTAAGCGGTTTAATATATATATATATATAGATTCTCTCCTAATGTAGGCCGCCTGCTACCCTCTCCGGCTCTCCCCACCCCTACATGGCTACATGTAGTAAGTTTACCGCCCTGTCCCTATCTCCACATGCTACATAATGACCTCCTCCAAAAACCATCCCCACCCCACCCATGTACGTAATAAGAGGAGTTTGGGCAGCCAACCCTTGTAATGTTTCCAAATGAGCTGCCTATTTCAAAATCCTACAACAAGAGGTGCATTAGAGAATATTTGAGTAGGTAAACAATTCATATTGTAAAATGCATGCATATAGTATATGGGCAAGTTTCTGCAATTGACATTCCAGGCCATATAGAATCCATATGAAGTTCATGTTGAATATATGCTCACTTCCTTCTCTTCTCTAGGAGTAAATGTCATAAAGTCCACTCAAGTGCTAGAATGTGGAGGGCCATTTTGTGATAATGCTTCATGAGTGTTGTGATCATCTTAAGTTTTCTATTGTAATAGTAAATTTACACATATAAACAAATTAGAGGTATGATTCAAGTGAAAAAGTGTATATTGAATGGTTAACATTATCAAATATGAAAAAAGAAATTGCTTTTACCTATTGTGATTATTTTGAGTTTTTGACGGTGAAAGAACAAAAGAGAGGTTTAATGGAGAAATGACAAAATGAAGAAATTGAGAAGGGTAAGGAGTAACTTTAGCTAATTGTACTAATCTCTGTTGCATTGATGTTACATGAACTCTTATTTAAGCATTTATTTGGGTGGTTTGAATGAGGTGGGGTGTTGGGGTTGAACAGAGCTTTTGCAAAATTGCTTTTCATCCTGCTTAAGAAATAATTGTAGGTCATTATTGAAGAAAAATTCATCCAAGTCAAGTGTATACAAGTGTTCAAAATTCAAATACCACTTTTAGCTATAATAGGTATTTCATACTCCTACAAATGTTGGTTTGCACTTTGCATATGTCTTGAATACTGAAAAAGTTTACTTTAAATCAACAAATTTAGCTAAGTAGGAGCAACTTTGACCATAAACACACAAAGAATGCTATTGAAGCATATTATCAAACACTATTTTTTTTACCCCAGGTTCATCAGGGGAGGGGGTTTGGAGGGCTGGGGTAAACTGGGATCAATCTCACTCTACTAAGAATTGAACTCGGGACCTCCCATAACGAAAGTTTATCTAACTAATGTAATACTAACCATTGGTGATAGGCTTAGCCGACAACACCCTTCGGAGTTCTGTAAAAAGCTACCAGTCAAATTATTATTGAAAAATAAAAGAAACTATACCAAAAGTGTAGTAAACAAAATTGAAATGCAGATAACATAACTAAAACTTAAAATTCGATATTGTATTGATTAACTTCAGAGGAAACATGGAAAGAAAATTTATGTGTTAAGAAACAGCTAAAAACCAAGTCCTAAAAGCTTCAAGCTATACTATGGAAAAGTTTATAAGGAATAGCAATCGATTTTTCTCATAATAGTTTAGAAGCTATAAAACCCAACAAAACCCAAATTCACCATGGCCAAAGATCATAGAACAAAATAATGAAATAGAAAACATTATCGAAAAGCAATCTCCGTATTTTGTGGTCACCTTTCGGAAATCATGATCCAATTTGTTAAACGTTTTTTAGTTTTTTCCAATATAAATGATCTATTCCAACCTTCGACATGCAGAATGAACTATGCATCACCGTTGCTTGTGAAATCCATCCAACTCCTCTGGTTCTTTTACGCTTTTTCAATCGAAATAGACTACATAGCAAATGAACTTTTAAAAAGGGACTTGTTTTATTCTGATCGAGTAAACTGAGTTAGAATTAACGGAAAATGAGGGTTAACAGCGTCAATTTATTGGAGCGTACAATTTTTTATGAGTAATCTCCAACTAATTAATGCAGCTTAGTTACACCAACATTTTTCACTTTCCCGTTATACCCTTATCGCTATTGGTGCTTATAATTTTTTATTATAAATTAGAAGGACAAGCTAAAATAGTAAACACCCTTAATAAATTCTGTATTGATGGCAAATTTCAATCAACCCAAAAGTTTATGACCTCATGAGGGTTAAAGGCCCCACATGCACTAAACCTGGATGAACCAAAAATTACATCTCTTTACAATTTTCTTTTATACTATGACTTGGGTTGAGAACAGACTCCCGGCCAACATGTGATAATTTATTGTATATTAGAATTGAAGGGCACGTGTTGCTTTTGCAAAGCTCACGTGGATTCCGCGGATCATTTATTCTTCAAGCTAAGTGATGAAGTATATTCATATATACCTCACGGGTATCAACATATATGGATAGACAATCTCCTGAAACCACTAAGGCATTTATCGTCGAGGCCGAGCTCGCACCCGCCGAGGTCGCCGATTCCAAAATCAGCTCTCAGTACATCAAGATAAGTAAACAACTATAGCCGAGCATGAGCCCACCTTTACCGATTGTCAAATAAGTCCAAACCTACAACCGAGGCCGAGCTCACCACCCATTGGGGTCTACGCCAAAGTGCGAAATATTACCTAGCTTGAAGTTAACTAAGCGTCCCACGAAGTCAAAGAACTAAAAGGAGCATTAATTAATCAAACTGAGGTCACTCTCCTCTTTTTTTGTTATACCACCCTTGAGCCCAAATACATAGAGCTCGTGGCCTAGAGGAAGATTATGGACTTGGCTGTTTTCAGTACTCAAGTTCCACACATAGCTAGGACTACACCATCAACATGACAATTGTGTAGGGCTTACGTCACGCAGACGGTTACTCACATAAGGATACAAAACTTACATGTGTGGCTTGCATGTGCATTCCATTACAAAGGGAATCAAATCATTTAGGCGTTGTACCAATCAACCAGATGTTCACATTCTCTTACCAATCAAGCTTTACACATGTCACTGTATTATTAAAGGATCATTCTTGGTGTACACAATTTGTACACAAAATGTGTACACTGTCTGTGTACACAGACAATTTGACATGAAATCATGCCTCTTTTAGACGAATTGCCTGTGTACACAGACAACTAGGGGGGTTTTGTGTACAATTTGTGTACAAGTTATATACACTAAGCATTTTCCATTATTAAATTAGAATAACATCTTTTTTACATGGTGCCCAAGTATTTCCTTTACACCATAAATATCACCTTCCAACTTGTGGAAAAGGATCGTTATTCTTGCGCCTTAGCTTACTGTTAATCTGTCAATTTTTTTTACTCAATCTATACTTAACACTTTTCAGTATCTCCTCGGATTTCCGTCTGCCCTAGGATCGAATATCCATCACTAAGTAAGTGTGCATCCTCTCGAGCAATGTGGGAAAGAGTTATGCATAGGAATGTAGATAATAAAAGAGTGCTACAAAACTAATTAGAACAATCAAGTTGTGTATGAACTATGAAACAATATAAGGGAGCAAGGTTTAGAAGCAAAGCTATCCAGTTGGCTTTGTATCATACTATATATTCAATATGAAAAGCTAGAAATGAGTTCAGATTTGCACACAAAGATACTAATGTCAAAAGAGTAATCTTTCAGATCAGACTACTTGTTTACCAGGTGCTTTTCGGAATTTAGCCTATTAGTATAATCGTTTTTTGAACTTTTACCTTGTCTAGAACTGCTTAAGAATGTCACGCCCCGGACCTATCCGGACACGTCAACAATCCGCTGTACAGTACGAATAGTCAACCACATTCCAACACATCCATACTATACAAGGCGTCTGGGATATCATTCACACATAGTACATCCATAAACAAACATAATGTAAAATATTCATTCAAGCAGCGGAAACATTTGATACAAGTATTCATGCCACACTTTGGCAAACATGGACATACAAGCCCCCAAATAATTATTCAAAAATATAATATCCATGAGCATTAATATAATTGTTTTTAAACAGAATTTGGAGGAAGCACGAACCACGTCTTCTCTCCTTGATCTTCCCGAAACAAGTGGGCGATGGCAGCAACCTTCAAGTTCTACCTGAAACTGTGAGGTGGCCTCCCCCGTGAAGGGGAGGTCAGTACTTGGAAGCATTTGACAAGTACAATGACAACTATACTAAGTATAATCAAAGTTTCAATTTCCAAGACCCTCAATCTAGGGTGTTATTATATCATGGTTAACTTTATTCGTTTAGTGCCGATTCATCATTACTTACCACGGTCTAGAGCCCAGCTCAATAATCACCGTTACCTACTACGGTCTAGAGCCCAGCTCAATAATCACCGTCATCTACATCGGTCTAGAGCCCAGCTCAATAATCATCGATAACTACTACGGTCTAGAGCTCAGCTCAATAATCACCGTTATCTACATCGGTCTAGAGCCCAGCTCAATAATCACCGATAACTATTACGGTCTAGAGCCCAGCTCAATAATCACCGCCATCTACATCGGTCTAAATCCCAGCTCAATAATCACCGATTCTTTACAATTCAATATCTTAGGATCCATTCATCCGTTATTCAACTACAATTCCAACTAATATCTCAATACTAGTTATTTACTCCTTTAAATATAATTCTTCATTCATGTGTAATTTGGCTTAATATCAAAATATCACTTTAACACTTTCATGGCTTCTTCTCATGAAATAAAAGTGCATACTTATCACAAATGGGATTCATGGTTGATTCAACTATCATGCCATCATATTCTTAACGTATACACATACATAATTTATTCTTAAATTTGTATATTATGCAAACTATACTTATAATCAATAGTAATTTCATTTAGGCATTATTAATCACTAATAACCCATGCAAATCACATTTTTGTATTCATTTAGGAAATCTCATGAAATTAACCCAAAGATTATAAGCAATATAGTCGGTCATCCTCACCTCAAGTGAGCTTAAACGCGTTCTCCGCTTCCCGGTGGAACTTTGACTAATTCCGGCGAACTTTGACCAACTCCGACGAACTTTGACCAACTCCAGCGAAACTCCGGCGAAGCTCAAAAATACTTTAATCAAGTCCTAACAAGGTTTTTAACATCATAAAACCTTAATCAATACAAATAACCTCTAAAAGGTTATTTTCCGGTGAACCGGCCGTTTTGGCTTCTAAGTCCGTTCTTGGACTTAGAACCACACTCCAACCCATTACTCTACACTTAAATTATGTAGAGCAACCCTCAAGGTTCTTCATATGATATATATCTCATATGATAGAAGGAAAATAAAGGAAAAGTTAGTATAAGGTCATTACCTTAATCTTTCTCACTTTCTCCCAACTTTTCCTTCCTAAAACCCCTTCTTTGGACTCCTAAAGCTTGAGCTTGTGCTGCAAAAATGGAGGATGAGTTGAGAGCTCCTTCTTTCTCCTCTCTTGGTGGGTTGGCCGAATAATGCAAGGGAAAGGGGGTAGGGGTTCTCCTTTGTCTCATTTGGCAAATGAGTGAGGTCAAAGGGTCCCTTTGCACCTCCTCCACTCATCCTCTTGTCAAACCAGCTCTCCCTTTGTCTATTCTAGCACAAAAAAACGTGGGGTGACCCCCACTCATGTGGGAGGTCATCCCCTTGTGTCCCAATGTGTACAATCGGTCCCGAAAGTTGTATTTTTCAGACTGTTTTAAATATATTTTATTTTATCGGGTCAAGTAAAATATATTATGCGTTCTCAATCATTATGACCCTTATAATGAATATATACATTCCCCAATTTTAATTTATAAGCCCCCGAAATTCATTTCGGGCTGTTATCCGTGAAATTACCAAAACCGGTATTTGAGCCACTTTTGACCAATCGGTTCACATTATACCTTTCCCTTGGCCCAAATGAATTACCCACTACTATGTAATTATTATCTTGACCAAAATAAATAAAGTATATGGTTTCGGAAATTTCGGGCGGCCCCCGCTCCCGGTGTGGGCCCACGTGCAATTCACTATTCACGTGAAAGAATTAATAAAATTCACAACTTCGTAAATTTATTAACCATTCCATAAGGTTTAATACATTACTCACTTAAAAGTAAAATACATTTGGGGACGGTGTTACAAAGAAGGCAATATGCTAAAGTGCATTTGTTATTAAGCAAAAGTTTGATTTTGCATGAGTTTGATTGGCAAATGCCCCCCGGTTCATTTGGCACGATTATTAAGAAAATGAGAATAATGCGGAACAACAGAAATGCATGATTGTGGTTGAGTAAGAGAAAGGGTAAATGAATGTTAGCCACACAAAATTTTTCAAAATGGGAAATGGGGGAAAAACTTGGACATCCCGAAATGGTAAGTGAGTATGGGACACAAGGAGTATATGTTTACCTTCTACCAAAAAGATAACACTTAAACTTGATTAAGCATAAAGTACTCGCGCTTAATAGGAGTAAAACATACAATTTTTCTTTAAATAGGAGTCATCTTTAGTCATCCCTAAACAGGAGTAGACAGTAATTTTCTACCTGTAATACACATAGTTTAATTAATACAATTAATTACCCCTCAAGTTCTCTTGGATAATCAGGTCAATCCGATGGTGGCGGACAGTCCGTAGTGGCGACGCAGCGATCAGTGGCGGCAGATACAATCTGGGTTTTTGTGCTGCCGGAGTTCCGACGATCATGAACAATATGTCGGCGGCAAAATCCAACATGTCGACAACCGGTGGCGGCAGAGCTCCGGCGGATAGTGGCGACATTGTAGCATTGGTGGTGACATAGGAACAATAGCATTGGCAAGAGTATTCTTGTCCAATTATTTAAAAAAGAACTCTTAGTTTGATAATTTTAAACAACTACTAGTATTTTAAACTTGTCTCATGAACATAATATAGTGGATTTGCTGCAAAAAATAGAATAAATTCCACTTTTGGTACTATAAGTATACATCAATTCTAAAATTGGTCAACTTCTTTTACTTTGATCACTTTTGGTACATGATTATTGTATTTTCGCACATATACAATTCATCCGTCAATGTTTATGGTGGTTAAAATTGATGGAAAAGGAGCACAAATTGTAAAGAAACATTAGTCAAATATTAAATGTGGACAAAGTGAAAAACGTGAATTTAGAGCCCTTTGGTAACACTGTAATCAGCTGAATCGTCTGATTCTGCTAAAATTTATGAAGTTCTGGTTGCATGTGTTGTATTGGCTGATTGTGCTGATTTAAGAAAAAAAAAATTAAAATATATTTTATAAATAAAATAAAGAAAAAATTTGTGGAAAAATAGCTAAAATAATTATCTACAGTAAGTTCAACGAATACAACAAGAAAAGTAACTTCATCTATACTTTTTCTTATTATTTCACAATTCAGCGCATAAAATCAAAAGTTGCGTGTTTAGTTTAAAAGTTGGTTATTAAACCTGATAAGCAGAAAAACATATTCACCAAGCGAGCTCTAATTGTGAAATTGGCATAAAACTTACGGAGTATAGAATATGGAATTAATTCCAAAAAATATACTAGTAGTTGGTTGTGTTTCAAACTTTTTTTGAAGGAATAACTTAGTTCATTTCATTATTAATAATATCAAAAATAAAATAAGGAAGATGATAAAAGGTCATACGATAAGCATGATTAGTAGCCGTCCTACCTATGACATGAGCACTATCATTTGCTTGCCGTCTAGTAAAAACAATCTTACTAACATTACCGTAAAATTCTCAAAAAAAAAAGGGAAAAGGGGCAAATAAGGTTACGTACTAACCAAAAAGGTCAAATAAGGCCTTATTTATGAGGCATTGTCCGGCATTCGCCATTTGGGGTGGTTCTCGCTGGAATTTTGTGATAAAATTTTTCGACCATCTTATTCATTTAGTCTAGTTTACTCATACCAAATTTAAGCTAACAATTCAATCGGGAAGACATTCAAATGAATTCTTGAAGATAAGACCTTATTTGACCTTTTTTTGTTAGTAACTTAGTACGTGGTCTTATTTGCCCCTTTTCTCTAAAAAGACATTACCGTAAAAACTAAAAAATCACGGAACTAACATTACCGTAAAAACTAAAAAACATGTGTAAAGAATACTCCCTCCGTCCCAACTTGATGATCTCATTTCTTTTGGGCAAAAATTTTAATAAAGTGATTGAAAAGGTAAAAGTTGTGATTGAGATTTAAGTAGAAAAATATGAAATGATGTGGATCACATCTTTCTCTACCATTTTAATCATTTTAAAACATCTTTCTTTATAGTTCTCTCTGAAACTCCTGCGTGTGCCGTCAAAATTGCCAAATCAAATAAATAATAATTTCAGATCTGCCTAAATTTAAAAGGAAAATTCTTTCAGGAGTTCATGAATCAAGACACCATTATCTGCATTTTTCTGCTATAAAATCCAAAGTTCGAGTCCCTTTTATATCTTCAGAAGATTGTAAAATTTTCTTTCGTTTAAGAAATAATCACCATCTTATTTGTCGTTCATTTTCGATTCCCTACATTCCATATGTATTTTTTTTTTCGATTCCCTAATTCCATATGTTAATTCATAAATAAAACTTGCGTTTTTGGTGAGAAGACCAATTTGTCGATCCTGGGCTTTCTTCATTGCTATTGTTATAGTACTACGTATCTCTTTTTTTCATTTAAACAATGTGTCTTAGGAAACATCCGTGGTTCATTACTGTTTTTCAGAAATAAATAAAAAATCCTTTTTTGAGTTTGTGAATGTAATCATCTTAATATCCATTTTTCTCTCCTTTCAGATTTTAATAGGTGGGGCGAATAGGTGCAAGTTATTCAATTGTTTTCTTCTCCACAGGGAAGTCCAGCTTTGTGATGCATGAGAATGGGGAATATCTTCACAAGTTTATGTTTCATGTCCAAGGTCTGTTTGGTTATCCAGTTTTCACATTTCACTAAATGGAATTTTTACTTTTTCTCCTTGGTGACGTGGTGCCTTGTGAACTTCTTCAGTGCCATTTCACATTCCTGATATAGTTAAACAAAATTCCTAGATGGATATTCATGGAAAGAAAAGAGTTAATTTTTTGCATCAGTTAACCCTGGAAATGAAAGAGAACTTTATGGTTCTTCTATCTTTGAGATCCAAGGAGAACCTATTAGTCAAGAAATATGTAAAATGCCACTTCTTTGAATTCTTCAACCAGGAATTTTACTAATCAATCTAATAAGTAGTATAATAGATAGTACTACGTATGATTTACAATGATACCAAACTAGTTGTTTACTTTGGGTGATCTTCCACCGACATTAAGTTTTGGAATTGCAGTTGTGGTCCAAGAATGATGATGATGACGATGACGATGATGATGTTTCATGCTGTAATGTTCATTTTTCAGGAGGAAATGTAAATCTCATTACCACAAAAGAAAATTGGGAACAGAAGATTGAAGAAGCAAGAAACGATAACAAAATTGTAACCCTCTATCATATTGCCTTTGTTACTTTGAAGCATATGAAAATAGCAGCATTCTGGAATTCCCAAGCAGTTTGAATTAACACAATTGAAGAAGGAATAATCTCACTTTGGTCAACCACTTGTTAGAAACTATGCAATTTGGCGTTCGCCTTTCAATTTTCGGAAATGTAGTCTCTCAATGGTTCTAACTTAGATACAATTAATCTCTCTCATTCAAATCACAATTCAACATTAATGTTTATAAGGGCATTCTCAGCAAAATAGAATGCCAAGAATGTCTTCATAAACTCTAATATTTAATGGTGTACATAGTGAATTTAACTGGTTGGATTTAGGGATGGCAATTTAGCCCGAGCCGACGGATACCCGCACCGAACCGAACCGGTCAAAATGGGGAAAACTGCTTTGACTGGGTAACGGGTACGGGGCGGGGAATACCCGATTTATGTAAACGGGTAATGGGGCGGTTATGGGTTTATACCTACCCGCCCCGTAACCTGCCCCGTTACCCGCCCTGTTTAATTTGGATACGGTTACCCACACCGGCCATTGCCCGACCCGCACATTTAATATACTCCCTCCGTCCCAGGGAGAAGTTCCCAGGTTGACTTTCACACATATTAAGGAAATAAAGTTATTGGGGGTAAATTTTACTGTTTGGCACTGTTTCGACACTGTTTGGCACTGTTTCGACACTGTTTTGCACTGTTTTGCACTGTTTGGCACTGTTTTGATGTAGAATAACTTTCCATTTAGGGAAATGGGAACTTCTTGTTGGGACTGCCAAAAAAGGAAATTGGGAACTTCTCCCTGGGACGGAGATAGTATTAAGTATATATGAGTAGTAGTACATTAGTATTTGACACTTATTCCCTCTATTACTTTGAAACAATTTTCAACTTATCGGCTATCCTTTGCAATTATGAGGAGTTGGTGCTCAAAGTTCACTATTTTAGATTTTGAATTTTCAATATTATTCACCATCCTTCCTTTGTTAACTTCTACAAGATTTATTTTCTTCACATATTGATTATTTGATTTTCGTGATTTTCTCTACGCAATTTTCCCATTGTGACTCTCTTAATTTTTCACCCAATAACTTTCATAAAACTCACGTATGAGTTTAAAGTCCAAATATTTTAGATTACTCTACCTTGCTTTAATTTATGTAATTGCAAATAATTTTGTAGAGGTGTATTGGATGATTAAATTAATTTTGATTGGTTGCTATAATTTATATCAAGTTTTAAATTTTAAATTATGATTTTGTGGTACTATTTAATTTTGTGGTACTATTTAATTTTGTTTTTTAACTCTATTTAACTCGATCTATCTGTGGTACTATTTGATTTTGTTTTTTTTTTTTTTTTAATTTAGGTGGTTAATGATAAGTAGTTAATCATCATTTTAGGATTTATACTAATTTTGAAGGGAAGAAATTATTTTTTAATAAAACGGTTACCCGCGGGGAAACCGTTACCCGCGGGGAAAACCGTTACCCGCGGGTAAAAAATACCCGATGGGTAACGAGGCGGTTTCGGGGAAATTTTTTATCAAACGGGGCGGGTACGGGTAATGGTATACCCGTCCCCGAACCACCCCGTTGCCATCCCTAGTTGGATTGACTATATCTAATTTATAGCAGTTGAGAGATCACATTTACATAAAATTGGAATTGTCCCACTATCGAGGGATCCAAAGTGAAACTTTCCCATTAATGGTCAAATGATAAAGTAATTTAACTGAAAAGAGAATATTTTATTTATGCAGAATTGCTATTTTGGCATGCTCTCAATGCTATTTGTTTCACATGTTTCATCAGTAGTATGTAGAAGTGTCTATGCATATTATCTTTCATGCTGCCTAAGTCATTCGTCCGTGTGCAGGTGGTTGCAAACTTTAGCGCCTCATGGTGTAGTCCTTGTAAAATGATTGCACCATTCTACTGTGAACTATCTGAGAAACAACCTTCTTTAACGTTCTTGGTGGTCGATGTGGACGAACTTAGTGTAAGTACACCACTCCTTGAATGATTGAGAGTGTGGATTGAGATCCAAGTATTCAAAATTTCCTCCCTAATATTGAAACAAAGATCATCAACTGTATCATTTGTATCAGGAATTGAGTTCATTGTGGGAGGTCAAAGCAACCCCAACTTTCTTTTTCATAAAGGATGGAAAGAAATTTGACAGCCTGCTAGGGGCAAACAAGACAGAGCTGCAGAATAAGATTACAGCCATTGTGGATTCAGAGACACCACCGTGTCAGTCGTAGTTGTTATGTAGATGTTCTTATGAGCAACGAGGAATGACCGTCTTTCTTCTAGTTATCCTGTAAATGCAATTAGTACTATACATAAATACATAGTATTAGTTTCCTTCCATTGTTTTTACTGATTGAGAAAATGGAAGGGTAGCAATTAGAATCCCATCCTGCATGCCTTACCCCGATCTCCTATCGACTCCCAAATAATTGCTTGAGCGGTCTTGAAGGACACTTGGGATGAGGTGTGATGTGAGTTTTCTCGCACTTAAAATAGATTGTAATATAGTGGTGTAAGTACGAGTATCGTCTCCACAGGGACGGACAAAAGGAAATCAAAGATTAACTAAATTCAGCGATTAAAAAGAAATAAATAAAAATGCGTCGAGCGAGATTGGTTGCTGGAAAATAAAAATGAGAATAAAACGATTCAACTAGGGGGTTCTTTCTAATTAATGACGAAGGGAACAACGAAAGATTCTGGGGTAACTGAAAAACATTTTTTGCAAACACTTATCTCGGGTTTTGATTCACAAGTATCAAAGGCCTTATTAACAAATTGGTGAAAATGTGAAATCCTTTGAGTAGTGTAAAAAGAACAAATAACTTCTCGTATTTGAGGACATTATTTTTAGTTTTTGTTTACATCAAAAGGCTCAAAAGAAGTTATAAAAAGCTCTTGAAGGCTCGAGCTGGACACTTGGACATCGAATTGCTTCTATTTTCATTTCAAAGCTTTTTTAGAATTTAGATTCCTGCTTCGAACTCTTTTGCTTAAACCCTGGATCAATGGTCAAAGCTCTTTTGGCTTCCCTTTTTTGATGAAGTGGAAAAACAGCTCAAAATCCCGCCAAACGATACGGATCAAAAAATAATACGGGTCGGATCTACGATGAGTTGTCGTCCTTCTGTTACGTGGGCCAGGGCGGTGATCATAGTGTTGTCCATTCCCTGCACCATATTTGCGTGATAACTACCCGTGACATCCAGCACTCATGTATCTCACGGAAAATGCTTTTGGTATAAAATGTGTACATAAAATGTGTATATATATCTGTTCTTCAGAGAAAATTTGTCTTTCACGGACAATTCATTATGTGTACAGACATTTTGTGTACCAAAGCAAAATCCATATCTCACATAGTCACATGATCTCTTCTCCTTAATGATGTAAAAGGTGTCAGTCGATCTTGACTTGGTTTTCTAATTCGCGGAGTAGAAAAAATGCAAAAACAGCTTCGGATAGCTAACTGCTCCATAGATTTCATTAAAAGAAAAACTGCTCCATATCGCTGATTTCATCCCGAATCGGCCGGCAATCCAAGCCGCGGGACCTCTTCACGGCGGGTGGCGGGAATTTCACATGCGCTTCTGGATTTTAGGCGGGCATATGGCGTGGGCGAGGCAGAGCATCGGACGAAAAAAATGTTTTCTTCGAGGTTTGTGAAGAAGATAGGGGGAGTTCCTCAGCCTTCTTGGATTGAAGTTCATCAAAGTTAGTCTCTGTTTTCGCAAATCTTCTCCCATTGTTTCTTTTCTACTGTGAGATTGTTGATTAATATGGGGTATGAAAACCTTCTCTCTTTCGGTAAGAAATGTATATTTTTTAGATCATCCTCACGTTTTCAGCGTGTCTTGGAAGAACCTCAACTATTCAAATTACTCAAGAAAAAACATGAAGTGGACAAACATATTTTACACTTCCTTTACCTTCTCATGTTGATGAGGTTATGTACGGAAAATGTGGAGTTGTTTTATCATTGGAAGAAGAAAGATAAGTTGAAAATAAGCCAACTTATTTCTATGCAAAAGAATTGAAGTTCATGAAAATGCTCCGTATAATTGATGAAGCATTCTCAATATTTCACTTTTTGGATCATGTGATGAATTCTTTATATGATCTCCAAACGCATTTGAATTATCTTCCATCCGAGACTAAAATTTTGTATTTATGGCCTTTTTGATAGTTTCATCAAAAATAGATTTTCTAAGCTTTATTGCATGTATTAGGAAGTTGAAGAATTGTCTTTATATATGGCCAAGACTTGCAATCCATTAGCAATTATGTCTGTAATTAGATGCTTAGTTATTACTTTCCTCCATGTTCAGTAATTTGATGTTAAACAAGGTTTTTGCTAAATGATACGTAGTAATTAAATTGGCTATTTGCATAAAGGACAATTGGCTATTTAAGATTGACTCAAATGGGTGTGTTTTGGCCTGAAATAGATGGGTATGTTATGGCCTGAAATTAGACTATGGTGGACTTTGAGCTGGAAAAAGACATGCATGAAAATCCTAAACCTCTAGACAAGAAATCTGGTGACTATAAGGTGTTAGAGACAATTTCTTAATTTATTTTTGGAAACGTGTTTCTTAATTTATTTTAGGAAACGCATCCTAGTTGCCTTGGGGTTAGGATTTACTTCTCTATAAATACAAGCTCTCTCCCTTGTAATCATTGTGTGTGGATCCGAAAATAGCAATAATATTCCTGGCTTGGTAGCGCCCCCAGACGGAGTCATTCGTGGCGAACTGGGTTACCAAATTTCGTGTGTTCTTCAATATTGTTTTTCGTGCGCGTGAATTAAATTCCTAACAATTGGTATCAGAGCCCTAGGTTTGAAGTGTGATCTCACGATGGCAGACAATTTGAAGACACTGGTGATGCAGTTTGACGGAACGGATTACGGATTCAGGAAGTTGCAGATCGAAGATTACTTGTACGTTAAATATCTGTATCAACCTCTGGATGATAAGCTGGAAGACATGAAGGAGAGCGATTGGAAGTTGCTGGACAGAAAAGCGATGAGCGTGGTGCGATTATCGCTGTCTAGAAACATCGCCCTACTCACCGTCAAAGCAAAAACGACGAAGGAGATGTTGCAGATTTTGCCAGATATGTACGAAAAACCATCTGCCGTGAACAAAGTTCATCTAATGAGGCGTCTTTTTAATCTAAAGATGTCAGAAGGTACGGGGGTGGTGGATCATCTCAACGAGTTCAATGTAATCACCACACAGTTGAGCGCGGTTGAGATAAAATTCGACGAAGAAATTCATGCCCTAATTCTGCTGTCTTCTCTCCCGGAAAGCTGGAACGGAAGGGTGACTGCAGTCAGCGCTTCTGCGGGGAAGGAGAAACTGAAATTCGATGAATTCAGAAATCTGGTGGTCAGCGAAGAAATTCGCAGGAAGGAATCGGGCTTGGCTTCTGGATCGGCGTTGAGTACAGAGAACCGGGGCAGAACGAAGTCGAAGTCCAAGTCAAATCGGGATAGATCAAGATCCAAATCCAAATCAAACAGCAAGGGAAAGAAGGACAGAAGTCAGATCAAGTGCTGGAATTGTGAGAAGTACGGACACTTCAAAAGCCAGTGTAAGGAGCAGATCAAGGATCAGAAGGAGAAGACATCTGCCAACGCAGCGGCAGAATCATCGGGTGATGATCTCCTGATCCTGAGCGTGAACAGTCCGTTGGAGTCATGGGTTCTGGATTCTGGAGCCTCGTTCCATTCATGTGGTAATTCTGAAGTGATGGAACAATATACTCCTGACAATTTTGGAGAGGTGTATCTTGCTGATGATGAGCCTCTTAAAATTGTCGGGAAGGGGGCAGTCCACGTGAAGACTCCAAACGGATGCATGCTGAAACTGAATGCCGTCCGACACATTCCTGGTTTGAGGAGGAATCTTCTTTCAATTGGGCAGCTGGATGAGGAAGGTTATGTAGTTACATTCAGCAGCAGAAATTGGAAGATCACCAAGGGGGCCTTGCTGATTGCTAAGGGGAAAAAGGAGGATACATTGTACATGACAACGAACTCAAAGGATTGCATCGATGTTGCTGCCGCTGCAACAAACAATGTGAATTTGTGGCATTGTCTGCTCGGTCACATGAGCGAAAAGGTGATGAAGGAGCTGTGCTCGAAGGGCAAACTACCCGGCCTGAAGACTGTTGATGTTGGCTTATGCGAGGACTGCATATTCGGGAAGCAGAAACGTGTCAGTTTCTCAAAGGGAAGACGAGCTATCAAACCGGAGAAGCTGGAACTAGTTCATACCGACCTTAGGGGACCTGCTGAAGTTTGATCCTTGGGAGGATCCGCTTACTACATGACCTTTATTAATGATGCCACAAGAAAGGTGTGGGTTTATTATCTCAAAAATAAATCCGATGCTTTTGAAGCTTTCAAGAGGTGGAAAGCTCGTGTTGAGACAGAGACAGGTTTGAAGTTGAAGTGCCTTCGGTCAGATAATGGAGGTGAGTATGAACTGCATGAGTTCAAGAAGTTTTGTGCTGAGAATGGGGTTCGTATGGAGAAGACAACAAAGGGGACTCCGCAGCATAATGGCATAGCTGAACGCATGAACAGAACACTGAATGAGCGGGCAAGATGCATGAGGTTGAACAGTGGCTTACCGAAGATGTTTTGGGCGGATGCAGTGAACACCGCAGCTTTTCTCATCAACAGAAGTCCAACGATCTCGTTGGAGAATGACATTCCTGAAGAAAGGTGGACGGGTAAGGAGGTTAATCTGTCTTATCTCCGCATATTTGGTTGTGTTGCTTATGCTCATATCAGTTCCGTTGACCGAAGCAAGCTAGACGCTAAATCTGTCAAGTGTACGTTCGTTGGCTATGGTGGTGATGACTATGGATACAGATTCTGGGATGATCAGAATAGGAAGATTATTCGTAGCCGAGATGTGGTGCTCAACGAACAGATTATGTACAAGGATAGATTGAGTGCATCTGATTCTGAGCAAGATAGACCGAAGATCATAGAGTTGGATATCTCTAATTTGGGTGGGAGCAAGCAGGATCAGAATGAAGAGTTGAGCAGTGATGAGGATCCATCAACCCCACCAAGGCCGCCAGAAACCGGAGAGCACCAAATAGGTATCCGCCTTCTAATTTCTATTTGTTGCTTACTGATGGTGGTGAACCGGAGTCCTATGCAGAGCCAGTTCGGGTTGATGACAAGGGCAAGTGGAAACTTGCAATGGATGATGAGATGACATCTCTCACATCCAATGAAACTTGGAGGTTAGTTGAGCTACCGAAAGGAAAGAAGGCTTTACACTGCAAGTGGGTCTACCGCATCAAGGAGGCAGATGGTAGCAAACGCTACAAAGCTAGGCTGGTTGTGAAGGGGTTTGAGCAGCGTTATGGTATTGATTACACCGACATATTCTCTCCAGTTGTGAAACTTACTACTATTCAGTTAGTGTTGGGGTTAGTTGATGCAGAGAATTTGTTGTTACATCAGATGGATGTGAAGACTGCATTCCTTCATGGTGATCTGGATGATGAGATTTACATGGTGCAACTAAAGGGCTATGTGGCGGGAGGCAGTGAGAATCTCGTATGTAAGCTAGTGAAGAGCTTATACGGGTTGAAGCAAGCATCGAAGCAGTGGTACAAGAAATTTGATGGTTTCATGCGTGAAATCAGTTTCTTGAGATGTCACACCGACAATTGCTACTACTACAAGAAGACTGAGAACTGTTTTCTTATCTTGCTATTATATGTAGATGACATGTTGATTACAGGAGCTAGTTCAAAGGAGATTGAGAAGCTAAAGAAACAATTGTCAGAACGTTTTTCCATGAAGGATCTTGGAGTGGCAAAGCAGATTTTGGGCATGCGAATCGAGAGGGATGAGGCAGCGGGCAGATTGTATCTTTCACAGGCAGAATACATTCAGAAGGTCTTGGAAAGATTCAGAATGCAAGATGCAAAGGCAGCAAGTGTACCGTTGGGTGGTCACTTCAAGCTTAGCAAGGAGGACTCACCGAAGAACAAGGAGGAGCGTGCTCAAATGCAGAATGTCCCATACGCATCGGCAATTGGCAGCATAATGTACGCAATGGTGTGCACAAGGCCAGACATTGCACGTGCGGTGGGAGTAGTGAGCAGATTCATGGGAGACCCCGGGAAAGAACACTGGGAAGCTGTGAAGTGGATCATGAGGTATTTGAAAGGTACTGATTCTAATGCTTTGTGTTTTGATGGGAAGAATGTAGAGCTGCTGGGACATGTTGATGCAGACCTGACATCGAATGACTCGGATGGATCGAGGAGCACCACCGGGTATGTTTTTACATTTGGTGGAACGGCAGTTTCCCGGCTTTCGCAGCTGCAGAAGATTGTTGCATTATCTACCACTGAAGCTGAATATATGGCCATTACGGAGCCAAGTAAGGAGATGGTGTGGCTTCAGAATTTACTTGGGGAACTTGGGAAGGAGTACAAGAATAACATTCTTTAGAGTGACAGTCTAAGTGCTATCTTCTTGGCCAACAACTCAGCTTTTCACAAGAGAACCAAACACATTCGGTTGAAGTATCACTACATCTGTCATCTTCTGGAGATAGAGGCATTGTAGCTTGTGAAGATCTGTGGGAGTGAGAATCTAGCAGACATGTTTACTAAGGTGGTAACCTGGGAGAAATTGAAGCTTTTCATAGCTTCAATTGGCCTGGGTACTTGAAGATGAAGGCCGGCGCTACCATGCTTACAAGGGAGGTTTGAAGAAGACAGTCTCTAGGTGGGAGATTGTAAGGTGTTAGAGACAGTTTCTTAATTTATTTTTGGAAACACGTTTCTTAATTTATTTTAGGAAACACATCCTAGTTGCCTTGGGGTTAGGATTTACTTCTCTATAAATACAAGCTCTCTCCCTTGTAATCATTGTGTGTGGATCCGAAAATAGCAATAATATTTCTGTCTTGGTAGCGCCCCCAGACGTAGTCATTCGTGGCGATCTGGGCTACCAAATTTTGTGTGCTCTTCATTATTGTTTTTCGTGTGCGTGAATTAAATTCCTAACAGTGACCACCTTCAACGGAATTGGATTCAAAATTAGACACAATCACGAAAACCAGTTTTGTATATACAATTTCATTATGAAAAAATGACCCGCATATTATTACTAGACTCTTGGATTCCAATGATATGACTGTTTTGACAATTCCCACAAAATGACCGATCTTAGCCTGTCATCTTCTTCCGCACGCGCAAGGCATCGATCCTCTCTGCTTCTTTCTTCGCACCGCACACACATCATATGGAGACAGCCCCTAAGCGGCCACCCTGCTTCTCTTCTCCGTCAGCTTCCACCGTGCCGCCTCCGTTGTTTGCCTCCGCGTCACCTTGCCTCCGCCGGCTGAGAGGGTCGCGATTGTGGCAATTTCAGACGGAGATTCAGCGGCAATGGCGAGCCAATGATCTTCTCTTCATCACGGATCTGTTCTGCATCGGTGCATCTCGGATCTGACGGCGACGGTCATCGATCATCTCTGCATCTTGGATCTGTTCTGCATCAGTGCATCTCGGATCTGACGGCGACGACCATCGATCATCTCTGCGTCTCGGATCTGTTCTGCATCGGTGCATCTCGGCATATGTTCTCCCACCTTCTTTTTGCATCAGATCTGCTCGTCTCTTTCGATTGGTGCCGCCTTGTCTTCTGGATCTACAGCTATTTCTCACTCCGGATCCTCGTATGGGAATGAACGGGGGCTATGGACTGGGCTGGTGGGCAAAGGGAGGCGGCAGCCACCGCCGTGGAGGTTGTTGGGGCTTCTGGGGATCTGGTAAGGCAGGGAGGTTGTTGTTTGGGCTGCCGCCAGTCACTGGGCGGGACTGGGGTCACGTGGTGGCATGATGGTGGAATGCGGCAGCAGCGTGGTGGTGTGGTAACTGACCGGAAGGCGATGGCCGGTATAATATATTGGATATAATTTTGATCCTCGATATCGAGGTGTTTTGGGTGTGGCGGAGTCACCATGACCGGAGTCACTATGCGGCGGAGTCACTGTGCGGCGGAGTCACTATGCGGCGGAGTCACTATGACCATAGTCACTGTGGCCGGAGTCACTGTGGTGGCGGGGCAGTCACTGTGACAGTGGGGCAGTCACTGTGGCGGCGGGGCAGTCACTGCGGCGGCGGGGCAGTCACTGTGACCGACGGGGCAATCACTATGGCTGTTGGACAATCACTTGGCCAGAGTCACTTTGGATTGCAGGGGCTAATTTGTTGTTGGTCACATTTTTGGATTTTTTAAAAACGTTTCACTTTTTTGTCTTTTATCTTATTTTTAGTAATATCCAGGCCAAAAGGCCATCTTATTTTTAGTAATATCCAGGCCAAAAGGCCTTTCATGTTGAAATATAATTGAATTAGTCATCTTCCAACTATTCCTGATTAGGAATTATTATCACCATTACATAAATAATCAGGAAATCATAATTATGATTCTAGATGATAATTGTGTGGTTCACAATTATCCTCTAATCCTATGAAGCTTAACTTTTCTCCTATAAATAGGAGGCTTCTCCATTGTAATTAACACACTAAGATTACACCATTATCACACTTCTAATAACATCTTTCTCACTAAGTATTCAGACTATACTTTCTCTCCCTGATCTTCTGCTTATTTGCTTTCATATAATAACACGTTATCAGCACGAATTTGCTCCAAATCCGTGAAATCATCATCTTCCCAGCAGGTATATTTTTTCATGAATTTATCAGCTTATCTGAAAAAGAAAAACCAGAGGTTGAGATCAGAAGTACATAGCATAAACCTGTTTATATATATTAAAACTATAAGAAGTATGCTCTATGGTTGCCCAACCATTGGGATCCTCCATACCAGAAAATTATAGCTATATTTTCTGTAAAGAAATTGAAGAAGGCAAAACGCTAGAAAAATCTACTTCGAATCAATATGTTCTTCAAATTTCTGTTATAAACTACGTATATTAAGAAGCTGTTCTCTTCGTCTGATCTGAATGTTTCTGATCTGAATTTTTTAAGTTCTGATCTGATCTGATCTGAATTTTTCTGATCTGATCTGATCTGATCTGATCTGAATCCTTCTGATCTGATCTGATCTGATCTGAATCTTTCTGATCTGATCTGATCTGAATGTTTCAGATCTGGTCTGATCTGATCTGAATGTTTCTGATCTGATCTGAATCCTTCTGATCTGATCTGAATCTTTCTGATCTGATCTGATTCGAATATTTCTATGATTATAATTATAATTATAATTACAATTATTATAATTGCAATTACAAATATAATTTAAAAAAAATTATAATTATAATTGTAATTATAATTACAATATTTATCTCTATAATTGTAACTATAGTTATCAATATTATTATAATTACTCCGTAAAATAATTACAATAGTAATAATAATAATAATAATATTATTATTATTAATTATAATAAAAATAATAATTATAATCATAAATTATAGTTATAATATAATTATAAGTATAATTATAATTATTATAATTATAATTAATAATAATTATAATTATATTAACATTAATTATAATATTATAATATAATAATAGTAATATAAATACAATTAATATTATTATAACGATATTATTATATTAATATTTTTATTGCAATAATATAATAATAATATGATTATTATTATAATTAGTATTATGTTATTATAATATTATATTATAATTATAATTATAATTATGATTGTAATTATAATTATTATAATTAATTACAATTATAAATATAATTAATTATAGATATAATTATAATAATTACAATTGATTATACTTATAATTATAAGAATTATAATTGTAATTATAATTATAATTACATATAATTATAATATAATATTATAATAATATTAATCATATTATTATTATTATAATGTTGTAATAATAATAGTCTTCTTAACAATTGCATTTATATTACTATTATTATATTAAAATATTATAACTATTATTAATATCTTTTTTATCATATTATTTTTATCATATTATTATTAATATTATTAATAATAATTATATAATAATAATCATAAAAGTAATAACAATATTAATAATAATAATTAATATTTAATATAATAATAAAAGTGATAAATCATGTTTGAACTTTTCTGATCTGATCTGAATGTTTCTGATCTGATCTGAATGTTTCTGATCTGATCTGAATGCTTCTGATCTGGTCTGATCTGATCTGAATCTTTCTGATCTGATCTGAATCTTTCTGATCTGATCTGATCTGATCTGAATCTTTCTGATCTGATCTGATCTGAATTTTTCTGATCTGATCTGATCTGATCTAAATTTTTCTGATCTGATCTGATCTGAATAAAATAAGAATAAGCAATAAGTAATAAGAATAAGACGAACAGAACAGCACCTAAAAGGAGACATGCCTTCGTTGAATATTTAAGCTTCTTGAAGAACTATCTTCATGAACATGAAGTACACACATATCTCAACTAATAAGAGAGATAGAGTAAGTACTTATTCTGCTAAATTGCTCCTTGTATTTATGAGCTCCCAAAAATCATATATTTTATGAGCATGAGATAGAGACTATGAGCATGCGAAATAGAAAAAAAAAATTGTAATACTGGTAAAGAAAGAGAAGAGATGATGGATATTAAAAGAAAGAATACGGAAGAGTGGAAGTGGTTAAATGTGAAAAGAGAGAGAGAAACTTACAGATTTGTGAAACCCTGAGAAAAAGAGTTGAACTCTTAAAATTAAACTCTAGCTACACATCATATAGGCATATAGCTACACTGCATATATTGATATACATACGAAAGACATATCACAAATACCAAGAAGAATAGTCTAGATATTTTAAGAGCAAAAATTCCTTTTGTACACGTTTTTGTACCCATCAGTACACGCATGTGTCTGTGAGAGTTTTTTTTTGTCTGTGAAGTGCGGTCCACAGACAAAAGCTGGTTTGTTTTGTCTGTGAAATTTTCCACAGACAAAACAAGCGAACTTATGTCTGTGGACCGCGCTTCACAGACAAAAAAAAACTCTCACAGACACATGCGTGTACTGATGGGTACAAAAACGTGTACACCAAGAATGGTTGTTTTAAGAGGCATCAAAAGACAATACATTTAATGCTATGAGTTGTACACTCTGGAACTGAACCATAATGCGTGCAGTGAGATAGTACTTCATGTGATTTTTTTAATTATGCTCTGCGAATGAGCAGCAATATTTTTCCTTTTATTCACTTGGACATGAACTTATCTAAATAGATAAGGTAAGTCACGCACTATCCAAATACGGAGTAAATTTCATCCGTTGAAAATTGGAAATACCAATAAGTAATAAGCTTAGATTTACAACTTTATTTGTTTTATTCTAAAATATATATGCTCCGTATAAGGTTAATAAAAAAAAATGTCAAGTTTATTTCCAAAACCAAATTGACGGACTAGAAACAATTGATGATTTCTTTGATTATAATTATACGATAGTATATATTACCTTATATATTTTCCTGATTAAATCAATACTTTTTGTAGTATTATGGCACATATTAGCAAAAGAGAGTTTGACGTCCTTGATTTATCTGGCCAAAAGTATTTGGAATGGAAAGTCGACGCTTTGGCACATTTAAAAGCAAATGCTCTTGAAAATACAATTGCTGAAAATAATTCAGCCACTCCCCAAAATAAGGCAAAAGCCATCATCTTTCTTCGTCATCATCTCCATGAAAGTTTGAAATCTGAGTATCTATTGGTAGATGACCCTAAAGAATTATGGGATAATCTCCAAGAAAGGTATGGCCATCAACAAAAGGTCCTTTTACCAAAAGCTCAATATGACTGGATCAATTTACGATTCCAGGATTACAAATCTGTGAGTGACTACAATTCTGCTTTGTTCCAAATAACATCAAAACTAAAGTTATGCGGACAAAAAGTCACTGATGCTGAAATGTTGGAGAAAACTTTGTCCACTATGCATGTTTCAAATGCTCTTTTACAAGAGCAATATAGACAAAAGCATTTTCAAAAGTATTCTGATTTGATATCAGTATTACTATTTGCTGAGACGAATATCGACATTTTGATAAGAAACCACAATATGAGACCCACGGGTTGTAGCCCGGTTAGTTTTGGTCCACCAAATCATGGTTCAAAACATGAATCAAATGCAACTCATAGTGGTGCTCGTGGACATTTCAAACGTGGTCGTGGTATTGGTCGTTATAATGGACCTAGCCGGCGAAACAAACAGAGTAGTAGCTCATTTTACAAAGGCAAGGGTAAGCAAAACCGCCATCAAACAAAGAGCCCGACGAAATCTTCAGAAAAGGCCAAAGCCACTTGCTTTAAGTGTGGCACGTCGGGACATTGGGCAAATAAGTGTCGTACACCTAGACACTTGATTGATTTATATAAATCATCTCTAAAAGGAAAGAATGTGGAAACTAATTACGTCAACGAAAATGATCCACCAATGCCCACATTCAATGTGTCTGATTTCTATATGGACGATAATGAGATGAACACCGACATCATTATGGGTGAAAAATAATAAATAAGTAAATAAAAAGGAATTTGAAATAATTCTGTTATGTAATATATTCTACAATAAAAGTTTGTTTGTATTGTAATTTTTATTTGGTGTGCTTATTTCGATTGTAAATGTTATGTACATTTTAATGAATAAAGCCTTGTTTATATTACAGTATTGAACTAATATTTGTTCATTTTTATCTTTTCGAAGATATGGAGTTAACTAAAATTTCTCCAAGTGGCTCTGAACAATGTCTAATAGACAGTGCCACAACGCACACCATTTTGAGACATAGAGATTATTTTTCTCATATGACATTAGTTGATGCTAATGTCAATACAATCTCAGGTGTTGCTAAACTCATTGAAGGTTCTGGAATAGCCTGTGTGATTCTCCCAAAAGGGACAAAATTAATAATTAAAAATGCTTTATACTCCAGTAAATCACGGAGAAATCTTTTGAGCTTTAAAGATTTGCGTCTAAATGGTTTTCAAATTGAAACCATGTCTGAAAATCAGAAGGAATATTTATGTCTAACGACAAATAGATCTGGCAATAAATACATTTCTGAAAAAATGCCAGCATATTCCTCGGGACTGTATTATACATATATCAGTCCAATTGAGATAAATGTGGTATCTAAAATTTATGACCACAATTCCTTTATCTTGTGGCATGATCGTTTAGGTCATCCAGGCAGCACTATGATGCACAAAATTATTGAAAATTCACGTGGACATTCATTAACTAATGTCAAGATTCCACAATCAAGTGATTTTCCGTGCACTGCCTGTTCTCTTGGCAAATTAATTATCAGGCCATCTTTATACAAAATTGGAGTTGAATCTCCTGCATTTTTAGAAAGAATTCAAGGAGATATTTGTGGGCCAATTACCCCTCCATGTGGACCGTTTCGATATTTTATGGTGCTCATTGATGCATCAACACGTTGGTCACATGTCAGTCTTTTATCGACTAGAAATTTTGCATTTGCAAATCTCCTTGCTCAAATTATTCGTTTGAGATCACAATTTCCGGATTATTCGATAAAGAAAATCCGACTTGATAATGCAGGAGAATTTACATCCCAATCTTTTAATGACTATTGCATGTCAATTGGGATTGATGTGGAACATCCAGTTCCACATGTACATACACAAAATGGTCATGCCGAATCCTTAATTAAGCGATTACAATTAATTGCTAGACCATTATTGATGAAATCCAGATTACCATCATCTGCATGGGGATATGCTATAATGCATGCTGCAAATTTAATTCGGCTTAGGCCAACGGCATATCATAAATTTTCCCCATTACAATTAATATCTGGTAAAGAACCAAATATATCATGTCACACCCCAGACCGCAATCCAAGCGCGTGTACAACCGCCGTATAACTAAGTGACGTCACCCACGAGTCAACCTCACTTAATTACACAAGGCGTTCGGGAAAACAATCCATCCATACTCCGTAGTAAACATACATAACAACATCACATTTAAACCAATGAATAGCGGAAATATTCAACGGTAAGTCATGAGCCACAACCGGCCAACAACATGGGCATGCAAGCCCAAAAAAAGTGTTTATAGTAAAACAAATATCCATGAGCATGTGTTCGGTAGTTTGAAAGAAAATAAGGAGAAGCACGAACCACGTCTTCCTGATATGATACCACCCGTGAGAAGGTGCAAGTAGCAAGCCCTAGCTTCAACCTGAAAATGGTGGGGCCCCCCGAAGGGGTCAGTACAAGTACCGAGCGAGTAGCAGGCTAAATATAGAATAACTAGCGTTTCAAGTATAAGACCCAAACATAGGGTGATACTTAAATAAATAGTCTTTCCCCCAAGTTATGAAATACTTATTGGTATATATATACTTGGAAAATATCCGATCCGTAGATCACCATTTTATTTGGGAAAAATAGTAATAGTCAATATTCTTGACTAAAAACCCCAACCCACCCATATACCTATGAGTGTATAGGACTCCTCCTTGTCCCTATTTGTATATCATAATCTATGAGTTTTAGGATCAAAATCCTTGGATACTCCACCGGTTTATGAGTGTTAAGGACTCATAAGTCCTAGGGTCCTCCACCAAGTTTTGAGTGTTAAGTACTTTTAAGTACTAGGGTCCTCCACCAAGTTTGAGTGTTAAGGACTTTAAGTCCTAGGGTCCTCCACCAAGTTTTGAGTGTTAAGTACTTTTAAGTACTAGGGTCCTCCACCAAGTTTGAGTGTTAAGCACTTTTTAAGTACTAGGGTCCTCCACCAAGTTTTGAGTGTTAAGTACTTTTTAAGTACTAGGGTCCTCCACCAAGTTTGAGTGTTAAGCACTTTTTAAGTACTAGGGTCCTCCACCAAGTTTTGAGTGTTAAGTACTTTTTAAGTACTAGGGTCCTCCACCAAGTTTTGAGTGTTAAGTACTTTTTAAGTACTAGGGTCCTCCACCAAGTTTTCCTATGATCAACCTCCTATCAACCTAGATAGAGTCTATATCATACTTAGTTACTCATAACTAATTCAATACATAAAGCTTATGTATCACAATCCATGCAAAGCCATGCAATTATATAAATGTATAATTAACTAATATCAACCGATATTAATTAATCCATTATCCATCGGTCAACGTTGTCGTTGACCGCCAATTCAAGCCTTGTACCTATCAACTTAATCATCATATAATTAAGTTAATAATACTCATTTGTGCTTCTTTTACACTTCAAGTTAATATGCGTTTAATACAATTCCTCATATCATATTTCATGCATAAACAATTAATTCTTTTCATACAACTTAATAATGTTGGCTAATCACATGTTTAAATATCTTTTAAACATCATTATGAACACATATAACATTTATTTAGGTAATCTCATAATTAACCCAAAAGTTATAAGATATTAAGCCGTCCACTCACCTTGAACTAGCGTTATGAAGTTCTACCCTTCTTGGTTAAACTCCGGTGAAACTCCGGCGACTTTTGGTCAACTCCGGCGACAACTCCGGCGACTTTTCCAACCTTGTGAAATCACTTGAAATACCTCTCACAAGTTCCTAACAAGGTTTTATAATCATAAAACCCATGTTAATACAAATAACCTCAAAAAGGTTATTTTCCGGTGAACCGGTCGTTTTGGCTTCTAAGTCCGTTCTTGGACATAGAATCACTTTCCAACCCATAAATCCATACTTATAACATGTAGAATCCTCTCAAGGATCCTTCACATGATATATATCTCATATGGTAGAAGAAAAATAAAGGAAAAGTTATAATAAGGTCATTACCTTAATTATTTCACACTTTTAGCACTTTAGCTCCTTTTTGGGTGATTCTTCCTTGATGAGCTTTCTTCAACAATGGAGGAAGGGGGATGAGGATTTTTCTTGCTCTTGGTTGCTGTGTCTTGGCCGAGATAGGGAGGGGAGAGAGGGATGGGGATGGACTTTTGTCTCATTGATCTAATGAGTGCAAAAATGGGGGTCCACCTAGGTACTTTTGATGCCATTCCCTTCTTATCAACATCCTCCTCCCATGTTCTCTTCATGCACCAGCCGACCCTCCCTCAATTTTGAGTGGAAAAATCGTGGGTTGGCCCCCACTCATGTGGGAGGTCAACCCTTTTTGTCCCGAAGTGTACAATTGGTCCCGAAAGTTGTATTTTTCGGACTGTTTTAAATATATTTTATTTTATCGGGTCAAATGAAATATATCATGGGCTCTTACTCATTATGACATGTATCATGAATATACATTCCCCAACTTTAATTTATAAGTCTCCGAAATTCAATTCGGGCTGTTATATGTTAAATTGTCGGTACCGGTAATTTGGGCCTCTTTTTCCCAATCGGTCAACTCTGCGCCTTCCCACGACCCAAATAAAATATCCACCACTATATAAATATTATCTTGACCAAGATGAATAAAATATGTGGTCTCGGAAGTGTCGGGCGGCCCCCGCTCCCGGTGTGGGTCCCACGTGCAATTTACTATTCACGCGAAAGAAATAATAAAAATTTACAACCTCGTAAATTCATTAATCCTTTAATAAGGTTCAATACATTATTTACATAACAGTAAATATATTTGGGGACGGTGTTACAAGTTCACCCCCCCTTATTTGGGATTTCGTCCCCGAAATCCAAGTATCTAATCGAAAAGAAATGGGTATTGCTCCCTCATTGAGACCTCGGTCTCCCAAGTTTCTTCTTCGACTCGATCACTCCTCCAAAGGACCTTTACCATAGGAATCTCCTTGTTCCTAAGCTTCTTCACTTGTTGACCAACAATCTTCACTGGTTCCACCGCATATTGCAAGTCCTCACGGATCTCTACCGGTAGTCTCTCAAGAATATGAGATGGGTCTCGTATGTACTTCTTGAGCATTGATACATGAAACACGTCATGTATCTTCTCAAGTTCAGGCGTCAACTTGAGTCGGTAAGCCACGGCCCCGATCCTTTCAAGGATCTCAAACGGACCTATGTATCGGGGGTTAAGCTTCCCCCTCGATACGAATCGGATGATGCCCCTCCAAGGAGAAATCCTTAGGAAGACCTCATCACCGACTTCGAACTCCAACGGTCTCCGCCGTTTATCAGCATAACTCTTCTGTCGGTCCTGAGCGGCCTTCAGTCTATCCCGAATGATCCTCACCTTGGCCTTGGTGATCTCAACCAGCTCTATCCCTTCGAGTTTGGCCTCGCCAACCTCGTCCCAACACAATGGTGTTCTGCATTTCCTCCCATACAATGCTTCATATGGGGTCATGCCGATACTTGCCTGATAACTGTTGTTATAGGCAAACTCCACTAGGGCCAAATGCTTGTCCCAACTCCCCTGGAACTCCAAAGCACATGCCCTAAGCATGTCTTCCAAAACCTGTATCACCCGCTCGGACTGTCCATCCGTCTGTGGGTGAAAAGCTGTGCTAAACTTCAGTTTAGTCCCCAAAGATGCTTGAAACTTTGGCCAAAATCGGGATGTGAATCGTGGATCCCTATCCGAGACAATGGATATGGGGACTCCATGTAATCTCACAATCTCCTCCGTGTATAGCTTGGCTAATCTTTCAAGAGGATAAGTAATGTTGACAGGCAAAAAGTGTGCACTCTTGGTGAGCCTATCAACTACTACCCAAACTGCATCATAGTTGTTCACTGTTCGTGGTAGTCCCACCACGAAGTCCATGGTCACGTGCTCCCACTTCCACTCTGGGATGGTGAGTGGCTGCAAAAGCCCTGCCGGGTGCTGATGTTCTGCCTTAACTTGCTGGCAAGTAAGGCATCGACTCACATACTCGGCGATGTCTCTCTTCATACCCGACCACCAGTAACTTTCCTTCAGGTCCCGGTACATCTTAGTACCTCCTGGATACATAGCATAAGCTGAAGAATGAGCCTCCTCGAGTATAGACTTCTGGAGGTCTTCATTCTTTGGTATGCACACACGATCCTTAAACAATAATAGACCATCGTCACGTACCTGAAAGTTCTCAACAGGCCCCTCAATGATTCGTTCACGAATCTTCTGACACTCCTCGTCAATGGCCTGACATCTACTGATCTCACCCAGCAATGTAGGTCTGACCTCAAACCTAGCAATGAGCGCCCCGCTCGTGGATACCTCCACGTGTGCCCTCAATGCCTGTAGACATGTGAGTAGCGTCCCCGACGTACTCTTCCTGCTCAGTGCGTCGGCCACTACATTGGCCTTTCCGGGATGATAGTCGATGATCAAGTCATAGTCCTTGATCAACTCCATCCATCTCCTCTGCCTCATATTCAACTCTTTCTGAGTGAATACATACTTCAGGCTCTTATGATCAGTATAAATGTGACACGTCTCCCCGTAGAGATAATGCCTCCAAATCTTCAATGCAAACACTACCGCCCCCAACTCTAGATCGTGAGTAGGGTAGTTCACCTCGTGTTTCCTCAATTGCCTAGAAGCATAGGCAATCACCTTACCGTTTTGCATCAGTACACATCCAAGCCCTTGGATGCTAGCGTCGCTATAAATGTCATACCCTATCCCCTGTATGGGTAGGGCAAGGACTGGTGCTTCGGTAAGTCGTTTCTTCAATTCAAGGAACCCCTTCTCACATTTGTCGTCCCATATGAACTTGGCCCCTTTCTTTGTGAGCTTCGTTAATGGGGACGCCAATACGGAGAATTTTTCCACAAATTTACGATAGTATCCCGCTAAGCCAAGGAAACTACGTATCTCCTTCGCATTCCTGGGTCTCTCCCAATCCATGATCGCTTTTATCTTGGCATTATCCACAGCAACACCTGAACCGGATATGACATGACCGAGGAAACCAATCTCTTTGAGCCAAAATTCGCATTTGGAGAACTTGGCGAAGAGTTGCTTTTCCCTTAGCCGATCAAGTACAAGCCCCAAATGGTGTTCGTGCTCTTCCTCGCTCTTGGAGTATATCAAGATGTCGTCAATGAATACTATCACAAATTGGTCTAAGTATTCACTAAACACACGGTTCATCAAGTCCATGAATGCCGCCGGTGCGTTGGTTAAACCAAATGACATCACAAGAAACTCGTAGTGACCGTACCTAGTGCGGAACGCACTTTTTGGTATGTCACTTTCCTTGATCTTCAACTGATGATACCCCGACCTCAAGTCAATCTTCGAGAACACTATTGCCCCTCGTAGTTGATCGAACAAGTCATCAATCCTCGGTAAGGGATACCTGTTCTTGATGGTGACCTTGTTCAACTGTCGGTAGTCGATACACATTCTTAGTGTACCATCTTTCTTCTTCACGAAGAGTACGGGTGCTCCCCACGGTGAATGACTGGGTCTGATGAACCCGTTGTCCAATAGTTCTTGTAGTTGGACCTTCAACTCTTGAAGTTCGGCCGGTGCCATTCGATAAGGAGGAATCGAAATGGGTTTGGTTCCCGGCTCCACTTCGATTACAAATTCAATCTCTCTATCGGGTGGAAGCCCCGGTAGGTCCTTGGGAAAGACGTCCGGGTACTTGCACACGACTCGAACATCCTTGATGTCGACTTCTTTCTTCGTATCATCTACCACATAAGCAAGGTATGCGTGGCATCCCTTCCTCATCATCTTTCGTGCTCTCATCACGGATATGATACAAGCATTAGATTTCCCCCGATCTCCTTCAAAACGTAGCATATTCCCTTGATCATCCTCAAGCTCCAACACCTTGGTGTAGCAATCTACTCGAGCATGGTGCTTCTCAAGCCAATCCATTCCTAGGATTGCATCGAACTCCAACATGCTTAGAGGTACGAAATCACAAGTCAAGGGTTGACCCGTCACTTCCACCTCACATGATGGATAGTAATAATTTCTCTCCACATCGTCTCCTAACGGTGTGGAGACTAGCAACGTTTGCGTCATAGGTGTCAATGGCACGTCAAGGCCCTCGGCGAACGCCTCACTCACAAATGAGCGTTGTGCCCCGGTATCGATGAGGATCCTCGCACACCTACCATTGATCTTTAATGTTCCTACATTTATACACCATGTAAGATACATTTTCTAATGTTTTTACACATCATTAGGATGTTATTAGGTTCATACAAATGTTTGGAATCAAACGGGGGTCCAAACGTAGAAGAACGGGGCGAAAAAATCAACTTTCGGGTGTTGGGGGTCCACGCACGGCGTGCCTGGGTGGCAGGCACGGCCGTGCGTGCAACAAACTCACCCTGCTGGCCACTGCCGGCCAGGCACGATGCCAGGCACGGCGTGCCTGCGGCCGTGCCTGGCCAAAAATTCTTCGGACGCCACTGCCTTCCAGGCACGACGCCAGGCACGGCGTGCCTGCGGCCGTGCCTGGCCCATTTTTTTTTTTCTCTTCGGGTGCCACTGCCTTCCAGGCACGATTCCAAGCACGGCGTGCCTGCGGGCGTGCCTGGCCAGCAGTGGCTGTTTCCAGCCCGATTCGGCCTAACTCACCCGGTTCGACCCCGGGGTGGCCCGCACTCAATCCCAACGACGTATATGATCAAAGTAAGCCTAGAAATACATGGGAATACGCGTATTACCTGCAACGGAGTCCGGGTTTGCTCTCGCATCCGCCTCGGTCATCGCGTAGACTCGTGCTTGGGTTCCGCCTTGGTTTACGGACGCGACATGACTTGTGGATGCGTTGCCTCTTCCCGTACCGCCGTTTGACGGGCCCGCACGGTGTCTTCCCGTCATGGTTCCTCCTCCTGATCCCGGAGCTCCTCCTCCCCCTAATTGTGGGCAATTGGCTTTCATGTGGCCCGTGTTCCCGCATTGATAACACCTCGGGGGTGCGTTGCATTTCCCGAAGTGATTTTTTGAACAATTAGGACACCTAGGGGGTCCCGTCTTTTGAGAGGAGGATGCATGCCACCGAGCATCCTTGTTCTTCTTCGCCGGTGGTGCCGGCGCTTTGAACGTACCACCACCCCCACCGTGGTTATTCTTCCGTGCTTGCTCGGGCGGCCCCGAACCATGCCATTTCCTCTTTTTCGCCTCTTCGGCGTCTCTTTCCTTTCTTTCATTCCATTGGGCCTCCCCAAGAAGGCCCTGCTCCACCACCTTGCTAAAGGTCATGTGGCGCGAGTACGTGGCTCGATCACGGATGTCTAAGAGTAAGGCATCCCAAAAGTGCTCCGTCATGCGGTTCTCATCAACCGCGTACTCCGGCAAGAACCTAGCCAAGGTCCTAAACTCTTGTTCCAGCTGCTTAACCGTGCCGCCATCCTTCTGTTTGAGGTTAGTGTACTCTCTCCGTTTCACGTTCACTTCGTACTCGGAGTAGTATTGAGCATAGAACTCTAGCTCAAAATCCGCCCATGTTATTTCCCCATGGTACTTCCCTTCCACGCTCTCCCACCACGTAGAAGCTATCCCTTCAAGTAGCCGTGAAGCGACAGTCAACTTCACGTCCGGTGTGATTTGCATGTCTCTTGATGCATCCTTCACCTTCTTAATCCAATCGGCGGCAACGGTAATGTCACCGGTGCCGTCAAAGGACCTACACCCCAAGGCCCTAGCCTCCTTGAGGTACTTGGAAATTCTCACAACAAAACCCCCTTCACGCCCACCTTGTGACGCCGCTGGGGTGGCCACGGAAGCTCCCCGGCTTCCTTGACCCGAATTGAACCTCCACGAGAGCCACGCCTCGCTTGGCGCCTAAGGTCTCTCCTCAGTTTTTCTTTTTGATACCACTCCAGCAATTCGCCCATTTGGGTGAACTTGGCATCACTCTCTTCATCATCATCATCAGTGTATGTGTCACCCCCATCATACGGGGTCTCTTCATGCTCCGTCTCTGGAACGTAGGTTGAGTCATAGTCTTCGGTGTTGGTTTCATACACCGAGCTCACATGGCCATCACTCACAGTTTGAGCTTGATGACCTCCACGGCTTCCACGGCCTCCACGGCCTCCTCTCGAACCCCGAGATGCAGCCCGGCTTCCCCTTTGGGATGCTACCGGCGCGTGCCCCCTCGGATTGTTCCTGGTCCCCATTCGCCTGCCCTCCATTTCTGAAAGAAATATGGATGAGTCATTAGACTCCTATAAATGTCAATTGACGGAAGAACGTTACAGACACGTATTGGCCCAAGTCACCACCATACCAATTGTTAAGGGTACCGTCTTAACAATTAGAGGCCTTGCAACTTAAGCACCAATAGTCCTATAAACGTCAAAATACAATGCTCAAGGTTTTCGGCAAGATCTCTTTTGCAAAATCTTTTGTGAGAGGTTGATTATATAGTTTAGAACTGAGATGGCTTTGATACCACTTAATTGTCACGCCCCAGACCGCAATCCAAGCGCGTGTACAACCGTCGTATAACTAAGTGACGTCACCCACGAGTCAACCTCACTTAATTACACAAGGCGTTCGGGAAAACAATCCATCCATACTCCGTAGTAAACATACATAACAACATCACATTTAAACCAATGAATAGCGGAAATATTCAACGGTAAGTCATGAGCCACAACCGGCCAACAACATGGGCATGCAAGCCCAAAAAAAGTGTTTATAGTAAAACAAATATCCATGAGCATGTGTTCGGTAGTTTGAAAGAAAATAAGGAGAAGCACGAACCACGTCTTCCCGATATGATACCACCCGTGAGAAGGTGCAAGTAGCAAGCCCTAGCTTCAACCTGAAAATGGTGGGGCCCCCCGAAGGGGTCAGTACAAGTACCGAGCGAGTAGCAGGCTAAATATAGAATAACTAGCGTTTCAAGTATAAGACCCAAACATAGGATGATACTTAAATAAATAGTCTTTCCCCCAAGTTATGAAATACTTATTGGTATATATATACTTGGAAAATATCCGATCCGTAGATCACCATTTTATTTGGGAAAAATAGTAATAGTCAATATTCTTGACTAAAAACCCCAACCCACCCATATACCTATGAGTGTATAGGACTCCTCCTTGTCCCTATTTGTATATCATAATCTATGAGTTTTAGGATCAAAATCCTTGGATACTCCACCGGTTTATGAGTGTTAAGGACTCATAAGTCCTAGGGTCCTCCACCAAGTTTTGAGTGTTAAGTACTTTTAAGTACTAGGGTCCTCCACCAAGTTTGAGTGTTAAGGACTTTAAGTCCTAGGGTCCTCCACCAAGTTTTGAGTGTTAAGTACTTTTAAGTACTAGGGTCCTCCACCAAGTTTGAGTGTTAAGCACTTTTTAAGTACTAGGGTTCTCCACCAAGTTTTGAGTGTTAAGTACTTTTTAAGTACTAGGGTCCTCCACCAAGTTTGAGTGTTAAACACTTTTTAAGTACTAGGGTCCTCCACCAAGTTTTGAGTGTTAAGTACTTTTTAAGTACTAGGGTCCTCCACCAAGTTTTGAGTGTTAAGTACTTTTTAAGTACTAGGGTCCTCCACCAAGTTTTCCTATGATCAACCTCCTATCAACCTAGATAGAGTCTATATCTGTGACACCGCACCCGGATGTACTTGAATTTGAAATTCGACATGTAATTTAATTTTCCTAGAGAATATAATTCGTGTAATTGATCGGCATATTTAATTAATGCACGATTAATTAAATTATATATCGGGTCCATTATATGAGAATGGGCTACCAAATATTTAGTTGGGTTATCATAATAATTATAGTAGCCCAATAAAATGCCAACCGAAGTTGATAAAAATAGTTGGACAACCCGAGCGCTATTTTGACCCGGCCGGCCAGAAATAGCAGGAATAATTGGGAGGGACTTCCTACACCCACTTGGGGTATCCTACACCCTAATTTGACTCAAATAATGAGGGAGGAGGGGCCACACATTTTGACTTGTGCGTGCAAAAGAAGGAGGGGAGCATCATGGAGACAAAGTCCACACACCCCATGTTGGACTTGTCTTGGGAGTGATTTGGTTGAGGATAGATATCCTCTCCTCTCATTTTGAGCCATACGAACAAAGAGGAGGGAGAGCTCAGGGGAGAAACTCTCACAAAGCTCCAGCTTGAAGGAAGCACCAACAAAGAAAATCCAAGAAGAGAAGAGTGGTGTTTGAGGTAAGAACTCAACAATCAAGCTTCTAACTAGTATATTATTGTATGATTTTTAAGAAATCATATGATGGATTAAACATGAGTTTATACACGTTTAAAAGTGTATAATATTGATATAAAGTGGTGGTAATTAACTTAGAAGAGTGGGTGAATCGATAGGAGTCGAAACCGCCGGAAACCGCCACTTTAAGGGAGCTGTTCGTAGCTGCAGACCACGAAAGCCGCCCACCTTTCACGAAAGCCGCCCGGCTTTCGTCTGCTGTCCAGATTTTTCACTTTCAATCGGCCTAGAACGGGGATTGATCGAGGGGCTTAACAAAGGCAACTATTGTAGCACATCACAAGGTGAGGATGGCTGACTATATTGCTTATAATCTTTGGGTTAATTTCATAAGATTACCTAAAGTAATTAAATGTGATTTTCATGGATTATTAATGCTTAATAATGCCTAAATGAAAATATCATTGTTGTGAATGGAAGATGCATAACATACAAATTTATGAGAAATTGTGTATGATGATGCATAATAAACGTGAAGGTATAATGATTGTATAAACCATGAATTTTTGTGATAAAATATACTTTTACTTCATGTATAGAAATCATGAATGGATAAAAGTGATATTTTTATATTGAGATTAAATCGTATACGGATTAGAAAATCCATAGGAATGAGCCTTATAACTATGAGTTAAGGAGCTTGGCTGTTTAAAGATTTATGGATTAGTATTTAATTTACTAATCGGGAATGTTGTATAAAAAGTGATAGAACAAATCCTAAGGACTTGGATTGTGAAGGATGCACCTTAAGTAGTCTTATGAGATGCCTTAAGGTAGGAATGGGTAACCACCAAGTTACATTAGGAGTAGGCCTCATTGGCTACTCAAGATTGAGGAACTCTAGGCATAGAATTTGCTAGTGAGTTAGTATCGTGACTAGAGGAAGCCTCTAGCGCGATTAAGAATGACTGGAGGAAGCCTCCAGCATTCGCGTAGGACGACTAGAGGAAGCCTCTAGCGTAATGTAGGATGACTAGAGGAAGCCTCTAGCATAAGGAAATGTGACTGGAGGAAGCCTCTAGCACAAAGTATGTAAGGTGATTAGAGGAAGCCTCTAACACCGAATTTAGTGACTAGAGTAAGCCTCTAGCACGGCAAAACATGACTAGAGGAAGCCTCTGGCATGGTGAATTAATATAGATGGGCGTGGCTTGAAGTCACGGGGAAAGGGTTGAACGTTTTCAAAGTAAAACATGGGTCTTCGGGCCGACTACTTGACTTTATATATAAAGTAAGTATATTTTCAAAGAGGGTAACCACGGGTTATGACCTATATTATATTATCACCCTATGTGAGGGTCTTGGAAATTGAAACTTTGATTATACTTAGTATAGTTGTCATTGTACTTGTCAAATGCTTCCAAGTACTGACCTCCCCTTCGCGGGGGAGGCCACCTCACAGTTTCAGGTAGGAGTTGAGCTCGCTACAAATACTCGTTGCTTCGAGGGAGGATCCAGGAGAGAAGACGTGGTTCGTGCTTCCTCCGTTTCTGTTTTTTTAAACAATTACATTAATGCTCATGGATATTATTTTTGAATAATTATTTGAGGGCTTGTATGCCCATGTTCGCCAAAGTGTGGCATAAACACTTTATTAAATGTTTCCGCTGCTTTAATTAATTATTTTACATTATGATTGTTTATGGATGTACTATTGTGAATGGTATTCATGACGCCTTGTATAGTATGGATGAGTTGGACTGCGGTTGACTATTCGTACTGTACGGCGGGTTGTTGACGTGTCCGGGTAGGTCCGGGGCGTGACAATATCATACTTAGTTACTCATAACTAATTCAATACATAAAGCTTATGTATCACAATCCATGCAAAGCCATGCAATTATATAAATGTATAATTAACTAATATCAACCGATATTAATTAATCCATTATCCATCGGTCAACGTTGTCGTTGACCGCCAATTCAAGCCTTGTACCTATCAACTTAATCATCATATAATTAAGTTAATAATACTCATTTGTGCTTCTTTTACACTTCAAGTTAATATGCGTTTAATACAATTCCTCATATCATATTTCATGCATAAACAATTAATTCTTTTCATACAACTTAATAATGTTGGCTAATCACATGTTTAAATATCTTTTAAACATCATTATGAACACATATAACATTTATTTAGGTAATCTCATAATTAACCCAAAAGTTATAAGATATTAAGCCGTCCACTCACCTTGAACTAGCGTTATGAAGTTCTACCCTTCTTGGTTGAACTCCGGTGAAACTCCGGCGACTTTTGGTCAACTCCGGCGACAACTCCGGCGACTTTTCCAACCTTGTGAAATCACTTGAAATACCTCTCACAAGTTCCTAACAAGGTTTTATAATCATAAAACCCATGTTAATACAAATAACCTCAAAAAGGTTGTTTTCCGGTGAACCGGTCGTTTTGGCTTCTAAGTCCGTTCTTGGACATAGAATCACTTTCCAACCCATAAATCCATACTTATAACATGTAGAATCCTCTCAAGGATCCTTCACATGATATATATCTCATATGGTAGAAGAAAAATAAAGGAAAAGTTATAATAAGGTCATTACCTTAATTATTTCACACTTTTAGCACTTTAGCTCCTTTTTGGGTGATTCTTCCTTGATGAGCTTTCTTCAACAATGGAGGAAGGGGGATGAGGATTTTTCTTGCTCTTGGTTGCTGTGTCTTGGCCGAGATAGGGAGGGGAGAGAGGGATGGGGATGGACTTTTGTCTCATTGATCTAATGAGTGCAAAAATGGGGGTCCACCTAGGTACTTTTGATGCCATTCCCTTCTTATCAACATCCTCCTCCCATGTTCTCTTCATGCACCAGCCGACCCTCCCTCAATTTTGAGTGGAAAAATCGTGGGTTGGCCCCCACTCATGTGGGAGGTCAACCCTTTTTGTCCCGAAGTGTACAATTGGTCCCGAAAGTTGTATTTTTCGGACTGTTTTAAATATATTTTATTTTATCGGGTCAAATGAAATATATCATGGGCTCTTACTCATTATGACATGTATCATGAATATACATTCCCCAACTTTAATTTATAAGTCTCCGAAATTCAATTCGGGCTGTTATCTGTTAAATTGTCGGTACCGGTAATTTGGGCCTCTTTTTCCCAATCGGTCAACTCTGCGCCTTCCCACGACCCAAATAAAATATCCACCACTATATAAATATTATCTTGACCAAGATGAATAAAATATGTGGTCTCGGAAGTGTCGGGCGGCCCCCGCTCCCGGTGTGGGTCCCACGTGCAATTTACTATTCACGCGAAAGAAATAATAAAAATTTACAACCTCGTAAATTCATTAATCCTTTAATAAGGTTCAATACATTATTTACATAACAGTAAATATATTTGGGGACGGTGTTACATATCACACCTAAAAATATTTGGTTGTTCTGTGTATGTACCAATTGCTCCACCTTATCGTACTAAAATGGGTCCTCAAAGAAGGCTGGGAATTTATGTTGGTTTTAAATCACCCTCAATTATTAATTATCTAGAACCTATGACTGGTGACTTATTCACCGCGCGGTTTGATGACTGTCATTTTGATGAGACAGTATTCCCAGCCTTAGGGGGAGATATTAAAGAAATGGACCCATGTACGAAAGATATTACTTGGAATGCAACAAATTTATCTTTTCTTGATTCTCGCACAAATGCTTGTGAACAAGAAATTCAAAAGATTATTCATTTACAAAATGTTGCAAACCAATTGCCTGATGCTTTCACAGACTCAAAGAAAGTGACAAAGTCACATGTTCCAGCTATGAATGCTCCTTCTCGAATAGAAATTCCTGCAGAGATTAGCGAAAGAACACTTGCTAATGAATCTATGATACGTAAAAAACGTGGTAGACCACTTGGTTCAAGAGATTTGAAACCAAGAAAATTTAAACAGCAAGTTGTAGTTTGTGATGCCAAAGAAGTTCAACCTTCTCAAGAAGAAAATGAACATTTTGAAAATATCGGCCTTGAAGATAACATCAATAATAATGATATCTCAAAAGAGGATCCAATCACCTTTGAAGAGGTAAATATTCCAGATAAAGATAGAAACGTCGATAATTTTGAAATTTCAATTAATTACGTTTCTAATGGAATACAATGGAATAGAAATGATATTGATGTTAATGATATATTTTCATATGCCATCGCCACAGATATAATGAATGAACACGATGACAATGAGCCTAAATCTATTGACGAATGTCGTCGTAGAAATGATTGGCCAAAATGGAATGAAGCATTTCAGGTAGAATTAAAATCGCTAGAAAAGCGTAATGTTTTTGGACCAATTGTCCATACGCCAAAAGGCGTAAAACCTGTCGGTTTTAAATGGGTTTTTGTGCGTAAACGTAACGAGAAAAATGAAATCGTTAGATACAAAGCCCGACTTGTTGCCCAAGGTTTTTCTCAAATGCCAGGAATCGATTATGATGAGACGTATTCTCCAGTAGTTGATGCTACAACTTTAAGATTTTTAATTGGCATGTCTTTTTTTGAAAGGATGCAAATGCGCCTCATGGATGTGGTGACCGCATATTTATACGGTTCACTCGATACAGACATATATATGAGAATTCCTGGAGGCTTTAAAATACCTGATGCTTATAGCTCGAAATCTCGAGATTTATTTTCCATAAAATTGCAAAAGTCATTATATGGATTAAAACAATCTGGACGCATGTGGTATAACCGTCTCAGTGAATATTTGATTAAAGAAGGGTATAAAAATGATCCTATTAGTCCATGTGTTTTCATTCAGCGATCCGAATCGGGATTCGCCATAATTGCAGTATATGTTGATGATTTGAATATAATCGGAACTCCTAATGAAATTGAAAATACTGCAAAATATCTCATGAAAGAATTTGAAATGAAAGACCTTGGGAGAACAAAATTTTGTCTCGGCATTCAAATTGAACATTTGAGAAATGGTATTTTCATCCACCAATCAAATTATACCGAGAAACTTTTGAAGCGATTTTACATGGATAAAGCACATCCACTCAATTCTCCAATGGTGGTTCGATCTCTCAATGTGCATGATGATCCTTTCCGACCTTGTGAAGATGATGAAGAAATCCTTGGTCCCAAAATACCATATTTGAGTGCTATTGGAGCATTAATGTATTTGGCTAATAATACTCGACCAGATATTGCTTTTTCTGTAAATTTATTAGCCAGGTACAGTTCTTCCCCAACAAGAAGGCATTGGAATGGTGTCAAACATATATTCCGATATCTCAATGGTACAATCGATCTTGGATTGTATTTCAAGAATGGTGCAAATGCCACTTTAATTGGCTACGCGGATGCAGGATACTTGTCTGATCCACAAAAGGCAAAATCACAAACAGGATATTTATTCACCTATGGTGATACCGCTATATCATGGAGATCAATGAAACAAACATTAACTTCAACATCATCAAATCATGCAGAATTAATTGCTCTTTATGAAGCAGGTCGTGAGTGTGTCTGGTTGAGATCAATGATCCAGCACATACAAAATGAATGCGGTATAAAATCTTTTACTTCTAATCCTACTGTGATTTATGAAGATAATACAGCATGTATAGCTCAGATCAAAGGAGGTTACATCAAAGGGGACAGAACAAAGCATATAGCACCAAAACTTTTCTCCACACATGATCTTGAGAAAGACGGAACGGTTGATGTCAAACAAATCAAGTCATGCGACAACCCTGCTGATTTGTTCACAAAGTCATTGGCACCGAAGAAATTTGAAGAACTGGTCCATAAAATTGGAATGTATCGTCTTCGAGATATATGTTGAATTGAGGGGAGTAATATAGGGAATTCGCCGTAGCAGCGCAGCTGTAGCCCAGAGGTAGAAACGACCGCCGTCTTCCGTCTAGGCAACTGGGATTCCGCCCTGTCCGCCATTACCGCCTTTCTCCGTCTCTCCGCCTCTCCGCCATCTGCGCGCAAATTGCATTTTTAGGACAGATGTCTCTGCTTGAAGTAATCACCAAAGCATCAGTCGAGAAAAACCGACCTGAAGCTGCTCTTAAGTACCCAATCATCTTGAACCCTGAACCTGTTATCTTTGAACTGAAACCCCAAGATCTTGATGCAAAGGATGACTTACCAGTTGAACGAGCTACTGGTTGGAAAGTCTCCGAACGTGACACTGAAATCATTGAGCTAGGGCAAAGTTTCTTCAAAAAACTGAAAAGGAAGCTTAAAAACCCTAACACTTTCAACCAAGATGAGTTTTTGAAGATCCTAGGTTCATATCTTGTGAGCATTGCAAGGAAATTAGGCACTGCAGATAATAATGCTGAGTCTGATAAAGGTTATGTTGGTAAATTAGTTGGAAAGTCGGGACTATTCATGGGTAGAGATGTGAAGGGACTTGTTTTGGAGGCCTGTGTTTATCTTGAGTGCTGGGAGGTGTTAGAGAGTCTGATGGTCAATGGGCTTGTTGAGCATTCACACTTTTCAAGCTTAATTAGTAATTTGATTGAAAAGAACGGAGCAAATTTGATTGTTTTGTGCGTAAAGCATCTCTCCGATCTCCAAGCTAATGATGTCATGTGCATTTTAAAGTATTTTCTATCACTACCTAAAGATGGGCACGATAGTATTCTAAGTGTCAGGAAAGAATGGGAAAGCCAAGCATTGTTGGCCATACAACGATTGAAGGAGTGTGATGGCCAATCACTGTTGGCAATTGAGAAGGTGAAGGATAAACATCTTAGGAAAAGGTTGACATTGGTGAGAGATGCTTCTTTATTATTAATGATAGCTTATGATGGGTGCTTGTATTAGCAACTTAGATGGTTCAGAAATGATGCGTTTTGTTAGGTACTTCGGAAAGTGGCTGAAGAAGTATGATAGTTTCCCTGATGTGTGTCTTTGTCCTGAGGCATCCTCTGTGTTGGGTTTGACAGCTTGTGATTGGGTTCCAAGACTTGAAGATATCATTATATGCTTAGGATTGTTACTAGATGAGCATTTTTCTACTCTGGTCCTTCTCCATTGTAATTAACACACTAAGATTACACCATTATCACACTTCTAATAACATCTTTCTCACTAAGTATTCAGACTATACTTTCTCTCCCTGATCTTCTGCTTATTTGCTTTCATATAATAACATTTCATTATTTCTTCAAGTCTCAAAATAAAATCAAAATATTTCATTAATATTAAGTGAGGAAACTAAGGAAGTCAGGTGGAGGGATAGTAGCAACAATAGGGACTAGGTAGTAATATAAATCTGTGTTGTAAGACCCGAACCGGACCGGACGGGTCGGCCCGGAACCCGCCCACCCGGCTCCAAATCCGGTCCGGTTGACCTTGAACCCGCTAAAGTGTTAAAACCCGGAAAAAATCAGTGACTCGGAACCCGCCCACCCGGCTCCAAATCCGGTCCGGTTGACCTTGAACCCGCTAAAGTGTTAAAACCCGGAAAAAATCAGTGACTCGGACCAAACCGGGACGGATCCGGAACCTCTGAAACTCGGAAATTAGCAAAATTCCAGACTTTGGCAAGACTTGCTGCAAACGAGGTTCGATCTCACGACCTCCGGGATGAAATAGAGCCTCTCAACCGGTCTACAACTGTAACGTGTTGTTAACTTTTGCAACTTTGGTAGTAATATTACCAGTAAAACGTACCATTATCCTTCCCACTTGAGCATTAATCAATTAGTTAACTTTCTTTGACCGATTAATTGTAAACTAAACCATTAGTAATAACAATAATTATGCAAACGCAACATTATACTTCTAGTTATGGACATAACTTATGGTCTACTTATGTCATATTACAATAATATAAGTGAATATATATTTTCTATTATATTTATAAGATTTTATAATTGATGCCATGCTATATTTATTGTCCAATTTTGTTAAAAGACTTAAAATCAACTCTAAAATAATGATTTTTTAATTGTATTATATTGTATTACCATTATTAAATTATGAAGGATTAAGATTTTTCTATTTATGAATTTAAACTTATATATGTGTATGAATATATGTGTTGACTGGGTTTTCCCGGCGTTGACCGGGTTGACCCGCCGGGTCCGGGTTGACCCGTGACCCAGTCGCTCGGCCGGGTCGCTCACCGGTCCGGTTTTTACAACATAGATATAAATGATAGCAATAGTCATACCACAATAGTAACAATGATATTGTAAACAATGCAACTTCACTGACTCACCGTCTTCCCCTCATCTTTCTCATGCTTGCTTGACCTTTTTTGACATGCATGCATGGAGAGGCTTTGTATCAATCATCACTTCACAAATATCAATATCTCCATCAAAACTTGCAACTAAGTCTCACTTTATTTTTAAAAGAAAAAGGAAGTTAATTGTCCAACATTGTTTTTTTAATGGTATTGAAACAGTGACAGCCAGTTCAGCAGCTAGGGCTCCATTAATGAGTATAGTGGGAACATGATTAATTTGGGTGTGAGTTTTGATCACCACCATCTACATAAACAACATCGTCATCATGAACATCATCATCAACGAAGCCAATCCCAAGCAAGTGAAAGTGGAGATTAAAATGCCACTACCTCCCAGTAACTTCAACAAGGTTTTATTTAAACTTATGTTCACCCAAACCCTATTTTTGTTTGATGTAAAAGTATAACTAATTAATTACCTATCATCTTATTCTGTCATTCCTGATCCAAATATATAGTGAATGTGTTTGAAGAATTGAGATTTTCTCCTAAACTCAAATACATATTCATTTAAACCAGGAACTACAGAGGCACTAGATCGATATAAATCGTGGAAGAAGAACCACTCATGTACTCTGTATGTGTCTAATTGAAATAAAGAGTTTTAAATTCTCCAATTAAAATAAAAAAGAATACTTGAAACTCTTAATTATAAGGATTGTTAAAATATGCTTTAATTCTTCTAAATTCTTATAACCCTTTGATATGCATTATCCTTTAATTTATTTTCTTTTAGTATATTAATGCATTGTATTTTTTGAAAACTATCCTATATGAGTATTATTTTACAAATAATAGGATATATGTTTTTATTACATTTATCTCATTTGCTCATCTTTGCTTTTAGATTGAAGTGGTGTCCTAGAAGCCAAAAAATAAAGTTTTTATGCTTATTTTACCGATAGCATTGTTTTTTCTTTAATCCAAACCTTTTTTAAAGATTCAAAGAAATCTTTGTCAAGCAGGAAAAAAATCTATTTTTCAGTATGCTTACATTGTATAAGTTCAAAACAAAATGAATATTCCTAACCGGAGTTCTGATAAATGAATAAGGTAGAGATTTTTTCCGTTATGTTTATTCTTTATAAGTTAAACTCCTAGGAGTCCAAAGGAAATAATGAGATTAACCCTCAATACACAATTTTTACGTCAAGAGCGGTTTACCCACACATGGCACTGCCATGAAAAGTGCAAGTTTGACTGCAAAAACAATCCAGAACAAGTGTTGCTATTGCATGCTATGGTATGAGTCTCCTCACCATATAGATTTCTTATAAATTTCATTATGAATATGTATTCGTAATACCGTTATACTGAAAAGTTGTGCCTAAATGTTTCACTTCTTATAGCTTAAACTCTTATCCCTTAGTGTTCATGATAAATCTCTTCTTAATATATGTACAAAAAATCTGTCTACTCTTCATGCTACTGATCTTTTAAGAATAAGGAATTATTAGGTATTAAGAATACCACTTCTGAGTAATGATGTGATACCACTTTTTCAAAATTGAAGTTTCCTAATAGATATACCAATGCTTTTGAACAGGCTTTAGTTAGAACTATAACTTGAAAGGATCTGGATGTTGAGTTGTTGCCTGCATACCATAGGTCGTCTTGGCTGCATCACTTCTATAGGTGACCATGTGAGCAAAAAGGCAACATGATTGATGGGTTTTATGATAATAGACAGTTCAAGACTGAGGTTTGTAAGTACTATTAGGCACAAGACGTACAATTTCTATACATGAGGGAAAATGAATTGATGTTAGGAACAAGCTTGAAGAGATAGACCGAAAACTAATGAACTTGCAGGCCTGCGGCAGAAGAGTGATGTTAACTGTTGGGATTGGAAAATTCTACTATTCAATATCAAGAACAGAATTACAATAGGAGAGCAAACTCTCACACTCAACTATTACAAAAAACCAATCCTCACCAATACACTTCTACTCCAAGTGTATTTCACTCTTCACACACTTTTCTCACTTTCTAAAACTGATACTAATGAACAATATGGAGCACTCTATTTATAGGGCTGGTTTGGAGACAAGAGGTAATGCTTCCATATTCTCCATATATTCTCCCATACCTATTTGTTGGAGAGCTCCTTCCATGAAGGTGTGAGATGCCTCTTGGCAACTTCCAAGAAAGAGGGTGGAAACTCCCTACAAATCTCCCCCTCCACCTTTTTCTTTGTTTCTCTCATTCCTGCGATGCTCGCTGGCTCCCCCTCGCTAGCAACAAGTATCCAATCAGATGTGGAATACTTTCTCTGTGGAACTATGCCTCGCATAGAACGTCGAACATGAATACCTTCAGCTTCGTCTTCAGATGAAGGCTCCCCCTGCTGAAGAATATCATCACTATGAGTATCATCATCACCTACTGAACCATCACTCTCTTGTTCAATAGTATCATGCATCTCCTCGTCGCTGAGAGAAATGTTTGATGATACAGGCACTTCGTCTTCTAGAGTAAGTTGTTGGCGGATTATTGGAGCACACCCATGAAACTCGTTTTCATGAAATACAACATCTTTGCTTCGTACAACTTTCTTCACATCGGGATCCCACAACCGGTATCCGAATTCTTCATCTCCATAGCCGATGAAGATGCATGGATTTGACTTAAGATCAAGCTTCTGTCTCAACTCCTTAGACGCATGTGCAAATGCCTTGCACCCGAACACTTTTAAGTGAGAGTAAGAAACATCTCTTCCTGACCATTTCTTCTCTGGTACTTCAAAGTTTAAAGGAACAGAAGGTGACCTGTTTATAAGATAACAAGCTGTCAGCACAGCTTCACCCCAAAATGGCTTAGGCCGTTTAGCCATGCTCAACATGCAACGAACTTTCTCCATAATGGTCTGATTCATTCTTTCGGCTACACCATTGTGTTGTGGAGTTCGTGGAACCGTCTTCTCATGTTTGATTCCTTACGCGGCGCAATATGCTGAGAACTCCCGAGAAGTGTACTCTCCTCCATTGTCTGAACGTAGACACTTCAGCTTCTTCCCTGTTTCTCTTTCTACCATGACATGAAATAATTTGAAGCGATCAAACACTTGATCCTTACTCTTCAAATAATAAGCCCATACCTTTCGTGATGCATCATCAATGAATGTCACGAAATATCTGCTTCCTCCAAGTGACTCCTCTTCAATGGGTCCACATACATCAGAGTGGACAAGACTGAGTAACTCTGTATGGTTCTTCCTGGTAGAACCGAAGGAAACCCTGTGTTGTTTCCCGAATAGACAGTGCTCGCATGGATATAGGGCAACACCTTTGCCCATGGAAATGACTTCCTTCTTTGCAAGAGTTGTCAGTCCCTTCACACTCAAGTGGCCTAGCCTCCGGTGCCATAAGTTTGGTGATGTCTCTTCTTCAACAGCATTGAGACTCGGATGACACAACTCCGCATGAGTTTTATACAGAGTACCACAAATATGGCCTCTTGCAACAACCAAGGAACCTTTAGATAACTTCCACATACCTTCTTTGAATCGGTTAAGATATCCTTGCTGATCCAGAGCTGTACCGGAGATGAGATTCAATCTAAGATCCGGAACATGTCAAACATCTTTCAACACAAGTGCGCATCCGACATTGGTTGTTATGTGCACATCATGACCAATGCCAACAATCTTCGAGAAACTTGTGTTTCCCATCTTCACAACTCCAAAGTCTCCTGACTTATAAGATGTGAATAAGTTCTGGTGTGGAGTGGCGTGAAATGATGCGGCTGTATCAATCACCCACTCAACATCATGAGTACCTACGTGTAGACATTCTTGTTCACCATGTGCAACAAGACACACGTCTGATAACAAACTAACCATGGTCTCACCATCTTCTTGGCTAGTATTTTGACTCGTCTGTGGCTGCTCTCGTAGAAACTTTATACAATCTGTTTTTCTGTGCCCATAATTACCACAGTAGTTGCAATATCCTTCAAACCAAGTATTGTTTTCACAGGACATACCTCGTTCTTATGATCGGCCGCGAACTTGAGAATTTCCCCTATTTTGACTTTGACCTCTACCTCGACCTCGACTTCTTCCTCTGTTTCTGCCTCCCTCTCGCCTATTGGTTTCTGACACGAAGGCATATGATTGTTCAGTCCCGGCTTCTTTTCTTCGAGCTTCTTCGTTCATAAGGGCATTTGTGACCATCTGCATAGTCACCTTGCCATTGGGAGCAGAATTGCTGAGAGTGACAACAAGAGTCTCCGAGCTGTCAGGTAGAGAGCTCAAGAGTAGTATCGCCTGCTCTTCATCTTTGACAACCCATCCGGTGGTGCTCAACTGATTCACAAGATCCTGGAATTGACTGGTGTGTTCTGACACCGAAATACCTCCTTGTAACTTGTGGTTTACTAATCTCCTCATTAGTAACGTCTTATTTCTGACAGTTTTTGCTTGATACATGCTACCAAGCTTCTCCCATAGTGTGTAAGCACTTTGTTATTGCGCAACATGGTGGAACACACTATGATCTATCCACTGTCGAATTTGTGCCACAGTTTTTCGATTCATTTTTGTCCATTCTTCATTGGTCTTTTTATCCGGTTTCACGCCATTATTATCAAGAGGATCGGCTAAATCCCTCAAATTTAGCAAATCCTCCATCCGAGGCTTCCACATATTGCAATTTGTGGAAGTGAGCGCAATCATGGTGTCCGATGATGATTTATCCATAGTAAAACGCTCAAAATATCTCGTACCTTATTTTTGGAGCCGAATTTGGACAAACGGAGCTCACCGTTGGATCCGGAATGGCCGAAAATGGTAGGAACCGGTCTGAGCTCGTCCAAAACCGGTCTGGAAATGGGTGAACCGGCCTCCGCAACTATGAACCGGTTCGGTCCGGTTCAGGCAGCAAACCAGTGGGCAGACCAGCAGGCGGATGACGTGGAAACAGCTGGCTCTGCGCTGGTGCTGACGTGGCGCCACGTGGCAGCTGACGTGGCGACAGGAGGACGGATACGTGGATGACGTGGACGATGACTCAGCACGACGTGGCGATGACGTGGTCTAACGTGGCGCTGACGTGGCTCGTCTTCTTCCTCTAGACTTGCGTGATGACGCAGTGATGACGCAGGCAGTTTCCAGGCGGCGTTTGGGCGGCGCGTACGGACTCTTCCAGTGGCCAAAAAATTACCCAAAATTACCGGATTTCTCCTCTCGACGAGACGAATCTAACGGTATTATCAGATCGTGATTCCAAGCAACTTGAAAAATCACGATTTTCAAACCCGTAGAAATTTATCTGAAAATGAGAAAACAGTGTATGGAAACTCAACCTCGCTCTGATACCACTTGTTGGGATTGGAAAATTCTTCTATTCATTATCAAGAACAGAATTACAATAGGAGGAGCAAACTCTCACACTCAACTATTACAAAAAACCAATCCTCACCAATACACTTCTACTCTAAGTGTATTTCACTCTTCACACACTTTTATCACTTTGTAAAACTGATACTAATGAACAATATGGAGCACTCTATTTATAGGGCTGGTTTGGAGACAAGAGGTAATGTTTCCATCTTCTTCATATATTCTCCCATACCTATTTGTTGGAGAGCTCCTTCCATGAAGGTGTGAGATGCCTCTTGGCAACTCCAAGAAAAAGGGTGGAAACTCCCTACACTAACTTGCTAAGTTGGTTCATGGCAATTTCGAGCTAGAGTAGCTAGGGCAGGACATTGCAAATGCTGAAAGGCCAAAAAGTTCTTTATAAACAACACTGATAGTGTAGTTGATTTGTTCACTGCTTGACTGCAAATGGCCAATTTTGAAACCCTTACATCTGGCTCACAAAATTCCGTTCAATATAAGAAACCAAGTCATGAAAAATGAACATTGCTTAAATAAATAATATATAAATTTCTCAATATAGGTTTGAAATAAGATTATATATGTCTTTTTTTTAAATAGAATTATTTAGTCTTGTTAAAAGAATAAATTCACCACAACTACACAAAATAAGAGGCAATGAATCATATTTTGATAATATATGATGTACTAATTATCAACATCAATGATAATCATAATAAAAATACTATAACATAAAAATAATATAATAAAAAAGGTTATAAAAATATAATACTAATACTAATAAAATAATTATAATATCAATAATTATAATAATGATAATAATCATAAGAACATGTTCAAAAATTTTCATCAAAAAGTTCCATCGGGAATCGCCCCAATTGGTGACGGCCGGATAGAGCCTCCTAAATAAGGGGTGAATTGCATTTTTTAAATTAGTTTGAGGGTCTATTTGACCCTTACCCTAATAATAATAACACACAATTATTCTCATTCTTCACATGCCGAATGAGTATTTGTAGATGATACGATTCTATCCCACACGGCCCAATTTAGACCTGAAGTTCAAATGTCATCATTTTTAATAAACTTTAATCAGCCCGACCCAATAACATATGTTAAATATCCTCAGCCCAACGACTCAAACCTATCACACCGTATCTAAACCCTTCTTCTCCTCTGCCCTCGTGTAATTCCGTCATCACCTTAGGAGTTCGGACCATCGATCCGTCATCTCCTTCTGACCAACAGTCCGTAATCTCCTTCCAGAACTTCGTCCTCCAGAACTTGGTCCTCCAAACCAGTCATCGATTAGTGTCCCTCATCCATATCAATCCTACAGTCGACGGCGCCGTTCGGTGGATGAGCTGAATTCAAGAATTTTCGACCACGTTTGCCATCCGTTTATGATTTTGGTATATACCCTTCATCTCTGTCGTTTAAGTGGGTTTTGTTGAAAGGTTATGTATTCCAATTTCTGTATCAGTTTTCGAGTGCATGCATATTGTTTTAACAAGAAATTACTAATCTAAGTAATTAATGGGTTTGGAAATCAAGCAAGGAGAAAACGATTATGACTGAAGGTAGCAATAAATACGAGTAAGGAAATAATATTAATATAGAATGATTCTTTCCTTACTCGTATTTATTGCTACCTTCAGTCCTAATCGTTTTCTCCTTGCTTGATTTCCAAACCCATTAATTACTTAGATTAGTAATTTCTTGTTAAAACAATTGGCGCCGTCTCTGGGAAATTCTTGCAAAAAGAGAATCAATTATGGCCGAAAGTTCTAACTCCCTATTTAATGAGATTCAAGCACAACTAGAAGCCGTCCGAGAAGAGCTCCGCGCATCCAAAAGTTCCGATGCGGCACAATTAGAAGCTGTCTGGGAGGATATGCGTCAACGAATGGCCCTTCTCCAAGGTGAAAATGACGCTTTGAGATCTCAGGTGCAATCGGTGGCATCCATAGCCTCAAGCTCACGACGGGGCGAGGATGTGGCTACCATGGCAACGAGACTGGACATGGATTCGATTCCGGCTTCAACAGAACCTTTCATCCCTCACTTCGGGGCCGACACATTTGGAGGAGCAGGGCCCTCAACTCGTTCCTTTCCACCCCCAAATCCCAGAAGGAACATATTCCGAAATCAGTTTACAGCCCAAGAGACAACATGTTCCAAATCATGTCGACATTCCCAGATATGTCGACATCAACAACCATAGGCGACAAGTTCCAAGCCACGTCGACATGCCCAGACGTGTCGACATCAACAATCAAAGGTGTCAGGAGCCAGAGGTCGTCACCATACAGTCGCCAACCGAGTGGAGGATAACTCAGACAGAAATGCCTCCCTAAGCAGCGGGTCCACATATACAAACAAACTTGACAGATCCCTTGGCCGTCATCATGGAAGAACTGAGGGAATTGCGAGAGAAGATCAACAGCGTACCTGGAGTCCCACGTCCGCTTGACATGGCGACGCAAACCTGTTACGCAGACTCACCCTTCGGACGACATATCACCGATGTCGAGATTCTGAGGAAGTTCGCCGCCCCCTCAATGAGACTGTTCAATGGGACTTCTGATCCGGTGGAACATGTCGCTCAGTACAAACAACAAATGTTGGCCATCTCGGTCAGACCACATCAGAGAGAAGCTTGCATGTGCCGGGCATTTGGGACAACGTTGACAGGACCAGCGTTGACATGGTTCGTCAATCTGCCGAACGACATCATCAATTCATTTGCGGAGCTGGTCAACTTATTCAATCAACAGTTTGCAAGCAGCCGAGCCTTGGAGAAGCAGACTAGTGACCTCTACCGAGTAGTCCAGCGACGGAATGAATCCTTAAGGGATTACTTGCACCGATTCAACAAGGAGAAGGTGTCAATCCCCAGGTGTCACATACCGACGACAATTGAACCATTTAGAAGGGGACTGCTGGAGGATTCGGAGTCATATCAAGAGTTGACGAAACACCCTAGTCGGTCCTTCGAAGATGTCCAAGTAAGGGCACTGGCTTTCATCCGTCTAGAAGAAGACTTACGATATCGTCGCATACAAATTGAACAAGACAAGGGGCACGGAAAGTCAGAACCTCCCAGGAGACATGACTACAAGCATGGAAAGCCTTATTCGAGGCCTGAGGAATAAGTCGTCACTTTTTTGACAAGATAGATCAGATGACATGATCGAAGTCGTCGGACGGGGGGCATGTTGTCCGATGGTAGGCAGGTTCTAAAAGGCTGCAGTACGGTACCTTTAAAGCTGTTTCACTTTTAATAATTTTCTTTTGCATATTGTCATCACTCCCGTGATAAAATAGACCAGACGACATGACTAATAAGGGGGCATGTCGTCAGGTAATAAACCTGACGAGACGGTTGAAATCGTTTGAAGATAGACAGGTTCTCACGATAGATATTTAGTTTCATATACATATTCTCAATTGATTACTTTCATTTATCCACAAACGATCACTAACTTAAGCGTCGGAGGGCCGTTGGTTAAACGCCAACGGCCAGACTCTGACAACATATCTGTATGCAGGATACTGACGGAATGAGAGACAGCCAGTACTATACACACACATCGACAACTGCTAACGATAACTAAATGCAATCCCCTTACTACGAAACCTTACAACACGTCAAAACACGATTGACGGGGGGCTTACATCAAACAAAGCCTTACAACACGTCAAAACACATTTGACGGGGGGCTTACAGAATTTTAGGGGAAGAAGTGGGGTTTTCATGTACGCTAAACATGGGTATAAACACCACCGATTCTCATCAATGTTTTGGCCAAAACAACAGACAGATCATACATCACAAATGCTGACAACATCAAATTCAGACAAACACAAAACAACAACAGTACACGTACAAGTGACATCATCATGTGGAACAACAACCACATCCGAAACTACAGAAATACACAACAGAGGCATGTGCTCCAAGAGCACGACAACACAAGCTCCAAAACATAAGGAGACAACATGAACAACATTGACATACATCATAAATATTCATGTCGACGATATTACTAAAACAACAAACGAAGCAGTGCTTAATGTTTTTGCCGATTACGGTCACACTCACAGAGCCAAACCCATCATTTATACGACGAGGGACAAAATCATAATTGCCAACCAAAGTGTCGACATCAACCTGAACGAAGGTTGACGACATGTCTCACCAGACACGTGACGAGTTGACAAAAGCATCTTGTTATACGAATGACGGGTTGACAGCATGTATCATCGTACAAACGACGAGTTTATACGAGCTGTATTCAAGGATGCCAAGTATGATTTCAAGATTTCGACAAGTTGACGCTTAACGGGTTGACATGTGCACCCATACGCCTCAACTTCTCGAAAGGGGGCAATTGTTGGGCCAAGAATAATTCGGCGAGAGGAATTAATTAAATGAAGAGAAGCAGCCCACGGTGAGGAATATCCGAAGCAAGAAGCGGTCAACCAAATTGGATAAGAATGAACTTAATGGCTAAGCATGAGGTGGGAGCATCCAACTTAATAACTAAAGCTACGGATCAGGAGGCATTTTCGCCTGGTAGTTAGAACAACCCACGTAGCATAGCTCTTTATGATAGATATATATAGCTATGTTCACCAGGAGGATGATTCACGATCATTGGAGATCATACACACACTCAAACTCAGCTATTATACAAACACAGTACGCACACGCATACTTATAAAAATATATACTACTTCTTCTAGCTTCATTCCAGGAGAAGATACATACGATTAGTTTATCAATTACTTTGTATTCCAAGCATACTGAAAGAATCATTCTATATTAATATTATTTCCTTACTCGTATTTATTGCTACCTTCAGTCATAATCGTTTTCTCCTTGCTTGATTTCCAAACCCATTAATTACTTAGATTAGTAATTTCTTGTTAAAACACATATGTTATTGTGGCCATTTACATGTATAATTGCATACGGTGTGCAGGGGCTGAGCCAGGATATGACCGGAGGGGGGGCCAAGGTGAAATAAAAAAACATTTAAATATAAATAAAATAAAAATTAATTAAATGATTTATTGGTATTCATCCGAAAAAATCAAAGTACACGAGTAAACGCCGTGTGAGTTATAAAATTTAAAATGTTACTAAGTATTCAAGTAGTAAGAATGTTTTTACTTGGACTGTAATTTTTCCCAGACCATACCAGAATTGGGTAGTAATAAAAATACAAAGAAACCAAATCAGACCAGACCAGTTCAGACTAGACCAGACCAGATCATCAAATTACAGTCCAAGTAAAAACATCCTAAAACATATCTCAGTTTGTTAACGATGCTAAGAAAACATTCAAGATTTACATATCTAAAATTAAAACAAGTTATAAAGCACTGTTTATTCCCTACGAGTGCCGATATTCTATCTTCTTCGTACTAATAAATAATGTTAATTAAATAAATAATTCCCAAAATACTGTTGGGTTAAAAATAATTCCCAAAATACTGTTGGGTTAACCGTGGTTAAGAAAAGCCGCCACTTGAAGTGGCGGCTCTTCTCTTACAGTACAAAAGCCGCCACTTCAAGTGGCGGCTTTTCTTAACCACGGTTAACCCAACAGTATTTTGGGAATTATTTTTAACCCAACAGTATTTTGGGAATTATTTTTAACCCAACAGGACGTCGTGACAGGAATAGGACATTTTTATAAAATTTGAGGTGCTTCCGAGTTGATTTTGTTGATGAGTATAATGATTTTCTAACAATAAATAAATGCCGGAACCGGCCCGGAACTGCTGCCTACCCGGGCCGGTTCTCCCTTCCCCAAAAAAAAAGCTCGGCCGAGCCCAGGCCCGAACCCGCGGAACCGGCCCGGGTCCATCACTACTCCACACTGACCCCATCCCCCAACCTACCCCCAACCCATTCTGCCCAAGCCCCTTACCTACCCCCTACTACCTTCCTCTAACTCGATCCCACCCGACCCCTACCCATCCTACCCTACTAACTCCACCTCCACCCCACCCCATACCTCTTCACTACTCCGACCCCACTCTTTTACCCCAGCATCCACCTGCCCCTACCTCGACCCCATCCCCCACCTACCTTAACCCCCCAACCCTTACCACCCCTAACCAACCCCCTTACCCTACCCCTTTACCCCATACCACATGCCCCTATCTCGACCCCGACCCCACCCCTAATACGTAGGGGTTACGAGGGGAATAGGGGCAGAGATAAGGTCGTGGTTATAGTAGGGGTAAGGAAGAGGTAGGGGTTAAGGTTGTGGCGGAAGGGTAGGGTGGGGTAGGGGTTATGGTACATCCACATATTATATTATGTACTTGTGTTCATGAATGTTTATGTGTCTATATATGTATAAAGTTATTTTGCACATTTTAATGTTAAAGGGATGTTTTAAATCTTTTGAAGTAAACATGTTCTTATTACAACACTGGTTAATTATGCGCCGCTTATTAATGCGAGTTTTAATAAACACCGTTTAGTAACCCGTGAAGTAAACGTGTTCTAAAAGTTGTCAGCTATCAATGAGCCATTGATAAAACTTAATTGAATCTCGGATTTTAGTATGATGATATTATCTAAGGACGCCATAGGTGAACCGAATATTTCTCAAAAAATTTCACCAGGAAGACCCTCTGATGGTGTTGTCCGCACGGGGGTTCCGGTCAGGACGTTGTGACAGGAATGAGACATTTTTATGAAATTTGAGGGGCTTCCGAGTCAAGTTTTTTTATAAAATTTGGTGATCGTGTTCATCCTAAAGTGTAGGTTATGTCCACTGAATTTTAGATTAAAATTAAACCAGAAGTTAGTTAAATAATTTATTGAAAAAAGCTGCATTTTTAGGCCGAAAAAATTATGCATTTTTTAAAAATTTATTTAACTAACTTCCCGATTTAATTTCAATCTAAAATTAGGTGGACATATCTACATTACATGGGAACGTGCTCACCAAATTTTATCAACAAATTCGACCCGGAAATAGCTCAAATGAAATAGGCCTAAAATTGCAACTTTTAGACCTACTTTACATGAACATTTTCAGAAGGCATGAGACAAAATTTTTGCCAAGAAAATTTTAGAAATTATGCAACTATATCGTTTGGTATGTTATTTCCCAGAAGCAATATTTTATAATTTCTTATTGTTTCATATTTGTTGATAATTTGCCCATAAGGATGTTTTTACTTAGACTGTAATTTGCCCCAGACCAGACCAGACCAGACCAGTCCAGACCAGACCAGTTCAGACTAGACCAGACCAGACCAGACTTGGATAGTTATAAAAATACAAAGAAACCAGACCTTACCAGACCAGACAAGACCAGTTCAGACCAGACCAGACCAGACCAGACCAGATCAGACCAGACCAGCAAATTACAGTCCAAGTAAAAACATCCTAAGTCATCATGTTTTAGCTGCATGTGTTATATATGATATGCATTTCCATTTTTACATTACTTTGAGCATTTCTATCAATAGTTTGTATGTTGTAGGATTACACATGCTTCTCTAGATTACAGAACTTGAATTTACTGTTGCCTTCCAAACATGAGCTCAAGTGAATTGCGCAAAACTGTGATTCTGCAATTGGAACTTAGAGCAATAGTTGATACGAGTGTTGAAACTGTTTCCAATGGCCATGAACTGCCCAAATATAGTTCATATTTATTTAGCAAGTGGAAGAGAAAGAATTGTTTGTTAAGGGCATAATGATGGCGGTGATAGCTCGAATTTGAAGTTGGTTCCTTTCAATTGGGAAGCTATTTTTTTGAAAATTTGCACAATTTTTTAGGCCTAAAAATGCATGTTTTTTCAATAAATAATTTAACTAACTTCTTGATTTAAATTTAATCTGAAATTCGGTGAACATAATCTACACTTTAGAAAGAACATGATCACCAAATCTCATCAACAAAATCAACTCGGAAGCACCTCAAATTTCATAAAAATGTCCTATTCCTGTCACGACGTCCTGACCGGAACCCCCGTGCAGACAACACCATCAGAGGGTCTTCCCAGTGGAATTTTTTGATGAAATGTTTTTGAGCATGTTCCTCATCAAGTCTAGTTTATTCATACAAAAATTGAGCTCAAAATTCAATCGGGAAGATAGTTAAAAAAATTGTTGAAACATACTGCGTTCTATATATGTACAAAATGTGCTGTAAGAGAAGAGCCGCCACTTGAAGTGGCGGCTTTTGTACTGTAAGTTAAGAGCCGCCACTTGAAGTGGCGGCTTTTGTACTGTAAGAGAAGAGACGCCACTTCAAGTGGCGGCTTTTCTTAACCACGGTTAACCCAGCAGTATTTTGGGAATTATTTTTAACCCAACAGTATTTTGGGAATTATTTATTTAATTAACATTATTTCGAGAAATAACTCGTGAACCCAATCCCATCTCCAGCCCATTTTTTCTTCAATTATACTACTATACTACCGCTGGTTCCAACAACGAAGCCTGCCTTATCGATACAACCGATAGAGTAATGGGTGAGAGGAAACCTGCCTGGCTGCCTTCTTCAAGGTCTTCACCAACAATTTGCAACTCACCTGGTAATTTTGCACCATCTTCCTCTCTTTTCCTATTTTTCTTTTAAATATTCCCCGAGCAAAGAACCAAAAACCAGCAACAAAGGCGAGGCTACCCGATCTCAGTCGGTTCTGGGCAGGAGGCCATCATCCAAGCCATGCCGCCATCTACTTCCAAGCAAGCTCCACCCCACCGCCACCAGTGCTATCGATTATGTAATGTTTTGTGCAGTTGCAAGCTTTCTTTTCATTAGGAGTGGATTTGAAATCCGAGGGACACAGGCCAGATTCTCAATGAATCGTTTTGCACGTACAAATCCACTTAATTCATTTAAAATCCATCCAAACAAAAATCAATTGAAATCCATGGAATATTTGAGGACACCTCTATTTTCATAGATTCCACAAAAATCTGAATTGAGGACACCTATATTTTGATGGAATTCTAAATTCCATTAAAATTCATAAGATTCCAGATTGAGGACACCCCGTAAGTATGCCAGACTTGCTAGTCAATATAATTAGTAATAAACTTATGAAACTTTTTCAATTTTAATTAATTAGTAAAAAGCGAAAAAGGTAATACTTTACCTGACCAGGAATAATTGCCGGTTGCCGGCTAACAAGAGCCCGCTGAATGAGCTCTCTCTATTATAATTACTGGCTATAAATTTTCTTCCATATAAAGGAGCTTTAACCTTTAGTACGTATGGTAAATTACTAGTAGTTACGTATAGTACGGTATGGGGTTGCTCTATTTTTTTTTATCGTAAGGCGCTTATATCATTAAAATAGCAATCAACAGGAGTACAAGAACATGAAAAGGCCGCATGTAACCATCCGCCCATGGCCGAGACTCTGAGTTAATCACTTTAAACAAATCAATATAACTCGCTAGACCGAATTTGGGCAAATTAAAGCTAACGACGCCTACCGTAGACCTTTCAACCTCCAAACCTAATGCAAGAGTTTCACAGTAAGCAAAAGAATAAAAACAAAACAAAACAGACAATCCATGGAAATAAAACCTAAGACAGAGAAAGAAATAAACTCCAGCACTCGAAATCTTAATCAAAACCATCCACTGCAAAACCGGCGGGTCTAGGAGGTCTGACCCGCCGCCTCCCCATTTTTTGGCCCATCAAGCGCCATGTCTTCATCCCCTGAATTCTCTTTAAGCTTGTCCTCCCATATTCTCATGCGCTTAGTCTCTCTTGGTTCTCCTTCCATATCACCCGCTCCTTGGTTTGATGCACTAGCCCCTGTCTCAGCCGATAGCTCCTCTTTGAGTTCAGTCTTCCTCTGCTGTCCGGCGCCCCTGAAGCTTACATAATCTTGTACAAGCCACTTATTATGGCCAGCTAGGCTAGTCTTTGCGCCTCCTCCTGCCCTAAGCTCAACTCCAAAAGATTTTTCAATAATAATTCCTTCCTCATATCGTAACGAGCAAAACTTATCCGAATGCCCAATCACCCCACATATGAAACAGAAATTGGGTAGTTTCTCATACTTGAAATCAACCCAATGTCACTTTCCTTCCTTCTTCAGAGAAGTGCCCTTTTTCAGGGGCTTCCTAACATCCATATAGATTCTGATTCTCAAGAAAGATTTCTTTTTATCTCCATAACTGTTTTCATCAAACTTTATAAAAGAGCCCATAAAGTTCCCAATTCGCTTAGACAACCTAGATAAAGCAATACAGATTATGGGTACTGCTGCACCTTTTGCTTTTGAAAAGTTTGTATTTGAAATGAAAAGAAGTGTTAATATCAATAATTTTGGAATAGAGTAATAGTTTATATATTGAAGCTATGTAACTCGAGCTTTATTCCCTAAAAATAGGTGAAACTTTGTAGTTCATTGTGCTTAATGATAATAACACATTAAATTATAAAAAATATGAATTGGTTGTTAACATAATATGTCCTAAAGTTTGTATATTTTTTTTACTTAAATTATACTACGTAGGAAACATGTTATTCTTATTTCTGCCAGCCCGCCAGCCAGAAGAGCCTGCTACCCTACATAAGCCCTATTAATAATTACTATGAAAGTTTATGATGTTATAGGCATGGACACATCTGCACACTTCATTTGACTGATCATTTTCATTGTCAAGATGTTTATTTTTACCTATATACTGTATAAAAGCATTTATAACATGTAACCCATAGGACACTTTGTTTATGCCCATTCATTGTGACTTAAATAAAAGGACTTCATTTAGAATACATCATATCATTACAGATGACCATGCTCATTACATAATTGAACTGCTTTCAGGTAGTGTTTATGAAAAACAATACTTCATTTAAACCTTTTACAGTTCATGAATAGGAAGTGCAAGGTTTAATTTTTGCTCACCTTAAACCTCAGGTATGACCTTAATCTTTTAATCTTCTAATTGTTTCATTAAAGCATACTGTTGATATTGTACTTCTAAACAATATGATATTCCAAAAGGAATCTCATCTACCTATTTTGTATTTGAGCTTCTCCTTTACACCTTACTCTTGAATGTTGATTGTGCTGCATATGTCTCTTAGCCTATATGTTTCACTATCAATCCTGCAATATAAAAAAATAAAAAAATAACTGTAATAAAATCTGGTCATAGAAATCAAGACTTACCAATTAGTTTGATGTTATTGATTACCCCGTGATGCATATATATCCATCATTCCTGTCGATTTTAATGAATGTTGGCCTCAGCCCATTGTTGAACCACATCAGTGAAGACATGGAAAATATGAGCTCATTACCTTCGTTTAAAAAAAAGCTCATTACCTGTTCATGGAAATTTAAGGTTCACACACCTTTAGAATGATGAGGAACATCAAGTCTATGGCCCCGTAAAAAAAGAGCTCATTACCAATTAGTGGCTTTGTTGTGTGATGTTGCTAAAATCATAGGGCTGTATTAATACTTAAATCTTTAAAGAGCCATTATCATCTATCACAAATTACCCAATGGTTAATAGTATGTTTTCTCCCATTTATGATGACATGACATCTGAATAGACAACAATAGGGGACTACTGTAAACTAAATATTTAATTTAATAACATTTAGCTCTGAAAATTCGTACAATAAAATCTACGAAACTGATTTTCCTTGTTCACTCTGCACTTTGCACGCCAACTCTATGCTGAATTAAAAGGACGACTCTTTTGGACAGCATATCGAGCCACACAATTTTGAGCCACCAAGTTTGAAAAGTCAAAAGTTGAACTTATGGACTGACAGCACTTTATGGAGCCCCGTTCCTGCATTCAATGCCACTCTGAAGATCCAGCTGCTAGCCTTTTGTTAAAACCCACCCAATCTGTTAAAACCCGCCCCATGATCACGATGTAAGTCCATGCTATCCAACCCCGCTCTCTAGAGTCGGGAAGGGCCATGGTCCTTACTAATTACCAATACTCTATCGGCTAATCCTTAACGACTACCGAATACACCCGTAGGCCAATCCTATTCCTAGGATCAATTTATTATTCACTTTATCTTGGGTATCCCTTAAGGCCTACCCCTAGCATCACTTATCCACCTTAGTATCTCTTAAGACTACTTAAGGCTCAACAATTTACAATCCAAACCTTGGATCAATTCTAACATATTTCATTCCAAAACCCCGACTAGTATCATAATACTAGTCGGATAAATTCCAACAAAACTCATTTTCAATTCATAGTCATATAGACAATTTCCAAACTAATTTTCCATTGAAAATATAGTTCATATCAATATACAAAATATAACCTTTAATCACTCATATATCCTTATATGAAGTTTAAGTTATATTTCAACACAATATTTATAATTAATCCCTTCATCAAGCCAATATGCTCATATTACATAATCATACACAATTTATCCTTAAATTTGTATATTATGCTCCTTTATTCATTGACAACAATAATTTCATTTAGGCATTATTAATCATTAATAATACATGAAAATCACATTTAATTACTTTAGGTAATCCTACGAAATTAACCCAAAGATTATAAGCAACATAGTCAGCCATCCTCACCTTATGATGTGCTGCAATAGTTGCCTTCGTTAAGCCCTTCGATCAATCCCCGTTCTAAACCGATTTGAGATGAAAAATCTGGACAGCAGACGAAAGCCGGGCGGCTTTCGTGAAAGGTGGGCGGCTTTCGTGGTCTGCAGCTACGAACAGCCTCCTATACTTGGCGGTTTCCGGCGGTTTCAACTCCTATCGATTCCACGACTCTTCTAAGTTAAATACCACCACTTTATAACATTATTCTACACTTTTAAACGTGTAGAACTTCATGTTTAATCCACCATATGATTTATTAAAAATCATACAACATAAACTAGTTAAAAGAGTAGAAGTTGTGTTCTTACCTCTTCTTCTTGCTCTTTCTTGTTGGGTTTTCTTTCTTGATGCTCCCTCTACCCCTTAGCCTTGTTGAGATAACTCCCTGGAGCTCTTTTTCTCTTGTGTGGTTCGAATGAATGTGATAGAGTATTAATTCTAGAGAGAAGTGAGAGCTAGAGAGAGAAAGTGGGTAATTATATTTCTCAACTTGGAACCCCCTATAATTAGCCCCTTGGGGTCTATTTATAGGTAAAAATGTGGATTTGGGCCCCTAGCCTTGGGCTTAGGAGGCCCATTACAATAATCATGCCTTCTTTGGGCGAAATTGGGCCACTAATGGGCTGTGTACAATACTTTAATAAATAAAGTAGAGAGATGCATTCTGCCCGTACGAAGCCGGGCCGATGCGGTGCCTTTTGGCCGATGCGGTCCCATGGCCGATGCGGTCCATGGGCCGATGCGGTCCCGGGAGTCCATGCGTGCTTCCTGGGCCGGTTTGGTTTCTGGTCGATGCGGACCCACCGGCCGAAGGGGGCCACGTGGGTGTTCTTCTGGCCATCGTTGACTTGAGTATGTGGGCCATGGGGTCCATGCCCATATACTCTATCAGGAGTCCCCCACTCTCTGAGCTGAGGCGAAGCCGAAGCGAAAGGGAGTATTTGTTCCTTCCTGGCTGGCCGTTGCGAGAGCTTGAGGCGCTTGGTGGCCGAAGAGTTTCTGCCTTGATTTTGGATGAAGTGGCTTCATTTGATGTAGACGTAGCGCGCTTGAGGATTCACAGCCTTGGTGCGGCCAATGCGCTCTCTGTGAAGTGTTTTGAGGATGATGCGGCGCGCTTTCCCTTTCCAGTAGATGTGAATTATAGAGAAGCTGGCCTGTTTCATCATTATTTGTTGGGGCCGAAGAGGTCTCACATGCTTTAGTGAGCCGACGCAGTCCCACCAATGCACATAGTCGTTGCGCGCTGTTTTTTGTATTAGTGTTTTAAATTTTTGGGGTCTGTAGCCGATGCGATCCGCAATGTTTTTGAGGTGAATTGTGTCTTGTTATTGGTGAGCCGTAGCGCGCCCTTTTATATTAAGGCCGTTGCGCTCTCTCTTCTTGTGGCCGACACAGTCCCTCCAGCGCATGTGGCCGTTGCAGGCTGGACTTTGTTTTTGGGTTTTTATTTTCTTGGGCTCTTTAGCCGATGCGATCTGCAATGCTATTGAGGTGAATGTTTTCTGTATCGAATCCTCCGTGTGTTGAGGCCGTCGCGTTCCCATTTATGCTGTTCTCCTTTTTCTGTAGCCGATACAGTCCCCCAGTCCCCCACTCCTTTGGCCGAAGAGTACTTGAGGCACAAGGGAGTCATGGTGTACCCAAGCCGATACGATACCTTTGCGCTAGTCGTGAGTCCAACCCTTAGGCGAACCTGTCCAAGGTAACCCTGTGGGAGAACCCTTGGACGAAGGCCGCAATACCAGGGTCATCATCGAACGATGTGCGCGTGAGTGGACGTAGCGGTACTTGTGGTTCTTGGGGTTGCTTTGGGGCCGTAGCGCGTTTCGCTGATGCGTCCATGCCTTTGGTAAAATTGGGCCGTAGCGGGTTTCTCCTTGTTTTGAGTGAGTAGGCCGGTGCCTACCCTAGTCTCGGGGCCTGTTGGGCCGCAGCGGTTGCCCTAGAGTGGAATGTGAAAAGACGGGCGTTGATTGGTTCTAGAAGAGGTGCCGCTGGGGTGGCCAATTGGGGGTTGCCACGTGTGGTGACCGTTGGGGGGGGGGGGGGTGCCTATAAATACCCCCAACTCCGAAGCCATTCCCTCATTTGCCTTTTGCTGTTTGTCGAATTGCTGCCCAATTTTCTAGAGAGAGAAAGCTCCCGAGGTTTCTTCAAGTGTTCATCAACCTTCCTTCGGATCTTCAAATCTTTAAGGTCAGATTCTTGCCTGTTTCTTCTTTATTTTCTTATACTTTGCTTCCTAGGGGGTTAGATCTAGTGTTTGTAGGGAAACCACTTTGATCCGAAAAACCACCCTTAGGAATAGGTGTAGGTGTTATGCCGTTCTCTAACGGCCGTAGCGTTCCCTCCCCCATTGATTTGACAGCTTCTTTGGACGAGTCGGATTGGCCTTTTGACGAGGACGATACGTCCCCTGGAGTTGATCTTCGACTGATTGAAGCCTTCGAGATCGAGATGGAGAATACCACCGACTACCGCACCTCTGTAGATGAGGAGAGAATGAGTGCCGACGCGGGAGCACGTAGTTCTGGTGAGGACGAAGCGACATCTTGCTCGCCTCTGAGGGGGGATGAGGCATCCTCTTCTGCCCACATCCCTTGTCCTCCGCCGATATCGTCAGTAGCGGGGGAAGGCCCCTCGGCTCCTAAGACGAAAAAACCGTATCGGCGGAAGCAGCGTAAGGGAGTACCGCAGGGGTTTTCACAGTTAGATCTCAGCAACTTGTATATTATTCGGCCGGAAGGGACCCTCGGTGAGTATCATGTCGCCCAGTTGTATGTGGGGCCATATGGGCGGGTTCGAGCGCCGAAGCCGACGGATCATGTGCTGAATCCCCCACTGGATTATTTCGGGATTTATCCGATGAGCTTTGTGAAGGGTCTGAGGTTCCCCCTTCATCCCTTCATAACGGAATATTTGAACATGGTGGGCCTCCCTCCGGCGTTGTTGACCCCAAATAGCTATTCTTTGATCGTTGGCTTCCTGATCCGGTGCGCTGAGTTGGGCATCTCGGCGACGATGGGTTTATTTATGAATCTGTATAGGATAGGCCGAGGGAGCCACCAGAATTGCGCCGGTTATGCAGCCCTGCAGCAGGTTCCCAAGAGGAGGACGTTCACAGATCTGCCTTCGTCCATCCATGGTTGGAAGGCGAAGTTTGTTTTTGTTACCCTGGGCCGAGGCGGGTTCTTCCCGTCCATTGGTCATGACGGCATGTTTGAATTGCACAATCCCCCTTGGAACGCTGAAATAAGTAACCAAGTGGAGGCTTTTATCAAGGGCGGGCCGAGGAGTATAAAGACATATGTGACGGAGTATAAGATGGCCGCCCTTGGCTTCGTGAGGTACTATTGTCCTGGTGATGTGGACGATGGCTTCTGGCCGAAGATCACCGGTTGTTATGAGCAGGCCGATGGGCCCCGTCTTGGTGTTCCCGCTGAAGCCGAAGGTTGTCCTTCAATTATTCACCCTTCTCGTAGCTTTTTTAGTTATTGCTTTACTGATGTTCATTTGTTTTGTGCAGGTTTTGTTATGGACCGCGTATCTTTTATGGCTCGAGCTGCCAAGAAGGCCGATGCGGAGCTTAAGGCTGCCCGAGCTGCCGAGAAAGCAAAGGCCTCTGCTGGCGGTTCTCAAGGAGGGGGCGAGGTCGTTAAGAAGGCTGCTCCCAAGAAGAAGAGAGGAGCCGATGAAGGCCAGAGAACGTTGGCCGAAGCGGGTCTGAAACCACAGGCCCCAAAGAAGCCGAAGAGGGTTCCAACGGCTGATGAGGCCGGCGCTCCTTCTTCTCAGGCTGTCGTGGACGTCCAGCCACCGGTGGTCCCTCCCGCGAATGAGCCTCCTTCCTCGGCCGTGGTGGCTTCGGCTTCCCGCGTGCTTCCCTCTACGGCTGCTGCTGCCCGTCTAGAGGAGGCCCTTGCCAAAGGGACGTACGAGGTAACAGTGCGTTACCCTGTGAAGGGCGGTCTTTTTAACGAGACCGTCAGTGGCGACGATGTGCTTGCCCAGGCTATGCCTGAATATGACCGACAGTACCTCAGCCGGCAAGGCAAGCATGTCCATTTGTACGATGGGGGTTTGGACTATGTCGTTCAGGTAATTTCTTTTCCTTGTGATTTCTCCTTTGATCTTTTTGTTTTTCATCTTTTGATTTTGACTTTTCGCTTCGTCCAGGGTGCCCTTATGCTAAGGGAGCAACACTGGAGGCAGGAGGCTGAGATAGAGCGCCTGAAGAAGGTGGAGGAGAAGGCTGTTTCGGTCGATGAGGCCCTCCAGGACTTGAGGGACAAGGCCAAGGCTGCGGAGGATGAGATGAAGCTCCTTCAGCTGCGTCTTGATGAGGCCGAGGCGGCCCAGAAGAAAGCCGATGAGGCTGTTGCCGCTGCCATCCAAAGAGCCGAGGAAGCGGAGCGGCTCAAGGCTGACACTGAGAAGGCCGCTGAGAAAGCCGTTGCTGATTTCAAGGCCGAGGGATGGAAAGCCGAAGATCAGATCCCCTTCTGCTACGAAGTGGTGGCCGAGAGGCTCACTGATTGGGTGACAAAGGACCCTGCCGGCGAGGACTTCTGGATGAACGAGACGCGAGCCTTCTACAACTGCGGCCAATACAGGATGCAGAGGCTGATTTATAGGAAGCTTCGTCGTCGCTTCCGGAAGATGAGGCCGAGGGGTTTGAGTCTACCCCGGCGGATGAAAAATCCTGATGAGGATATGAAGCTCCCCCCGTCGGAGAGGCAGCCTCCAATCCTTAGTTCGGACGAGGGGGAAGCGTCCTGGAGCGAAAGTGACGATTACCTGCTCGAGGGGTCTGCCGATTCCAAGACCGATGAAGATGATGACGCTGAAACCAGTAGTGGTGGCGGGGAGGACGTCGGCCAGAGCAAAGAGCAAGCCGATGAGGCAGCGTAGTTTTGTAGGCTTTTTTATTACTTTTGTAATTTTAGCATCGAAGTGCATGTAACGGCCGAAGCGCCCACCTCTTGTATCTTTTCATCCATTAATGATAATCTTTTTGTCACCATGATCCCCTCGTCGTCTTTGTGGTTAAGTATGTTTGCTCTTGTAAAATTTTCTAAGTGTCAAGGCTCTGTCTCGAGGTTGTTGGCGTCTCTTGATTGAGACGTAGCGATTTTTCCGCCTTTATTGTCCTTTGGGGCCGATGCGTCTCCTCGTCCCTTTGTGAATTTTTATTTTCTCTTTGGCCAATCTTGTCCACGCCTCAAGTTTTGGGGCTTAGTCTTGAAGTGTTGAGGACGAAGCGGTACCCCGATATAGAATGGTAACGCATCGTTTCTCTTGTAGTGCGACTTAGAAAATGTTCTAAGTGTCAAACTTGCCTCGATGGAGCTGTTTTACCTTGGTTCGTTCACTTGGGTTTTGCTACGCGGAGACGGTGCGCCCCATCGTCCGAGTAATGGACCGTGGTTTTGTATAACCGAAGCCGAAGCGATTTCCTTTTGTGAAGCTATGGTTGGAGCCGAAGCATGCACCTCGGATCTCTGTATAGCAAAAACCTGATATGTACTTAGCCGATTTGAGGCTTGGTTGTGGGGATTTTGTTTTTATGCTCGAGGCCGGCGAGTGCACGGTCCGTCGGCTTCCCTCTCTCTTTTTTTTTTTTTTTTTTTTTTTTGGGTGGCCGAAGGGTTACTGTCCCTTCGTCCATGTGCGGTAGTTTGTCCGCTGCGCTCTTCGCGTGAATTAGTGCGAGGGAGTAAATACGCCCTCGGCTTGGTGTGTCAGTGGCACCTTTTTTGGCCTTTCCACGTCTATCGTCGACGAGGGACCGGACTTGGCATCGTCTATTGACGGCCGCCCTTTGTGGTCCTGAGCGAAATTTTACTGACGGGTGGAGTTTTTGTAACCTCAGCCTTAATTCAGGCCTGTCGTCCTGCGGTTTCCGCTCGGACGACGCGGTGTGCTTCTCCGTTTGAAGACGTTGGACCATGCACACAGGTCCTTCGTCCTGCATATCGCCGGCCGATTTGGGTGTTTCACCGCTTGTGCCGATACGATATTTAGGTGCGTTGTTTATTGCAACGGCTTTATAGGCGCGTTGTGGATCGCAACGGCCTTAAGTGCGTTGTGTATTGCAACGGCTTTTGGGTGCGTTGTTTATTGCGACGGCTTTTGGGTGCGTCGTTTATTGCGACGGCTTTAGGTGCGTTGTTTATTGCAACGGCTTTGGGTGCGTTGTTTATTGCAACGGCTTTGGGTGCGTCGTTTATTGCGACGGCTTTAGGTCGCATCGGACCCGGGTGATTGCACCGCTTAGGCCGATGCGGTCCTTAGGTTTCCCTTGGCTCAAATCTTAAAAGATTGGATGAAACATGAATTTTACTCAATAAGTGGCGCTAGGCCGAGGGTGTTTTATTCAACCAATAAGCCGAGGGGTGGGGGACGTTGCCCGCTTCACCACTTCTCGAGTCATTGGTAAAATTTCACCAGGTGGTGTACATTCCACAATCGTGGTACATCTGACCCATTAGGGTTCTTTAGTTTATAAGTGCCGGCTTTGACGACGGCGCTGATGATGTAGGGCCCTTCATATTTGACGGCGAGCTTCCCTCCTTCCATCGGCTTGCTTGCTTCCCTTCGGCGGAGGACGTAGTCCCCCACCTGGAATTCGCGAGAGCGGACCTTGGCGTCGTAGTAGGATTTGACTTGTCGTCTGTAGTTCTCTGCCCGAAGGTAAGCCATCTCCCGTCTTTCATCAATGAGGTGCAAGTCAATCTTCATGGCTTCCTCATTGGCTTCGGGGTCGTATTGTGTGACCCGTCGGCTGGGGAGGGTGACTTCAGTGGGAGCCTTGGCTTCGAAGCCGTAGCACAAGGAGAATGGTGTCTCCCCGGTGGCCCTCCTCGGCGTAGTGCGGTAGGACCATAGGACGTTGGGGAGCTCGTCGACCCAACTTCCGCCTTCTTCTTCGAGTTTCTTCTTTAGCCCCTCCAAGATGGTTCTGTTGGCGTTCTCAACTTGCCCGTTGGCCTGAGGGTAGGCAACGGAGGAGAAGCGGTGCTTGATACCCCATTCTTGGAGGAGGCTTTGGAACGGTTTGGCCTCAAACTGGGTGCCGTTGTCTGATATGATCTCCTGAGGCACGCCGAAGCGGGTGAGGATGTTCTTGTAGACGAACTTTCGACACCGCGCTCCGGTGATGCTTGCGAGTGGTTCGGCCTCGACCCATTTAGTGAAGTAGTCGATGGCGACGATGATGTATCTGTTGTTGCCCGCGGCTCTTGGTAGCGGGCCGACGAGGTCGATGCCCCATCTGGAGAATGGAATGGCAGTGCTGACCGGGGCGTAGTTGACGGCTGGTCGGCCAGGTGCCCTTTGATAGTGTTGACATGCGCTGCATTTGCGGGCGACCTCAGCACAATCACGCGCCATCGTCGGCCAGAAGTAGCCTTGGACGACGAGGCGGCGCGACATGCTGAAGGGCCCCTGATGTGATGAGCATACGCCGCAGTGGACTTCTTCCATGGCAACTTCGGCCTCATTCTGGTGTAGGCACCGGAGGAGGGTGCCGTTGTATGATCTCTTGTAGAGCTTGTCATCCTCAATGACATAGCTTGGGGCCCTGAGCTTGGCTAGTTTGGCCCTCTCCTCGTCTTCAGGTAGTGTGCCGGAGGTGATGTAGGTTGCGATGTCAGTGATCCAATCCTCCGGCTGGTGTTGTATGGAGAGTATAGGGCTAGCATGAATGCTTGACATGCTCAACTCCTCCACCTTAGCTATCTTGGAGATGTGCTCAGGGGTGTCGGAGCTGAGTTTGGAGAGTATGTCGGCCTCGGCGTTCTCCGCCCTTGGGATCTGGGTGATCTCGTAGGTATCGAACGCCTTGAGCAATTCCGCAGCGGCCTCCTTGTATTGCTTCATCCTCCCTTCTTTGGCTTCGTAGGAACCCTCCATTTGGTTCACTACTAGTTTAGAGTCGCATTTGATTCTGATGTGGCGCGCTTTGAGGCCGGCGGCCAGTCTGAGTCCGCTGAGGAGCGCTTCATACTCGGCCTCATTGTTGGATACTTTGAAGTTGAAGCGGATGGCGTAGTACGCTCTGAAACCTTCCGGGGAGATGAGGACGACACCACCCCCACAAGCTTTGGTGGCCGAGGACCCGTCCGTGTAGAGGGTCCAGGCTTCGTCCGATTCAGCTCCTGTGGTGGTAACGGCCGTCTCCCTTGCCGTGCACTCTGTGACGAAATCAGCTAAGGCTTGCCCTTTGATGGATGGCCTCGGCTTGATCTCAATCTGGTACTGGCTCAGGAATATCGCCCATTTGATCATCCTTGGAGAGCTGGTTGGGCTCCTCATGAGGGCGCCCAACGGCTGATGTGTGAGGACGTGGACGGGGTGAGCCTGGAAATAGTGCCCCAGCTTCTTCACTGTGTGGACGATGGCCAGCACCGTCTTCTCAATAGGGGAGTACCTGAGCTCGGCCTCCCGCAACGTCTTGCTGACGTAGAATATTGCCTTTTGCACCCCGTCGTCCTCCCTGATGAGAACAGAGCTAATGGCCGACGTGCTCACCCCTAAGTAGAGGAAGAGAGTCTCGCCGGGTTGGGGCTTGGATAGGACGGGTGGGGAGGCGAGATATTGTTTCAGCTCTTCAAAGGCCTGTTGGCACTCCGTCGTCCATTTGAAGCTGGTGGCCTTCCTCATTATTTGAAAAAAGGGGAGAGACTTCTCAGCGGATTTTGAGAGAAAACGGTTCAGGGCCGCGAGGCGTCCCGTCAGCCGTTGCACCTCCTTTATGTTGCGGGGCGGCTCCATGTTGATAATGGCTTGTATCTTTTCTGGGTTTACCTCGATGCCCCTTCGGCTGACCAGGTACCCCAAGAATTTACCTCCCTGGACGCCGAAGGTGCACTTCTTCGGGTTGAGCCGGAGGTTGTACCTCTTCATGATTTCGAAGATGCCCCGGAGGTCGTCGGCATGAGTTGTGGATTGTTTGCTCTTGACGATCATATCGTCGACATATGCTTCCATCGTCCGACCTAAGACTGCTCTAAAAATCCGGGCTACCATCCTTGTGTAGGTGGCGCCGGAGTTCTTGAGCCCAAAGGCCATGACGAGGTAGCAAAAGATTCCCTCCGGGGTCATAAAAGCAGTCTTCTCCGCGTCATCTTCATGCATGGATATCTGGTGGTACCCTCTGAACGCATCGAGGAACGACATCAACTCGCACCCCGCCGTCTCATCCACCAACTGATCAATGTTGGGGAGAGGGAATGGGTCCATCGGGCATGCCTTGTTCAGGTCAGTGTAATCAACACACATTCTGAACGTAGGCGGCTTTGGGGCGAGGACGACGTTCGCCAACCACGTGGGGTACTTCACCTCTTTGATGTGCTTGATGGAGAGCAGCATGGCCACTTCGGCCTTAACAAATTCCCTCCTGTCGGCTGAGAGGTAGCGCTTCTTCTGCTTGATGGGGGAGGAGGCCGGGTCGACTGAGAGTCGGTGTGTAATTACTTTTGGGCTGATGCCCGGCATGTCCTCTGGTCCCCATGCGAAGACGATGGCGTACGCTCTCAGGACAGAGAGGATGTCCCTTCGGATCTGTTGGGGGAGCTGTGTCCCAATCTTCAGCGTCCGTTCCGGCCGGGAGACGTCCAACGGAACATCTTCCACGTCTCCGACCGGTTCGGCCTTTTGCGTGTCTTCTTGGGCCGAGGCGGTGGTGATAGTGTCGATCCGCTCCTCGGCCTCATTGATCTTCCTTGTCAGCTTCAGGTAGCAAGCCCTGGCTATCTTCTGATTCCCTCTGGCGTAACCGACGCCGTCCCTGGTGGGGAACTTGAGGCATAGATGTCTTATGGAGATGATGGCCTCAAGGTCCTCCAAAGCCGGTCGTCCCCAGATCATGTTGTGGGCGCTGTCCAGGTTGACAACCACGAACTCCATGTCAATCTTCGCCTGACAGGTACCGTCACCGACCACAACGGGAAGCACTATCGTGCCCTCGGCGTCGATAGAGTCCCCGGTGAAGCCGGATAACGGAGTCCGTATCGGCCGGAGCTCGGACTTCTTCAATTTCAGTTGTCTGAAGGTGTCAACGTACATCACATTGACAGAGCTGCCAGTGTCGATGTAGTTGCGGTGGATGATGTTGTTGCCAATCTCGCATTTGACGACGAGGGCGTCCCTGTGGGGCAAGGGGCCGAAGGGGAGGTCCTTGTCGGTGAAGGTGATTGCCTCCACGTTCCGTCGCTTCGGCTGAGGGGGGGCGTGGGTCACCTCACCAACGTATAGGGACTGAGCCCATTTTTTCCGTTGGGTAGCCGAGTCCCCCCCCCGTGTTCCCGCCGACGATGATGTGGATGTGATGCTTCTTCTGGCGGGGCTCCTCTTCGTCCTCATCTTCACTGAGGGCGCCGATCTCCCTCTTTTTCCCGGAGGATCCTTCCCCCCTTTTGCCAGGGTTAACCCAAGTGTTACTCTTGGGGGCACCCTTGACAAATTGGGAAAGTTCCCCCTGTCGGACGAGGCCGTCGATGTGCCTCTTCAAGGTGGTGCAATCCTCGGTCTTGTGGGATGTCTGGCGGTGGTACTTGCAGTATGTCCCTCCTTTGTGGACCGCAAATATCTCCTCCTCTGACCTGGGATCCTTCACAATGAGGCCCTGCGCCTCGGCGTGGTCAAGGACGACGCTCACCGGGTGGGTGAGGGGGATGCGTTGTGCCTCCAACTTTGGACGCCATGAACGATCCTCTCTTCGCTGTCCGCCTTGCTCCTGGTGTGCCTTCTTTGGCTGGTGCTGTCCCTTGTTGGCCGGCGGGTGGTGGGGGTTGGACGAGGAGTCCTTCTTCTGTTGCTTCTCCCCACCCTTCTTCTGGTTCAGGAGCTCGTCGGCATCAGCGTGCCTATCTCCGCGTCGGAGCGCCGCGAGGTATGACCGCGGCGGCTCCGTGAACAAGCTCCGGGCGAAGTGGCTCGGCTGAAGTGCTCCACGGAGGAAAGCCAGGAGGGTGCGCTCATCGGCTCCTTCGCATTCGTCCGCCTCCCTCGTCCAGCGATCGAGGAAGGCTCGGAGCGTCTCCTCCGATTGTTGCTTGATGGTCAGGAGATGAGCGAAATGCTTCTTCGCGCGCTTCCTCCCGGCAAAGTGGGTGAGGAAGCGTTGAGCAAGATCCTGCCATGAGTCGATGCTCCCCTCCGGAAGATTGTTGAACCAGTCGTACGCTGGTCCTTCCAAGGTGGATAGGAACCAGCGACACATGTACTCCTCCGAAGCGTTGGTCATCATCATATTGTTCTGATAACGGGTGAAGTGCTCCTGGGGATCAGTGCGGCCGTCATATGGCTTGATCGGATTCCCCTTATACTTCTCTGGGATGGGAGCGGAGAGCACCCTCGCAGAGAAGGGGGTTCTGGTCCGTATCTGGATGACGGGCTCATCGCGCCGGTCAGCCAACTCCCTTTCCAGAGCACTGACCTTGCTCAGGAGCGCGTCGTAGTTGGGATGCTGGGATGTGTGGGCCGATGCGCGCCCTGCGGCCTCTCGGGCCTCCATGTCTGCGAGGCGCTTCTCCAGGCGGGCGATGATCTCGTCCCTCGGGTCCGTGTTGGCCGCAGCGCCACCCAGCGGGGCCTGGATCCGGGCCGCGTGGGCCAGGTTGATCTGATGACGCGCATCATCATCATTCAGTTTTCCCTTTCCTTTGTCTTGTCGGGGCCGATCCGTTGTCCGGGAGACGGACCCGAAGCTTTCCTTTGGCGACCCCGGCTCGCGGCCACCCAACCGACCCGCCACCCCTCCCGTAGGTACCCGACGGCTCGCGATGTCACCCAGCCTGTTGAAGGCTGAGATTTTACCGCGAGGTTGGGCCGGTGTATCCCGGGTAGGAGAGGCAGTGTGGGAATGGGTGTCCACGGCGAGGACGTCCTCGTTGTCACCGAAGAAGGTGACGCCTTGTGGCCGAGGCGGCGGTGGTGGCACCGTCGCGACTTCCCCAGTCACGGGAGTGTTGTTCTCCCCTGTCTTTGCGACGAGTGCGCTGACGACGTTGGGGTCCTGGAGAATGCTTGCGACGATGGCCGATAGTGCGGTCGGGTTGATCTGGGGGGCAGCAGGGTGAGAAGCCTGCTGGCCCGAAGCGCGATCAGCATTGCGCCTGTCCTCAAGCCCGATGCGGGCGTCTGGGGCAGTCTTGTTGAGCTGGACGCGAAGGTCAGCCGTGGTGTGCTCGATCTCCTGAGCGTTCTCATCCTGGTTGATGAAGTCATTGGGGACGTTGTCAGCAACGTTTCCCTGCCCTTCCTGGTTCAGAGGGGCATTCCTTCCGGTGTTCTTCGATCTAGTCCTTGTCATAGCTAGTGGTAGTGTCTGGTAGCGACGAAGGGTACTCACTTGATCTGTTCTAAGCTCTCAATGAAAGCACCAAATGATAGAGTATTAATTCTAGAGAGAAGTGAGAGCTAGAGAGAGAAAGTGGGTAATTATATTTCTCAACTTGGAACCCCCTATAATTAGCCCCTTGGGGTCTATTTATAGGTAAAAATGTGGATTTGGGCCCCTAGCCTTGGGCTTAGGAGGCCCATTACAATAATCATGCCTTCTTTGGGCGAAATTGGGCCACTAATGGGCTGTGTACAATACTTTAATAAATAAAGTAGAGAGATGCATTCTGCCCGTACGAAGCCGGGCCGATGCGGTGCCTTTTGGCCGATGCGGTCCCATGGCCGATGCGGTCCATGGGCCGATGCGGTCCCGGGAGTCCATGCGTGCTTCCTGGGCCGGTTTGGTTTCTGGCCGATGCGGACCCACCGGCCGAAGGGGGCCACGTGGGTGTTCTTCTGGCCATCGTTGACTTGAGTATGTGGGCCATGGGGTCCATGCCCATATACTCTATCAGAATGCCAAGATAGGAGAGCATCTCCATCCATCTAAGTCAACCCATAAAACAAAGGGGTAGGGTCATGGTGGGTGTGGTTTTTGTCTCTAGGAGGTTTCCTCCTTCTCTTGTCCGCACCACCCCATCCCTTGCTGTCCCATTTGGTTAATTAGAGTGTCCAACACATGTAGGGAAAGACTCAAATGGGTGTAGGAAGTTCCTCCTACTTATTCCCGCTATTTCTGGCAGGTTGGGTCAAAATAGTACTCGGGTTGTCCGAATATTTTTATCAACTTTAGTTGGCACTTTATTTGGGTTTCTATAATTATCACGATGACCCAACTAAATATTTGGTAGCCCAGTCACATATACTGGACCCGATAAATAATTTAATTAATCGCACATTAAATAAATATGCCAATCAATTACATGAATTTTATTTGCTAGGAAATTCGAATACATATCAAATTCCAAATTCAAGTACATTCGGGTGCGGTGTCACAAGTTCACCCCCCCCTTAACGGGAATTTCGTCCCCGAAATTCGCAAATGCTTATTCAAAAAGGAATGCATACTGTTCCTTCATCGAGGCTTCTGTTTCCCAAGTTTCTTCTTCAACTCGGTCACTTTTCCAAAGGATTTTAACCATTGGGACTTTCTTGCTTCTCAGCTTCTTTACTTGCCTATCAAGTATCCTCACCGGTCGTACGACATTGTTCAAATCCTCACGTATTTCTACGGGTGGTTTCTCTAACACGTGAGACGGATCCGACACGTATTTCTTTAGCATAGACACGTGGAACACGTTATGTATCTTCTCCAATTCTGGAGTCAACTGCAATCGGTATGCTACGGCCCCAATTCTTTCAAGAATCACAAATGGCCCTATGTAGCGTGGGTTAAGTTTCCCTCGGCTTTGAAATTGGATGATTCCTTTCCAAGGTGAAACTTTCAAGAATACCTCATCTCCCACCTTAAACTCTAAGGCCCTCCGACGCTTATCGGCATAGCTCTTCTGTCTATCCTGGGCCGCCTTAAGCCTTTCGCGAATCATCTTCACTTTGGACTTGGTAATCTCCACCAATTCCGTGCTCTCGAGTTTGGCCATGCCAACCTCATCCCAACACAAAGGTGTACGACATCTCCTCCCATACAATGCCTCGTATGGAGGCATGCCAATACTCGCCTGATAACTGTTGTTATAGGCAAACTCCACGAGTGCTAAATGGTTGTCCCAACTCCCTTGGAACTCCAATGCACAAGCTCTCAACATATCCTCCAAAATCTGTATAACTCTCTCGGATTGTCCATCCGTCTGTGGATGAAAAGCAGTGCTGAATTTCAATTTCGTTCCCATAGACTCTTGGAGCTTCGGCCAAAATCGTGATGTGAATCGTGGATCCCTGTCGGACACAATGGTTATAGGAACCCCATGTAGCCTCACGATCTCATCCACATACAATTTGGCTAACCTCTCAAGTGCATAGGTAGTGTTGATAGGTAGAAAATGTGCACTCTTCGTGAGCCTATCAACCACAACCCATACATCATCATAATTCCTCACGGTCCGTGGCAGTCCTACCACAAAATCCATGGTCACGTGCTCCCATTTCCATTCTGGAATGGAAAGTGGCTGCAATAACCCAGCTGGATGCTGATGTTCTGCCTTAACTTGCTGGCAAGTAAGGCATTTACTGATGTACTCGGCTATTTCTCTCTTCATACCAGACCACCAGTAACTTTCTTTCAGATCACGGTACATTTTCGTACCTCCCGGGTGCATAGCATACGCCGATGAATGAGCCTCCTCTAAGATGGACTTTCGGAGCCCCTCATCCGATGGTACACACACTCGGTCACGAAATAATAAGAGACCATCATCTCTTTCCCTGAAGTCCTCCACTGGTCCCGCTTGCATGCGTTCCCGGATCCTCATGATTTCCTCGTTAGTTTCCTGACCCTTCTTGATCTCATCAAGCAAAGTAGGTCTCACCTCAAATCGTGCCAATAAGGCTCCATTACTGGATACCTCCAGTTGGGCTCTTGAAGCCCTCAAGTTAGCTATCAATGCCCCAGATGAGCTCTTCTGGCTCAAGGCATCTGCCACCACATTGGCCCTGCCTGGATGGTACTCGATTACCAGGTGGTAGTCTTTTATCAACTCCATCCACCGTCTCTGCTGATCGGGCTAAACTTGCAAGTATACAAGTGCCGATGTAGTAATAAAATACCGGTAAATACCGGGTCGATCCACAGGGAAATGGTTGATATTATAAAGTCGAGTATTGAATGCAAGCAATATAAATGATATAATTTTTCAGGAACTTTGTTCTTTGAGATTGATTTAAACAAGAATGAGAATTACTAAGGCAATCGGGATTCACCTAAATGCTTTAATAGTTATTTAATAATAGTTCTTCCCCAATAATTATGAATACGATGTCGCTAATATATTCTCAACTCCGGTTAAGGCAGCGAGAACGTGGTTTTCGTTACGTGTAAGTCCCGTTACGGCTTACATTCATCTACCGAAAACCCCGTTGAATATCAAGACATCACACCCGTATCATATAAGACCGGATATATTTCTATTCTCGGTACTATATATGTTTATCCTTTAATGTTCATAGTTTAGACTTCAACGTTAATTGCAAGCATAAACTAAATTTAACATACTTCTATGTTGTACACCACAGTCATAAACAATCAAAATATAAAGGATAAATCACAATTTATTGGTTCAGAACTTTTATCAAACACCTAGTATGCATAGAGGTTCATCCCTAGCCTTAGCTAAGAAATTAGCCTCTAATGCTCATATTAATCACAATACAATATTGAAATGTAATGGAACATGAAATTACAAAGGAAATAATACCTAAACACCAATGGTTTTGGAGGTTGAAGTTTCCCCCTCAAGAACTTGAAGAACAATAGCAAAAACAAAGTATAAAGACTAAGAATTAATCTATGGAATGGAATGTGTTTGCTTGATGAATTGAAGGCTTTATATAGGCTAAAGAATGGCATCTTTTAGTCTATTCGAGCCCAACAATCAGGTATGGAGCAATATTTGATCAAGAGATGAGGAAGGTGAAGTTTTCCCATCAAAAATCCTCTTGCACGACCTTTTGTTTGAGCTGAAATCGTCCCAACCGGCCCCGGTCAGTCTAGAACCGGCCCCGGTCGCAAACAGGCTCGTTTAGTGCGAAAAAGCCTTCCAACCGGCGCCGGTTATAGGCTGACCGGCGCCGGTTGCAGCGCCCAAAAATGCGCTTCCTTTCTCTTCTTCCGAAATTGATCAAAAAGTGTCGGTTTTTGTCCCAGGATTTTGGGGATGTTCCGCTACGAATTTGGACATGATTTCTTCACCAAAGTTGTAGATAATGAAGTATTCTATCCACCAAAACTTGAATGACGTGATTTTATTCATCCAATCAAACGTTATGGCTAAAACACTGAGAGGTATGCATCCTGAAATCCCACCAGCAACATCTGACTTTGTTGGTTGATTGAGTCTTGTTCCTTTCATATTTTGGCCATGACGTCTTCATAACATTTGTACCTTATTGAGTTAGCATTCACATGAAACTCGAATCGAGTGATTTCGAGTTTTATAGAATACGTTATTCTCAAATTATGGGCAGAACGTCATTCTCTTGGTCTAAAAAGTCGTTCATCGCAATGTTTTATGCTCTAGCTCTCATTCTGGAGGTATTTGTCCGATTTCTCTTCCTTTCTTCAACAAATACTTATAAATACTTATGTTAAACACAAGTAAATGTAACGGCTATCAAATCCCCCCACACTTGAGCGTTGCTTGTCCTCAAGCAATTTCTTCAACTTTGGATGCCATGGTTAGTTTCAACAAAAATATATGAACAAAAATAATTTAATTTTTAAGAGAGGTAAAAACTCATGTAAACTCTTTTATCTTTCTCGGTCCAAAACCAAATTTCTATTAGACACACAAAACTATCATTAGATTTAGAAAAATTACTTATACACTTGAGAGGAGATGAATGGATTGTGACTAGGACTTTTTGGGGTGTAGGATGGCTTTTTGGTGTATTTGACTTTTCAGTATAGAAGTGGATCAGTTGAAATTCTTGAAAGAGATCATGAGTTTTTTTTTCTTTTTTTTTCCTTTTTTTTTTTACTCATTTGAATTGGTTCTCAACAAGCATTTACTGAAAGTCATTTTGATCATCCCAATTTATTTGATGAGATATGAGGGTGGCTTGTTTTCCAAAATGGTTCTTGAATATTTGAGATGTACTTAAACCATTTTTGGACATGGAAGAAGATGATGTTTCCTAGTCACAAGGTTTATTTTGGGAATGGTTTTCAAGAGTAAAAGTAGTGTAATAAATCTAAAAAAAAATGATAGTTTATGTGAATAATAAAAACTTTCTCAACCAAATACCCATTAAAAAGAGAAATATGAAAATTTTACCTTCCTAAAAAAGAATTATTTTTGCACACAAAATTTGTTTAACTAACCATGAAATGCACCCCCCACACTTGAGATACATTGTCCTCAATGTACATTGGAGGATGCAATGGAGGATGAAATCTTCAATAGCGGAATGAGCCGTCTTGTGAGAGTAGGAGATGCATGATACATGAGTTTATATGATGATTTTTTTTTTTTTTTTTGTTTTTTTTTTTTTTGTTTTTTTTTTTTGTTTTTTTTTTTTTGGTTTCGATTATAAATAAATATGAATATGTATGTAACTAGACATATTTATTTGTAATTGAATATGTTGGGTTGCCTCCCAATTAGCACTCAGTTTAACGTCATAGGCCGGACGCAACGTACCTCTCACGTGTGATTGGGCTCCCGAAGACGTTTGACCAATGTTGCCTTTGGGTTGAGCTCGTGCGGATGCCATGAAGTTGTTGGTCTGTTCTTTTTGCTTCCGGCGTGTGTTGGAGGTTCCTCATGCTCAAATATTTGTGCCTTCTTGATGTTCATGATATTTATGGCCATGGAAGGAGTAAAATGATTTGTCTTGACCTCCATGTTTTGAGTTGGGATGGATTGTGTTTTCCATACATGGAATGTTTCATCGTCTCCTCCCACTCTTAGCCTTACGGTCCCTGCTTGTACATCAATGACGGCTGCGGAAGTGGCCAAAAATGATCTCCCAAGGATGATGGGAACTTCCATCTCTTCCATGTCCAAAACAATAAAATCTACCGGGAAGTAGAATTTTCCAACTTTGACAAGGACATCCTCCATGATGCCTATCGGATAGCGGATTGTTCTATCCGCTAATTGCAAAGCAACCGTTGTTGGTTGGAGTTCCCCCACACTTAGCTTTTTAAATAGGGAGTAAGGCATAAGATTTATGCTAGCACCAAGGTCACAAAGAGACCTTACCTCCCCGATTTTTCCGATAGAGCATGGAATAGTGAAGCTTCCAGGATCTTTAAGTTTTGGGGGAAGTTTGTTTTGAATGATGGCACTACATTCCTCCGTTAGTGCCACAGTTGTGAATTCTTCTAACCTCTTTTTGTTGGAGATGATACCTTTAAGAAATTTTGCATAAGATGGGATCTCCGCAATGGCCTCCGCAAAAGGTATGTTGATGCTTAATTTCTTGAAAATATCAAGAAATTTCTTGTATTTCTTATCATCTCCTTTCTTCTTCAATTTTTGTGGGTAAGGGATGGGAGGAACAAATTGAGCCATGATAGGTGGGAGTGGTGTATGTGCAACATCTTCTTGTTCCTCCTGCGTCTTTCTCCTTTCCGGCATCTTGGGGTCCTCCATTTGTCTCCCACTTCTTGTGGTAATGGCCATCACGCTCTCCCGAGGATTGATTTCTGTTGTGGTGGGAAACCGCCCCTGCTCTCTTGTGCTTTTTCCTTGAGCAATTTGCCCAATTTGTACCTCCAAGTTGTGAATAGATGACTTGGTGTATTGTTCAATGTTGTCCATGCGTTGATGAATTTTCCGGTTTTGATCTTCAAACCGGAGATCAAGCTTTGTGAATTGTGAATGGAGATTCCCAATGGATGCCTCCACTCTACTAAAGTTCTCCTCATTTTGGGCTTTTACACTAGCCACAATATTTTGGGTGAGGGTTTTCATCATCTCCTCCATTGTTTGCCCTTGTGAAAACCCGGATGGAGGATTAGGAGGAGGATTATGAGGCCCCTCTTGTGGTTTCCAAGAGTTACCTTGGTTCCACCTTTGTTGATTGTTGGGGTAGTTATTGCCTCCTTGGTATCCCCGATTCCCGTAAGAGTTCATATAATTCACATCTTCAAGAGTTTGAGGTGAATTACCTTCCGGTTGTGCAATATTCTCCACACTTGCTACTTGACTAGCTCCTCCAATCACGGCTTGAAGAGCCGTATGAATAGAGGCTTGAAGATCTTTGTGCATAGCTTGTTGAAAATCAGCAAACCGCTTGTCCAATTCATGAGCTATGGACACCTCACTCACACCGGCTAATTTGACATCTCCTCCTTGTAGTTGAGGATTGGAAGCAATGGATTCAAGGATTCTCAAGGCCTCCGTTTCAGTTTTGTTGCCAATATAGCCCTCCGCTCGGTTGTCTACAATGGCTTGGCATGAAGAGTTCAAACCATTGTAGAATGTATCAATTTGAAGATCAAGAGGAATGCGGTGATGTGGGCATTCCTTCAACAAGGCTTTGAAACGCCTCCATGCGTCTTGGAATAGTTCTCCAACTTGTTGTTTGAAGTTGAAGATTCGTTGTCTTAGCTTTTGAGTCATTGTGGGTGTATAATACTTGGAAATGAAAGCATTATAGATACCTTCCCACGTTGTGAAAGTTGCCGGTGTTTGCTCCAAGAACCATCCCCTTGCCCCCCCTTTCAAAGTATAGGGAAAGCTTTTGAGTTTAAGATCATCCTCGGTGAGACCATGCCTAGGAATTCCTTGGATGAATCCATAGAACTCGGTGATGAAGTTAAGTGGATTCTCCCCCGGAAGACCATGAAATTGAGGCATAGCATTGAAGTAGCTATTTTTCATTTCATAGTCCCGAGCCGCCTCGCTTAGGACAATACATGAGGGAGTGGCGGCAACCACGGGCCTCTTCCTTTCATTGAGTGTTGGCATCATCTTCGCCTTTCGGGTGTATTTGAAGATGTGCTTGCACGTTCTTTCGATTTCAAGGTCAAGAGTTTCAAGGTTCTTAGACCCTTGACTTCTTAAGAGCATACAAACACAATGAATTTTCTGAAAAACTTAACAACAAGAACAAGTGAAATGAAAAGTGTGTATGGTTTTGTTTGATTGACTCTATAACAACAAGCCGTATTTCCCCGGCAACGGCGCCAAAAACTTGATCGGGCTAAACTTGCAAGTATACAAGTGCCGATGTAGTAATAAAATACCGGTAAATACCGGGTCGATCCACAGGGAAATGGTTGATATTATAAAGTCGAGTATTGAATGCAAGCAATATAAATGATATAATTTTTCAGGAACTTTGTTCTTTGAGATTGATTTAAACAAGAATGAGAATTACTAAGGCAATCGGGATTCACCTAAATGCTTTAATAGTTATTTAATAATAGTTCTTCCCCAATAATTATGAATACGATGTCGCTAATATATTCTCAACTCCGGTTAAGGCAGCGAGAACGTGGTTTTCGTTACGTGTAAGTCCCGTTACGGCTTACATTCATCTACCGAAAACCCCGTTGAATATCAAGACATCACACCCGTATCATATAAGACCGGATATATTTCTATTCTCGGTACTATATATGTTTATCCTTTAATGTTCATAGTTTAGACTTCAACGTTAATTGCAAGCATAAACTAAATTTAACATACTTCTATGTTGTACACCACAGTCATAAACAATCAAAATATAAAGGATAAATCACAATTTATTGGTTCAGAACTTTTATCAAACACCTAGTATGCATAGAGGTTCATCCCTAGCCTTAGCTAAGAAATTAGCCTCTAATGCTCATATTAATCACAATACAATATTGAAATGTAATGGAACATGAAATTACAATGGAAATAATACCTAAACACCAATGGTTTTGGAGGTTGAAGTTTCCCCCTCAAGAACTTGAAGAACAATAGCAAAAACAAAGTATAAAGACTAAGAATTAATCTATGGAATGGAATGTGTTTGCTTGATGAATTGAAGGCTTTATATAGGCTAAAGAATGGCATCTTTTAGTCTATTCGAGCCCAACAATCAGGTATGGAGCAATATTTGATCAAGAGATGAGGAAGGTGAAGTTTTCCCATCAAAAATCCTCTTGCACGACCTTTTGTTTGAGCTGAAATCGTCCCAACCGGCCCCGGTCAGTCTAGAACCGGCCCCGGTCGCAAACAGGCTCGTTTAGTGCGAAAAAGCCTTCCAACCGGCGCCGGTTATAGGCTGACCGGCGCCGGTTGCAGCGCCCAAAAATGCGCTTCCTTTCTCTTCTTCCGAAATTGATCAAAAAGTGTCGGTTTTTGTCCCAGGATTTTGGGGATGTTCCGCTACGAATTTGGACATGATTTCTTCACCAAAGTTGTAGATAATGAAGTATTCTATCCACCAAAACTTGAATGACGTGATTTTATTCATCCAATCAAACGTTATGGCTAAAACACTGAGAGGTATGCATCCTGAAATCCCACCAGCAACATCTGACTTTGTTGGTTGATTGAGTCTTGTTCCTTTCATATTTTGGCCATGACGTCTTCATAACATTTGTACCTTATTGAGTTAGCATTCACATGAAACTCGAATCGAGTGATTTCGAGTTTTATAGAATACGTTATTCTCAAATTATGGGCAGAACATCATTCTCTTGGTCTAAAAAGTCGTTCATCGCAATGTTTTATGCTCTAGCTCTCATTCTGGAGGTATTTGTCCGATTTCTCTTCCTTTCTTCAACAAATACTTATAAATACTTATGTTAAACACAAGTAAATGTAACGGCTATCGTCTCTGCCTCATGTTTAACTCTTTCTGAGTAAACACGTACTTCAAGCTCTTGTGGTCAGTGTATATGTGGCATGCCTCCCCGTAGAGATAATGTCTCCATATCTTAAGTGCAAACACCACTGCCCCGAGCTCTAAGTCATGAGTAGGATAATTTACCTCATGTTTCTTCAATTGTCGTGAAGCATAGGCAATTACCTTCCCCATTTGCATCAACACACATCCAAACCCCTGGATGCTGGCATCACTATAGACATCGTACCCCATACCCTGTTTGGGCAAAGCAAGTACCGGTGCCTCGGTCAATCTCTTCTTCAGTTCAATGAATCCTTTCTCACATTTGTCATCCCATACAAACTTAGCTCCCTTCTGAGTGAGCTTTGTCAATGGCGACGCCAAAACAGAGAACTTCTCCACGAACTTTCTGTAGTAGCCTGCTAACCCAAGAAAACTACGAATTTCCTTGACGTTCTTTGGCCTCTCCCATTCGGTGATGGCTTCTATCTTCTTGTTATCCACCGCAATTCCCGATCCCGAAACCACATGCCCGAGAAAGCCAATCTCCTAAAGCCAAAATTCACATTTAGAAAATTTGGCATAGAGTTGCTTCTCCCGTAGTGTCTCAAGAACGAGTATCAAGTGCTCCTCATGTTCTTCCTCACCCTTTGAGTAGATCAAGATGTCATCTATGAACACGATCACGAATCGGTCCAAGTATTTGTGAAATACTCGGTTCATCAAATCCATGAATGCCGCCGGGGCGTTTGTTAACCCAAACGACATAACAAGGAACTCAAAATGCCCATACCTTGTGCGGAAGGCACTCTTCGGTATGTCCTCCTCCTTAATCTTCAATTGATGGTACCCCGACCTCAAGTCAATCTTTGAAAACACGGTTGCTCCTCGTAGTTGATCAAACAAGTCATCAATCCTAGGCAAAGGATACCTATTCTTGATTGTGACCTTGTTCAGTTGACGATAGTCAATGCACATTCGAAGTGTTCCATCCTTTTTCTTCACAAAAAGGACCGGTGCTCCCCACGGGGAGTGGCTTGGTCTAATGAAACCGTTATCCAAAAGCTCTTGCAATTGGGTTTTCAACTCGTTAAGTTCTGCGGGTGCCATACGGTATGGCGGTATGGAGATTGGTTTGGTGCCGGGCTCGACCTCGATCACAAATTCAATCTCCCTATCGGGTGGAAGTCCCGGTAAGTCCTTTGGAAAGACATCTGGATACTTGCATACCACCCTCACATCATCAATGCTCGTCTCTTCCTTTGTTTTGTCTACCACGTATGCTAGATATGCGTGGCAACCCTTTCTCATCATACTCCTAGCTCTCACGGCGGATATGATACAACTATTGGATTTGGCCCGATCCCCCTCGAAGCGTAAGGTTACTCCTTCATCGCCTTCGAGTTCAAGTATCTTTGTGTAGCAATCGACCCTAGCATGATGCTTCTCAAGCCAGTCCATCCCCAGGATTGCATCGAATTCAATCATACTCAGCGGTACGAAATCACACGCCAAGTTTTGGCCCTCCACTTCCACCTCACACGATGGATAGTGGCTATCTCTCTCGATATCTTCCCCTAGAGGTGTGGATACCAATAGGGCTTGAGCCATCGGTACAAGTGGTTCTTTGAATCCCCCGGCAAACGCCTCACTCACGAATGATCGTTGCGCCCCGGTGTCAATGAGGATTCTTGCGTCTCTCCCGTTAATCTTTAGTGTTCCTACATTCATAAGCAATGTAAGACACACTCCCCACTTATTAGACTCATTTCTTAGGTTATAGAGTACCCCAACTATGGTTTGGATGGTCGTCATCTAACGCCCCAACCCAATTCCATCCCGGTTCCCACCTAGAAATCAACACCGTGCCCCAATAAGGGAAAGCCGGCCGCTTTTCATGAAAGCCGGCCGGTTTTCGTACCTTGGCCTCCGGCTCGGAATGTCTGGTTACGTAAGCCAGCCGGTCTTTGCCAAAGCCGGCCGGTTTTTGGTCGCCGAACATTTATTCAATAAAATTCCACCTCAAACCCGCCCGGGTTTCGCAGAAACCGGCCAGGTTTCGGTTAAAAAGCATTTTCCTGTTCCTAACGAACACCGGCCGAGATTTACGAACGTCGGACGACGTTCGTCGCCGTAGGAATTTCAGATTTTTATTTATAAAAGCCGGCCGGTTCTTACGAATGCCGGCCGGTTTTCATTAGCAACGCCTCACACCGGAGACGCTTGAACACAAGCCGGCCGGTTTTTACAAAACTCGGCCGGTTTTCCTCTGCCGAAGGATTTTAGCAAAAATCAAGTACGAAAGCCGGGCGGCTTTCGTCAAAGTCGGGCGCCTATCGTCGCCGTAGAATTTTGCAAGTAATTCGAATGCGAAAGCCGGGCGGCTTCCGTCAATGCCGGGCGGCATTCGCCCCCAGGTGGATATTCATCCACTTCTCCGAACTTGCACATTCCCGGTTGGCTATACAACGTGTACATTTTAACACTTATGTTGTTTACAAGGGAATAACATCAAACGTTCAAGAATTTACCCGCGACGGAGTCCGGGTTAGCACGTGCATCGGCCTCCGTAATCGCATAGACCCTCGCTTGGGTCCTCCCTTGATTAACGGACGGTGCATTGCTTGTGCTAGCCCCACCGTGCCCCATGCTTGCACTCGGTGCTCCCGTTCGGTTCCTGCTCACTATGGTTCCACTGTTTGGTCCGGCACCCACGGCTCGCCCAAGTTGTGGGCAACTCACCTTCATGTGCCCGACCTCCCCGCATTGATAGCATCTCGGGGGATCACGACACTTACCTTGGTGAAGCTTCTTGCAGTTGCTGCACCTTGGTACACCCGAGTTTTGAGACCTCGAGTTTTGCCCGCTTGGGCCTTGGTTCGCCCTCGACGGTGGTGCAGGGGCCTTGAATGAGCCACCTCCCCCGTGGTTCCCCTTCTTGTTAGAACCTTGGGGGCCATGGTCCTCCCATTTTCTTTTCTTCGCCTCCTCGGCGTCTCTTTTCTTCCTCTCTTCCCACTGTTTCTCGCCCTTCAAGGCTTGGTCTACTACTTGGGCAAAAGTCATGTTAGGCAATTGTGTTGCCCTATCACGTATCTCCAAGTCAAGAGCGTCCCAAAAGTGGTTCACCATTCGGTTCTCGTCACAAGCATACTCCGGTATGTAGTCGGTGAGATCCCGGAACTTGTACTCAAGTTCCTTCACTGTCATGTTTCCCCCTTGGGTTAGGAGGGTGTATTCCCTAACCTTCTTGTTCACCTCAAAATCAGAATAATATTGGGCAAAGAACTCCCGTTGGAAGTCCTCCCAAACGACATCCTCCCCATACTTGGTCTTGGTCCCATCCCACCATTTGGACGCCATCCCTTCAAGCAACCTTACCGCGATTCTCAGTTTAAGGTTGGGCGTGATTTGCATGTCAAGGGCTGCTTCATTCAACCTCTTGATCCATTGGGCGGCAACCGAAATGTCCCCGGTCCCGTCAAAGGGTTTGCACCCCAAGTCTCTTGCTTCTTTGATAAACTTGGAGATCCTTATGGTTGGACCTCCATCATCTTGGCCTCCATGTGGTTCCACATGGACTCTAGATGCATTATGACTTCCTCCTCTTGAAGCCATACCCGAAGGTTGCCCCGCTCGGCGCCTTCGGCGTTGTCTCCTCTCTTCACGCTCCCGATGGTATTGTTCGAGCAGCGCCTCAATCCTCCCAAGAGTGCCATTATCGTCACTCTCCCCGCTCACGTTATCATCCTCCCCATCATAGGGGGTTTCCACCGGCTCGGTTTCCGGCCTATAAGTTGAGTCCTCATAGGACCAATAAGTTTCGCTCTCCGTGTCAACGTGACCGTCGCTCACGGTTTGTTGTTGGCCTCCACGGCCCCTTCCCCTTGTCACCCTAGTGGACCCCCGGCTGCCGCGTTCGGATCCACCCGGTACACGGCCCGTCGGGTTCCTCCTAGTGATTCTTCCAATTGGCTCCATTTCTGAAAGAAGTTTAGAATGAGCCATTAGACTCGTATCAAATGTCAAGTGACGGATAGGTACTTAAAGACATCTTTTGGCTCAAATCACCGCCATACCAATTGTTAAGGGTACCATCTTAACAATTAGAGACCTTGCAACTCAAGACCAAAAGTTCTATAAGTACAAAACTTTATGCTCATGGTTTGCAAAAATCATTTTCAAAAAGAATTTTGAAGCTTCATTATGAAGTTTACGGACTAAGGCTCTGATACCAATTAAATTGTCACGCCCCGGACCTACCAGACACGTCAACAACCCGCCGTACAGTACGAATAGTCAACCGCAGTCCAACTCATCCATACTATACTAGGCGTCTTGAATATCATTCACAATAGTACATCCATAAACAAACATAATGTAAAATAATCATTTAAATCAGCGGAAACGTTTAATACAAGTGTTTATGCCACACTTCGGCACCCATGGGCGTACAAGCCCCATATAATTATTCAAAACAATATCCATGAGCATTAATTTAATGTTTTGAAAATAGAACGGAGGAAGCACGAACCACGTCTTCTCTCCCTGAGCTCCCCGAAGCAACGGGCGATGGTAGCAAGCTTTACTCCCTACCTGAAACTATGAGGTGGCCTCCCCCGTGAAGGGGAGGTCAGTACTTGGAAGCATTTGACAAGTACAATGACAACTATACTAAGTATAATCAATGTTTCAACTTCTAAGACCCTCAAAATAGAGTGATATCATAATATAATGATAGTTCTTCTTTAACCCTTATTATCTTCGTAATAAGTTAATTAATTAATTTGTCGGCACACGGCCCCTTCTTATATTTCATTTCAATCATCGTTTACACGACACCGCCCGTAGGTCTTATCATCCTTACGAGACTTGTCACCGCTCTCCGAGGCCTCACCGGGCTCTCGGGCCGGAGTCCAACATCCCGCCCCTGAACTCATACCCATCGTCCCGTAGGAAGGCAAGGTCCATTCGGGGTCCTATCTTATGTGTTACCGCTGTCGAGAGCCTCGTAAGGTCTCCGGTTCGGATTCCACCCTAACCCGTGATCACGATGTAAGTCCATGCTATCCAACCCCGCTCTCTAGAGTCGGGAAGGGCCATGGTCCTTACTAATTACCAATACTCTATTGGCTAATCCTTAACGACTACCGAATACACCCGTAGGCCAATCCTATTCCTAGGATCAATTTATTATTCACTTTATCTTGGGTATCCCTTAAGGCCTACCCCTAGCATCACTTATCCACCTTAGTATCTCTTAAGACTACTTAAGGCTCAACAATTTACAATCCAAACCTTGGATCAATTCTAACATATTTCATTCCAAAACCCCGACTAGTATCATAATACTAGTCGGATAAATTCCAACAAAACTCATTTTCAATTCATAGTCATATAGACAATTTCCAAACTAATTTTCCATTGAAAATATAGTTCATATCAATATACAAAATATAACCTTTAATCACTCATATATCCTTATATGAAGTTTAAGTTATATTTCAACACAATATTTATAATTAATCCCTTCATCAAGCCAATATGCTCATATTACATAATCATACACAATTTATCCTTAAATTTGTATATTATGCTCCTTTATTCATTGACAACAATAATTTCATTTAGGCATTATTAATCATTAATAATCCATGAAAATCACATTTAATTACTTTAGGTAATCCTACGAAATTAACCCAAAGATTATAAGCAACATAGTCAGCCATCCTCACCTTATGATGTGCTGCAATAGTTGCCTTCGTTAAGCCCTTCGATCAATCCCCGTTCTAAACCGATTGGAGATGAAAAATCTGGACAGCAGACGAAAGCCGGGCGGCTTTCGTGAAAGGTGGGCGGCTTTCGTGGTCTGCAGCTACGAACAGCCTCCTATACTTGGCGGTTTCCGGCGGTTTCAACTCCTATCGATTCCACGACTCTTCTAAGTTAAATACCACCACTTTATAACATTATTCTACACTTTTAAACGTGTAGAACTTCATGTTTAATCCACCATATGATTTATTAAAAATCATACAACATAAACTAGTTAAAAGAGTAGAAGTTGTGTTCTTACCTCTTCTTCTTGCTCTTTCTTGTTGGGTTTTCTTTCTTGATGCTCCCTCTACCCCTTAGCCTTGTTGAGATAACTCCCTGGAGCTCTTTTTCTCTTGTGTGGTTCGAATGAATGCCAAGATAGGAGAGCATCTCCATCCATCTAAGTCAACCCATAAAACAAAGGGGTAGGGTCATGGTGGGTGTGGTTTTTGTCTCTAGGAGGTTTCCTCCTTCTCTTGTCCGCACCACCCCATCCCTTGCTCTCCCATTTGGTTAATTAGAGTGTCCAACACATGTAGGGAAAGACTCAAATGGGTGTAGGAAGTTCCTCCTACTTATTCCCGCTATTTCTGGCAGGTTGGGTCAAAATAGTACTCGGGTTGTCCGAATATTTTTATCAACTTTAGTTGGCACTTTATTTGGGTTTCTATAATTATCACGATGACCCAACTAAATATTTGGTAGCCCAGTCACATATACCGTACTGGACCCGATAAATAATTTAATTAATCGCACATTAAATAAATATGCCAATCAATTACATGAATTTTATTTGCTAGGAAATTCGAATACATATCAAATTCCAAATTCAAGTACATCCGGGTGCGGTGTCACATGTTGGGCTCCCAAACCTTGGGCTTGAGAGGCCCAACTACAACAATGGGCCGCTAATGGGCTATTTACAAGCGTTCTAATCCATTAAGGAAATAACAAACGTTCATGCCAGTGAGAAGGCGAGGTGCATGGGTGCACCTCGCTCGTTTCAACGGAAGTCCCTGGATGGTGCTCCTGACGATCTTCTTCTGAGGTGCTCCCTCCGAGGTGTATCATCAGAGGCGATGATTGAGCCAGAGAATCCGTTTCTTTCTTCCGGTTGAGCTTTCTGGTCAGGCCTGTTGGTGTTGGGCCGTCCGTATGTCCAAGAGTATTTAGGCCGAGGGTTCGGGCCCATATACTCTATCAGGAGTCGTCCACTCTCTAAGCTAAGAAGTACCGAAGTGAAAGGGAGTATAGTTGTTTTGGCGCTGATTCCCTTCGAGGTAAACTTGACACTCGAATGTCTTTGGTAGTAGTTTCTTTTTCTTACTTTTTGCCGTTGTGGTCGGGGTGTAGTCCCCCAGTCCCCCTGCTCCTGGTGCCGAGATGAATATCGGGATGAGGAGTGCGGTATACCACTGAGGGCTGCGGTATGATCACATTGTGCCTTGAACCCGAGAAGCCTTCCGCAAGGTAGCATGCGGTCCAATCTTGTCGGAGAAAATTGGGCAAGGCAACCCTGTGGGAGAATCCTTGCCCGATGGTCGTTGGCCAGAGATCGTCACCGTGATGCTCAACTCGAGGGGCACGCTCTAATCACATAGGAGAGGGTGCGACCTGAGGTTGTCTTCTGCCTCTCGTGTGGTGTTGCGGCCTGTCACGGAACTCTTCCGGCGTGCTGGTGTTGGATAGTCGCGTCCATATGTCCACATTAACCCCGTAACTGGTAAGCGAAGTGATCTTTCGGGGAGGGGACCGCAAGTGATAGGTGGCGTTAGGTGAGAGGTTGAATTCGGACGGTAGCGTTGATTGAACTGAGCGGCGTGTGGATTCTTGACACGTGTAGTGACCGTTGGGCGGTCATCATTACCCCCTTATAAATACCGGGTGTTTGCCTTCATTTTTCCATTCTGCTTTTTCTGAGAACGGCCGAGGTACTGCCCAAATCTTGAGAGAGAGAAAACCCGTTGACTGTTATTTGTTTCCTTCAACTTTTCGAGTCCAGTTCTTCACCTGTTCTTAGTAAAAAAAATCATACTTCGCTTGCTTAGGCTTAGATCTTCTATTAGCCAGTAGTCGGTTTTGATCCTTTTAGAGTGGTCGTAAAGTTGTTAGTGATGTCATCCTCAGATTCCCAAAACATATCCGAGTCACCAGAAGTCCTCTCGAAGACACATCAGTCATCCTCTGATTATGACAGTTTCGACGAAGAGCTCAGCCCGATGATGTCTGCGCGTGGAAAAGCGCCTGTGATGGTTGATGCGGAGTCAGAGGATGCCTCTACCACAGGGGACTCGAAGGAGGAAGTTGATTCCAACGAGCTTCAGATCATTGTGTGTGAGTCCGAGTTCTTGCGAGATGCCGATAAGGTGGATAAAAAGGATGCCTCCACTTCGGGCCAGGGGATGTGCCCTTCGCCCATATCCATTGTAGAGCCGGCTAAGAGGTCACGATACCATCATCATGCACCAGCTGGGGTGCCATGGGGATGGTCTCTCGTGGATAGCTCGTTTCTAAAGATTATTCGGCCGGACAATGGGGAGGGTGATATCCTTCTCACTTAAATGTTCGTGGGCCCCCACGGGTTGTGAGGGAGTCGTTGCCCACATATTGTATTCTGACACTATCGAAGGGTTATTTTTTAGCGTTCACGTTCTGCCTGTCTACGGGTCTGACTGTCTGAGGTTCCCCCTTCATCCTTTTGAATATACTGGCCTGCGTCCGGCCCAGCTCACACCGAACAACTATGCACTCATCAAGGGCTTCCTCATAAGGTGTCATCAGTTGAACATTGGTGCGTTTCTGCGGCTTTTTATGAATGTATTCAAGTTATGTCGAGGAGGACATAAGCACTGCGGAGGTTTCGCGAACCTACAATAGCTTCTGGATAGGATGAGTTTCAAAGGACTGCCCTCGTCGATCAAAGGGTGGAAAGTCCGGTTCGTCTATATCTCAGTGGGTGATGAGAATATCAGTCCATCTGACTACTCTAATGTGTTCACGAAGCATATCCTTGCGGGCGAGGTCCGGGATGCCGATATTGCCCCTGTTCTGAGGGAGTTCATTCGAGGTGGGCCACGGGACCTGAACGAGTATGCTTCCGAGGAGAGAGGTGGTTTGTTTCATGAGATTATCGAGGGGTCTGAGTGGGCTAAGAGAGTCGAGCTGAGGTGCTCGAGAACCAAGGTCTGTAACACCCCCTACCCGGCCCAGAAGGCTCGGGCGAGGGAGTGCTACCCGCAGTGCCGGAGCACCAAAGCGTTGACTAACTTTTTTCATTCTCTTTTTCATTATTCCAAAAACACTTTTATTTTAAAAGTGAACTAATAATGATAATAACTTTATCCAATTTTATGTTTGCGGAAGCATTCATATTTTACACATAAAAATTAAGTAAATGTTAAATGTGCTATTACATCATACTAGTATGATACTTACATATTTATTATGCAGACTAAATATGAATATTACTAAATGCAAATGTGACTCTGTGGTGATTGGCAGGTTGCTTCCAAATGCTTTCCTCCTTGAACTCTGTGCCTCATATCGACTAGGTACCTACGCGAAGGACATACAAAATCCAACGCGCTAAGCAAATCTTGCTTAGTGGTGTTCATTCTTTCTCTTTACAATTTAGTGTCAAATATCACATAGTAAATCAACAATTAAAAAAATGACATTTACAAATATACTAAATTGAAAATATAACCTTCACCCGAAAGGATTTTGCCCGTTTGACTTATAAATCTCAAATGAATCCATTTTGTTCCAAATAGATAGCTGTTAGTATTATGAACAAAACTAAGTCAACTCTTTGATTTGAAATTCTTCATAGCTTATAAATCAAAACTAATCTCTCAATATATTCTACAATCAAATTTTCAAATACCATCCTCATTTACTTATATCGGGAATAATACAGATAGATTATGTTGGTTATTTCAAAACGTATAATAATATTTCATTCAAAGTAACTGATTCAATATATAGTCCATTTTGTTCGAATTGAAATAGTTACTTTAATATATATTTTAGGATACATGATATCATGATTAAAACTTTGTTCTATATTTGAACTATTAATACCTTGTAATCTTGAAAGTACGTAGCTTAGATGTGTAAAATCATATTTTTATTCAACGTTAGTCTATCTCGTTGTCTCTCGTATTTATCATTGACTTATTCTAGCATAAACTTTTAATTAGTAAACCACATTCATTTTTCGTCTTTTTATATTTATATCTCTTACTTCATTTTCATAATTCTATTTTCCACATTTTCCCCTTCTTATTCTTTATGCCTCCATTTTCAGAATCCTTATATCTCCATTTTCACATCTTCATATCATAATCCAAGTTCACATGAGCAATATAATAGCTCGTTGTCAATCAGGATTCCATTCGACATTCTTCTTGTCTCATTTAAATTTTGATTTGCTACAATTTCCTCTTTTGCCCATTTTCATTCTCTATTATATTTGCCCGTTTTCACACTTTATTTCTTTTATTAATTTTCTGGAATTCTACTCCTTAATTTAATGGACTGGATAAACGGGACATTCCTCATCTGGTACTGTCCACTCTGTGGCTGCGGACCATCTGAGTAGTATCAGCCTGACTGTTGTGTGGGTCAGGCCTTTCATTTGGGTACTGTCCACTCCGTGGCTGCAGACCCTAAACGATCAAAGTTCAATATTTGGGTACTGTCCACTCCGTGGCTGCGGACTCATAATTTAACGTCATAATTCGGGTACTGTCCATTCCGTGGCTGCGGACCCGTAATTAATCGATTAAATTCTACGGCCGTATTAACTATCCCTATTGGCATGCCAACCTATCCGAATCCAGAAACAAGATTTCGAATTCCATTATTTTTAGTTATTCAAATCTAGCTTGTGTCATTAGTATTATTATAACAATTATTTCTTAATTCACAAAAATATCATTATATAATCCACTAGAGATAATATTTATGTGATAGGTTGAATTTCCCATCATTTCGTTTAATAATATTCAAACGTAAGTCATTAGAGCATATACACATATAGTTTAACTTAACATGTACCAATATATAATTGATTTTAAATCACTTCATAATGTTTATAATAATTAATCCAATCCACTGTTAGTATATATTATATGTGTATTCAGAATTTTCAAAGATGATTAGCCTTCAATGTGAAGGGCGAGGTTCAAATATCATAATATACTCGTATATTTTAAGCTTACATACATGAATTCTCTTAATCCTTCTACTAATTTCGAATTCTAACTTGTTATAATCATATATATAGTTTTAAGTTATCTTTATTTAATATGTTAATAAATACGTTGTTTCCTCATTATCAAGTTGATTTTCAAAATATAATAGCTTGTTCAAAGCAATAGTATATCAATATCTAAATAGAGCATAATGGAGTAATTAAATAACATAAGAGGAACAAAATAATATAACTAAATAATAAAACCAATTAAGAAGTTACAAATTCATTAACAATAGATTTTTAGAATGTAAGATATCATTAAAAATTAGGAAAAGGAATGAACACAGACCTCCACGATGCAAGGTGTAATTTTCTCTCGAATCCTTTCATCCTCAATCTACCATTTCCTTCGTTTTGTTTCTTACGGATGACCCTCCCTCTCTTCAATTCATTTTCTCAAATCTCATTGTTTCATTTTAATTAAGTACTAATAACTAACATTATTTTAGTTTTTGCAGCTCCCATCAGTTCCATGAATGAGCAGGTGTATATTTATAATTGCATGTATTTTTGTTTGCTCGTGCATGGCCTTAGAGACGTGTCACCAACAAGCAGACTGATTTTGTCAATTATATGTACTAAGTATTTTATTTGTCTATTTTTTTATTATTATATTGTTTTTATGCTGTCCCTTTTTGCATGAACTGCATTTACCTCACAGAGAAGTGAAGCCACGTAGCTTTTCCTTTGTCTACTGTTTTAGTTCTTAGCCACACGTCTTTTTAATTTATCAATTTATTAACTCATTATTTGTTTATTGTCATTGAGGTTAAATATCCAATTTTCTAGAATTTTCCTTGTACAAAGGACTGACTCACCCGTTCTTTTTTGTAAAGTCCAAGTTTGACGTACGTTATAACTTCATTATGATCTGATCATCTATTTTCTTTGCACCAATCAGATAATTTTTTTTATTATCAATATTGTAACACCCCGGCCCTTGCAGGACCCTAGGTAGTTACTCCGGACCAATAGTACTGTCCTCACAAATCACCACGAGCCTTTACCGCGCACTTTGTCCTCACTCATGCGCGCCCTGAGAAACTTCCCAGGGGGTCACCCATCCTAAGACTACTCTCGTGCAAGCACGCTTAACTTGGGAGTTCTTGGGTGATGAGCTCCCTTAAAAGGAGATGCACCTCTGTTGGTATGAGTAGTACTATTAATCCATTTATATTAAATCTCAAGTGTTACAATCACCCCCACTTAGGAACGCAACGTCCTCGTTGCGCCCATAAACCAATCTCAATTCTCAATCAATCCCAGAATCTTGCCCTGCTAAGTGCCCGCCCGATATCTAATGGGTCAGCACACGGTCGCAGAGTTGCTCTGATACCACCTGTAACACCCTGGTCCCACCGGACCCGTGATAGTTACTCCGGACCAATAGTACTGTCCTCACAAACCACCACGAGCCTTTACCGCGCACTTTGTCCTCACTCATGCGCGCCCTGAGAAACTTCCCAGGGGGTCACCCATCCCAAGACTACTCCCGAGCAAGCACGCTTAACTTTGGAGTTCTTGGGTAATGAGCTCCCTTAAAAGGAGATGCACCTCTGTTGGTATAGTAGTATTGTAATACCCGAGATTAATATAAGAGGATTAATAGTACTACTCATACCAACAGAGGTGCATCTCCTTTTAAGGGAGCTCATTACCTAAGAACTCCAAAGTTAAGCGTGCTTGCTCGGGAGTAGTCTTGGGATGGGTGACCCCCTGGGAAGTTTCTCAGGGCGCGCATGAGTGAGGACAAAGTGCGTGGTAAAGGCTCGTGGTGGTTTGTGGGGACAGTACTATTGGTCCGGAGTAACTACCTCGGGTCCGGCGGGGCCGGGGTGTTACAGGTGGTATCAGAGCAACCCCGCGACAGTGTGATGACCCGTTGGATATCGGGCGGGCACCTAGCGGGGGAAGATTCTGGGATTTGATTGAGATTTGAGATTAGTTTAAGGGCGCAACGAGGACGTTGCGATCCTAAGTGGGGGTGATTGTAATACCCGAGATTAATATAAGAGGATTAATAGTACTACTCATACCAACAGAGATGCATCTCCTTTTAAGGGAGCTCATTACCTAAGAACTCCAAAGTTAAGCGTGCTTGCTCGGGAGTAGTCTTGGGATGGGTGACCCCCTGGGAAGTTTCTCAGGGCGCGCATGAGTGAGGACAAAGTGCGTGGTAAAGGCTCGTGGTGGTTTGTGGGGACAGTACTATTGGTCCGGAGTAACTACCTCGGGTCCGGCGGGGCCGGGGTGTTACAGGTGGTATCAGAGCAACCCCGCGACAGTGTGATGACCCGTTGGATATCGGGCGGGCACCTAGCGGGGGAAGATTCTGGGATTTGATTGAGATTTGAGATTAGTTTAAGGGCGCAACGAGGACGTTGCGATCCTAAGTGGGGGTGATTGTAATACCCGAGATTAATATAAGAGGATTAATAGTACTACTCATACCAACAGAGGTGCATCTCCTTTTAAGGGAGCTCATTACCTAAGAACTCCAAAGTTAAGCGTGCTTGCTCGGGAGTAGTCTTGTGATGGGTGATAGGGCTGGGCACGGGCCGGGTCGGGGCGGGTAATGCAAAATAAAATGGAACCGCCGGTTCCATTGTACGGTTCGGTCCGGTCCGGGTATTACAATTTTCAAAATAGGAACCGGTAATTACCCGGCCCGTTTGAAACGGGTCGGTCCGGTCCGGGTTTTACGGTTTCTATTCTTATGTCTTGAAATTAGTAAAAACTAACGAAGTTCCAAAAATCAATAATCAATAATATAGGACATTAGCAAGTTTCAAAATAACAACATAGTGGTCCATATATAACACAAGCGAAAAAGTCCAATACTCCATATTTTCTTGTATATAAGTTTCAAACAATTAAATAAATTCCAAAAATATGCAACATAGCCAAAATACATATTTTCTAACATTTGTATTTAAACATGTTGTGTAACATCACATATTAAAGTGATTACTTTTTTTATATTAAATTTTCGGTATTAGCCAAAGTTGACACATACATGGTGGGTGGTAAACACAATTTATATATTTTAATAACAATATAATAAAAAAAATATAACAAAATCATCTTTAACAAATAATTAAATTCCATAGATAGGAATAATTCAATAACAATAAAAAGTAATAAGATATTTATAAAACATTTAATCAATAATTTGAAAACAAAAGGATGATACTGCAACTCAATTTAAAATCCTACTTCTAGCACAAGAAACAAAACTACTTCAAAACCGATTATCACAAAACTATTAATAAATTAATATACAATATATATAACGGGCCGGGCCGGGTACCCGTTATTTTTTAATTTTGGAACCGGTCCGGTTCCTTAAAAAAAATTACCCGACCCTACCCGGACCGTTTTATGGAAACAAAAAATGGAACCGGCCCGTTTTGGACCCGAACCGCCATTACCCGGACCGGACCGCGGTTCCAAGACCCGTTTGCCCACCCCTAATGGGTGACCCCCTGGGAAGTTTCTCAGGGCGCGCATGAGTGAGGACAAAGTGCGTGGTAAAGGCTCGTGATGGTTTGTGGGGACAGTACTATTGGTCCGGAGTAACTACCTCGGGTCCGGCGGGGCCGGGGTGTTACAGGTGGTATCAGAGCAACCCCGCGACAGTGTGATGACCCGTTGGATATCGGGCGGGCACTTAGCGAGGGAAGATTTCTGGGATTTGATTGAGATTTGACATTGGTTCAAGGGCGCAACGAGGACGTTGCGATCCTAAGTGGGGGTGATTGTAACACTTGAGATTTAATATAAACGGATTAATAGTACTACTCATACCAACAGAGGTGCATCTCCTTTTAAGGGAGCTCATTACCTAAGAACTCCAAAGTTAAGCGTGCTTGCTCGGGAGTAGTCTTGGGATGGGTGACCCCCTGGGAAGTTTCTCAGGGCGCGCATGAGTGAGGACAAAGTGCGCGGTAAAGGCTCGTGGTGGTTTGTGAGGACAGTACTATTGGTCCGGAGTAACTATCACGGGTCCGGTGGGACCGGGGTGTTACAAATATTAACATATCTTATAGTCACTTTAACTTTTACAATGTTAATGTTTTATCACTTAGCTTGTTCGTTCTGTTATTAGCTAATTCTCTTACCTAGACCTCAACACTTAATTATTAGGGATAAATACCGTGATATGACCAACAGTAAACACGTTTCTCAGAATATGACCAAAGTTGTTTTTGGTCAGGCGTATGACTAAAAACAAATTAAGAATTATTAACTGGTTGAATATGACTGCATTGATGGACAAAAATACCCTCCTAAATAAATGTGCTTCCTTGCGGTATTGGTGAAAGCCAGCAGCAAAAAAGGCAAGGCCGATCATTGCTGCAAGAGGGAAAGTAGTACTAGTACTCCGTAATTAGCAACACGGAAGTGTAGGGGGTGACCTATTATGCATTTAGTATAATGGGTTTTATTAATGTGATATGATTTATGATTTTTTTTTTAATGTCAACCCATGTACCATACGTAATGAATTGGCTGCATGTTATTCCCTTACAAGCAGAGTTGAATGGCTACATTAAATGAAGGAATTTGACAGAGGAGTTACTTAACGGCAGAAGTAAAATTATAAAATGCATATTTCTAATGAAAATGATGGATATTCATACATATATCAACAAAGCTCCATATACGATATATATATATAAATATATAATAGCTAAATCCATATAAATCCATGAAATCAAATATGTATGAACTAAGATTAGAACAATACCTTGAGAATTCATTTGCATTAACACTTTAAGAAGACCCGGAATCCAACACGATTGATCGGCCTAACCTTCCAGTGCTATGTACCGTATGAGATGTTGATTGTACTAGTCCTACCTATTGATGGGATATATATAGGACTAGTGGAATATTGTAACAGTTGGCCCTTAGTATTCTAATAACTCCTTTATTATTATTACAATAATGATATTATTTAGAATAATTTATTAGGCCATTTTCCGTTACAATATCTTTACTGTTATCTCTTAGTTTACACGCACCGGGGGTCATAACCATTGTATCACTTTAGTGTAATATATTTAATTTGACCCGTCACCAAAAGAAATATATTATTATGGTATCTACACTTTTATTATTTCATGAATAGCCACTGTATTATTTATTTGATGGTAAACACATTTTAATTAATTACATATTAGGCCCCTTTTATTGTTTCCAACAATTTATCTCCCACTGGGCCTTATATGTAATTCTTAACAAAATGTGTTATCTTTGTGAGCTCAAAAATACCATCATATAAAATAACATCCTTAAACAATCTGGTCCATCAGTAATACTAATATACACTACAAGAAAAAGACCTATTTGCGAAGGGAAAACTGGTCGCAAAAAACCGAAAAACAGTCGCTAATGAGTATTTGCGACCAAAAAATGTGGTCGCGAGTTCGTCGCTACAGGCCTCGCCGCAAAAGACAATTTGCGACTGCTGAAAGTAGTCGGTCGCTAATACATTTTGGGACCAAATAAAATATGGTCGCTAATGATACTATTGTGGACCATTTTTTAAGAGCAATAACGACCACTTGTCCTTCGCTAAAGTAAAATATCATACATACGACTAGTGCACTACGGAGTATATGCTAATTGCAACTGCTTAATTGGAGTTTTTGCAACTATATAATATTCACTTTCAATAGAAACTAATTTTATATTTCCTTTGATTATATTACAAGGTCTCTTACGCATAAGAAAATATACACTTTTAATTTCCAAATATTGTTCCAAAATAACCACTCATTACAAATATTAAATCATTCACATTGTACCAGTTTCTAGGATAGATGTTTTACAGAAACCAACAAACTATCTAAAAAAACATCTCTATATAGACGTCGTAGCATCCCTTTTCAAATTTAGACACTGCACTTGACATATTTAAGCTAGAAGCACTTAATCTTAGTCTTCTTAACCTTGAAACATCTCTTCAATCTTTTGAAGGTCATCTTCTGAGGCATTCAGATTTCAGAGTTGTTTACATATACAGAATTTCTTCTTCAGCTACATGCAACTAGACTTCATGTTCATGAACCAACCATTTGACTATGTTGTTTTGACCATAACACTTGGGCAGAGATGGATCTCATCAAACACCTCTTCTTGAATGAGTTAAATGAAATATAAAAAATTAATTAACAGGAAAAATTAGGTAATGGGCAAATTAAGGTCAAAGCTCTTAGAATATAGTTCACTTTTAATGCAGGAAAATCACACTTGCTAGTTGCTATAATCAACAAGAAGAAACACAAAAACTCATTAAGTAATTGAGGCAAGTGACTTCAGGCCGAGTTCAAAAACCACTAAAATAATTCAAGTAAAGATCTAGTGTAGTAGTGTGTCAGTGAAGTAACCATCAGTTCATCTAAACTGCCATTGCCCTGAAAAAAAGAACCGAATATAGCAAAAATGCATAATGTGATACATTAGCAGTCCGTTAATCTAGTACAGAACTAAGAAATTTAAAAAAAACATTTAAACTTACATCCTCTTGCATTCTTTCCAAATTGCAGCCTTGTTTACAAACTGCAAATTAGAATGGGCTGTTAGCATAAACCATTACATAAAAGCAATCTCAAACAACCAATTAGAAGATCCATATATACTAATATACTTCCAGGAATCTACTGAGATCCAAAGAAGACTTTTTTTTGCAATTCAAATAACATAAAATAATGACATTGAAGCGGTGACACACTTCAGAAACTGGAGCACAGAGGCAGAAAAAGAAAGTGAAAACTTGGTGCTTTACACTTTTATTCCCAAAACTTTACACCCATATACAATATATTTAAAAAAGCAGCAGCTGAACATAAAATAAATACTCCCTCCGTCCCAAATTGTTTTGCAAAGTCAACATTTTTTGGTCAATCAATAATAAAAGTCAATGCTCCGTATCGATAATTAATTCAATTTTTAATAATTAAAATTTACATATTCAGAAACTACATTAAAATCTCTTCAAAGTTGCAAACTCTAAATTAGAATATAATTAAAAATTGACATCGTAATAAAGTGAATAAAATGAAACTGTTTGACCAAGAAAAGTCAAATTTGCAAATCAAGTTGGGACGGAGGTAGTAGTACTCAATCACAAGTGTGATAATAGACACAAAACAAAGAGGCAGAAATCATTAACAATAACAACAAGATCTTTACACGGACATTAACTCATATTTGAGAGTGTAGATACATTTCAGACATGTAGTTTAAGTACGTAAAGTAGTGTAATTAGATCATATTGAAGTTATAAAAAATAGTATGGAGTACTATGCAAATATCAACAATCAAATTTTCATATTAATTGCTGAAATATTAGAAGCAAGTGACAAACAATCTAAAACATGTGAGCATTGTTCACTGCTCGAGCATATCACATAACCTGGAGATAATCTTTTGATACATTTAGGTGACTCATATGTAGCGACTTTCTTCACGCCAGCTTCGCATAAAAACAGCAGTCATTTCTTGTTGATTGATTGTTATTTTTACTTTCCTACACGTAAAGAAACATAACAAAAAATGTTAAATACAACCACTTTTACAACACATATATAAAGTAATGAACTAAGGCGAATCATTTCAAAAATAAGCTGTCAAACAACCTTACCCTGGCCACACGATGAGGTATTATCACCGGATCTTTTCTGGAGGGGTACCATAATTGTAAATATCAAATTAGTAAATTGATTTGCCATCATCATATCATTATTTGAATATATACAAAAATGTTTTACCCGGTTATTTTCTTCATTGGCCCTTTTAGAAGACTGGGATTGGTATAAGAAATATAACCACGGATTATAGCAGATTCTACAATAAGAAAATCACATTATCATTAAATACATTAGAGCATACACAAGCTGTAATTCCTGAGAAACCAATAAATGATGAGTTTCCAGATGAGGGCCTTTGGGCCATTGATAAATCTATAGTTCCTTGGTTTGCTGATTATGTGAATTTCCTAGTTTCTAACATTGTTCCGCAGGACCTAAGTTACCACCAGAAAAAGAAGTTCTTTGCCGATGTCAAGCATTATATGTGGGATGACCCCTTGCTCTTTAAACGATGTGCTGACGGAATTGTGAGGAGATGTGTGCCCGAGGAAGAGATGGTCCAGATTCTCAACGATTGTCATTCCTCGCCTTACGGTGGTCATCATGGGGCTGAGCGGACAGCAGCAAAAGTTCTGCAAAGCGGCTTCTATTGGCCAACTCTTTTTAAGGATACTAGGAGTTTTGTGATGGCGTGTGATAGATGCCAGCGTACTGGAACCATCGGTAAGAGGCATGAAATGCCTCAACAAGGTATTTTTGAAGTTGAATTGTTTGATTTGTGGGGTCTGGACTTTATGGGTCCATTTCCTCCTTCTAATGGTAAGCTTTATATTCTTGTTGCGGTCGAATATGTGTCTAAATGGGTAGAGGCAATTGCCTTACCTGATAATACCGCAAAAAGTGTGGTCAAGTTCGTTAGGTCTCTCATATCCCGCTTTGGTGTGCCTAGAGCTTTCATTTGCGATAATGGTGTGCATTTTAAAAATTCTCAGTTTTTATCCTTGCTTTCCAAATTTGGTTGTCATCTCAAATCTGGAACCACTTACCATCCGCAATCAAGTGGACAGGTAGAGGTTTCCAACCGCGAGATTAAGTCTATTCTTGAAAAAACAGTGAACTCAACTCGGAAAGATTGGTCATTAAAGTTGCTTGATGCATTATGGGCTTATAGGACTGCCTATAAAACACCCTTAGGGATGTCTCCGTAAAGGTTAGTCTATGGTAAGTCTTGTCATCTCCCTGTTGAGTTAGAACACCGTGCTTATTGGGCTGTCAAAACTTTGAATTATGACTTGAAAGCTGCAGGTGAAAAGAGATTGCTTCAGTTGAATGAACTTGATGAGATTCGCCGAGAATCCTATGAGAGCTCTCGAATTTTTAAAGAAAGGACTAAGGCATGGCATGATAAAAAAATTCTAAGGAGGGAGTTTAAGGAAGGGCAAGAAGTTTTGTTATTTAACTCTCGTCTTAAGCTTTTTCCAGGTAAACTGAAATCCAGGTGGTCAGGGCCCTTTGTTGTGACCAAAGTCCATCCTTATGGAGCAATTGAGATCGAGGGCAGTGAGAAGAGGCCATTTGTGGTCAATGGACAAAGATTGAAACACTTTTTTCGCGGGGAGCCAGTTTCTAATGCTGAGTCAAACACCCCCCATTCGGATTGACGTATTTTTTTAAGTGTCTAGCTCTAGACGTTAACTAAAGCGCTTATTGGGAGGCAACCCAACATTCATTACATTATCCTTTACTTTTCAGTTTTTTTTTCAGCTTTCTACTTTCTTCCTTTTCTGTTTTTTTCCTTTTGTTTGCAGAATAAATGATGATCCGATGATGGAGCATAGCTTGGATATAATCCAGCTGAGTTCTTCTAAATAAATATTTCAGGGAGTACTCTTTTCCCTTCCTCTTTTACTGATTAACATTGAGGACAATGTTTTCTTCAAGTGTGGGGGAGGTTGTTTGGTTTTGGCCTTAAATTTCAGCAGCTTTGAGCTTGAATTCTTCCCCAGTTTGGACCTTTTATGGCCAATGATGAGTTTAATGCCTTGTTAGTGTCAATTTTAGTTAGTTTCTAACATAGTGCTAGTTTTTTTTTACAATATGCCACTGCTATTCATAAATAAAGTATCTATGGATTTTGAGCTTTCTCCTTGTTTCTCAAGTGTGCTGGGCATTTTTTTTAAATGTTAATGCAGTTCTGCAATTCAAATATGTTTTTTTTGGGCAAGGTTTAAACTATAGAATGATGGAATGATTTTCTGAAAAGAAACACTTGCCTTTTAACTTTTGAAGTGCAGTTTGTGTTTTCCTTAGAAGGCTGCTATCCAACTCGTTTTTGATGTTAATCGTACTAGTGTCCAGCTGAGTTTTAAAGTTCAGATTATGCGCTTTCTTTTAATTCTTCAAGAATAGCATGGTCATATGGTTTATACTAGCAATATGTTTGAGTAGCTAAAGTTGATTCTAACTTGGCATTCCTGAGGCAAGTAAGCAAAGCAGACCATGAGGGTCTTCCTGGGAGAATTCTGAGTATTCTGTTGTGCTCAAGTTGGACTTTGCATGTGCTCATTTTTTTTGCTTGAGGACAAGCAAGACCCTAAGTGTGGGGGAATTTGATAGGCCCAATTTTATTATTCAATTTTAATATTTTATCTTGTTATTTTGGGCCTATTTTAATTCATTTTTGGGAATTAATGACTAATTTGGACTTCACTTATTTCTTTATTAGGAAAGGGAGAATTTGGAAAGAATTTTAACTCTTGGGGCCAAATTGCAAGAAATGGATACTTGAAGCTAAAAACATTCCAATCAGCACCTTAGCCATATTGAAGTGCCGTATACCTCTCTTAAGAAGGCATTAGTTTTCAATTTCCAAGTCTTGAACATCATGCGTGAGTATCTCCTTGGCCCCGCAGCGAAATTCCAGCCTTAGTCAAAATTAATGGGTGTAGTCGTTGGAGATTAACTTGCCAATTTTGAAGACCCGAGAATCTGCCACTCCGTCCTATAAAACGCAGCAGCGCAGCAGCAGATAAGGGAGGAGGAACGGAGGTGAAAACTGGAGAGAAAGACAGAGGAACTCAGCCGCTCCTTCATCGATCATCTTCGGTTTTTCATTCTCTATTAATTAGTTAGTTTAATTTCAGATTTCCTAGTTCTTGTATTTCAATTTCAGAACTTTTACTTTCATGTTTATGCTATTGAAAAGTGATTTCTTCCATACCTTGGGTATGATATTTGGCTAGATTTTTACCCGAGGGATTTGGGATTAAAGCTTGGTAATAAGTGATTATCTCTTGTGTTTGGTTCTTCCATTGTAATCGACAGATTATTTTTCCAATTAAATTTATTTTATGAATTTCATTGATGAATTTTGCATTGAGCTCATGCTTAATTCTTATTGTTAGGTATAGTGTGATGCACCGACGGGTGAGGCATGATATTTGAGCCCGTAAAATAAACATGATTCACCTATACTAGACATAGTTGGGGAATTGTGGTGACTTTCAATTGTCGCTTTTTGGCTAGTTAAGTTTAGTGTTCAATCGACGGATTAACACTAGCTTAACCGGTACGCGCTAATATCTCGACGGAGAATTAGCATATTTTAGAACCAATTGTCACTTTAATTGCTTGAACCAACACTGAGATTTTCTATTAATATTAAGTGTATAACCCGAATCCCGAGGGCCATTTTATCTATTGTTTACTTGATTTATTCTTAATTCTGTTTACTTCTTGCTCTTATCTTATCAAAATCAAATCAAAATCAGTTTTTACTTTGTTGATAGAAACTTAAACCATTATAGTTCAATTTGTGCTCCTCGTGGGATCGACCCTGGAATACTCTGGGTTTTACTACGACCGATCTGTACACTTGCAGAAAATAGCGGTCAAGTTTTGGCGCCGTTGCCGGGGAGCGCTTAAATTGTTTCTTTTTGGTTGTGTTTCTGTTAACTACTTTTTTTTTTCTTTCATTTTTTCTGTTTTATTATCACTGCATTATGCTTCACAATTCATTCAGTAAGTGCAGGTTTGTATGCGAATAAGGGGATCCAGAACCCAGCCTAACGCAGATTTGGAACCCTTAGATCTTGAAATTGAACGCACTTTTAGACAAAGAAGAGCAAGAAGAAGGTTAGTTATGGCGAACGATAACAATAATAGGCAAGTTGTTGTCCCGCCACCTCCACGTTTGAGGGATATCCAACGTCCGGTAATAGCCGCCAACCCTTCTTGTATTTTACTTTCTGATGCCGCAAGAAACTATGAGCTCAAAAATATACATCTTAATATGCTTCCCTCCTTTAATGGTTTGGGAACTGAGGATGCATTAGGATTCATGCGTGAGCTTTATAGTACGGTACAAACTTTTCCTTTAAATAATTTATCCGAAGATGAGCTTCGCATGAGATGTTTTCCTTATTGCATGAAAAGTGAGGCTAGACAGTGGTTGTTAAATTTGCCAGAACGCTCTCTAACCAATTGGGAGCAAGTTTATGATGCTTTCATGTTCAAATTCTATTCTAACCAGAAAACAATGGATTATAGGAGTAGAATTTGCAATTTTGTTCAAGGGGAAAGGGAATTATTTCATGAAGCATGGGAAAGGTTTAATTTATTTTTGAACCAGTGCCCCCACCATCAGTTTTCTGTGTTACTTTTAACTCAATTTTTCTATGATGGTCTTACTCCGAATTGCCAAACTCTTGTAGATACTGCTTGTGGTGGTTATACAGGAGATAAAAATGCTAATGAGTTATGGGACATTTACAAGAATTTGGCTACTAATTCTCAACAGAAGGCTGTGAGAGGTCGCAGGGCGGTTGTGCACGAAGTGAACGCCCAACCTGATTTGGCCACACAATTGGCTGAGCTAAATAATCAAATGAAGTTGTTGATGACTCGTGAGAGTCCAAGCAGCGAGGTATGTGCCTTTTGTGGTTCAATTGGACACAATGCTAACTTATGTATTCATGCAGGTATGAATCAACAACCTGGTGAAGAGGTGAACTATATGGGAGCCTATGGAAATAAGCAAAATCAGCCGCAAAAGAACGACCCCTTCTCAAACACATATAATCCAGGTTGGCGGAGTCACCCTAACTTCTCATGGAAGGATCCGGGCAATGCTAGGCCAGTGGGACCTCCTGGGTTCCAGCAAGCACAAGTTACCCCATTTCAGCAACAAGTAATGCCTCCGTACCAGTTCCAAATGCCAGAAAAGAAACCACAATTTGAAGAATTAGTCGTGCAGTACATGGCGAATCAAGATGCAACCATGAAAAAAATGGATGCTAAAATTGACAAGGTGGTGCAATCTAACCAAGCTTCGATTCATACTCTCGAAGTGCAAGTTGGGCAATTAGCTAGAATGGTAACGGAGAAGGACAAAGGCAAGCTTCCAGCAAGCACTGATGTTAATCCAAGGGACGCAATGGCAGTCACATTAAGAAGCGGAAAAAAACTGCCTAACACTATTCAAGAGAGAAGTCTGGACAAGGACATTGCTGTCCAAAGGCAAGTTGCTGCACAAGAGGTAACCAGAGATCAAGTTGACCAGCCAAACACCAAGAATAATGTGGTTCAACCAGCTGAAACTGAGGCAGAAAAGCCATATGTTCCTCTGGAGCCGTATGTACCTCCTATTCCTTATCCACAGAGGCTGCGTAAGAGGAACCAAGATAATAATTTTCAGAGGTTCTTAGAGATCTTTAAGAGGTTGCAAGTCAATATTCCATTTGCTGAAGCACTTGCTAGGATGCCATCATATGCCAAGTATATCAAAGAGTTGGTGTCAAACAAGAAGAAACTCGAGGAGTTTGTGACTGTCCAGTTAAGTGAAGAGTGCAGTGCCATACTACAGAGCAAACTGCCACCAAAGTTAAAAGATCCAGGGAGTTTTTCTATACCCTGCACTATTGGTAATGTTGTTATTGATAAGTGCTTATGTGATTTAGGTGCTAGTATCAATTTGATGCCTTTAACTGTTTGCAAAACACTTGGAATTGTTTATATAAAGCCCACTACTGTTTCTTTACAACTGGCTGATAGGTCGGTTAAGTATCCACTTGGTGTTGTTGAAGATGTCCTAGTTAAAGTGGGTAAATTTTATTTTCCCGCAGATTTTCTCGTGCTTGATATAGGAATTGATTCTGATACTTCTCTTATTTTGGGCAGACCTTTTTTATTAACTGGCGGGGTTTTGATTGATATGCCTCAAGGAAAATTAATTTTTCGGGTTGGGGTTGAAAAGGAGGAGTTTACTATTGCTAAGGCTGTTAATTTCCCTGCTTTTGATGATTCTTGTTATGCTTTAGACTCAGTTGATTCTCTTGTTTCTGAAACTTTTGCTAAGCATTCATTTGGTGAATCTCTTGAAGCATGTATTGCTCTTAATTTGAATGAAAAAGAGGAAGATTCTGTTTTTTCTGATTGTGTGATGAGTTTAGAGGGTCGAGGTTCATTAACCAGTAACTTTGGAAAGAAATATGAGGATTTAGGTAGAAGCACCCCTCCCCTTCCTCCCTCACATGAATCACCTCCACAACTTGAGCTTAAACCTCTTCCTTCAAATCTGAAATATGCATTTCTTGGAAATAATAATACTTTTCCAGTGATTGTTTATGCTTATTTGAAGCCTGAAGAAGAGGAAATGTTGTTATCTCTTTTGAAGAAGTACAGGGCAGCTTTAGGGTGGTCTATTGCTGATGTTAAAGGTATATCTCCCTCGATTTGCATGCATAAAATCTTATTAACAGATGATCATACTCCTTGTGTGCAAGCCCAAAGACGTCTTAACCCTAATATGAAAGAAGTTGTGCGGGCAGAAATTCATAAGTTGCTGGATTCAGGTATTATCTATCCTATCTCAGATAGCTCGTGGGTTAGCCCAGTTCAGGTTGTTCCGAAAAAGGGGGGTATTACGGTTGTTAGTAATGATAAAAATGAATTAATACCTACCAGGACTGTGACTGGGTGGAGGGTTTGTATAGATTATAGAAAGCTTAATGCTGCGACCCGAAAAGATCACTTCCCGCTACCTTTCATTGATCAGATGTTAGAACGCCTAGCTGGTTATGCATATTACTGTTTTCTTGATGGTTTTTCGGGTTATTTTCAAATTCCTATTGCTCCAGAAGATGAGGAAAAAACCACATTTACATGCCCGTTTGGTACGTTCGCTTTTAGAAGAATGTCTTTTGGCCTTTGTAATGCACCTGCTACTTTTCAAAGATGTGTGATGTCTATATTTTCTGATATGGTTGGTGACATTATTGAAGTTTTCATGGACGATTTCTCTGTGTTTGGCATGTCTTTTGATTGTTGTTTGACTAATCTGGAACGTGTTTTAGCGAGATGTGTGGAAACTGACCTTGTGCTTAATTGGGAAAAATGTCATTTTATGGTCACTGAAGGTATTGTTCTAGGACATAAAGTTTCTGCCCAGGGAATTGAAGTTGATAGGGCTAAGGTTGAGGTTATTGAAAAGTTACCTCCTCCTACGTCCGTAAAAGCTGTTAGAAGTTTTTTAGGACACGCTGGTTTTTACAGAAGGTTTATTAAAGATTTTGCTAAAATTGCAAAACCTCTTTGTAATTTACTAGTAAAAGATACACCTTTTCTGATGGATGAAAACTGTTTGCATGCTTTTAATGTTTTGAAACAAGCTTTAACTTCTTCTCCTATTATAGTTGCTCCTGATTGGACTTTGCCTTTTGAATTAATGTGTGATGCGAGTGATTTTGCTTTAGGGGCAGTTCTGGGCCAACGAAGAGAGAAGAGTCTGCATGTTATTTGTTATGCTAGTAGGGTGTTGAATGATGCTCAAATTAATTATGCAACTACTGAAAAAGAGTTTCTAGCGATCGTTTTTGCTCTTGATAAATTTCGTTCTTATCTTGTTGGATCAAAAGTGATAGTTTTTACTGATCACTCTGCATTGAGGCATCTTCTATCGAAGAAAGATGCAAAACCTAGACTAATAAGATGGGTTTTACTACTGCAGGAGTTTGATTTAGAAATAAGAGACAAAAAGGGGTCGGAAAACCTTGTTGCTGACCACTTGTCTCGTTTAGAGCATACACAAGCTGTAATTCCTGAGAAACCAATAAATGATGAGTTTCCAGATGAGGGCCTTTGGGCCATTGATAAATCTATAGTTCCTTGGTTTGCTGATTATGTGAATTTCCTAGTTTCTAACATTGTTCCGCAGGACCTAAGTTACCACCAGAAAAAGAAGTTCTTTGCCGATGTCAAGCATTATATGTGGGATGACCCCTTGCTCTTTAAACGATGTGCTGACGGAATTGTGAGGAGATGTGTGCCCGAGGAAGAGATGGTCCAGATTCTCAACGATTGTCATTCCTCGCCTTACGGTGGTCATCATGGGGCTGAGCGGACAGCAGCAAAAGTTCTGCAAAGCGGCTTCTATTGGCCAACTCTTTTTAAGGATACTAGGAGTTTTGTGATGGCGTGTGATAGATGCCAGCGTACTGGAACCATCGGTAAGAGGCATGAAATGCCTCAACAAGGTATTTTTGAAGTTGAATTGTTTGATTTGTGGGGTCTGGACTTTATGGGTCCATTTCCTCCTTCTAATGGTAAGCTTTATATTCTTGTTGCGGTCGAATATGTGTCTAAATGGGTAGAGGCAATTGCCTTACCTGATAATACCGCAAAAAGTGTGGTCAAGTTCGTTAGGTCTCTCATATCCCGCTTTGGTGTGCCTAGAGCTTTCATTTGCGATAATGGTGTGCATTTTAAAAATTCTCAGTTTTTATCCTTGCTTTCCAAATTTGGTTGTCATCTCAAATCTGGAACCACTTACCATCCGCAATCAAGTGGACAGGTAGAGGTTTCCAACCGCGAGATTAAGTCTATTCTTGAAAAAACAGTGAACTCAACTCGGAAAGATTGGTCATTAAAGTTGCTTGATGCATTATGGGCTTATAGGACTGCCTATAAAACACCCTTAGGGATGTCTCCGTAAAGGTTAGTCTATGGTAAGTCTTGTCATCTCCCTGTTGAGTTAGAACACCGTGCTTATTGGGCTGTCAAAACTTTGAATTATGACTTGAAAGCTGCAGGTGAAAAGAGATTGCTTCAGTTGAATGAACTTGATGAGATTCGCCGAGAATCCTATGAGAGCTCTCGAATTTTTAAAGAAAGGACTAAGGCATGGCATGATAAAAAAATTCTAAGGAGGGAGTTTAAGGAAGGGCAAGAAGTTTTGTTATTTAACTCTCGTCTTAAGCTTTTTCCAGGTAAACTGAAATCCAGGTGGTCAGGGCCCTTTGTTGTGACCAAAGTCCATCCTTATGGAGCAATTGAGATCGAGGGCAGTGAGAAGAGGCCATTTGTGGTCAATGGACAAAGATTGAAACACTTTTTTCGCGGGGAGCCAGTTTCTAATGCTGAGTCAAACACCCCCCATTCGGATTGACGTATTTTTTTAAGTGTCTAGCTCTAGACGTTAACTAAAGCGCTTATTGGGAGGCAACCCAACATTCATTACATTATCCTTTACTTTTCAGTTTTTTTTTCAGCTTTCTACTTTCTTCCTTTTCTGTTTTTTTCCTTTTGTTTGCAGAATAAATGATGATCCGATGATGGAGCATAGCTTGGATATAATCCAGCTGAGTTCTTCTAAATAAATATTTCAGGGAGTACTCTTTTCCCTTCCTCTTTTACTGATTAACATTGAGGACAATGTTTTCTTCAAGTGTGGGGGAGGTTGTTTGGTTTTGGCCTTAAATTTCAGCAGCTTTGAGCTTGAATTCTTCCCCAGTTTGGACCTTTTATGGCCAATGATGAGTTTAATGCCTTGTTAGTGTCAATTTTAGTTAGTTTCTAACATAGTGCTAGTTTTTTTTTACAATATGCCACTGCTATTCATAAATAAAGTATCTATGGATTTTGAGCTTTCTCCTTGTTTCTCAAGTGTGCTGGGCATTTTTTTTAAATGTTAATGCAGTTCTGCAATTCAAATATGTTTTTTTTGGGCAAGGTTTAAACTATAGAATGATGGAATGATTTTCTGAAAAGAAACACTTGCCTTTTAACTTTTGAAGTGCAGTTTGTGTTTTCCTTAGAAGGCTGCTATCCAACTCGTTTTTGATGTTAATCGTACTAGTGTCCAGCTGAGTTTTAAAGTTCAGATTATGCGCTTTCTTTTAATTCTTCAAGAATAGCATGGTCATATGGTTTATACTAGCAATATGTTTGAGTAGCTAAAGTTGATTCTAACTTGGCATTCCTGAGGCAAGTAAGCAAAGCAGACCATGAGGGTCTTCCTGGGAGAATTCTGAGTATTCTGTTGTGCTCAAGTTGGACTTTGCATGTGCTCATTTTTTTTGCTTGAGGACAAGCAAGACCCTAAGTGTGGGGGAATTTGATAGGCCCAATTTTATTATTCAATTTTAATATTTTATCTTGTTATTTTGGGCCTATTTTAATTCATTTTTGGGAATTAATGACTAATTTGGACTTCACTTATTTCTTTATTAGGAAAGGGAGAATTTGGAAAGAATTTTAACTCTTGGGGCCAAATTGCAAGAAATGGATACTTGAAGCTAAAAACATTCCAATCAGCACCTTAGCCATATTGAAGTGCCGTATACCTCTCTTAAGAAGGCATTAGTTTTCAATTTCCAAGTCTTGAACATCATGCGTGAGTATCTCCTTGGCCCCGCAGCGAAATTCCAGCCTTAGTCAAAATTAATGGGTGTAGTCGTTGGAGATTAACTTGCCAATTTTGAAGACCCGAGAATCTGCCACTCCGTCCTATAAAACGCAGCAGCGCAGCAGCAGATAAGGGAGGAGGAACGGAGGTGAAAACTGGAGAGAAAGACAGAGGAACTCAGCCGCTCCTTCATCGATCATCTTCGGTTTTTCATTCTCTATTAATTAGTTAGTTTAATTTCAGATTTCCTAGTTCTTGTATTTCAATTTCAGAACTTTTACTTTCATGTTTATGCTATTGAAAAGTGATTTCTTCCATACCTTGGGTATGATATTTGGCTAGATTTTTACCCGAGGGATTTGGGATTAAAGCTTGGTAATAAGTGATTATCTCTTGTGTTTGGTTCTTCCATTGTAATCGACAGATTATTTTTCCAATTAAATTTATTTTATGAATTTCATTGATGAATTTTGCATTGAGCTCATGCTTAATTCTTATTGTTAGGTATAGTGTGATGCACCGACGGGTGAGGCATGATATTTGAGCCCGTAAAATAAACATGATTCACCTATACTAGACATAGTTGGGGAATTGTGGTGACTTTCAATTGTCGCTTTTTGGCTAGTTAAGTTTAGTGTTCAATCGACGGATTAACACTAGCTTAACCGGTACGCGCTAATATCTCGACGGAGAATTAGCATATTTTAGAACCAATTGTCACTTTAATTGCTTGAACCAACACTGAGATTTTCTATTAATATTAAGTGTATAACCCGAATCCCGAGGGCCATTTTATCTATTGTTTACTTGATTTATTCTTAATTCTGTTTACTTCTTGCTCTTATCTTATCAAAATCAAATCAAAATCAGTTTTTACTTTGTTGATAGAAACTTAAACCATTATAGTTCAATTTGTGCTCCTCGTGGGATCGACCCTGGAATACTCTGGGTTTTACTACGACCGATCTGTACACTTGCCGAAAATAGCGGTCAGGAGACCCTTGGTTAAAGGATCCGCTAGCATGGAGTTTGTACTTATATGTTCAATAGCGACCCTTTTATTCTGAACCCTTTCTTTAACAGCTCGATATTTCACTTCAATGTGTTTTGTCTTGCTCGAGCTCTTGTTGTTGTTAGAGTAAACCACCGTAGAATTGTTGTCACAAAATATCTTGATAGGCTTTGAAACATCATTTAATATTTTCAGCCCATCAATAAAATTGCGCATCCATATTCCATGGTTTGAAGCTTCAAAACAGGCCAACAACTCTGCCTCCATAGTTGAGGTAGCTATCATATCTTGCTTAACACTTTTTCAAGATACAGCACCACACGCTAGTAGATAAACATAGCCTGATGTAGATCTACTACTGTCTTTGCAGCCGGCAAAATCAGAGTCGGAGTATCCAACGACCTCCAAATGATCTGATTTTCTATATGTAAGCATATAGTCCCTTGTTCTCTTTAAGTATCTCATAACTCTTTTGGCCGCCACCCAATGAGTCATTCCTGGATTACTAAGATATCTGCCTAGCATCCCAACAATGTACGCAATATCCGGACGCGTACAAACTTGGGCATACATAAGACTTCCTACAACAGATGCGTAGGGAATCTTTTTCATTTCTTGAATTTCCAGATTTGTTTTAGGGCACTGATCGAGACTAAACTTGTCTCCTTTAGAGATAGGGGTATCACACGGTCTACAATCTTCCATGCCAAATCTTTTAAGGACCTTATCGACATAGTTCCTTTGTGATAACCTTAAGATTACTTGTGATCTCTCACGAAGGATTTCAATTCCTAATACAAAGGAGGCTTCACCAAGATCTTTCATTTCAAAATGTTTTGATAGAAATCTCTTGGTTTCATGCAACATGCCTATGTCATTAGTGGCAAGAAGAATGTCATCAACATATAAGACCAGGAAAAAGATTTTACTCCCACTGAACTTATGATATACACAATCATCTACATCATTCATCTTAAAACCGAAGGATAAAATGACTTGATGAAATTTGTGATGCCATTGACGAGAAGCCTGTTTTAGCCCATAGATGGATTTTGTTAATTTGCAAACCATTTGTTTTGGATCTCCAATCACAAAATTTTCTGGTTGCACCATATAAATAGTTTCATCAATGTCACCATTGAGAAACGCCGTCTTAACATCCATCTGATGAAGCTCTAAATTAAAATGTGCAACTAAAGCCATAATGATTCTAAAAGAGTCCTTTGATGAAACCGGAGAAAAGGTCTCTTTATAATCAATTCCTTCTTTTTGAGTATAACCTTTAGCTACAAGACGAGCTTTATATCTCTCCACATTACCCTTTGAATCCCTTTTGGTTTTAAATATCCATTTACAACCGATGGGTTTACAACCTTCAGGTAATGGGACGAGTTCCCAAACTTTATTGTCTTGCATAGATTTATACTCCTCATTCATTGCCATAATCCACTTTTGAGAATTTGAACTTTTCATGGCTTGACGGAAGTTGATTGGATCATCTTCCATAACTCCACTTTCTTCCTCATGTTCTTGAATAAACACAAGGACATCGTTCTCTATATCCATGCTTGACGCATGTTCTTGGAGATATACAACATAATCATCTGGAATTGCGTATCTCCTTTCTCTAGTGGATCGCCGCAATGGCACGTTTTCTTGTTGCACTTGTTCCAGAGGAAGTTGAGTTTGTTCATTTTGAACAATTTGTTCAGTTTGGAAAGGAGAAGATAAAATAATGCCTTGTTGAGGTTCCTCATTAGTTTCAAAAGAAACATCCGTATGAATTGGTTCAGGTATTGAAATCAATTCTTCCTCAAAGACAACATCCCTAACTTTATTCTTCCCCCCAAACTCAACATCCTCGAAAAATATGGCAGTTCCCGTCTCAAAAATATTTTTATCCTCGGGATTATAAAATTTATATCCCCTAGATCGCTCCGAGTAACCAATAAAGTAACTACTAACTGTTTTGGGTTCCAGTTTCTTTTCATGTGGCCTATACGGCTTTGCCTCAGCTGGACAACCCCAAATATGAAAATGCTTTAAACTAGGCTTTTTACCTGTCCAAAGCTCATAATGTGTTTTAGTAGTTGCTTTAGTTGGCACTCGATTAAGAATATAAGCTGTTGTCTTTAATGCCTCACCCCTGAGGGATTCCGGTAAGATAGAATGAGAAATCATACTTCTTACCATTTCTTTAAGGGTTCTATTACGTCTCTCAGCTACACCATTCATGCTAGGTGAACCCGGCATGGTGTATTGAGGGACAATCCCACATTCCTCTAGAAATTTGGCAAAAGGCCCTGGACGTTGTTCACCTGAGCCGTCATACCTCCCATAGTATTCACCACCACGGTCGGATTTGACTTTCTTTATGCGTTTGTTGAGTTGATTCTCAACTTCCGCTTTGTAAGATTTAAACACGTCCAAGACTTGAGATTTTCATGTATAAGAAATAAGTATGCATATCTAGAGTAATCATCTATGAATGACACAAAATATTGTTGACCATTCCATGAAGGAGTAGGAAATGGCCCACAAATATCCGTGTGTATTAATTCTAAGACATCCGTAGCTCTATATGCACCTTTTTTCTTATTTTTGGTTTGTTTCCCTTTAATGCACTCAATACAAGTATTGAAATCAGAAAAATCAATGGAATCTAGTGTTCCATCGGACACAAGACGTTCAACTCTATTTTTAGAGATGTGACCTAGTTGTTTGTGCCATAAAAAACCAGATTGTGCATTATCAACCTTTCGCTTAGTGCCTCGGGTGTCAACATTTAAAGCATTATTATATGAAGTTATTGTTTCAAGCATGTAAAGATTGTCATATGACATAAAAGAACCAGTCCCCACAATATTTGAATTCAAAGACAAATTAAACCGGAAGTTTCCAAAGGAACAATGATAACCTAATTTGTCCAAATAAGAAACAGAAACCAAATTCCGCCTAAATGACGGAACAATAAAAGTGTCTTTTAAATCCAAATAGAAACCGGTAGATAATAACAATCTAAAATGCCCAATAGCCTCCACATGCACCGCTTTGCCATCTCCCACATAGACGCATCTTTCAGCATCATTTGGCTTGCGGTGGCTCAGACAACCCTGCATACAAATACTGATGTTAGATGTTGAACCGGAGTCTAACCACCAAGTATTTCTAGGCACCGAAGCTAAATTGTTTTCAGTACAAACCAAAGCAAGGACCGTACCTTTCTTCACTTTCCATGTGTGATACTTGGTACAATCCTTCTTCATGTGTCCAGACTTCTTACAGAAGAAACAGGTTGTTTCACCTTCCTTATGTTTCATCTGTACTGGACCCTTAGCAGCTTCATTCTTAATGAGAGTTTTCTTCCTCTTTTTACCCTTATCCTTAGAGGTACTAGCCAAGTGAGCACTTTCTGTCTTATTTTGTTTCATCCTCTCTTCCTCTTGCACGCAATATGAAATGAGCTCATTAAGAGACCACTTCTCCTTTTGGCAGTTATAACTAACCTTAAAAGGATCAAATGCAATAGGAAGAGAGTTCAAGACTATGTGTACGAGAACATCTTCTGATATCTCAATCTTAAGTGTCTTGAGCCTAGAAACAATATAAGACATTTCCATAATATACTCCCTTATATTTCCTTTTCCTGAATACCTTTTGGAAGTAAAGTCTTTTAACAACATGCTTATTTCCGCTTTATCGCTTTTAACAAAACGTTTCTCAATTTCAGTAAGGAAATCCTTGGCATTAGTAACCTCATCGGATACTGCACCCCTAAAAGATTCTGGAATGCCACGCTTTATGATCATAAGACTTAAGCGATTCGAGCGATCCCACTTCTCATAGTACCTTCTTTCATCTTGGGTACTACCATCCGTAAGAGAAGCAGGTTGCCCTACCCTTAATGCTAAGTCAAGATCCATGCAGCCCAAAGTTATTAGAATATTTTCTTTCCATTCCTTAAAATTAGTACCATTTAGGACAGGGATGGAGTTGAGATTGGCAGATATGCTCGAAAAATTAACTGTAGAAAGAACAAGGACAATGAACATATGTTTTAGTGAAATTGTAAAATGATTTTTAACCCATCACAAGATACCAAATGCACCATTAGTATTTCATCTTTGGACAATAATACTAATTGCTAGCGGTACTCTTGTTGTAACAATAAAATATAACAATAATACATATAAAAGAAAAATCCACCTTTGGGTTGACTTTTTCTTTTAAAGTGCAACTTTATAATTGTTATATATTTATTATTACCAAAATGTATATATATAACTTGATAAAATATTAATCTTTCTTTGGGCCGATTAATATTTACTTGAACTATATACAAAGTATGTACTATGTTTGATATTTTATATGAGCAACTTACACAATAGGATCACTTTGGTGATATATTGTTTCCATATACCCATTTAAATATTAAACTTCCTTTTATTTTACAATTTCAGCATTGTCCAAAATAAAGAAATAGACCTTTCTAATGCAAATATATTTATTGCATTCAAGCACTAAAATAATGACAAAAAACGATTGCCAATCTTGCCATAGTGCTAGACAAAATCCACTTGTGGAAGAAAAATATGTTCATTTACTCCGTAACGGTTTAGGTATTTATGTATGGTAAAATATTGCTTTGAAACCACAATTATACGGAGAATTATATCAATGTAGAGGCCAAACAACTTCATGCGTAAAAATGAAGCATTAAAGATTGATCATGCATAAAACCGTAAGCATAAACGTGCAGCGGAAAAACTTAATAAATCATTACTCAATCATTCACACATGAAACGGTTCTTTCTTAATAAACATACTAAGAAAAACTTTCGAACATCAACTTGATTCATAATCCAGACTATATCGAACAAGCACTAAACTCACAAGCCGGAAAAAAAAAATCGATGAAAGCCGGATAAAATTTCATGAAAGCAAAATCAAATTTCATTTTTGGATTATCACAATTCAATACCGTTGTGCCATACCAATTAAGCCTTTAAAATGATGACTTAAATTCATAATATAGCAGCAAACTTATTCGTGTAATCATGGATTCGATTACACCAGTTAAATGGCACAAACATAACGGTTGTCATAATGCTTAAAACAGTTCCACTACGTGTAAGAATTGAATTCTTTAATATTCAATAGCGCATTATATATGCATAACGTAAACCTTGAGAAAAACTTGAATGTAAATGTGCAGCGGAAAGATACGGAGATGAGTCGATTTCAAGAATGACTCATCCTTACTAATAAGCATATTTTAATAATAAAGAAGAACTTTCGGATATCATCAAACTAATACCCAGACAGAGTGCTGGAGAATTAACATATATGAATCCGCAAGAAAATTTTCAAATCTTCACTAAAATAATAGGGAGTAATAACGTGCACCATATCATTTCAATAATATGAAATTTCGGACATCACAATTAAAATGAATTCCAGACATTACTGATGAACTCATACGTGGATTTAAACGATTCCATGGATCTATATTGGTAGGCTCTGATACCAATTGATGGATATTCATACATATATCAACAAAGCTCCATATGCGATATATATATAAATATATAATAGCTAAATCCATATAAATCCATGAAATCAAATATGTATGAACTAAGATTAGAACAATACCTTGAGAATTCATTTGCATTAACACTTTAAGAAGACCCGGAATCCAACACGATTGATCGGCCTAACCTTCCAGTGCTATGTACCGTATGAGATGTTGATTGTACTAGTCCTACCTATTGATGGGATATATATAGGACTAGTGGAATATTGTAACAGTTGGCCCTTAGTATTCTAATAACTCCTTTATTATTATTACAATAATGATATTATTTAGAATAATTTATTAGGCCATTTTCCGTTACAATATCTTTACTGTTATCTCTTAGTTTACACGCACCGGGGGTCATAACCATTGTATCACTTTAGTGTAATATATTTAATTTGACCCGTCACCAAAAGAAATATATTATTATGGTATCTACACTTTTATTATTTCATGAATAGCCACTGTATTATTTATTTGATGGTAAACACATTTTAATTAATTACATATTAGGCCACTTTTATTGTTTCCAACAGAAAACACTAAAACATGACTAGTTATGACTAAAATACTTTTATTTAAAAGATGTGCATTTTACATTACAATTAAAAATACTTTATACTGCTGTTACTGCATGACATTACTACACTTTCGATAACATATCACTGCACTTCCACCAACATTAGTTCTCTTCTCATTCACTTTAGGAATTTATTTATAGTTCTTTTTTTAATTTATTTTAGATTTAATAATTTAAGTATTTTACGTCTAATTAATTATATTGCACTTCATGCGGGTGATACTGCTCTACATTACTGCATTACTTGTCATATAATCATTGCACTTTCCGCCAATGTTATAACACCATCTATTGCATCCAATTCAGTGCACAACACACTATCAATGCATTCCTTCATTGCCATGTACAGAATTACATATTGTCATATTCACTTCTCATATTCAACTAGATTTATCCTCACTGCCTATATTTATTGCCCATGTTTAATGCCCACAAACCCTAATTTCAACAAAACATAATTTCAAAAATAGAAAAGAAGAAGATGATGATAAATGAGAATTGAGGAGATGGTTGGGCGGCACGGATGGATTGGGACGGTGGCTCCCATGTCTAGGGATGGCGGCGGCACCCCCATAGATCGGGACAGGGGTATGGTGGCGCACATGTCTAGGGACGGTAGCAGGACACGCGTGCGATCGGGCGGCGACGGCGAGCAAGCGCGCGGCAGGACGATGGGGCGGGCAATCATGAGGCTGGACGGGGGTGGCACGACTGGATGATGGCGGCTGGACGGCGGCGGCACGACTGGACGATGGCAGCAGAAAAGCTTCTCCTGGCCTCCTGGGTCTACCCTTATGCTTATGATTGTAGATTTTGATCAATTGTTATGGAAGCAATTGTTATGGACTTATGGATGGATGGTGGAGTATTCAATGGAGTAATACGTAATAATTGATTATATGGAACTAGCGTTTTGTTTTCTATTGTTATGGATGGATGGTGGAGTACGTATTCAACGGAGTAATACGTAATAATTACTTATATGGAACTAGCTTTTTGTTTTCAGACGTGGTATTCGATTAAAGGGTAAATTTGGAACTAAGTAATAGACACAATATGTCTGATCATATGGATACATGAAAGAAGACATCATATTAGGGAAAAAAACATATGAGTCATAGATTGAGAAAGATGATATCTTTTAGTCATATAAGGGGTAATAATCTCTAATTATTAATCTCACACAATTATCGGTCAATTAATTATCTTAGACTTGTATATACGGCCTAATCCAACTTGTTAGTTTTTCACTACAATAAATAAATTCCTTAATCCTTTCAAAAAAAATTCCTTAATTGGGTTAGCTACTTAAATGCATAGATACGTACAAACAGATACTTTGAATGGGTTAGCTTTTCACGATTTTGACTTAGTTTAGTCACATCGTCAAAAAGATACTTTGATTGAGTTGTTTCATTCATCATTTTTTTAATCGTACTTTATTTTAGTATGCATAACTAAAACACCTATCGAAAATATAATTTTTAATCCTTATATGTTTACATTTACTTTCACGCTTTAAAATGTGTAAATTTTGAGGATGTTACAAGGTCGGTCCGATAGTGAATGTTCGTGTGTCATTATATTGAATTGTCACATCCTTTGTGATAAACGTTGTTCCTTTTCATCACATTTGTAATGATTTTTTTTCCATGTGGTTTTTCCAGAGTCCGAGATGGTAGACAAGAGATCCCTGTTCGCCCAGTCCTGTCAGAAGCTAGCTGCCGAGAAGAAGGCAGCCGAAGTGGCTTTGAAGAAAGCCACCGGGGCAGAGAAGGTGCAAATGAAGGCGCATGACGCTGAGAAGCGATCAAAGAGACCCCCAAGCGAGAAGGCCGGGGTGCAGAAAGCCAAGAAATATAAGGCATTTGATTGTCAGAAGATATTGCAGCAGGTCGGACTTTCCGCTAAGCAATTTGATGCTGAAACTAATGCCTCTGTACAGGTGATCGAGGCGGTGGAAAACTCTTCTGTGGCGGATCTAGGGCATGCTTCTCCTCTTCAGATGGCCCATCATGAGGTGTCGGGCACTGACGCCGCTAAAGGCCCTGAGCCGGAGTCTCTTACCGTGAAGTTCTCGTCTGGCGTGAGCTTGTTGGCCGAAACTGTCTACGGGTTTGATCTCCTCGGTCGCAACACTCTTCCTGGTGATCGCGAGGCCCTGAAGGTGTATGATGACGAGGCCCTATGGCATCACGACATGCATGACTGTGCCAATGTATGCGATCTACTATGCTGGTTATCATTCCCCCCATTTTCTTTCTTGCCCTAACCTTTTGTTTCTTCACTGGATGTTCTCAGGGAAATGTGCTTCTGATGGAATAAGGCCGACGGATGAGAGCCAAGACCAAGAAGTTTGACCAGATGCAGAAACAACGCGAGGAGCATGACCGAGTGCTTGCGTCTCTGGAGAAGCTGAGAGGGAAGGTGTCACGACTTGAAGCTGAGAAGGCCACTACTGAGGAAGCACAAATGAAGAACGCTATTGCTCTGGCACTAATGGCTAAAGGTAAGGAGAAGGCCAAGGATAGCGTCGCAGCGGAGCTGGAGAAAATGGAGACTGAGGCGAAGGCAATTCTCCCGTTGTTCAAATCTGATGGACGGAAAGCCGAGGATCACAGAGACTAGGTCAACTCGGTGATTGCTGCGAAACATGAATAGTGGCGGGATACCCCTGAGGGCCTGAAGTTTGTGACCAAGGATGGGGCAATCACGTATGCCGAGGGGGAGAAGCATATGCAGGCACTGGTGTATCGGCGACTGAGGAGGAAGATCCCTGATTTTGATCCCTTAGCCTATGTCTTGCCTCCTCTAATGATGAACCCTTCCAAAGAGGCCAAGAATCCCTTAGCCGAGAGGCAGGACCACATTATGGATTCTGATATTGAACAAGAGAAGGAATCTTCGGATGAGGACAGGGAGGGTAGCGGTTCGGGTGTTGTCAGCACATTGGGGAGGGGAATCGAAGACGGCTGTGTGATTGCTGAGCTTGATGCGGATATTCGCAAGGAACCAAAATGAAGGTTCCCCTTTTGGGTCCCCTTTGCTTGTAATTTTTTCACTTGACTAAGGGTAGCGAGATACATGTTTGCTTTCTGTGTTTTTTTATTATCTTGAACTCCTGTGTACTTGACTTCTGTTTTCTCTGAATGATATGTTTGCTTTTACTCTTGTCCGTGTAAATGTTCTTCGTTTGATGGTGGTGTCGAGGCGTCCTGCGCCTTTTGTACTTAGGCGTTTTTCGTCCTTTTGACCTTTAAGTGAACGTAATTGAATGATCCTTTCGGGTGGTGCACCTTGGTTCATTTTTTTATCATCTTCACCTTTGCAGTGAGAGGCACATTTTGACTTCTTTGGTCGTAGTTGCCACAATTTGGACGAGGAGACATTCCCGCACCTCGTACCGTGGTGATGTGAGAGCCATTTAACTGATGAGGGTTAACCCGTACCTCGTCTCGTGGTAGCCTGTGCACTTAGGGAGGTTCCCCGACTTCTAAGGGCTGCTCGGGTTGGGCTTTTGGTAAGCGCTTTCAGAGTCCCATGGGGTCTCTGTTAAGTGTTTGGAGATTTTAGTTTTTGCATTTCCTTTCGGACCTTTGGCCATATTGCAATCCTCCGGTTCCGGACTAAGTCATTTGTTGGGCCATATTTTTCTTGGGATTTCCATGCGGGGGCCGTCGTGATGACTTAGGTCTTGTGTTAGTTTCTTAATCCTTGAAATGTAAAGGCGCTTTAACCAAATTTATTAACGTGGGGCCGCTATAGCCGAGGTGCGTAATACATCGATGCGGGGGGGGATGGTTTTTATACCATGTTTTAAGTTACTGATAAAATTTCACCAAGCGGTGCACATTCTATAGTCGTGGCACTTCAGATCCGTTTGGGTGTCTCAATTTGTAGGTCCCTGCTTTTATGACCGTGGTGATGACGTATGGGCCCTTGTATTTCTTGGAGAGCTTTCCGTCTTCGCTTGGCTGGCTTGCTTCTCTTCATCGAAGAACATAGTCCCCCACTTGGAATTCCCTGGATCGGACTCTAGCGTCGTGATAAGATTTTATTTGTCCTCTATAGTTCCCAGCTCATAAGTATACCTACTCTCTTCGTTCCGAGATGAGGTAGAGGTCGGCCTTGATGTTTTCGTCATTGGCTTCCGCCTCATACTCCTCCACCCTCTTTGATAGTAGGATCACTTCGGTTGGTGCCTTTGCCTCAAATCCATATGATAACGTGAAAGGGGTCTCGCCCATTGCGCGCCTCGGGGTTGTTCTGTATGCCCAGAGGATGTGGTGCAGCTCTTTGACCCAGTTTCCCCCCTTGGCCTCTAGCTTTTTCTGCATCCCCTCTAGTATGGTCCCGTTGACGTTCTCGACCTGCCCGTTACCTTGTGGATATGCGACAGAAGAGAAACTATGCTTGATGCCCCATTCTATGAGTAGCTCCTGGAACCCCGGCCCCCCTCGGGAATGGGCCCACCAGGTCCACCCCCCATCTTGAAAATAGTATCCCGACGCCCTCTGGAAGTGTTCACAACTGCTACATTTTCTTGCCATATCGGCGCAATCTCTGACCATGGTTGGCCTGAAGTAGCCCTGGATGATTAGGCGGTGGGACATACTAAAAGGACCCTGATGGGAAGACCATATCGTGCAGTGTATTTCTTCCCTAGCCACCTCGGCCTCATCAAGGTGGAGACAACGGAGTAGGGCACCATTGTAGGAGCGCTTGAAAAGTCTATCCCCCTTGATGAAATAACTTGGTGCCCAAAGCCTTGCTAGTTTTGCTTTGTCCTCATCGTCTAGCAGCACCCCGGACAATATGTGAGTTTTAATGTCTATGATCCAATCCGAGGGGCGGGGATGAATACTGAGTACCAGGCTGGCTTGGATGCTTGACATACTGAGTTCTTCCACCCTTGTTATTCGGGATATGTGCTCCGGTGAGTCCGCGCTGAGCTTTGAGAGAAAGTCTGCTTCTGTGTTCTCAGTTCGTGGGATCTGACTAATGCTGTGGGACCCAAAATCTTGCAATAGTTCCTCGGTAGCCTGCTTGTACTGTTATATCCGGCCTTCTTTTGCTTCGTATGATTCGGTGACCTCTCCAACCACTAGCTTGGAGTCGAATTTGATGTCATTGCTTTATGCCTTCATCCCGACGGCTAACCTGAGACCACTGAGGAGAGCTTCGTACTCCGCCTTGTTGGAGACATGGAAGTTGCACCGTATGGCGTAGTAGGACTTGAAGCCTTCTGGGGATATGCGGACTACACCCCCTCCACAAGCCTTGGCGGCCGAGGAGCCGTAGGTGAACAAGGTCCAAGAATTGTTGGACTCATGCTCCGAAGTGACTGGAGTGGTTTCTCTCGTCGTAATCTCTGTCACGAAACCCGTCAGTGCCTTCTCCTTGACGGATGGTTTCGGCTATATCTCAATCTGATATTGGTTGAGGGCCGGATACCGCCCATTTTACCATGCGCGATGAACTAGTAGGGCTCCTCATTAGGGCGTCGAGGGGTTGCTGGGTAAGCACATGGATAGGGTGCGCTTGGAAGTAGTGTGTCAATTTTTTTAACTATCCACACAATGGCGAGTACTGATTTTTCGATCAAAGTGTACCTTAGTTCGGCATCCCTCAGTGTTTTGCTGACGTAAAAAATGGGATGCTGAGTCCCGCCTTCTTCTCGGATGAGCATCGTGCTGACGGCCGCCATGCTTACGCCAAAGTACAAGTAGAGAGTCTCCACTGCCATGGGCTTTGAGAGAACCCCGGGGGGGAGATAAGGTATGATTTGAGTTCCTCAAAATCTTGATGACACTCCATGGTCCATTGAAATCCGGTCGTCGTGCGCATGATTTGAAAGAAAGGGAGTGATCTTTCAGCTGATTTGGATAGAAAACGATTGAGGGCGGCAAGCCTGCCCGTCAATCTCTGCACTTCTTTGACGTTATGGGGCGCCCCATCTCCATGATAGCTTTTATCTTCTTGAGGTTAGCCTCAATCCCATTTCTGCTCACCATATATCTGAGGAATTTCCCCCTTCCATGCCGAAGGTGCATTTCTTTAGGTTAAGACACAGGTCGAATCTCTTCACGATCTCAATGATTTTCAAAGGTCCTCAGCGTGACTTGATGAGCGTTTTCTCTTTACGATCATGTCATCCACGTAAGCTTCAATTGTGTGGCCGAGGACCGTCCTGAATAGCTTGGCCACCATTCTGGTGTAAGTGGCACCCAAGTTCTTAAGCCTGAAGGCCATGACGAGGTAGTAGAAGATGCCCTCCGGGTGTCATGAATGCCATTTTTTCGGCGTCATCCTCGTGCATGTAGATCTGATGGTATCCTCGTAACACATCCAGGAAAGACATGAGCTCACACTCGCCGGTCTCGTCCACTGATGATTGGTCAATGTTTGGGAGAGGAAAAGGATCTATTGGGCAAGCTTTGTTAAGGTCTGTGTAATCCATGCACATCCTGAAGGTGGGAGGTTTCTGCGTGAGGACAACATTTGCCAGCCAAGTCGGATATTTTACTTCCCTTATGTGGTGAATCCCGAGAAGCATACACACCTCACCTTTCACGAATTCTCGCCTCTCCACCGAGAGGTGACGTCTCTTCTATTTTCCCTTATGTAAATTCTTTTTTCATAACATAAAATTTTCAATTAATTAAATATATTAATTATCAAACAGGAAATCCAAGCTGATACCACTAAATAAAAAGAATGACATACCACTTCTATACCTAGATACTTCCCTAGTTCCTTTTTAATTGCAACGGTCAACATTTCACGTTTGTCAACGCACAAGTTTGACCATTAACATCTTTCATTCCTTATTAGTAAAAAAATTAAAAAAATTCATAATTTGAAATTTCAGAATGAGAAGAATTTAACAATATTTTTTTAAAATTTAATTTATAATACATTAATTAATAAAATATAGTTAAAGTAGAATATGTGAATAATGCAAAACGTCCAATGTTGCAATTAAAAGAGAACGGAGGTAGTACTACATAATAACGTAATAGTTACAAATTTTTTGGATCAATAATTCAAAAAAAATACGGAGTATAAGTTATCAGTAGTATTTTTTTTTTGGATTCTTTTCGGACACTGTAAAATGTAAATAGAAACTCTTATTTTGGAGAGGAGGATGGAGTACATATTTTTGAGTCTTCAATGGTGCTTTTCTTGATTATTTTGTGTTCATGTCAAGCTTCCTTCAAAATGATCAAATATTGCCTCCAAAGTCCACACATGACGCCTACAGTAAAATATTATTCGTTCCACACTCCGAAGTTTTCGTTCCACCGACTGCATACTCTAGTAGCTTTCATTTCTTTGACTAACAATTTTTTTCTTGAGGGGAAAATGTTTTTCATTTCAGGATGCTAGCCCATGATCATATATTTTTCACAAATGTGCTTTTAAAATTAAATTGTACAAAATATTTATTATGATGCAATTAAAATTAAATTGTACCAGATGTACTATTATTTATTTCAAAAATGAAATTTTAGAATGTGAAATGCATTCTAACAAAGCTTAGAGTAATTTAAATTATTTAATTATTCTAATAAACTTGTATTTGTAAAAAACATACAATTATGATTTGAAAATAACTTTTTATATAAAGTTTGGGACATATATAATACATATGCAAGTTTGGGGTACTTATCTCACACCTCATTAAAGTTTGAAGTATTTAATTTATTTTCCCCTTATTATTACTATTATTATTTAGTATTCTTATTATTGATGTTATGTGTGTGTTGTTAATTATAATTATAAATATTTACATAACGGGGATATATTTGACTAAAGTATAGTGACTATAGTATTACATTAGTCCTCATAACACTGGTACAAGAAGATGTAGTGTTGTACGTTATCAAGAAAGATGGATTTATGTGATTGAATTAAATTGATACAGTTACAATAAAATAAAAAACAATTTAGAACAACACAAATGTTGTCAAATTTGAAATGCGACAATCTTTTTGAAGGGGCATCAAAATGAAAGATGAGACAATTTTAACAGAACGAATATATTAGTAACTACTACGTATTAAATTAGTCATATTTTTGAAAATAAGTTTCATTTAAATAATACTTTGAAAAAATCTATATATATAAAATCCTAGGTTATTATATTGCTGTCTGAAATACAGATAATAATAAAATCATTACACTATAATGGTATTATTATTCATATGTTATCATTGTAGGTAATTAATTATGAATATTTAAATTATTATTATCACTATTACCGTTATTCTTATTATTTTTATTAATATAACATTATATGGTGTTGCTATTATTATCAATGATAATATTATTAGTACACTATATTATTATTAATGCATTGCTATTGATATGAATATTGCTATGTTATTACTCTAATAAGTATACAAATGAAGGTTGTGAGTATTTTCAAAATAATAAAAAAAAAATAGTAATAATAATATAATGCTTATAATAAAGATAAGCATGCATAACTATAAAATATAGATAATAATACTTATAATTATGATTGTAATCATAATTTAATGATTATGATCAATATGAATGTTAATATTATTATTAGAACATACGGAGTATATAATAATATTAATAATTTTTTTAATGGAAATAATCTATATTAAAATTAATAAATCAAGCAATATTACAATAGACTCAAGATCATAACAACCCCAGGCATAAGCCCAATGATCAGACTTTGATTCTGTCACCCACAAATGAGCCGCAGAAGTCGCTAACTATGTAATTGACAAACTAAAGCTTAACATAGACATATAAGTCTTCATATTTCTATCATGATTTAAAAAACTTACAACTCTAACAAAATCAAAACGAATAAATAAAAAGTAATTCAGAGTACTGAAATAGGCCAAACTAATTATAAAAAACAACCCGATGTAAGAAAATAATAAATAAACAAGTCATCGGTTTCCAGACATGTCACGTCATAGCTAGATTCCATTGGACCCGCAGATCTATCTCGACTGTCTGAAAATCAATGATATTTATTCCAATCCTTTACTTAATAGTTTCATAATAATCTTGTACTACTCTTTCCTCGTGTGCGGTGGTTCTGAAGGAGGGCTGATCAACGGTGTCATCATCGATGGGTTGTGAATCATAAATGGAGTTGAGAAAAACATATCCAAAACTTGATGAATAACATCAATAGCATAACACTGTGGAAGCAATTGTATCATTTATTTGAGAAGAAATCACCCATAAAATGACTGTCTACTCTTGACAGAAGAACCCTATAAATTTTAGGGAATAAAACACCACTCATGCGAGTGCACTAACCACTTTTTAGGTAATTTATATCCCACACCCATGTGTACAGGTACACTTGGTATTTTTGTAATAACAATCAACTTAAAGGCTTTCAATATTACTCTTCTCCCAGATTTCTCAAACGTGTGTAGGTTATTTCCAATCTTTTTTTCGCCGATCATCTTCTTCGTGTAATCTGCTGTCATTGCTCGAAGTTCACGGGAGCCATCACCGCTGATTAGGTAACTATTGAGCCATCAGAAATTGAGAACGGGAAGATTGGGAGACGACTGTTTGAGCCGGTGATTGATGATTTCTTGTTCCGCACCTAAGACTGAGTTCGAGTTCGAGATGTTGCGGATTGAGCTTCTGATTTTCGGAGTCAAGGGGAGTCTACTTCGTTATTGAGGAATCCTTGCTATTATTTATCATAAATGAGTTTTATGTTAAACTCAAATGAGTATACGCCTAAAAGGATGAAAATACACAAATGTTTTTTTGGAAATTTTAGATACTCATTTTGTACGTTATGTATGCTCATTCGGTAAGCTGTTATGCTCATTTAAATATATTATATCACTGCATATTTTAAAAGTATCATATTACATTAGACTCACATAGGTGTTGATTATAAACACACAAGCACAAATCATGATACTCGAATGCACGATTCTAGTACTCAATATCAGAGGTTTGATACTCACTGAAAATGTCTTGATGCTCAACTAACAAAACTTATAATTTTCATATCAATGTTCATCTTGTAAGTTATGTATGTTCATTTGGTACTGATGTTATGCTCATTTTAAAATGTCATATAATGCATATTTCAAAAGTACCATATGACATTAATTAGATTTGCATATTGAAATTCATAAGGGTTGATTAGAAATATAATTTAAGAAATTTTTATAAAAGCGAAAATAATAAAAAGAAAGTGAATTAAAAGTTATGAAGCAAATATCACGATGTTCAACATTAGACTCATAATACTCAACAAGATAGGTTTGATGCTCATTACAAATTCAGTAATGCTCATTTAACAGAAAGCATGAATTTCGTCTCAAGATAAGAGGTGTGATGTTCAATGAAAATGTCGTGATATTCAACTAACAAACCTGACAATTTTCATATCAATGCGCATTTTGTAAGTTACATATGCTCATTTCTTACATATTTTATACTTATTTGTAAATTGTCATATGAATGTGTATTTCAAAAGTATCATATTACATTAAATTCACACATTGAAATTCATCAGAGTGGATATAATTTAATAAGTTTTATAAAAGAAAAAATAAGAAAAAGAAAGTGAATTAGAAGATATGAAGCAGAGTTCGTGATGCTCATTGTTAGGCTCTTAATACTCAGTAGAATAGGCCAGATGCTCACTAAAAGTACATGAATGCTCATTTAGCGGAAACCGTGACTTTCACTCAATTTACAAAAGTGCCACCATTGAAAAATTGGCCATTTTGCTTGTTTTCCACCTCAGACACAAGACCTTTTGGTAATGGAATGTCTTCGTTAGTTGAGCTGGATGTACGTACACCCTCGTGTATGATATAGGGACTCACTTTATTACTTACGTATAAACTCCGTATTGTGAAGAGCAATTCTCCTCCGACCTTCAAACCGAGAAAAACAAAACTCTAAAATGTTGAAGCCTGAAATCAAAGGGAAACGCTGGACGCGATGCTTTTTCTGCCCTTGAATCTGGTTGAGACCGCCTCCTAACCCTAGGGTTTGAGTGGCGGCTACATCTCTCAATAATATTAATCAATATACTACGTATGATAATAACAAATTAATCATTTAATCGAATAAAAAAGATCAAAATAAGAAAAATCAAATCAGATCAGATCAAATTAGAAACATTTAGATATGATATTCCTTCTCAATATGATATTATTGTGTCGGAGTAGACTGAAATTTCGCTATATCTTAAAATTTTAAATTTTAAAAATCTAGGCGATAAGAATAACTTTTAGAGAAATTCCCTTAAATAGGACTAAACGAGTTTGTGTATTCCAAAATAGGTTATAATGTTTTTATTCCCCAAATAAAAGTAATTACTGTAATGTTTTGGCAGTACCAAACTTTAAACATGACAGTATTTTCCAAGTTTGACAGTAAATACTTTTATTTATGAAATACAAATATGATAGTCCTTTTTTGGAATTTTGAAACGTTTTTACTCTTATTTAGAAAATTTTCCGTAACTTTTATCACTTTCAGACTTTCAGTTTTTAATTAAACTAGATTAAGATATAAATGGAGTATTTGGAAGGCGACTTCAACGGAGTATGAGACACCATCATTAGTTCGAGAGAAATTAAAGTCAGACCAAGTAAGAAAAATGATCGACCGAGTCACTCATGATGTCAAATGTACGTACACACGGAGTATTACGCTTTATATACTGTTGGGCCGGGAGAATTAAATAGTTGATGGGCCAAATGTACGTACACACGGAGTATTACGCTTTATATACTGTTGGGCCGGGAGAATTAAATAGTTGATGGGCCGAGGATAGAGTTAAAGAAAGGAAGAAGTTGGCCCAAAATCAAGATCAGATCCAATCTCATTTGAAATTATTTAAAATCAGTAGGATATAAGAATAAGGCTTTGTTTGCAAACAATTAATTTAAGTGTTTTTGACTTTTTTTTTTAAGAAAAAAGCACTTATTTTACCAAACAATACCAATTTTTACTTTCTCGGTTTTCGTGTAGAATCTATTTTTCACTTTTTCTATTACACAAAAAGCACTTATTTTACCAAATACTACCAACTTTTACTAATCACTTTTTCCCAAAAAATACTTTTATTTAAGCACAATCACTTGCAAACAGAGCCTAAGAGAAAAGGCAGAGCTAATTCGGTGGGAGAGAGGCGGCAAATTCGGCGCACACTCCAAGCCTTGCGGAAGAGGAGATTTGCACCTCTTTAAATAGAATAGATAATTGCCTTTGTAAATCATTCAGTCAAAAAGCTATCAATATACTCATACGATCCATTGTTAGTCACCCAAGCTCTTGTTATTACACTCATATCAGAAAATCCATATTATTTCCGTACACAATCGTTCCTTTATACAAATTAGTACTGGTTTATTTTGCACGATCCCTTCTCGAATCATTCTATTTTAGGTTTGTTTATTTTTGCATAAATTTGACGCCCACCGTGAGCGCGAGATTGTTGATTGAATTCCATGAGCAATTAGAGACGGTCCGAGAGGAAATCTGGCGCGAGATTCCGGAGAAGATGACCCATCTCCAACGGGAAAACGGTGTACTTCGGTCCCAGGTACAGTCTGCGGTATCAATAGCCTCAAAATCAAGAATCAATCGGAGAAGTGACGCAATGACTGCTGCAACACGGTTGGATATCGGTTTCTCCCCACCGGCGACGGATCCACCAGTAGCGACGGATCCAGTCTCTCTTTCGTTGGGTCTGTCGCCAACGCCGACCGGAGAGCCATACTCGACGGTCATCTCGCAGGTCATCCCATATACGCCTCTCGTACCAGCAACTACACCACCAACCAGAATTCCGACATGTTACTTTCCGGAATCTCTTCGAGTCAGACCAGACGAATCGGGCCTACATTCAGCAACCCAAAGCATGCCTATGACGACTCTGTCTTCTACCCCGACAGAACCGTCGATTCCCCATTATAGGAGTAGAACCAGTGGGGATCCCGGTCCGTCCCGTTCCAATCCGTCAACTGGTATTACCTTTACTCCAATGGAGTCGTCGACTCCTCACTACAGTAACAGAATTTATGGAGAAGCTGGTCCGTCAAGTTTCATGCAAGATGATAGGCGAAGTGGCCCTAGTGTATCATTCTTAGAGCCCCAACCGCGGCTCTCTGTCGGACCCGACATATCAGCAACGTCGACGCTTCCTGAACGACGTTCCAAGGTGATCTTCATTCCGTCTCCAACCCGTCCTGAAGTCACCCAGATGGCGGGACCGACGTCTTCATTTCCAGTTCCACTTCACCCAGTCGTTGCAGATCAGATGTCCATGTTGATGGATCAAATTGCGTCAGATGCAAGAAAAAATCAACGGACTACCAGGAGTACCCCCACCTTTGGACAGAGCGTTGAGGACATGTTGTGCAGAGTCTCCATTCAGCAGACGTATCACCAATGTCGAGATACCCAGGAAGTTCGTCGCCCCTGCCATGAAGATGTTTGATGGTACGTCCGACCCGGTGGAACACGTCGCCCAATTCAAGCAGCAACGTATGTTAGCCGTAGCACTCAATCCAGACCAAAGAGAAGCATGCATGTGTAGAGGTTTTGGAACGACGCTCTCAGGACCAGCCTTGACTTGGTTCGTCAACTTACCGAACGAAGGGATAGATTCGTTCGCAGAGTTGGTCGACTCGTTCACTCAACAATTCGCGAGCAGCCGCACCCTGGAGAAGCAAACGAGCGACCTGTACAGGATTGTCCAACAGCGAGATGAATCCTTGAGAGATTACCTTCATCGTTTCAACAGGGAGAAGGTATCAATCTCAAGATGTGACATGCCTACAGCAATCGAGGCATTCCGAAGGGGATTGAAGAACGATTCCGAGTTGTACCGGGAGTTAACAAAGTTTCTTTGCCGAACATTCGAGGATGTCCAGGCTATAACCCTAGCCTTTATCAGGTTGGAAGAAGACTTGCGGGCACAGCCGCATGTTGACGGTTATGAAGGGGGGCGCTGCAAGTCCAGTACGTCCACACGGCATGATTACCGAACCGGCAAGGCTTACGCCAAAGCTGAAGAACGACCTGTTGCGGCAACGACGCATTGTCTTGACGACCCTGATCTACTGCCAGTTATCCCAGATTATTAATTTAATGTCAGTACAGTAGGGCTCATCAACTCGTTGGAAAGGCTAGGAAAGAAAGTCTGATGGCCAAAGAAAAATGACAAACCTACTGGAAAGCGAGACCCGAGTAAGCATTGTGATTTCCACAATGACATCGGACACAACACCGAAGATTGTGTCGCATTTCGGAAAGAGGTCGCATATCTTCTAAAAAATGGGTATCTGGCAGAGATCATGTCAGAACGGACTAAAGCTCTTTTGGGATGAAATGACAAGTCGTCATCTAGAGCAACCCGACCCCTGTCACCCTCGGCTCCGTGCCAGGTAATTAATTTTATTAATGGCGGGTCAGATTTATGTGGTCTAACGTATTCCGCTGCCAAGAGACACGCTCGGGATTATTCCCGAGACAAGTCAATGCCGCAGGTATGCCAAGTGGAGAAGCGACATGACGACTGGAGAAACACTGCCATTACGTTCGACGAATCGGGCATGCCAGATCCCATGCAACCCCATCATGACACTTTGGTCATATCCTTAAGAGTTGCCAACATTGAAGTGAAACGGGTCCTTGTTGACAACGGAAGCACAATGAACATAACTACAATGCGGACGCTGGAGAAAATGGGAATCAAGGAAGACGACATATCAAAATCAGGATCCACCCTCGTCGGCTTCAACGGGGAACCAAGTCGAACAATAGGTAACATCTCCCTCCCTGTTTATGCTAACGGTCTTAACGTGCAGGTCAGATTTGATGTAGTTCAAGACCTCCCAGCGTACAACATGATCTTGGAGACCCCATGGTTGCATCAAATGAGAGTTATTCCATCGACATATCATCAGGTCGTCAAATTTCCGACTCCTTGGGGAGTGGAGTCCATTCAAGAAGATCAGATGGTGGCTAAGTCTTGCTATCAGACTGCCATGAAATCTACGACAAATCCACCAACTTCAGCATAGCAACTAAAGGGTGACCCAGTTTTGGAAGAAAATGACAAGAAAACAGAAGAAGTCGTCATTGATGACCAACACCCAGAACGGGTCATCCGTATTGGAAGATCTCAAGAGCAAGCTGATTGTCTTCCTCAGAGAGAATAAAGACGTTTTCGCATGGAGCCATGGAGACATGACTGGAGTTGATCCAAAAATCATCACACACAGACTCAATGTCAGTACGTCATGCAAACTTGTCAGGCAACGAAGAAGACACTTCGTGATAAGTCCGTATTTAGACATGCATTTGATGTGTGTTGGGATCGGCATTTGATGGTTTTCCTAGCTTTAAGGTGTTACAAGTCTCAATTTTAGCTCAAGTTATGTTTACCAGGCGTTGGTTCGAGTTTTGTGTCATTTGGAGTCAAAATCAAGAATTTAGAGTTCGGCGCCGGCATTTGAGGAGCAATCGGGATGATTCGAGATGCAATAGAGAGTGGATTGAGATTTTTTGGAGGTCACCGGGAGGTTTACGATGAAGATTTGATGGCAAAAGAGCTCTAGGATTGGCTACAAGATCAAAAGAAGATGAATGAAGCTTGAAAACGGCGATCAGGATGACCTTCTGTCAATCGTTCAAGCATATCTCTTTGTAGAAGAATACAAAGGACACGATTCAAGTTGCATATGAAAGCCAACTTCAAGGGATACAAATCATATTAAGACATCATTACAAGAATATGCAAGGAAGAAGGTGAAAACAGACGATGAATTCAGATGATCTCTGTTGCGATTTCAGAATGAGACCTTCCACCATTTTGATCATATATCTTGATTGGGTGATTCAAATACAATTCCGCAAGTTGTGGTGGATAGAGGACTTCATTATCTACAACTTTTATGAAGGAAGCATCTTCAAATTCGGAAGGGAAGACACGGTCGTGCCCAGGGAGGCACGCCATGCCTGTAGTGTATTCATGTACCTGGTTGCTGGAATTGTCAGGCACGCCGTAAGTGGACCTTAGGCACGCCGTGCCTGGACCCGAAACGCGAATTTCGGACTTTCTCCGCAGGAACGTTCGTGCCTGGCCCCTGGGCACGCCGTGCCTGACCCCGTTTTAGTCCTAATTCAACCCAAACTCATTTGTTTTCCATAATTCAGGCCTCCCTTCTCCTGTTTAAGGGTTACAAACATTACAGAGAGGCATAGGGACGAATTTAACACCGTTTTTACGCTATTTTCTTCAAGAACCCTGGCATTATTTGTAAGTTCATGTTTTTAATTAATGACAATTTATTCTATTCATCCCAATTTTGTTGATTCTTCAATTATGAATTGTGAGTAGTTTAATTAGGGATTTGGGGTTGATGAAGGGGTTAATCATGATTTATGACTACATTTTTTATGGATTAATTTCATGAATGCCGTTTAATTTGTGTATGAATAATTTAACTGATATCTCTTGTAACCTAGAACGCGCGCTAGAATTACAATTGCTTGTAGAATAAGTTAAGAGAGATCTAATTTATTCTAGGACACATTCACACACACTTAATCGTTCGCTAAGAGATTAGTAGAGATTAAGGGGCCGAAAGCCCGCTCGTCTTGGCAATAATTTAGGATCCTGTCACATGAGAGATCAGCCTTGTCCCCTAAATTATTGTACTCTACGCCGCGAGAGCGGTAAGAACTTAGTAATAATTAGCTAGGCTCAATTAAATTAAATTCATGTAATTAAGCACGATATGCCGGAAATCTGATCACCCCGGAATCAATCCATGTTCCCTTCGTCATTAATTGAGAAGAAACCAGTCTTTTATTTTTATCGCTCATTCGCATTAGTTTAATTTTAATTCACCAATCAATCTCGCACACTTGCATTTTTATTTTATTTATTGTTAATCGCTGAATTTAGTTAATTCTTATTTCCCTTTTGTCCATCCCTGTGGAGACGATACTCGTACTTTTCACCACTATTCAACAATCTTTTCAAGTGCGACAAAACTCACATCACTTCGCCAGAGAACGGAATGATATCATAAATCAGGAAGTGGAAGCACTTCTCCAAACCGGCAAGGCAAGAGAAGTGAGGTACCCGGATTGGCTAGCAAACGTTGTCGTCGTACGGAAGAAGGCAGCAAAAGGCAAAAAAGCGAAGTGGCGAGTATGCGTGGATTTCACTGATTTAAACAAAGCATGCCCAAAGGATTCGTTCCCAATGCCACATATAGACGTATTGGCTGACGCAACTGCTGGACATGAGATCCTCTCGTTTATGGATGCTTTTAGCGGGTACCATCAGATTCAGCTTCATCCAGACGATCAGGAAAAAACCGCCTTCATTACTGAGACAGGTACGTATGGTTATATTGTTATGCCTTTTGGTCTTAAAAATGCAGGTGCGACATTTCAGAGGCTCGTCACCATGATGTTCAAGGACCAAATAGGAAAGACTATGGAAGTGTACATAGATGACATGATCGTCAAGACGAGGAAGACGGAGGACCATATTGATCATCTGACACAGTCGTTCAAGAAATTGAGAGAATACAATCTGAAGCTCAATCCGTCAAAGTGCGCTTTCGGGGTGTCGTCGGGAGAGTTTTTGGGCTATATTGTCAGCGAGCGAGGAATTGAGGCGAGCCCAGAACAGGTTCGAGCTATTCTCGACACAGAGTCACCTAAATCCGTCAAAGATGTCCAAAGGCGGACGGGACGAGTTGCGGCTTTGAACCGTTTCATTTCCATGTCGTCTGACAAGTGTCGCCTCTTCTATGACGTACTTCGCAATAACAAGAAATTGTAGTGGAAGGATCAACATGAGCAAGCACTTCAGCAACTGAAGATCTATATGACAACTCCATCACTGCTGACAAAACCAAAGGAAGGTGACGAACTTCAGCTTTATCTAGCCGTATCGGAACATGCTGTCAGCACCGTGTTGACCAAAGAAGATGACGGATTGCAGACCCCGGTATACTATGTAAGTAAATCACTAAATGGCCCCGAAACCAGGTACGCTTTACTTGAAAAATTGGTTTTAGCATTAATTACTGCGTCAATTAAGTTACGTCCTTACTTTGAATCACACACTATTTGTGTGCGAACTAACTATCCCATGAAGTTAATCATGAGGAAACCCGAGTTGTCAGGTCGCATGGCCAAATGGTCAATTCAACTGGGAGCCTACGACATCAGATACGAGCCCTGAACTGCCTTGAAGTCCCAAGCGCTTGCTGATTTTGTGGCTGACTTTAGTCCAAAAGCTCCAAACCGAAGCGGAAAAGGAAACATGTCTCATCACGGACGGCATGCCTCAACAGAAGTGGACATTGCACACCGATGGGGCGTCAAACCTAAATGGAGCAGGCCTGGGCATAGTGCTAAAGTCGCCACAGGGGGGCACTATGCTCCAAGCCGTTCATTGCGACTTCAACGCCACAAACAATGAAGCGGAGTATGAAGCACTGATTGTGGGCTTAACATTGGCAAAAGATTTGGGCGTCAAGCGGCTACAGGTAAAGTGTGATTCGTTATTAATCGTTAATCAAGCTAACAGTGTCTATGCAGTGAAAGACCCCAAGATGACGGCCTATCTACAAATTGTCACGGAGTTGACAACATGGTTCGACGACATCACGCTCGAACAAGTGCCAAGAGAAGAAAATACACAAGCAGATGCCTTGGCAGCAATAGGATCATGCTTGGGGGCAGAAATCAATAGCAACATCCCTTTCGTTCACTTGACAAGTCTGGCAATTGACAGATTGGAGTCCGTCAGGGCTATCAATTCGTCTTCAGAGGATGACTGGATGCAGCCATACATAGCATATTTGAGACACAATATCCTACCAGCTGACAAAAGGGAAGCTAAGGCGTTTCTTGCTAAGGTAACTAAATTCTTATTAATTGACAATGTTTTGTTTAAAAGATCTAAAGCAGGTCCGTACCAAAGATGTTTGGCACCTCAAGAAGCCGCCAAGGTGTTAAGAGACCTTCATGAAGGAGAATGTGGGAACCATGCTGCTGGAAGAAGTCTGTCAAACAAAGCCCTCAGATTTGGGTACTATTGGCCAACCATGAGACAGGACGCAATCACCTTCACCAAGAGTTGTCAGCCTTGTCAAAAAGACGATCCGATCCGTCATCAGCCCTCAGAATCACTTCATCCAGTTGTTTCACCATGGCCCTTTATGAAGTGGGGGATGGACATTGTGGGTAAGTTGCCAGAAGCCCCAGGACAGAAGGTATACATGTTGGCAATGACGGATTACTTCTCAAAGTGGGTGGAGGCCGAACCATTCCGTCAGGTACGTGATGACCAGGTAATCTCTTTTATCAAACGAAATATACTTTGCAGGTTCGGCATCCCGTTAAAGATCGTGTATGATAACGGGTCCCAATTCATAAGTGCAAAAACCCGACGCTTTTGCGAAAGGTACAACATCAAGTTGGAAACGTCAACTCCTAGGTACCCGCAATCCAATGGGAAGGCTGAGTCCATCAACAAAATCATTATGTCCAATTTGAAGAAAAGACTTGAGAAAGCACATGTCAAATGGGCTGACGAGTTGCCCCTGATATTATGGGTTGACAGAACGACCCCAAAGAACGCAACCGGACAAACTCCTTTCTAATTAGTGTATGGCTATGAGGCGGTCATACCAGCAGAGGTAGAAGTACCATCCTCGAGATATGGGCTTATGACCGAAGAACGGAACAACATGGAGTTAATAAATGAACTGGATACCATTGACGAAATTAGAGAGAGGGCCAAGATCCGTCTACAATCTTATCAACAAATGGTGGCCAAGAGCTTTAAAAAAAATGTCCGAGCAAAGGTTTTTAAGAGAGGAGACTGGGTTTTGAGGAGAGCATTTGGAAATGAAGCAAGCGGGAAGTTCAGCCCCAATTGGGAAGGCCCATACATGATCATTGACATTATTGGGCAGGGGGCATATCGCTTGGAATCCGGTGATGGTAAATAGGTTCCTAGAAGTTGGGATGTGGTACAGCTTAAACTTTTTCCGAGCGATCATCTTCAAGGAAGGACCCCTCATTTCCGAGCGAGTCTCTCAAGACAAAAAAGTATCAGTGCATCCAGCCCCTATCGTTTGCTTTGTCTACCTTGTGGATCAGTCTGGGTTTCTTGTCCTTCATCGCTAGCGTAAACCTCCCAGGCCCAGAAGTCCGGAGTTCGTAAGTGAAGCCCAGGTCTTCAAATTCAAAGGGGATATCATATTTTTCACTTAAGACTTCCAACGCACGCAGAATCCTCCACACTTGCAGCAAGATTTGGGAAGGCGAGAGGTTGACGAACTTCAAGAAGCCCCGAGTTAGGGGAGAAAAGGGGAATTTCATCCCAATCTTGAAAGGATAATACAAGAAATTCACCCATCCAGGGCAGAACCAGTCCATGCGCTCATTCGCTGCTGGGAAACGGATGACCGCGTTGGGGGGGAAGCCGGCGGATGTTTGGATGAGGTCTACTTGTTCCTCGGTGAGTTTCGTTTTTTTTGCGCTTTGTTCTAGAATGTGTTGAGGAACAAAGACTTGAGAAGCCATGAAAGCCAACGGGTCGTTTTCCGGGGAAGAAGTTTTTGGAGAAGGAGATGGAAAGTGGCAGAAGGATTGGTGGCTCGTGATTATGAGTAGGGGAAAAGTAGGCGGCTCTACAGTTGCCAATACAGGTTTACAGAGTTTTATTTTAAAATTCGAAGTAGCAATTGGTCAAGCGGTTTGTCTCTTTTGGCGACCAATTACTTCATCGAATTAGGGGCAATTGTTGGACCGGGAGAATTAAATAGTTGATGGGCCGAGGAAAGAGTTAAAGAAAGGAAGAAGTTGGTCCAAAATCAAGATCAGATCCAATCTCATTTGAAATTATTTAAATTCAGTAGGAGATAAGATTAAGAGAACGGGCAGAGCTAATTCGGTGGGAGAGAGGCGGCAAATTCGGCGCACACTCCAAGCCTTGCGGAAGGGGAGTTTTGCACCTCTTTAAATAGAATAGATAATTGCCTTTGTAAATCATTCACTCAAAAAGCTATCAATATAGTCATACGATCCATTCTTAATCACCCAAGCTCTTGTTATTACTTATTACACTCATATCATAAAATCCATATTATTTCCATACACAATCGTTCCATTATACAAATTAGTACTGGTTTATTTGGCACGATCCCTTCTGGAATCATTCTATTTTAGGTTTGTTTATTTTTGCATAAACATATACGTAGCTAGTACATAGTATATGATACGAGCATATCTAGGAAAGCCATCATGATGAGAAAGGAAGAAGAAGTAAAACAGAAGATCCAACCAGAACAGCCCCTCCAGGTATGTAAACCAAACCAATAATTAAAGGAATACAATTTTCTGGGGTTAGCTATCAAATTAAAACTTCCTCAGATGAAAAAAATTGGATCCTATTGAATTAAAATCTTTTTTGAAACCATTAGTTAGTTTAATAAATAGACTCATCTTCATAAATCATAGGGAGATTTCCCAAAATAGGAATAAACAAGTTTTAGAATTTCAAAATATGACTGCGATGTTTTTTTTTTACGAAATAGGAGTAACATGGTACATAGTACTCCCTCCGTCCCAATATAAAATGCACATTTTTCTTTTTGGGCCGTCCCAATATAAAAGGCACATTTCCCTTTTTGGCAAACAAAACAGTGCAAAACAGTCCCAAATAGTGTCCAAACAGTGTTAAACAGTGTTCCTCCTAAAAATGTTTGAAAACGCAAATGTATGTGTTCTTTATATTGGGACGGACGGAATAGTATTTAGTGTCATCTTCTAGTCATTGTTGTCAAATAGTTGCAGTAAAAGGTATTCAACATGAGAATACTTTTCAATCACGTCACTATTTTTCAATTATGGCGGTAACGGCTCCCGTTTCGAGAAGAAAAATAAAACAATCCTATTTTGGAATTTCAAAACCTATTCAGGATGCTTTTACTTGGACTGTAATTCGTCCCAGACCAGACCAGACCAGTTTAGACTAGACCAGATCAGACCCAACTTGGGTAGTTATTTTCAGTAAAAACTTCCTTACTATAATAGTTAGTTTCAGTAGAAAAAATTATATTTTTCTAGTGCGAATCGTATTATTATGTGAAGAAAACTAATCAAGAAGTTTTTAAGGGGATCAAAAATGTCACATTAAGGTTTGTTTATTTTTTATACTTTTTTTTAATTATATTGTTAACTCGAATTCTCTTACATTTACTCTCTTTTCAACGTTTTCTTTTAAACTCTTAATTAATAACCTAATATATATTTAGGAATACTTATTTTGGCAACTCTTATATTTAAAATATATTTGTCCGGACTTCTATTGGAGTACATTTTCCCATTATTGAACATAGTATTAAGAGCTCTAGGTTTTTTTATACAATTATTTTTTTCTTTTTTCGGTTCCCATGAACCCTTGTACAGCCGCCGCCGCCTCGGGGTCGACTGCCGTCACATCTACGGCAGTCTCCGATCCTTTGAGGATGAGCGCAGCTGATATGGCATAGATCACCTTTTCCGCGTCGCTGACCACGGTGCTTGCTTCCAGCATTCCGTTGAGTTCGCTGCCTACTACTGCCTACATCCGCGCAACCCACCTTCTCCGTGTCGTTGACCATATATGGTGCTTGCATCCAGCGCGCTGTTGAGTTCGCCGCTTGATGCTGCAGACGTCAATTCTCTAGCCGAGTCCGATTCGGCCACTCACACAACTATTTGATCGTTTAGAATTGTGTTTGTTTATGTGTGTAATTTTAACTAGTTTTATTTGTTGTTGTTTGGGAAATTACACACTTTTGGTGTAATACTTTATTTTTTCTATTTTGTTTGTAATTCTAAAAGGTCAACCTGATAGGAGGAGTAGCCCATGTCTTAATATAGCACTTCGTTGATTCAAATATTTCCTGTGTGGGACTCTAACACCCCTCCTCACGACCAGACACTTCGTCTGGATCGTGCCGTCATTCATTTTTTTCGTTGGTTCGTCGTTGTCATTTTTTTTATAATCGTGTCATCATTTTTCATAAGGGGGTCCCACACCATGGATCGATTTGGCTCTGATACCATGTTAAGACACGGGGTTCCATTCTAAAAGGTCAACCTGATAGGAGGAGTAGCTCATGTCTTAATATAGCACTTCGTTGATTCAAATATTTCCGGTGTGGGACTCTAACATGAAGTACATACATAAAAGTTGACAATTAATCAATTAACTGGATAAATCAAATAAAATAAATTCATATTTAAAATCATCATACGATAAAATAAATAGGTGTGCGTGTATGCCCGGTATACACTAGTACAAAAAATGCTTTTTACATCACCTTATTTACATGTGTTATTGCTTAACCCATGTGAAATAGTGAAACGGGGTCATTTTTACAATTTTTATAAACTATTTCACATGGGTTGTGGTTATACCCGATGTTTAATAGTGAAGTGGGGTTTATTTCAAAATTTTAAAAATTATTTTACATCACTTCTGTTGGCAACCGATGTCAAAGAAAAAACGGGGTCAAGTTTTTAATTAACCAAAATTATTTTACGTGGGTTAAATCCGATTTAGAAAAGCAGCCAAGAAAAAATATCCGCCTTTATTCCAGATCGGGTATAACCGATCTGTATGAATTAAAACCTTTTGATCGTCTCTTTATTATGGAGGATGTCAACCCTAGCCGGCCAACCTAATTCAGCAGAGCAGCAACCCGCGACGGCCAACGACCACAGACGAGCTACTAGGGACACTAACGACGGGCGACCAGAGACAGATTTGCGACCAGAGTTGGACCACCGACTTGTCGCGACTGTGGCTTAAAGTTGTCGCGGCTCCGGCGTCGAGTGCAGGTAGGTCGTCGTCAGTGGAGTCTTCCAGTGGTGTCACCAAGGATTTTCGGCCACCAGTTTGAGCTAGTCACCTAGCATCGGGTAAGTTTACTGATCGTGCATTTTATATGTGCTTACTTTTGCATATTCCGGATGATTTTAGGAGATGGGGGAGCTTGTACTCGGGGTCGCCCGTTGTGCGTCGCTCTTATTACTCCTCTGGCAGCTTGGCTGGTGTAGATTGGGTCAGAAAGCCGAGGGTCCGCAGGTCTTTTGGTTGTCCAGGCCGTGGATTTGATTTCTCCTTGCAGCGGAGCTGATGCCTGTAGAAGTCCAGATTCGTCTTGCTTTCTTTCCTTTTCGATTTGACTTTCCAGTTTTTTCTGTGTTTTCCCTTTTTGCTGAATATTGAGAATCAATTTTTCTTGAAACTGTAATGATTGTTTTTTATTTTTGTGTGAAAAAAATATGTGCTTGATAGGTGTGGCTTTGTGCAATCCAGAAAAAACTAGTCTTGAATCCTTGAAATGGTTATAAATCATCACCTTACATGTTTTAGCTTGAATTTTAGTCATTAGATTGTAGTGTAAATGTTAACTATTTCTGAATTTGAACTTCAATCATTAGGTTGTAGTGTAATTGTTAACCATTTATGAATTTGACTTTTAGTCATTAGGTGATGTTTTCTACGGAGTATTAGTTATATATTTACTTACATTAATTACTTGTATGGTACTTGAAGCATATGGGATAACCTTCTGTATATTGGCTCTAATAATTTAATGCATAGGTTTTGATTAGATGCTTACAATTTATACATAATTTTATATGTGTTGCAGTTTTCTAATGTCATAATGATAATGTGGAAGTTCTTTTCTTTGTCTTTCAATTGCAAAGCAAGCCAAGGTCATTGAGGAATGGTTGGTTTTAAAGTTGGGACATATTGTGGGAGCTTAAAGTGTATAAGAACTCATCATGGCTGTGAAAAAGGAATTGGAGCAGTATGAGGTTAGTCTAATATGTCTCTACATATGTCATTGTATTCCAAATACCAATTCTTTCGGGTTTAACGAACAACCTTTCTTAGTGATCTTTGCCTATCTGCAGCACATCCAATCTATTTTTCTAAAGTAAATCATACCATGCTTCAGGATCCTTGTCCTGTTTAATGTGATCTTCTTGATGTTCTGTTAATACTTGAAATAAGACAAGGATCTTATCTTGTTTTAGAGTCTATATATTCTTGCCAACCTCATTCTCCTTTTTCTTACAGGTCCTTGTTATGACCCCTCAAACCTTGCTTCATAATCTTTTCCACTGCTTTATCAGGATGGAAATAACCACCCTTATGTTGAGATTATGAAGGTATTGTTTTGTTATATACTACGTAACATTTTAGTATAGAAGGTTATCAATGTGTACATCCTAATGATAATGTGTAGATAGTTTACAAATCAGATTCAGAAAAACATCCTCGTATACTTGGCATGACGGCATCTCCCAAATTAGGAAAAGTAAACAAATTGGCCCTGGACTCATACAATTATTATTGATGTATCTTATTGCTTAAAAATAATCATAAGTTCTATTCATATAAATCCTTGACAAGACCCGGTTCCAGTGATCAGTGTCTAAATATGGCCAGATGTCCAGTTAATGAATTTAATTAGTTTGGATATAAAAATTTTAACAGTATCTTGAATAATTGAGGTATTGTGCTAATTGTATCAAGCCAAGTAGCCATCTATTTTAGAAACCACTTTATGTTGCTTCTTATTACTCATTTACTTGTTACTATACCTTACTTTACAAGGGAAAATAAGAGAGCATACTTCATATAGTAATAATAGGATTTGGTTTGCCTTGCAGTAAATTAATACTGGTGCAGTGGATAAGAATATTTAATAATTCTGCTCTTTTGTTTCCTACTCCACTATTATTCTTTGTAGTAAGTGAAATTTGAACCTACTTAACTAATATTTTTTGTATCTAAGTTATTAGGCTAAATTTTGGAAGAGACAGACCAAGGCTCCGACATACTCTTATCGCGATGGCGGCTCCAGCGTCGAGTGCAGTAGACCACATTTGAATGCATCTCCCATGTGTCTCAGCACATTTATCGTTCCTCTTAGTTGCTCAATTTCCAGTTCAGCTGCCTGTTTTGGATCTAGTTGTTTCTCAAGTGTAATAATTTTTTTGTGAAGATCGTCTTTTTGCCTCTTTTGTTCTTCAACTAATTTAATCATTTTTCATCAGCCCTCATTTGCTCTTCAGTCGCAGCAGAAATGGAACTGTTTAGGAGAGCATTCTGTTCACGCTCTTTGGTACGACACACCTTAGTAAGTAATGTTAGTAAATTCATTGCATGCCTCAGGATCTGTACTACTTTAGACCAAATATTCCTAAAACCTGATTCCTAATATTACATTAAGATAGAATACTTTTAGAACAATTTATGTTTTTTGTTCTAAATATTTGAGTTTATACCAGATTTGCTTCATGTAATGTTATTTATTAACTGTTTTTTTGAATTTGTAGTGATTTTGTCAATCCAGAACCATTCTCGTCCGAAGAGGTTGATGAAACATGAACTCATTGGGCATCGTTTTTCCTAGAAATGGTGCATTCCAGCAAATACATATGGTGAACATGTTTGTTCAAGTTCTTTAGTGATTACAAGACTTGTAACTTTAGACAATGTATTAATACCTTCATTTGTACAAGAACTGTATTTGTAACTTATTATTATGTATTAAATTCTTATTGAAACTTGCGTAACATTTGTGCAAGAATTGTGCTATTGATTGAGTGAAATAGGTGCAGAATTGTGCTATATAGTTAGTTGATGATATTGTTGATGATGTGGTTGTACAAGATTTAGGGGTGATATTGTATTTTTTTTGAAAATTTAAATCTTTTCCACATGGGTTATAACCGATGTGAAAAACCCTATGTTCCGAAAAAATGGAAGCCTTTTCTACATGGGTTATTTTAGACCCGATGTAAATTCTTCCACATCGGTTATAACCGATGTGGAATATCATTTAAAACGCCGTTTTGAGCAATCTTCTAGATCGGGTATTACATGACCGATGTAGAAAGACTTTTCACATGGGTTATACGACCGATGTGAAAAGTCTGTATTTTTCACATGGGCTGGAACCACATCGGTTGTTTGACCGATGTGAAAAGCCTTTTTTGACCGATGTGAAAAGCCTTTTCTGTACTAGTGATATCCAAATAAATGCGAAGAGAAACTACAACCGGTGGGCGTAGCTCAACTAGTAGCGAGGGAGTGCCAAAAGGGTTAGGTCCCGGGTTCGAATCCCGGCAACTGCGATGAGAGGTTACTATGCTAAAAATGCATAGGGCCTCTGCAAGTACCGGGGACGGAGCCCCACTCTCTATATATCAGATTGTGATTATAGTCCAATTTACATCCTCCCATCGTGCCGTCCGGTCGATGTTGGGGGGCCTTCAGGGATGGGGTGTCATCCTTTTTTTGGGAAGAGAAACTACAAATTACTATAAACGACGTTGTATGCAACGTTAACACGGACTTGATTTGTACGCTGTAATTCTCTATCACATATCACAAATTTAAATTCATAGAAGTATACATATCAAAATAATTGAACACGGTAAGGTTGTTGTTTAGACCATTTGTTTCTTTGTCAATTAGCTTATGCAACACCTCATATTTGAGCTTCTTAAGGCATGTCTTAGGTTGCAGAAACTTTTATCTAGCGGCCTTTTCCTATCTTAGGGTTCGGAAATTTTCGCCGACTTTTAGTGCGGCGGTAGATCGGTTGCGCTTCTACTCGGCCGACCTTAGGGGCGGCGACGAGGTTCGTAGTAGGCTAGTAGGAGTCAGGCGGTGAGGCACTATTTTGGCGAGAATCTCATGGATGGCAACGAGCAGTTTGCGCGGAGGATTGTTCGCGAACAGAGGAGAGCGGAGGACGGACCGATTGGCAGCTTGGCCGAGAAGCACGGTGGCAGAGGGATCGGCGAAGCTTCGGATGTTTTGGTCATTGATGACGATGAGGAAGAATCTGTGGCTATGGGAGTCAAGCGACCGGAGGAGTTCCCGGTGGTTGGTACGATTCTTACAAACAAAGTGGTTCGATTTTAGATTTTCAGGGATCTTATGGCAACACTATGGTGTCCAGGAAAGGGTGTATCGATAAAGGAGATTGGAGAAAAGAGGTATCTATTTAAATTCTTTTACTTGAATGATATGAATCGTGTTCTGGACAATGGTCCTTGGTTTTTTTGACCATAATCTGCTTGTTCTAAGGGCCATTAAGCCGGAAGATATCTTGCTTAAGGTCCCTTTAGAATCGGTTGAGCTCTAGGTTCAGGTACACAATGTGCCGTATAGTAATGCAAATCTGGAAACCGCTAGAAAAATTGGGAATTATGTGGGAGAGTTTGTCAAGTGGGATGAGGATCAGTTTGATGAAAAATGGGGAGCTTACATGAGGGTTAGAGTTCGCATAAATGTAGGTAAACCTCTCAAAGTTGGAACCACCATTAGGAGGAGCAAAGGGGGAGGATATTGGGTAGATTTCAAATATGAAAAGATTCCAAATTTTTGCTTTGTTTGTGGAATTATTGGCCATGTAGAGAAGCTTTGCCCTGTACGGTATGAGAAGGGAGGAGAGGGAATTACTAAGTTGTATGGCCCGTGGCTACAGGCAGGGGGCAGGAAGAGGAGGCCATCAATGGGCAGTAAATGGCTGGTCTCCGCAGGAAACTTCTCAATGAGCGGCATCAATAAGGTGTGTAGGGATGTGTCAACTCAGGATCATGATCTAGATGAGGCAGGGGATAGCAACCAGAGATGGGTAGTGGCTTCTACCAAGACCGAAGAGGCACAGATTGAAGAAGGATCAAGAGAATCCAAGAGAAGGCGTACTTGGGAGGTGCATGATGAGAGTGGTGAAGTGGGGAAAAGTATGGCACTTGATATCCCAAAAAAAGGGATAGGGGCGGGTGCTGGGACCCAGACCCGCCAGAGCTTCTGAGATTGTGAGCAGCTATGTTAGCTGAAAGACTGTTTACTTTACTTGCTCTTTGTTTTTATTTTTCATGTTCTGGATTCATACTTTGTTTTGGTTGTGCTGTGTTTTTCCAGCAAAAAAAACTCTAGAACTTAGAACATGGGATGATGAGTCTAGTCTGCAAGTCTTTGACTCAGGTAAGCCCATAGCGGGATCAGCAAATTATATTGCTTCTACGAAGGTGATTAATTTAAAGTCTGGTTCTAGGGCGGACGGTAGACAGATGACTAGTTATCACTTTGTAACCTGCTTTTGTTCTGTTATGATAAGTTAAGTCAGTTTTGTTCAAAAAACAAAAGGCATGTCTTAGGTTTTGTTTGTAAACAATTAAAAAAACGATTCCCAGCTTTTGGCTTAAAAAACTAAAAAAAGTGTTTTCAAGTGGCAACTTCTACTTTTTTTTTTATGATAAATGGCAAGTTCTACTTAAAAAAGCATTTCTCGACTTTTGTGCGAAAAGTACTTTTTTACTTTTCTATTACACAAAAAGCACTTATTTTATCAAACACTATCAACTTTTACTTTACAAAATCACTTTTTTCTCAAACACAACTAAAGGAGTGTTTGCAATTGATTAAAAAAAGCACTTTTCAGCTTTTGGCTTAAAAAAAGTTAAAAAGAGTGTTTTCAAATGACAGCTTCTGCTTAAATTAATCACTTAAAAGCTAAAAGCTGGAAGCAGGTGGAAGGGTGCTTTAAACTGCTTTTCACTTTTTCTATTACACAAAAAGTACTTATTTTACCAAACACTACCAACTTTTACTTTTTCAGAATCACTTTTTCCTCAAACACTACCAACTTTTACTATTAATCACTTTTCCCCAAATCACTTTAAAAAATCATTTTTTTAAGGGAAAATGGAAACTAATAATCCAACCTTTTAGCGATCTTCTTTCAATAATCCCACTTTTTGATTATTCATGAATAATCCAACCTTTGCACCTCATCTTCATTCACTGGTCCCTGACCGGTTGATGACTTGCTATTCCAAGCTATTTTCTTATCTTTGCAAATCATTATACCTTAAATCTCATCTTTCACAAAGATAATATTTTGCAAAGATAAAAAAATAACTTGGAATAGCAGGTCATTAACCGATCAGGGACCAACGAATGAAGATGAGGTGCAAAGGTTGGATTATTCATGAATAATCAAAAGGTGGGATTATTGAAAGAAGATCACTAAAAGGTTGGATTATTAGTTTCCATTTTCCCTTTTTTTAAAGTTGAAGCAATTGCAAACACTCCCTAACTTTTACTATTAAGCATTTTTTCCCAAATCACTTTAAAAAGTTCAAAAGCACTTGTGAGTAGTCTTTGCAAACAAAGCCGTAGTACTACTGCGTTCCACATAAGTCCAATTCTTTGATGAGATAATTGAATTAATATGTGCGTAAAACTAACAACCCTTAATCTAAATTCAATCTAAAGGGTTGTTTTTTGTAGCCTTTGGAGTTTAGTGCACCAAACTCCCTCGTTATATAGAAATTCAGCACATTAGCCCCTGTGATTTGAAAAATGCGTCAAACTCCCTTGTGTTTTACTTAATCATGCACAAAACCCCTTTTATGAATAAATTTAACGATTTGGAAATCACTTTTTCTAATATTCTGATTGAATATGCAAGTAAATATGTCAAAAATCTCTAAATCAGACATAAATGTAAATCATTTTTCTTTTATTTGACATTGAGATTTGTTTATAGAAGGGATTTTGCGCATAATTAATTAAAACACAAGGGGGTTTGACGCATTTTTTAAATCACAGGGGGCTAATGCGCCGAATTTCCATATCACAGGGGGGTTTGGTGCATTAAACCCGTAGCCTTTGATTTATGAGATTGAGTTATACTTCATGTGGCATTTTATGTTTCAAACCATAAAAATTAAAGATCCCAAAATAGAATGTGATAAAAATTAAAGGATAAATCATTATTCCCAGTCATTTCTCTATAAAAGAATATCTAATAGAAAAAATAAATAAATTGTAGAAAAATACTTTTCAAGTTTCAATGAGAATGTAATTGTTAAAAAATATCATTCTTGAGTGATATTATTTAGTCATTAAAATACACGTAGTTTACTTAATTAGGATATCCAGGTAGTTTATATACATTAAGAGCCATGATTTTCATACATTTAATTAAATATTATACGGATCGTTGAAAAAGAGCCTTTTTAATTATATTGGGGAACCAAATTTCATACAAAGACATGCAATTAATTAAGAAAGCAATTTTAGTTGTACGGTAACTATAATTTAATTATATCTTCTTTTTTGCAAGAATTTAATTATATCTATGATTATTAGTCATTAGAATCCAGGTAGATCAGTTATTATAGGATAATCCAAGTAGTTTATTAAGTAGTTAAGTACTGTAGGATAATAGTTTTCATACCTTTTATTAAATATATATATTGATAATTGAGAAAGAGCATTTTTAATTGTATTAGGTTACTAATTTATCAAAAACAAATGTACTGAGTAACTATATTTCGCACAAAAACATGTTAAGGGTATTGTTAAGTTAGAGGATAATAGCTTGATAACTATACATGTTGATCGTTAAAAAAAAAATAAACATTTTTAAACGTACTGGGCAACTTGATTACATATAAACGTACACTGATCAATATAGAGTTAATTGTTTCGGGTTTTTATCGGTCCGAGCCGGGTTATAGAATTTAGGGCCCGTATCTGAGCCCAAATTTTCAGGTTCGGTCCGTTTTTTTTTTTAATATTTGCATTGGGCCGGTTAAACAGAAAAAACCCAGACCGAGAACATTATTCGGGCCGGGTCAGAGTCGGTTTACGGGTTTCGGTTCGGTTCTTCCCCCTACTTTGCACTTGGTAAAGTCCACCGGGACGGAGGTAATATTAAATTCATGAATGAATTTTACCAAAAAAAAAAATCATGAATGAATTTAATTGCCTCTTTCAGACTCTAATTGTTCGATTATGTGTTATAGACTATTTTCTCTTGAGATTTCTTGATTTTTTTTACATGCCAGGTGGTTTTTTTTGTTTCAAAATTTTTACAGGGACTTCCCGTTATCGAAATCCAGTCTCTTGGTCTAAGTGCTATAATTAATTTGCTCTAATAAGACTAATAAAACTTAGATTAAATGAAGTACATATTTGAAAGGCGACTTGAATTCATCCGACATCATCATTAGTTCCGGAGAAAGTTAGACCATTTTAAGAAATGACGACCAAGCCAGTAAGAGCAATATACGTAGTATACGGTATCTAGAATCTGGCTTCTAGAAGTAGTGTATGAATTAATTCAATATACGGAGTATGTACCTACACTCGGAGAATAATGACGCTATAAAAGCAGAAGCTAGCTAGGGGTATTATATCACATTGCCAAATAAAGCTTAGTTTCGCTTATGGATGGTAAAATGACAGAGAAAGGAGCCGCCGCCATGGTCATGAGAAAGGAAGAAGAACCGGCGATCCAAAAACAGCAGCCCCCTCCAGGTATTTTTGACCGCTCAAGCCCTACCCACACAACGTTAAGTTATTAATACGGAGTATAATTTTCTGGGGTAATTAGCTATCAAATTAAAACTAGCTAGCTTAAGTAAATGAAACACGTTGATCATATTGAAATCTTCTTCGAAACTACGAGTACTAGTTAATAGCTAGTACGGTAATAAATAGACTCATCTTCCAAAAGGATATGCATATAGTTCCTTCCCAAATTGATCCGGGGCGGATCTAGAGACGACCAGCTTAGGCGCACCCTAAATCCAAAAATTAAATGTCTTAGTTTTTATGCTAAAAAATTTGTGTGTGTGTTTTTTATTTCCAAAAATATTATTCAATTCATACGAGTCTAGTCTGACACAGTGTCCTTGTCAAGATCCGAAGTTTCATCCTAAAAAGTCAACCTGATAAGAGGAGTAGTTCAAAAGGCTTATATAGTGTTTTATTGTTTTATAGCTTTTCGGTGTGCGACAAAAACTTTAACACTCTCCCTCAGCCCGAACCGGACCGGACAATATCGGGGTATATAAGTAGGCCAAACAGACCCTTAACAAGCTACCCATAATCATGGGTGCTAAACAAAGCAGTTAAACCACAACCGGACTTGACTTTGATACCATGTTAAGATCTAGGATTCCTTGTAAAAGGTCAACCTGATAGGAGGAATAGGCCGAAGCCTTATATAATGTTTTATTGTTTTATAGCTTTCCGGTGTGGGATAAATAGGGCTTTTTCCCTTAATATTACTAAACTAAAGTTAATTTCCGAAAATGTGACCACATTTATATTTGGACAAAAATTTGACTAGAATGGTTATATATTTGGAATAATATAGTCTTTGTGAAATCTTATCTCACTGTTTCACGTCACTATCGGCTGTCACTGCCGCCGCATATGTCACTGGCGCCGGCCGTGTCACTGCGCCACCGTTGCCTCCCGTGTTACTGCCACCCCCGCCGCCGGCAACAGTGACACTTCCGCAGTGACAACTCCGTAGTGACATCTCCCTACCAATCTCCGGCCACAGTGACATTTCCGTAGTGACATCTGCGTCGCCAATGGTCACAGTGACGCCTCCGCAATGACACAAATTCCTACCACCGCCCTCTGGTCAGTTACCACAATCGGCGACCACCACTACCCAGCCCCTGCACCACTACCCCACCTCCACACCATCACCACTACCCCCACCCTCACACCAACGTCACTGTCCCCCCCACTCCCTAGCCCAGCCCCACACCACTGCCAATACCCCAACCAACACCAAACCACACCATAGTACCACACCACTTCTCGACCGTCGCTGCACCACCCCGGCCACCAATCCCCTCCTGGACCTTCCAGCTACCCCTCCAACCTTCCCAGTCCTCCTCGACCTCCCAGCTCCCTGCGCCGCGACCCAACCTTAGCTGACATCGTACAATGCTCCCAGACCAAGACCTAGCCGCCTCTGTCCACCATTTTCCGCCTCCTAAACCCAAATTCTAGCCTCTGTTCGTCTATTGACCTAGCACCGCCACCGCAGAACCGTAGCCGTTTTCCATCTCCGAACTCTAGCCGCCATAACACCACGAAATCCGATCTTCGGCGAAGAAGAAAAGCGAAGAAGAGATTTGAGGAGGAGATAGCAAGGACCTGAGGGCGACGTCGCCTAGTTGGGGCGGCGAACTATGCTATCTATGGCAGAGCTCTGGTGGATGCATAGATTTGAGAGAGGGGAGGTCTGGTGCGTGGATGTGTAGATTTGGGAGAGAGAATACGCAGGGAAGGAAGCAGTGATCGGGAACGGGTGGATCGGACACGGCCAGGGATTTTTCAATTAAATCATAAGGACTACTGCCTCCTTCCCTTTTTTTTATTGGGACAGAAGAGGGTGTCACGAGTTTTAAGAAAAGTGAGTTTGTGTGGTTGATATTAATTGATAAAGTAAGAATAAAGTAAGAATGATTTTGAGCCACACAAACTTTAACAAATAAGGTATGAGACAATTAAATAGAGACATCCCAGTATGGTAAATCTGGACATTTAAAAGGGGACGGAGGGAGTATATTTTTACTCTCTTTTTTATCCACTTGAAATTTGGTCATATTTTTGTCATGTGAAAGTTGAGAACTAATATTCATGCCATTGTTTCGGATAAATACTTTAACAGTCCTGGCTCCGCCCCTAGATTTCATTGTATTCACCTAATTAGGATATCAAATTTTAACTATATTTTAATTTGGATTTTGCAACATTATAAAGATTTTAATGTAGTTTCTAAACATGTAAATCTTAATCATTAGAATTGAGTTCCTTTCACAACAAAAAAAATATTAAAATTGAATTAGTTATCGATAGGAGGGATTTAACTTTAGAGTACTGCTCAGGTCCCTCCGGAGGGACGGGAGGGACCGTCCGAACTTTACTGTTTGGGGCGGTTCCCGATTTGATAAAATTTTTTGAGCATGTTCCTCATCAAGTCTAGTATGTCCATACCAAATTTCAGCTCAAAATTCGACCGCGAAGGCAGTCAAATAAATTCTTGAAACTTACTGCACTTTATATATGCGCAGAATGTGCAGTAAGCTTCAAGAATTTATTTGACTGCCTTCCCGGTCGAATTTTGAGCTGAAATTTGGTATGGACAAACTAGACTTGATGAGGAACATGCTCAAAAAATTTCATCAAAAAATTCCACCGGGAACCGCCCCAAACAGTAAAGTTCGGACGGTCCCTCCCGTCCCTCCGGAGGGACCTGATCTTTTCTGTTAACTTTTAAGTCTTTAACTTTAGTGGACAAAAAATATTGAATTTGCAAATTGCGAAACAGGTAGCAATGAAAATAAATCACGCATATTTAATCAACCATACATTTGTCAAATTAAATTATCTCACATTTATTCTCTCTTTTCAACTTCTTCTTTTGAACTCTTAATTAAGGTTATCCTTTCAAGGGCGCTGTATCACCTGGAAAGAAAAAGAAGAATTGGTCTGTGCGAATGGGAAGCAAGGAAAAAGATGGTGAGGGTGATAATTAATTAAGGCCGAACTCCATTATGTTTGTGTGTATAATAGTTCAAATTAAAAATTTTGGTGAAAAATGAGAGCGGATGATTCATTTGTTTGCAAAATTAGAAAGCTAAGATAAAATTAATTTGGAATGCGGCTAGAGCGTGTTGACAAGTGACAACTAACAAGCAGAGCCGTCTTATGAAGGACCTTCAAAAATTTAATGGATATGTTTGTCAAATGGCTTATCAGTCAGCTTTTAGCTTGTTTGACCCATTTCAGCTGTTTGATTAGTCAAAGAAATTAATAATAATGTTTGGAAATGACTTAAAATTAGCTTGTTGAGTTTGAAAAACTGAAAAATGGATGGTTGAAGAAGCTAAGGGGAGCAGCTTCTTCATTCGGCTGGTTCAATTTACTCTAATTATTTTAAACAAAACTTGTTTAATCAAATACGTAGTACTATCTAGACAAATAATATATGCTTATTAACTAATATTGTATTTTATATTATTAGTTATGCTCTCTATCTTCAATTAATTTGATGTTTCTGGTTTAGATGATTGGGTGATTATAAAATTAGATACTATAAATTTTTGTAGTATGATGAACATTCGATATATCAAAGTAGATATTAAAATAGATTTTATATCACAAATTTTAAAATTTCCAGTTATAAAAAAGATTTATATCATTGAAGTAACAATAGTTATAAAATTTTCATTCTTAGCAATAATAAAATACAATGAGTATAATTATGTCTTTTTACACTCTATCAGCCATTTCAAAACAACCAATTTTACCAAACAATTATTTATAATCAGCTAACATAACTAGCCGATCAAAACAGCTAACACAACCAGCAGTTAGGAAACAGCTGACACAACCAGCTAACAGCAACGGCTAACAGCCATTTACCAAACAAGGCCAATATGTTGATTTTTTAGATGTTACTCCCTCCGTCCCCCTAAGTTTGTCCCGTTTTACCTTTTTCGTCTGTCCCATTAAGTTTGTCTCATACCATATTTGGTAATGTTTGGGTGGCTACAATTCATTCTTACACTATTCACACTTTATCAATTTAATATCAACCACACATATCTACTTTTTCTTAAAAATCCCACCACACCTCTTTGTCCCAAACATAAGGGGACGGAGGTAGTATGTATTATTTTTAAGAAATTCTGAACCCATAATTTTCCCACAAATATTTTTATCATCAAATTTTAAACACCTTTTTACACAATTCAGGACATGCACTTTTAAATAACAACATAAATAATTGCAAATAATTGTTTATTTGATAAAAATAAATTCAAATTGTCAATACCCCCATTTTTATTACAATATATATGCATTTTACTCAATACCTTTATTTTTATTACAATATACATGCATTTTAAACTTATTAGCAATAATAATTAATACTTCGTATTACGTATGTTATCAATCCAGACCTTATCAGCCCATATGAGCCCAGCTCAGCCCACTGCCCACCAACACTCACCATTTACACTGAACCATTTCAAACCCTAAGCTATACACTCTACGGAGTATAAGATTACATTTCCCATCAGCCACTTTATTTCATCCGTACAACCAATCTAAAGAATCTTCAAGACCATCCGATAACCTCTCTTAGCGCAAGTTGCTATGGTCTCGTTACTTCTCGCTGTGATTTCTTCTCAAAGCCTTTTTTATTGTTTATCATCGTTGACAATTTTCCTCTTATCTGACTATATTTCGGTGGTTCAATAATGTCGTGACTGCGATTTATTATGGGATCTACCCCTTACCCGAACATCTGAATGTTGGCGGTGGCTTAGAGCAGATCGATGGGTATATTCCTTACATCTCCTTCCTTTAATTTGATTTTTTGCATCTATATCACTTACTATATTTGTATCAGTTTTGATTTTGTATGTATGACTCGAGACTGTGATGTGTGTGTCTATATATATATATTCCGATTTTCTTATATCCATTATAATATTTTGTGCTTTAATTATATTTTACTAAGTCTATTATATATTTCTATTTTACAAAATGATATTATCATATTCTGTTCATCGCTATGATCTTTACTTCTCTTTTGATTTTGGTAACAAACACACGCACATATATAAATTATTTATATTTCTTTATGATTTGCATTTAACTTAGTTGGTCCTACTTGACAGCCTTGCTAAGTAAAACATCAAATACCAGGTCTTCTTTATCAAGGCCAACAAAAATATTTCAATGTCATGGGGTGTAATCTTATTTACAAAATCAGAATGTTGTTTATTTCTCTAACCTGCGAAAGAGACTTCAAAATCTATTGTTTGTTAAATATTGTTAAACTCATTTGGGTTTTGCTAATCAGAATCATACTTTAAACATAATGACTTTGAACTAAACCCTATTCCTATAATTGATGTAGTATATGTTTACTTTGTATCTATTTTAATTTGTGATATTTTTATTGTATTTATTACAATTCTTATCTAATTTCTGATTTTATTTTGTCTTTTACAGTGAATTGTATCTAAATTGGTTATCTGATTTGTACACACATGCTCATATCAGCCACACTTCATTTTGGTGCTTTTCGTAATGCTCATAATGTTTTAATGTTTTTCAAATATAGAAAAAATATATTTTTATCCCATAATATTGGTATTAATATTTTCTTATTCCGGAATCTCATTCACCATTAATCTTGCAGGGTTTGTTGGCGGATCTAGATGTCTTTTTCTTATTTTTAGTTATTAGGTTATTGTATATACAATGTAGAATTAACAGGTTTTGGGTCCTTAATATGGTTGCCAATCATGCAATATTCATAAGGAAAATGTAAATATTAATTAGATTAATATATATAGGATATCCAGGTTCAAAGACTGCAGTTTCAAAGGCAGTTATGAATCTCATTTTCGATTATCATTCTGTTATTTCAGTAACCTTTACTTGCTACAAAAACATGTGATAGTTCTGAATTTTATGAAATAAACTTGTTTTTCATTCATGAAATAAACCCTTGGTTCTAATTAGCCCCTCTCGTTTAGTTGCTGATTCTAGCACTCACTGGTTTCCCAGTATTTTTAGCATATGTAACCTGCAAAAGAAAATTGCCCATCACTAATTCACTTGCTCAACAATTTTTAGCAGAAAATTAATAAGATAAATTACCCATGAGTTAGACATGCATTAATAAAATATTATAACATCTTTTTTGAAAGAAATTGAACATCATAACATAGGATACATAACACATGATACATGACAATAAAAAGTCGCTTATCACATTTTGTATCGATAAGTGATCAATGCGTACTTTTAGGGCTAAGCGAAAACTAATTAATACTCCTGCATTAAGAGGTCAATAGCAGCTAGTACTTTTTTCTTTGTTTTGTTCTTGAGGAGTACTTTTAGCCTGCATTTTAATACACAATGGCATGATCTCATATCGATTTTGGAGATTATTAAGCTTAAATAAACACTACTTCAAACACTGTTTTGATCTATATAATTTTTCAAAAAAGTTTATATGACATGATATACCTGTCATGGGTGAAAAGAACTGATATTGGCTCTCCCTCCTAAAATGCTCTACCTCATACATATCCCTTCCATTGTTGGACATATTTATACTACAATATTCATACTCACTCACTGGATCCCACTAATGAAAAAACACATGCATATATATATATACTACGAATCTAAAACTACTTTGCATTTGTATAACATTGATGACCATCGGTCAATAGGATGCATTGGCTTTTTAACATTACTGACATGATATTTGAATGGATAGACACATGGCTCAATAATTTCGTACCACACAATCTCACTAAATTAGATTTACCTTGATCTCCGCCACCCATGGACAGCTCATATACACTTTCTACCTAATATTCATTAGACTAAAGTGTAGGGATATCCGTGTAGCAACTCAGTAATGAATGCAGCATTTATTGAATTGTACTTTTAATCAGCATACAACCCAGACCCGTTTTCTGTAGCCTGACCCGTATTTGGCCCATCTCTTTCGGCGGGAACACTGTTCATTTTTCATCTTGCTTTTGTATAATAGAAGATTCTACTTTCTTTTGACTTTTTAATTTGAAGTACTCCGTACTACTTCCTCCGTTCTTTTTTAAACGCAAGGGTCCACTTTTCACGTTTGCCAACGCACAAGTTTGACTATTAATCTCTTTCATTCCTTATTAGTAAAAAAACTTTAAAAAATAGATTTTGAACATTTGAAATGAGAAGAATTTAATAATATTTTTTTAAAAATAATTTATAATACATTAATAAATAAAATAGAATCAAAGTAGAACGCATGAATAGTGGAAAAAGTCCAATGTTGCATTTAAAAAAGAAGGGAGGGAGTATATATTTATACGCTTCAAATCAATATTTGAAGTTGTACATTTATATAATTATATTGACACGCTTTGTACCCCAACCTTTCACTTTTCGAATCGATACCTGACACACATACGGAGTATATGGTACTACCTCCGTTCCTAAAAATTCTTCCCGATTTGATTTGGCACGTTTATTAAGAAAGTGGAATAAAGTGGAAATATATGGTTGTGGTTGTGTAAGAAAAATGCAAAATGAATATGAGCCATACAAATTGTCCAAAAAGGGATAGTGGAAAGTATTTTTAGAAACTGTCTAAAAAGGAAAGTGGGAAGTATTTTTTTAGACGAGGGAGTAGTTTTTATAATCAAACATCATTTTTTACAATCAATCTTCAATAATTACAAATATGTTACCTTGTAATATCGGCCATTGGTAAAATTTGTATGGCTAAATTCAAAGGTAACATAAGTATCCTAAATTCAAAGGTAAAATTTTTATAAGGTAACATACCTTGTAATATCGGCCATTGGTATAATTACAAAGGTAACATAAGTATCCTAAATTCAAACATCATTTTTTACAATCAATCTTCAATAATTACAAATATGTTACCTTGTAATATCGGCCATTGGTAAAATTATTCTTTGAAATTCAATGTTTTCATAATAATGTGAGTGGTTTTCATAAGAACTATAGTTCTATTTGATAATTATTTTCATAATTTGCAACATGCCCTACCAGTAGTACGGTAAGCGCCATACTGATCGACTATGTGCCTAAATATGTGTTATAAGTTTGAGAAAAGGATATCTAGTACTCCGTATTTTAGTAGGGATCATTTTTCACTTTTCAAACAAGGCACTGAATTGTACGACAGATGGTTGTGATTAATGGTGATACTAGAGAAATTGAGAACAAGACATTTAATTTGTTGGTGAGATAAAAAACAATAACAAAAATTGCTTATAATAATGTAAATAATTAACTTATTAATGTTATTTTCATGATCATTATTATTAGCATCTCTACTTAATTTGTTGAGGTTGAGAACTTTCTATTTATTGATGGATTTATATATTTGAAAACAAATTTTTTAGAGTTTAGAATGTGCCTCCACTCTCCACTGTTATTTTTGTAACGTGTACTAATGTTTTTCTACCTTCATCAACTTACATTGAGAAATGAGGATGTGATGAGATTATAAAGAAAAATGTGTTTATGAGATTGATATTGAATTCATAACATAAGAATAAAGTAAGAATGAGTTAGAATCACATGAATTTTATCAAATTTGATATACGATAATGTTAGCTGTGAGACGGAACAAAAAGGAAAGATTCATTTTCTATGTTTTGGATGCGGTTGTTGGTTAATTGGATATCTAGCTCGTGCAATGCACTGATAAAGGACTAGTTCTTTAAATAACTTCTCAAATTTGGCTCCCCGTGATATATCTGGTTTAATTATGCAGTTGCGGGCAGTTGTTTTGTTAATTGCTGCTGGGAGATCATCACTTGTTGCGGTATATTCCGTAGCTGCTGCAAACAGCGACCGCCTTCCGGCGAGTAGCATCCATACATACAATTGGAATTGGTATTTGTTGGTATAATTTTTACATTTCCTACCAACTTTGAGACTATTTGATATACTATACTTGTATTATTTATACGGCTCAACACTCAACTATATACATATGCAGTGCTAGCAGCACATCTTCTATTGCGCGTTTCCAGTCCTCGTCTGATCTGCACAATGCTTTTCCATTGGAGATTTCTGACATATTTTTATTTTCGTTCTCAAGTGATTGTTATTGGCACTTTATTTATGGTCTATGTATGGTTAATTTTCATTATTTGTTTATTCTCCTTTACTCCCTCCTCTTCTGTTCCTCATCTATAAATAAGACTTTAGTTCTCTATATTGTAAGCATACATTCACCGATTCACACAAATATGTCAAATAGTATGGTTTAATATTTATTCCATATTTGTTATTAGTAATTGTCTTAAATAAGACTACATTTTCATGAAAAAAGCATTAATAAAATTATACGTTTGTAATTTCCATCTTGAATAAGATTAACTATATTACCATTGTTGAGGTTTATTCCTTCAACCTTTGGGTCCAACACGTAAGCCCAAAGATTTCGAGTGGAGTGGTGTATGTGTGTGTGAATAAACTAGCCCAACAAACAGGTGAAATGAGTTAAGAGACAGTCAGTAGCAAGTAAGAGATCAGGTATTATTAATCAGTTAATAACTCCCCAATACAATACGCTTGCTAAGGCTCGTCGGTCGTTCGTCTTACACTGCAGTAGAAGAGCTGCGAGTAAGAGTTGAATATAAGCTAGAGTGCTAAATATCGTAAGTTGTCAACCTTTACAAAGAAATAAATGCTATTATTTATACCACCAATGGGTAGTTGGCTATGCTGATGTGGAAAGCTATGAGTGGTTGATGCCTCAACCACCAAATCTCTAACATTAAATGCGTCTCCCGCCAGAATCTGGGTTTCCCGTCTAATTTGTGGAGACGGACGTCCAGTTGGATCTGGGGCCTGCTCCTGGTGATGCTGCAAAGGGTTGCGGGCCGTTCGTATTCCGGCCCTTAGTAGAATTTGATGTGTTGCTTGTAATGGGTCACTTGTTGGCGTGGATCATGGGTGGAGACGTTCGTCGCCCAATACTCATGGGCTGCATTACTCCATCTCATGGACTAGACACCCATAGGGCCATGCACTCTCATGGCCCAAGACGTTCGTCCGGTTTATGGGTAATGGGCCGACCCCCTATCTGGGCCATTTACCCAAGCAAGTCCCCCACTTCTGATGTTCCAAGCATGCATGGGACATAAGGAAGTATAACTGTTACTCGATGAGACATTCCTGATGCGTGAGATTCTCACTGAGGCTCTTGGAGGTGGACGTACTTGATCACAGAGTCACTTGTTGACGACGGTCCAGAAATCGAGGTGACGGCGGCCGCGGAAACGGTGCGACTTTCGATGAAAAGCCATCATTATGCATGCTGCTTTCCTTATAAATACCGGTGGCACGTACTCTGGGATACGCTACTCGCCATGCGTCGCCTTCTCACTGGTTGCTCCAAACGATGCTTCCCTTATAAATACCGGAAACCCCAAAGGGTTTAGGGTTTTCGATTTTCTGCTTCCTCGCTCTCCAAGCTCAGCTGCTTTGCAAGTTCCTGCTGCTAAGGGTTTCTGGTGTACTTCTGCATTTTCCTAAGGTAATTTGACCCCTTCGACTCCTTTTTCTTTCTCAATCTTGTCATGGCGACTTCAATGGAGATTTCGTCGAGTTCTAGTTCCAGTTCATCGGGTTCCTCTTCGGGTTCTTCTTCCAGCTCTGGCTCTAGCTCCGCCCCTCGCTCCTCTGGCAAGGCTAGTGTTTCCGGCAGCTCTGGTTTTGCCTCCACCGTGGGAACCATACTGGCCAATGGCGCAAATGACGAAGTTTCTTCCCCGGGGAATGTGGCGGTAAATGCCACCCCTACCAGCACGGCCCAGGATGATAACGCCAGCGCTGAAGATGCTGGGGATAACATGGTTGTCGATGCCGCGCCTGTTGTCCCCCTGGACGAACGCCCTGCCGATTACAACTCAGGGAATGAGGCCCGAAGTGGCTCAGACTTGGAGGTGTACGACAGGGGTCTCCCTGTGGATGTGGAGCGTCACATCACAGCCATCCGGAATGTACGTGGCCATGAGCAAGTCTTCTCAGTCGTGGCCCTAAACAAGCTCAAGGTTTTCTTCCCCCCGCTGTTCGTCTACAGCCTTCGGGGTGAAATTCACATGATGAAGAGACGTCCGGGGATGATTATGCTGAATCTAGACTCAGTCGAGACCGGGCTGCGTTTTCCCCTTCACCCATTCTATGTGGAGTTCTTCCACTGCTTCCAGGTGGCCCCTGCCCAGTTCATGCCCAACTCATACAGGTTTATCTCGACCTTCCTTGTTCGGTGCAAAGCGAAGGGGGTCACCGTGACTTTGGATTTGTTCCACTACTTCTTCCGGCTCACCCCCCATAACTTTGACGGTTTTCTGAGCGTAGCCGCACGTCCCAAGAGGAAACTTTTGAGTGGGGCGCCATCCTCAATTCATGATTGGAAGAATCGGTACTTCTTTCTCCGATACAAGGATGCTCGTCTTCCATTTGTAACACCCCGGGACTTTTGCCGGTACCACAACTGCTTAATGGAAACGAAACGACTACCTTAAGTGTGCACACCCCCTAAAAGGGATTCCAAGCCCTCCGAGTAGTAAGTCTTCACGAGTAGTCAGGACTCAGTCTACCAACTACCCCACCTTTAAGATACTTCTGAATGATTAGGGACTACTACTACTACAACTTCTTCTTAAAAGGGATCAAAGATCCAAATGTCACTCAAAACTCAAAACTCATACCCCCAACTAAATACCTCACATAACTTGGGAAAACATTAATTTCTGAGATGACCAACAAGACTCGTTGAATTATCCAACTCAGGAGCCTGCATCTTGACCCGATAGAATAGTGCAAGAGTAAATCACAGTCCAATATGTTTTCAGACACTTTAAGAAAGGTAATTCTAAACTTAGTATGTACATACAAGGAGGCGCTGCATTGAATGAAACTTAACATTATCGGTGTTGGAGATTAAATCTGAGACCTTAACAAAACTCGATTTCATGATTATCATAATTTACAAGATTCATCTTTGATTAAGCAAAAGTTAGTTGTTTCTAATGTGTGATACCGATGGAGTAGAGAACCGGCTATGACACTAACTAGCTCCATAAAGGCGGGTCCAATTGTCCAAATGTAAGATGAGGTAGTTTTGTACGTGGGATAAATTTAAGTTGTCCATCATTAAGTACATAGACAGATTGGCACAAAATAATGAGTAAATAGTTTGATCAATTTGCATCACTATGTAGTAGGGATTTGTCTAAAGAGCGACGGGAAAGTCAAAGGGTTGTTTGGATATTATTCTTAAAACGGATTCTGCTCCTTCAGAGAGCAGAAACAGAAGTTGTAATATTTGGGTGAAAGTGTATAATTACTTATAGTGCTCTAATTTACTCATAGAAGAATGTTTTTATAAGCTGAGTAAGATCAGATTCTAAAAACTGATTCTGATTCTGCTTTAAAAAAGAAGCAGAATCATTTCTAGCAGAATCATTTCCAAATACCCTCAGAGCCTAAAATTGGAGTAATGGACTGTTGAGAAAGGCCGGGTATAACCAATAATCTGAGGAGAGCTCTTCTCATCAGGCCGGCCTGACGGGCTGCCCCGTCCGGCCGAGCTCGTTTGGGCACCTTCCCGGTGGAATTTTTTGATGAAATTTTTTGAGCATGTTCCTCATCAAGTCTAGTTTGTCCATACCAAATTTCAGCTCAAAATTCGATCGGGAAGGTCGACAAATGATTTTTGCAAGTTAACTGGTCCGGAAAATACATATTCCGGACCAGTTAACTTGCAAAAATCATTTGACAACCTTCCCGATCGAATTTTGAGCTGAAATTTGGTATGGACAAACTAGACTTGATGAGGAACATGCTCAAAAAATTTCATCAAAAAATTCCACCGGGAAGGTGCCCAAACGGGCTCAGCCGGACGGGGCAGCCCGTCAGGCCGGCCTGATGAGATGATTTCTCTCTCATAATCTGAGTACTTAGTAGAAACAAGCTTGGTGATTTAATCATAATCAATGCAAATTGTAAGGTTAACAATCACTACATCAATTTCATATTGAGTCAGAAAATGGACTTTGTAGACACTTGAGAGGTGTCTTAGTGGAAGGACAACGCATTATCTGCTTCGCAAATTAGATTAGTTTTTTAGTAAACTAGTACAGTACCCGTGCATACGCACGGGAAATAGCAGATGGTGCATATATTTCTACTAAAAACACTGCATATGAGAAAGAATATTTTCCCGTTCAATTGTTAGCCAACTTATCTTTATATACATATGAGAGAGAGAAATATTTCGTTCAATTGTTAGCCGGCTTATGTTATACTAAAAAGATTTGTTTATGAGAGAGAAAGTTCACTCATCGATCATTATCTTCTAATACTTATGTACCTCCGTCCTACTAATATTGAGACATGAGGAGGTGGTACGATTATTAAGAAAAGTAAGTGTGTTTAGATGGTTGATATTGAATTTATAAAGTAAGAATAAAATATTGATATTGTTTTCAACATTGTGACATTTTTTTGATAAAGCATGTGTAATGAGATCTTACATTTCTATGTAAAATTTCACATTCATATGAGAGATTATGTAGAATTAAATAGGGTAATATTGTATTTGTATTAGTCTATTCTTTCCTTATAAAATGTTGATTCCTTAGTTCTAACAACAAAGTATAAATCACTTTTAAATCCCCAAAAACTCGCATGTTTTGTGTGTCTGTCTTGTTTGCATACACAGAATTTAAAGTATAAAATAGTACCACATTCAAGTATATTTACATTTTTCGAGTCAGTTACATTTTGTAAAGAAATTATTTCAATATGTTGATTTTTTAACAAAACATCACATTTTTTAAAGATTCTCATTCTTTTTACTTTTAATGATGTTTCCATTCACTGGTAATGATTAACTTGTTCAATTATTAGCAAACTTATGTTCTAATATCTAAGAGCATTACATATGAGAAGAATTTCTCCCGCTCAATTATGAGCAAACTTATCTTCTTATACCTAAAAACACTACATATGAGAGAAAATTATTCTGCTCATTTGTTAGCCGTCTTATCTTATACCTAAAAGAACTACATATGAGAGAGAAAGTTTTCTTGTTCAATTGTTAGCAAGTTTGTCTTCTAATACCTAAAAGCACTACATATGAAAGAGAAAATTTCCCCGCTCAATTGCTAGCCGGTTTATTTTGTTATACCTAAAAGCACTACATATGAGAGAGAAAATTCTTCCGCTCAATTGTTAATCGGCTTATGTTATACATAAAAGAAATATCTATGAGAGAGAAAGTTTCCTCGCTCAATTGTTGGCAAACTTATCTTTTAATACCTACGTACCTTCGTCCCACTAATACTGGGACATGAGAAGGTGGTGTGATTGTTAAGAAAAATGTATTTACATGGTTTATATGTAAGTTTTCACATTCTTATGAGATATTACGTAGAAATAAAAACGATAGCATTGTATTTTATTAGTCTATTCTTTCCTTAAAGAATGTGAATTCCTTAAGTCTAACTATCAAATACGGAGTATTATTCAAGGAAGGAAATGCATATAATGTATATGTAACTTTTTTAGCAAGTTGGCATTATTTTAACATTTTATTTCTTATTAAGAAATCTTACATTTATGCGTAAAGTTTCACATTTATATGAGACTTTATGTAGAATTAAATAGACTAAAATCGTATATGTATTAGCTTATTCTTTTCTTATAAAATGTTAATTCCTTATGTCTAACAACCAAATTTTAACCCCATAAACTCACATGTTTTGTAAGCCTATCTCGTTTATGAGTATTTATAGTTGGGGTACACCATGAGTTGGAATATTTTTTATATATGAGTGTTCATAAACCATCACGACTAACACAATCCCTTCGGTGATTTGTTGGTAGGAGTACAATTAAGTCATTATATATTGTTTCATCGAGGGACGGAGATAGGGGGCCAGGCCCCTGTAAATCCCAAAAAAAAAATTACTGTAAAACTTTTTGCGTAAAAATTTATTTGAAAACGTTTTTTATGTTGATCCATTTCAACTTTTTCTCCTTTCTACGCCTCTAATTTCATTAGTATTATAGAAAGTATAAGCAACCCCACTCTCATTGTCCATCAGGCATCAGGTGAAATGAAATACACTCAATCTGGAGTAAAACGGACCACAATCTCGCATGTATAAACAAACACAAAAACATACAAATAGAGAAAAATTTATTACAATATTCTGAAATGAGACGTATACACACATACGTTGGTCCAAAACTATATTCCTTTCATTTGGAAATAGAGTAAACAAAGAATTAGTAAAAAACTATAAGAAGAATAAGCACTTTGAGCTAAGAATCAAGTGAATTAATTGGTCAAATACACAGTTAATCTCTAACAATACCAATTTGAATGGAAAAACTTATCTTTACTCGCAGAAAACAGGTTAGTTTGAGGGGCTAAGATGTTTTTTCACCGCAAAAATACTCTCAATCTACATGTATTGGAAGAAGAAGATTGAAATGCATGTGGTGTCCATGTTTTTTATTGGCCCAATACTTTACCCATCGAATTCTTCGGTCTTTTTGGGCAAGGTTTTGCATGGTAGTAGAAGGCATGCGGCTTAAGAAAGACAGTTAATTTTACTTGACATAGGTGTTAATGAATGTGTTAATGAATGATAACCATATATTGGTGACATGTGGAGACATCGTGGCAAAATTCCAATTGAGCTTCCTGACATGTGATTATAGTAAAAGGGGATTATTAATTTCAAGAAATTCCAGACCTGATATAATCACAAACTTGAAGACATATGAAGCAGAAGCAGAAATAAAACTACAGTGCATAATCACCACTCACCATTAGAATTAAACATGTAGTGGATACTAATTAGAAGGAACTTTCAACTTTTCAAGTCTCTGAGAGTAAAGATATAATCTAAAATTATTAGCTAAAACATACAGCTGCATGTTAATATCAACAATGAGATCCACTGGAGCAATATGAGAACTGCCTTTAGACTCTGATCCTAAACGTAAGTAATATGATTTTAGACTAAACCGTCGCTCAAACATGGAATGAAAGAACTTGAAGACAAATAGAAACTGCAGAGAGAAAACGTGATTCTAGAGTTTACTAAAAATAACACTCAATGTTTTTTTTAAGATACACATTCAATGTAGACTCATCTAATCATGATTCACCAAAACCTGTCCTTTGTTTTGAGTGCTCACGATTTTCAGCAGTATTTTTTATATGTTATAACGTCCATGAGGGTCCGAAGAAATTGCCTACACATAAGCAAAAAACAGGGATGAGGATTAAGTATAAGTATAAAGTATTTATGTATATAGAATCGAATTACGTATATATATATATATATATATATATATATATATATATATATATGGATGTTAATTAGGTAATAACGTTAGTGTATGTTGTAAATTAGGATGCTTATTTGTCTGTGTAAGTAGATAATGTATTCAAAAAGGCAATGAAACATAACATACCTTGCAAAAACCATAAAAGAGGCATCATCTAAGATGGTATAAATGTTCCGCAGTAGCTCTTTGCTTGCTCTTTGCTTGCAGCTTCTATAGTTTTTCACTTTTCCATATGGTGATATGGATCATTTGAATGGCGAATTTGAGGGCTAAGAGACATTTACTATTGATAAACAGTAGAGCTTTCTAATGGTTCAACTTGAATTTTAAATTGGGGGTAAAAAATGATCTGAATATAGCATAAAAGTCTCATTACTTTTGGTTCTAGTTTAGACAACACAACAATTAAACACAAAGTTGCTGAGAAGTGATTGTCGATCTATTATCGTGAAAAAATATCACAGGGTGAGATGAGTGCAGAAGAGATAGATGGAAAGAGGAAGCGTTTTTTCGGTGAAGCGTTTCTCTTTTGGGATGAAGCAACGGCCCCTTTTATCGTGAAGAAAGAATATCACGCTTAAAAATTAGGAAGCCACGTGGCCGTAGGAGGTGAAGGGCGTAAAAATGGGAGAGGCAAATATGTAGACTTGGAGAAAGGTAGAAATGTCTTTTAAGGAGCTATCTCCTTTCTTATATATAAATAGAAAACTCAACATTGAGGATAAATTTAACACAATAATAACATAAAAGAAACAAAAACCATTATCCCCATTTTTGGGCAACACCTGGTTTTCATGTTTTTAGTCATGTTCCTGAGTTTCAATTCAATGCTATTAAGTAACTGCAAAGCACATCTCATCACACAAATGATACTAAAATACAAATTTTTTGAACATAAGGTGCTGAAAAAAGTCCAGGTAATAGAATGTTTGATAAACTGCAGGGTTGTAGACGGAAGTGAGCTTTGGAGTTTAGAGCGGAGATGGATCAGGATTGAGCGATGGGATTAAAAATTTCCAGAGGAGGGAACCCCAAACTATGTCAGCGTCAACACTTCGGAGGAAAATGGAATAAATTTTAGTAGTCAGTACTTCTAAAGAAGGCTTATATTTTATCTACCGTGTAAGCTAGAAAGTGTTTTCATATTTCAATAGAGTTTAAAATCGTAGATAAACACTAAAGCAATGAAAATGCTGCTGATTTGCTACATTTTGTTAGATGTGCTGTAAAAATTTGCAGGAAGATGAATACAACAACAACATCAAAGAACATTGACTTAGGAAACATATTGAAAAACGTGTAAAGGAAAAACAAAGGCGAACACATATGAAAAGTACTCTGAAATTTTAATACAAAAGGCATACTATATTAAAAATATAAAAACTGAAAACACAAAAATTTAAAACGTAAAGAGAGCATTTGGTCTTGGTTTATCATGAACAGTAACATCTGAAAAATCCCAAACAGTATTGTGAATTGATAATACATTTCTAGTTTCTTGGAAGACCAGTTGTACGCAGTATGTCCTAAGATCCCAGATTGCATTCGTAAAGTAGTATAGGACTATGAAAAATTGTATATGGGAAGGACATTTCAACTGTCACTAATCTAATGAGAATTATTATAAACACTTTACTTGAGCTTCAACTGTCCTAATATTATAAAAAATGGCATGGAAAACCTGGACTGAAGTTTTTGTGAGAAGCATCAATGTCTATACTCATTTTTTAAAACGGAAATTGACATGGATGAACAAAAACGAAAATGACAGAACAAAAAGGAAAGAGACTGCCTAGGGAAAAATTAAGCATATAAAATATTAGGATGGAAAACCTGGACTGGAGTTCTTATGAGCAGCACCAATCTATGTACTCCTTATTCTTTAAACAAAAATTGACATTGATGAACAAAAAAAAGAAAATGACAAAACAAAAGTAAAACAGACTGCTGCCTAAGCTAAAACAGAACAAAAAAACTGCATTTCATGACATAGCAGTTGTTTTTTAATGAGAGCAAGAGCAACAAATTAGTACTTGGTAATACTAATATGATTATTACTCCTACCATTTTCTCTGAAGTTATAAGCTTGGGTAAAAAACTGTTGATGCAAATAATAATGTCGTGTCTTGGATTGTTCTTCATTGACTCAACTACGGAGTGTAGTTTTCTTCTTTTGTTTTTAAATGCATTTTTCTTCTTCTATTGCTTTGTTTTACTGAATTCAAAGTGTGTTTCAGAAAGTGAAAAACAATCAATGAAAATGGCTCCAAAGAAAAATTATGAGCTTTTGGAAAGGCTGTTAAGCCATTAATAAGCCATAAAAATGTAGAAAATTACAAAAAATGATATGATATACCAATACTCGGAGAAAGTAGAAACCAAATAGTATTGTGGATGGATCACACAAATATAGATTGGAGAAGGCAATTTGTATGTCATAAGAACTTAAAATTGTCAAGAAGTAGTATTGTAAATCATCTAAACCTTTTTGGACATCATATAGAAGGGCATAGAGTAAGAAGATAACCAAACATTACACTTCCTGAGATTAAACTTTTGTGGAAATCGTTTAAACATTTCATCTAGCACCACACGTGCAGAGTATACTCTGGACATATGACTGATATTGTAGCATACTGAATTTCAACATCATGTAAGAATGAATTTCAACATTAAAGGTGTGTGATATAAAATAAATACAATAATATAACTAATCATATGTTGTAAAGTTCGGTGCTTACCACACAAAAATAGAAGAGAAGACCATAAGCATTAACAACCCTTCAAAATACTCAATATAAGAACATAGAACGAACTATTCCTATTGGCGAATGAAAGGGTTTAGGCGGGTTAAGTTTTGCGATTGGCAGAGGTAGGTGCGTCCTAGATAATCTTTAGGTTTAAGAAAATCTTTTGGTGAGTGTTCATTCGGAGAGATGTGTGATCCATTGAAACTTTGATCTGCATAATAATACGGAGAAGATAAAATCGCTGGAGCATCCGATGAGATCGCTGGAAAAGAGAGAGGGCAGCGTTCATATATTCATCAAAATCGAATGACCAAAAAGTTAAGCAACAGGCTTAATAAAGCCACGTGGCAGTAAAATGTGAAAGGAGAGAACCATGCTAAGATAGACACCTAGGTTTATTCAGGGATATAATTGTCTTTTAAAGAGCTATCTCTTTTCTTATATATAAATAAAATAGATAAATGAATCGATCTCAATTAAGTTGTAAATGAATCGATCTCAAATAAGTTGTAAATGAATCGAAGTTAGTCAAGCGATCAAGTGATTACGTATTCTTAGTTAAATCCATAAAGCAACAAATAAATTATTCTATTAGAATTCAATTTCTAGATCATATCACCCCATTACAATCAAATTGAAGCTTTCTCCAAGTTTCATCCCATCTTCCTCCTAGTTTCTACTTTTTAGTTTTGATCTTATAAATAAAAAAACTTGTAAAGATTTCTATCATCAAATTTTAGATCATCACAACATGATCAAGAAGAGTTATACCATGAGAGATATGTAAAGTATTATTGAGAGTTCTTCCGTTAGAGTTTGTATATCTATTTTTTTTTAAAGTAATATAAGTATTTTCTCATGTTAGCTAGATCCTTGTATTCTCAATAAATTTGACTTGGTGTGATTGTATATTTATACGAAGTACAGAGTATAATATAATTATATCTCTTGAACTTGTACATCAAGTAAGTTAAGTTACGCGTATGCACTGATATTGATTATATGAGCGGAAAACTCAATTTACCTTTATCCCACGTAATCTCCAAGTCTCATGAACTAAGATTCGTCTTTTCAAGTAGTTAAATGGTCCTAAGGTCCGTGGCTTGAACATAACAAGTGGTATTCGGCTATTTTTGCATAATCATTCTAGCTCACAATGAGATGAAATTCAACTAATAAAGGCGTACAATTGATTAACATCCAACTGTAGAACTCAACTTCAATTTTTTTTTGGTAAAACAATCCGCACACCGACGTCTATCTTTCATGTTGGAGTTAAATCACGTAGGGGGTGATAATTTGAGTACTTGGATATCTTAAGGATCGTGTAAGTTCACTTTCCGAATTGATATTTCTCCCCTATGCCTGGGTTACAAGAAATTCAATCTAGGATAATCCTTAAGGACACTCTAGAACTCAGGCACAAGAACTAGAGCCAAACTAGTGAGTATATGGTTTGTTATCTTTAATTTGAGTGCCAAAGTGATGAAGATATGTTGGATATTATTCCTCTTTGTCCTCTGTACGAAATATGGTGGTATATCCATATTCATCGTCCTAGGCAGTAGTAACACGATTAAGAATAACCGCAACAGTTTTTGGGAAACTGCTGGAAACTGCCTAACCGTTCTAGAACTCGGTCTAGAACCACAGAGCTGGTCTACTGAAAGTTATACCTCGAGTTCTACCTCCAGTTCCACTAACGTAGACACTTTGGAACTAAACTAGTTCTTATATACAAGTGTGCACTCCACACCTACTAACTTGTATTAGATCATAGTTCTAATTCCCATTGGCACTCATGTCATTTCCAATTACACAAAATGGCCGGTGACACTAAAATCACCAACAATCCTCCCCCATTTTAGTGTAACCCTTGAAATGACATAACAAAGCTTACAAACCAAAACTTGCACATAAATGGAAATGTCGATACGATTGAATTTCCATCTTAGTATTTTACACATTCAAAATATTCGAGAATCGGGGTGTCCTACGGATTGAACCCTTCAACCCATTTGAATACCTCAAGATAAAATACATACAAGTTTCAATACTCAACTAGAATACAAACTTGACACAATTATAAAGCCGTGTGTCCTAATCCCATTCATGATCGTATAAAAGCCAAGTCCCAAGCTTTTTTAAAGTGCGGCTACACTTCACGATCATATAGGTAATTCCTTTACTCGTGTACCTGCTTACACTTTATCAAAGGAATTATTAAGAAATAAATTCAGCCTCCCTACTACAGGTCCGAACACACACCTTGGGATGATTTTCATTGTGTGTTCCAATCCGTTAAGTGTGAGCTTTCCGCATTGAATTCAGCCTCTAACGTTGTATTAGAGGGGAATTGGGTGTCTCACCATTAAGGATTAAATGGACTTTAAACCCATCCCTATAACAGACTTGTGCACTAAGTCCCGGGCCAAACTTTTGGTCAAGTGGTCCGCCAAGTTATGTTGCGATCTTACAAATTCCACCGAAATTACACCATTCATGATTAGTTCTCTAATCATACTATGCCTAACACCTAAGTGTCTAGACTTGCCATTATAAACATGACTATACGCCTTAGCCAAAGTGGTAGCACTATCACAATGGATAGAAATAGGTGCAATCGGCTTCCCCCACAATGGAATCTCAAAAATTAAATTTCTTAACCACTCCGCCTCTTTACCCGCGGTGGCCAACGCAACAAACTCAGATTCCATCGTTGAACTTGTGATACAAGTTTGCTTCTTGGATGCCCAAGAAATGGCACCTCCCCCAAGCAAAAATACCCAACCACTTGTAGAAGAGTGATCCTCTACATTGGATATCCAACTTGCATCCGAATATCCCTCTAAAACCGAAGGATACTCAAAGTAACACAAACCATAATCCATGGTTCCCTTTAAATACTTGAACACTCTCTTCATTGCTTGCCAATGTTGAGTACTAGGATTACTAGTAAACCGGCTCAACCTTCCCACGGCAAAAGCAATATCTGGCCGAGTGCTTGTCATGGCATACATTAAACTACCAATAGCTTGAGAGTACTCAAGTTGTGATACCGCCTTTCCTTTATTAGGCATCAACTTCACACTAGGATCCATGGGAGTACCAACGGGTGAACAATCACTATAATTAAACCTTTTGAGAATATTCTCAACATAGTGAGCTTGTGTCAAAGCAATCCCTTTGTTTACCCGTTTAATCCTTATACCAAGGATCACATCCGCCTCCCCCATGTCCTTCATGGAAAACCTTGATGATAACAACCTTTTGGTTTCATCAACCTGATTTTGATTCGTTCCAAAAATCAGCATGTCATCAACATAGAGACATATGATCACACCCGCTCCGAATGCATCAAATCGGCTATAGACACACTTGCCCGATTGGTTTAAACTAAAACCATTGGACAAAATAACTTCATCAAACTTTTGATGCCATTGTTTGGGTGCTTGTTTCAGCCCATACAATGATTTAACAAGTTTACAAACCTTATGCTCATTTCCCGGCATAACAAAACCTTCCGGTTGTTTCATGTAAACTTCCTCATCAAGATCACCATTTAAAAATGCCGTCTTGACATCCATCTGATGTATAATCAGATTGTGTATAGCCGCCAAAGCAATTAACAACCTAATGGTTGTAATTCGAGCAACCGGCGCATACGTGTCAAAATAGTCAATTCCGGGTTTTTATCTAAAACCTTGAATGACCAACCGAGCCTTGAACCTGTCAACAGTTCCATCCACTTTCATCTTCTTTTTGAAGATCCATTTGCAACCTAAGGGTTTAGAACCCGGTGGCAAATCCGACAACACCCAAGTGTTGTTCTCCATAATTGATGACATTTCATCATCAATTGCCTCCTTCCAAAAGGCAACATCTCGGGATTCCATTGCCTCTTTAAAGGTCTTTGGATCATCCTCAACTTGGTAACAATATGAATATTGTACCCCCGTTTCATCCCTTGAACCTTCCACTAAATACAAGTGAAAATCGGGACCAAAGTCTTTCACGATGCGGCCTCGTTTGCTTTTCCTTATTTGTGGTGCTTCGGGATTCAAAACACCATCCAAACATTCTGGAACTTGCACCTCACTAGTGCCTGGAACTAGGTCCTTTGGTCTTTGAATTGATGAAAATCTCATCTCATCAAAGATCACATCCCGAGACTCAATCACGGTGTTAACCGCTACCGCATCATTAGGTTCTATTACATAAAACCTATAAGCCTTGGAATGTTCAGCATACCCTATGAATATGCAATCAATTCCTCTTTCCCCCAAAGTTTTCCTTTTGGGCTCGGGCAATTTTACAACCGCCCTACAACCCCAAACCCGAAAATATTTCAAATTCGGCGCTTTCTTGTACCAAAGCTCATATGGGGTTGTCTTGTTCCTTTTATTTGGAACCCTATTTAGAACATAGCAGGCCGTGAGCATGGCCTCTCCCCAAAACCCTTCACTCAAACCCGAGTAGGAAAGCATGGAATTAACCATTTCCTTTAACACTCGATTTTTCCGTTCGGCCACACCATTTTGTTGTGGTGTATACGGAGCCGTGGTCTCATGAATGATTCCAACAGATTGAAAATAATGGGGATCCATATATTCTCCTCCCCGATCAGTCCTAAGACATTTAATTGGATTACCCAATTGCAATTCAACCTCGGTTTTATACACTTTAAATTTCTCTAAAGCTTCATCCTTGGTGTGTAATAAATACACATAACAAAACCGAGTCGAATCATCAATAAAAGTAACAACATACTTTTTATTGCCAAGGGAAGGAGTTGAGTGAAAGTCACATAGATCACTATGTACAAGATCCAAAATAGCCGAATTCCTTTCAACATTAGGAAACGGTTGTTTTGTGATCTTAGTAAGCATGCAAGTCCTACACTTATCATCATTAATACCAAAAGCAGGAATTAAACCATCTTTACACATTTCATGCATTTTTCTAAAATTAATGTGAGCTAGTCTAGCATGCCAAATCATACAATCATTCATGGAAGATGCCACAAAAACAGAATTATCACTAGAAATTAATTTATTCACAACATTTAAACGAAACATGCGATTTGATAAATATCCAAAACCAACAAACACACCACCCTTGGACAGAATATATTTATCGGATTCAATCACTTGTTTGAACCCTAAATTATTCAACATACTTCCCGAAACAAGATTCTTTCGAACCTTCGGTACATACAAAACATCAAACAACGTAATTGTTTTCCCAGAAGTAAATTCTAAAACAACTACACCCTTTCCCAAGATAGGCACCATTGACTCGTCTCCCATGCGTAATAAGGAACCAACCTCCACTGGTTCTAGGTCTTCAAACCATCCTTTATCCTTACACACATGGTTCGTAGCCCCCGAGTCAATCCACCATGCACAGTCATCATCCTGTACATAAAAAGATTCTGGAATGAGTGATACATAATTCTGGACAGAATTATCAAAGTTAGTCAGGAACTGACCTCCTTTCCGTGGAACCAGGTCCTTAGACCGTTCCTGTCCACTGCCACTCGTTCCAGCGCCATTCTTGTTCAGTTTCACACGGCAATCACGCTTGACATGTCCAACCTTTTGACACCTCCAACAAACCAAACCTTTCGGTTTCTTGTTGGGTTTGTCATGGTCTTCATACTTGCGCTTTTTGCCTTTCCCCTTATCTTTCGGGTTAGATTTATTATCCTCAACCAAGTGAACATGAGCCATTCTAGATTCAACTTCACCCATAATTTGGTCATTCTCTTGCACACGAAGATTCTCCTCAATGCGCAAGTGACTCCCAAGTTGAACCAAGGATAGTTCCTCATCTTGATGTTTTAAAGAACGTTTAAAATCCTTCCAAGAGGGTGGAAGTTTGTCAATTATACTCGACACGGCATAGGACTCATCAACACCTATCTTGTGGAGTTTAAATTGACCAAGAACACGAAGGAGTTCATTGTATTGTTCCATAACCGGCCTTGAGTCAACCATTTTATAATTATTAAAATCACTCACCAAGAACTTCTTACTAGAAGCATCCTCGGCGATGTATTTTGACTCAAGAGAATTCCACAATTCCTTAGCACTCTCAACGTTTTGGTAAATATCAAATAACGCATCGGACATACCGTTAAGGATGTGGCCTCTACATATGTAGTCATCGTTCTCCCACTTGTTGCGCCTCCTAGTTTGTTCCAAAGTTTCGTCCTCCATCACTTCCGGCATCGGAGTGCTCAACACGTACACAACCTTCAAAGTGGTGAGGAGGAAGTGCATCTTCTTCTGCCATCTACGGAAATCGTTCCCTTGAAACTTGTCCAATTTGTTGAACTTGGATGTCATCTCTTCCACGGTACTCATGATTATCACAAAAGGAATATCAATTCGATTGTTGGAGTTAAATCACGTAGGGGGTGATAATTTGAGTACTTGGATATCTTAAGGATCGTGTAAGTTCACTTTCCGAATTGATATTTCTCCCCTATGCCTGGGTTACAAGAAATTCAATCTAGGATAATCCTTAAGGACACTCTAGAACTCAGGCACAAGAACTAGAGCCAAACTAGTGAGTATATGGTTTGTTATCTTTAATTTGAGTGCCAAAGTGATGAAGATATGTTGGATATTATTCCTCTTTGTCCTCTGTACGAAATATGGTGGTATATCCATATTCATCGTCCTAGGCAGTAGTAACACGATTAAGAATAACCGCAACAGTTTTTGGGAAACTGCTGGAAACTGCCTAACCGTTCTAGAACTCGGTCTAGAACCACAGAGCTGGTCTACTGAAAGTTATACCTCGAGTTCTACCTCCAGTTCCACTAACGTAGACACTTTGGAACTAAACTAGTTCTTATATACAAGTGTGCACTCCACACCTACTAACTTGTATTAGATCATAGTTCTAATTCCCATTGGCACTCATGTCATTTCCAATTACACAAAATGGCCGGTGACACTAAAATCACCAACATTTCATTCATAATCAACCGTAGTTGAACCCCACCCCCAACAAATCATACAAAATGTGTAGCGATAAAGTAGGATCGTCAATACATATAGAGTGAGCACTAAACGGTAAACTATGACCTAGGCCAGCCAATAAATTGACTGCTCTGTTGTCCTCCGGGTATGTATGCTCAACTTTGATCATCTAGTCTCGATCCAACATCTCACGAAAACTGACGACCTCAGGCTGGTGTGTGAGTTTGCCATCACTCAATAGTAGGTGAACCGCAGCACTTGAATCTAGCTGGACTCGTACACGACGATATCCTCTCTCAAGCAATCTACAAACCTGTATAGTCGCTCTCAATTCAGCCCGAGTGATTGAGCTCAACTTCACTACATATAAAGTCAATCGAACGATTAGACGGTTACTAATTGTGACGTACCTTTAGAATAGTCTTTAATTTGCGGCATGTTTATGTCAATTTTGCATTTTTGCTCTCCTGTCATTCAAATTAACCACTATCTATTAAAACGTTTATTTTATGCTAATATTATACTTTCTATCGTTGTTCTAGTAGGGCCAAATGAGTCTACTTCAATTTGATCAACTTTTATCGAACTCCAAATAACCGTCTTAAAATCTGACAATGAACTTAAGTTTGAGTTCGTCCAATTCTACCAAATATGAACGAGATTTCATGTGGGTCCGAATTTGAGACGAAGTGAGTTAAGCGAAATTTCGCATGATTAATAACCGAGATAAATAACTCAAAGTAATGAAGTGCACGGGAGTAGTCTTGGAATGGGTGACCCCCTGGAAAGTTTCTCAGGGCGCGCATGAGTGAGGACAAAGTACGCGGTAAAGGCTCGTGGTGGTTTGTGAGGACAGTACTAGAGGTCTGGAGTAACTACCTCGGGTCCCACGGGGCAGGGGTGTTACAGAAAGTGTTGACAAGCGGTACACCTTCAGGCAAGGTTTGCGCAATCACGGGCCATGGTGGGCCAGAAGTAGCCTTGGACTAGTGATGGACCCGGGCCGGGCCAAGGCCCGGTCGGTCCTCGGGTCTGGTAAAGGTAGGCCCGGGACCGGCCCGGGCAATGGCCGGTTCCGGTTCGGGTCGGGCCACCCGGCCAGGTCACGGGTCGGGCCACCCGCCGGGCCGGGCCAGTATTTTTTTTAAATTAATTATATATTATACAAATTCCTATTAAAAACAAAGTTCAAGTGCATTTATTTGAAATAGGAACTACATTTGAGAATTGAGAAAAAAATAACAATACGAAATACATTTTCTAATGAATATCAATTGGGATTTCCGCCACCGTTGGTTGTTGTTTTCCCTTTGTCACAGGACTTCATATGTTTTATTGGCATCCCGTATCCGTGTGAACGCCCCAAGCAACACTCTTTCTTGCACCACTTGCAAGTTGCCCACCACAGTCAGGGGCGGACCCAGGAAATTCACCTTGGGAGGGCGGTAGTTCAAACAAAAAAAATTCTTTAGGGGGCGAAAATTATTTTTCGTATATATATACACTAAAAAAAATTATTGTTGGAGGGGCGGTAGCCCCCCTGGGTCTGTACTACGGTCCGCCCCTGACCACAGTCCGGTCTTCGGGTCCTTCCACTTGTCAAAATTGTTTTGCATAAGGGAAGATGTACTTTCCATATTTAAAATGGTATATGTATAAGTAGGATTGTAGGAATGTAGGATAATAAGAGAAGATGAAGATGGAGAAGAGTTGGAGAAGAGGTGTAGAACAATGTTAGAAAATAGATGTATTTATAGATGTTTTTGAACCCCACTCCCCACACCACCACCCCCAGGACCCCCCTGCCCCCCACCCATAGCCCCAACGGCTATATAGCCGTTTGGGAGGTTTTATTTCAAAAAAAAATTAAATTTATACATATTGTAAAATAAATTAATTAATTTAATGAATTAAGTAAAACTATTTGTACTTAGAAAAGTGGTTTGATTTATAATTTACAAATGTTACAAAACAGGTGTATAAGTATTTAAACAAATTACATATTATAAATGTATTTTTAATTTAAAAACCGGCTTTATATTTTAGAAAAATAATTTTAAGTCGTTAGTTTGTAACCAATTAATTAATTTGAGAAGTGCTACATATGAAAAAGTGAACGCATATTTATTTGAAATATGAAGTACAAGTTTACAAATTAATTTGAAGTACAACTACAAATTTACAATTTTGAAATATGAAGTACAAGTTTACAATTTTGAAATATGAAGTACAAGTATAAATAAATTTGACAAGTGCTACAAAATACAATTTATAATAAATTCTAAAATACTAATCAATCGGAATCTCCGGCATAGGTAGAGCCACCATCGGTTGTTGAGTCATCCATAAAATCTTGGGAGGGGGTGATGCTCATTTCTTGAGTTCTACGTGCGGCCTTCAACCAATCGTGGTAGCATATAAGCGTCTCAAGAGACTCCGCGCTCAATCTCGATCTAGATGCTGTTAGGACGTTGCCGGCTGAACTAAATTCTTGTTCCACAACAACTGTTGAAATCGGCATTGATAGTACTTGCTTAGCCATCCGTGCTGAAATCGGGAACGTTCTTTCTTTTGACTTCCACCAGTTTAGAACGTCAAAGTCATCATTTTCTTCAAAATCAACTTCATATGTTAAATACAAAGTAATCTCATTCAATGCACTTTGTTCAGTGACGTGAGTTGTTTTTGTTTTTTTCATAAGATTGTCAAATGCAGATTTAAAAATCGATTTTCCTTTAGATGAAGATGTTCGTGACGGGGGAGGGGGAGCGTTGCTATATTGTGCACGAAACTCATTAAATAAGGCATAAAATAAAGCACTAACCTCGTTGTATTCCGTTTTCGGATCTATGGGGTTATCGTTATACATTGGAAATTCGCCAAAAAAACGCAAGATAATAGAAGTTGAAACAATCTTCCAAATTAGCAAGTCTATAACGAGGATCGAGAATAAATGCAATACCATAAATATGGGGAATATGCGCATAATATTTTAAAAACTTTTCCTTCATATAATCACAAAAATAATGAACGAAAACGGCATTCTCAAATTCTTTAAAAGCACCAGCGAGATTAACAGCTTCACGAATAAATTGATTTGCGGTAGGTTTATAAACATGACTAAAAGTTTCAGTAGCATTAAATAAAATATCAAAACATTACAAATTTTTTCGCAAGTGTCGATCTCAGCCGCGTTTATAATATAGTTATCATGTTACGTTGTTTTAAAAAAGCAGGAAAATGTTTTTTATATCTAAGAACAACTTTAAGTAATTTATAAGTACTATTCCAACGAATACTCAAATCTTTAGGAAAAGCAACATATCTCACACCTCTTTCAGTCAAATAAGTTTGCCATTTTAATCTAAGTTGACCATTACCCCAAATACGTCTAATCCCCCCCTTGATTACCTCCATGGAATCTCCTAACGCTTTTAAACCGTCTTGCACACATAAATTTATAACATGGCATGCACAGCGTTGATGAAAAAATCTACCCATCAAAGTATTGGTACCACACAACTCACGCAATCTAGGTATAGCAGCAGTATTATTAGTAGCATTATCGAAACCAATAGCAAACACCTTATCAATCAAATTATACTCAATTAAAATACGCTCAATCAAAATATAAGTATGTTCAGCGGTGTGACGATCATTAAATTCACGAAAAGCAAGAACACGTTTATGCATATTCCAATCCTCATCAATATAATGTGCAGTCAGACCCAAATAATATAAATGATGAAAATCATCCTCACATATGTCAGAACAAATAGTAACACGCCCATCAAAGTTTGCAAAAAAATTTGTAACCTTGCCTTTTCCGCATTATAAAGCCTTATTATTTCTTTCTTAACAGTTTTGCGACTATAATTTCTAAATTGAGGATTTAAACTACCTTGTGCATAATCTCTTAAAGCAAGACTTTCAGAAAACATATAAGGCAGATTTTCTTCACAAATTAAGTTAGCCATACCAGTCAAATTTTGTGCATCATTGTAGGAGAAATTACCAAAAGGTTGAGAATTCGCAAACCTCGATATTTGAGTTTGCTTCCCCGTTCCGCCGCCTAATTTTGCATACTCCACGGGGTGCTTTGCCTTAAGATGCCTTGCGGCGGATCCGTATCCGCCGGAGGTTCCCAAACTATAATTGTTATTGAACCACTTGCAAGTTGCGTGCCAATAGCCAGTTTGTGGGTCCTTCCATTTATCAAAATTATTTTGCATTAGTTCAGACTTACTTTTTTTATTACCGGTGGCGGTTTGGGATGAGGCAGGCTGGTCGGCGTTGTGGCTGCCGGCACCCTCCTCCTCGGCCGTCTTCGGTTCCAATTCCTCCGCATCTTCATCCTCAAGCTCCTCTTCGTCAATGGTCGTCGGCATTTGTTGTTGTTGTAGAAAGCGGTTATTATGTCGGGCCAATTCTTGTTGGAGTTGTTCTTCGGACATCGCATCTCCATCTCGCCTTTGGTAAGCCGTTTCAAAATCATCTCGGCTTTGAGATGAAGAACCGGCAAGTTCTTTACCTTTGCGGGATTTCTTCCTCCCAATCTCGTTCCTTCGATTGCGTTGGAGGTTACCCAAATCAACCGAATATCTACCACCTTCCATCTTAAAAATGTAACAAATCTTAATTCGCAACAAATATAATAATGAATACAAAACTAATGCAACTAATTAAAACTATTTTAATTAATACTTCAAACTAATTTAGAGCAAAGTAGAATTAATGTGTGACTCTAAAATTACAATTATAGCAACTTTTCAAGTACTTTAATTTAGTAATAACTACTTAACTAATTAACTAGTATAATGAAAAATGTAACTAGAATGCTAATGAACTAATTAACTAGTATAATGAAAAATGTAACAAGAATACTAATTAACTAATTAACTAGTATAATAAAAAATGTAACAAGAATGCTAATGAACTAATTAACTAGTATAATAAAAAATGTAACAAGAATGCTAATGAACTAATTAACTAGTATAATGAAAAATGTAACAAGAATACTAATTAACTAATTAACTAGTATAATGAAAAATTTAACAAGAATGCTAATGAACTAATTAACTAGTATAATGAAAAATGTAACAAGAATGCTAATGAACTAATTAACTAGTATAATGAAAAATGTAACAAGAATACTAATTAACTATTTAACTACTATAATAAAAAATGTAACAAGAATACTAATTAACTAATTAACTAGTATAATACTAGTTATAGTAACTAATATATAATATAATGTTTATAGTATATAATATAGAAGTATACTACTATAAGATGAGTAATACACTTATATTTTATACTTAAATATATAAACTATATATTAAGTAGATGTAGAATGTATGTATTAACTAATAACTATTAAGTGGGTATAATAATTAGATAAGAATTAAATATTAGAGTATAATGGAGAATTGGAGATTGGAGAATAAGAAAATAAGTATATATGAAATATAAGTAGAGAAGTAGATATTATTATGTATTAAGTATATAGTAATAGTTTCTAAAGTATATTTAATACTTTAATATATAAAGTATATATTAAGTAGATGTAGTATGTATGTATGTATTAAGAGATATAAGTAGAGATTAAGTAGATAAGAAATATAAGTAATATAGTATATGTATTTATAAGTAGATAATTAATATATAAGTAGATATAATAATTGTATAAGTATTAAATAGTAAAATAAAATATAATGGAGAATAAGAGAATTTGAGAAGATGAATATGGAGATGAGTAGAGAGTAGGATTTAGGAAGAGTTGGAGAAGAGGTGTGAAAAAATGTTTAAAATCAGGAGTATTTATAGTTTTTTTTTAACCCCCACCCCCCAAAGGCCCCTGACCCCCCCGGTACCCACCCAACGGCTATATAGCTGTTTGGGAAATGGGTCAAGTGGGTAAAAGGCCTTTTTAATTTAAAAGGAAAAAAAATTCTTTTTTTAAAAATGGACCGTTAGGCCCGGGCCGGGCCTCCAAAAACAACACCCAAGCCCGGACCCGCCACCCCCACCGGTTCGGTGCCCGAACCGGACTCGGACCCGAGAACCGGGCCGGTTCCGGGCCCGTACAGTAACGGGCCAGGGTAGTCCCGGGCCGGGCGGCCCGAACTGGGTCCACCACTACCTTGGACTATGAGCCTTCGGGACATGGAGAAGGGTCCCTGATGAGCTGAGCAAGTGCCACTGTGCATTTCCTCCATCGCGACTTCGGCTTCATCTTGATGAAGGCACCGAAGGAGGGTGCCGTTGTAAGATCTCTTGTAAAGCCTTCCATTCTCGAGGGTGTAGCTGGGAGCCCTCAGCTTTGCTAGTTTTGCGCGGGCCTCATCCTCGGGTAGTTGCCCCGTGGTGATGAAGGTGATGATGTCGGAGATCCAGTCCTCCGACCTGAGATGTATATCCATGATGGGGCTCGCATGTATGCTTGAGAGGCTGAGCTCCTCGATCCTTGCTATTTTAGAGAGGTGTTCGGGGGACTCGGTCGAGACCCTTAATAAAATGTCGGCCTCGGAGTTTTGAGCCCTCGGTATTTGAGTGAGAGAATGTGCCTCAGACACCTTAAGCAACTCCTTGGCCGCCTCCCTGTATTGTTTCATCCTTCCTTCTTTGGCCTCATACTCCCCGGAAATTTGGCCCATGACAAGCTTGGAGTCACATTTGACACGAATCATCGTGGCCTTCAGGTTTGCTGCTAGCCGAAGGCCACAGAGGAGGGCCTCATATTCGGCTTCGTTGTTGGAGACTTTGAAGGAGAAGCGGATGGCATAGTAGGCGTGGAAGCCTTCGGGTGTTATGAGAACCACCCCTCCTCCGCATGCTTTGGTGGCCGAGGAGCCATCGGTGTAGAGAGTCCACCACTCGTCCGAGGGTACCGAAGGCTCCTCATCCACCATTGATCTTGTCGTGCACTCTGTCATGAAGTCTGCCAGTGCTTGGCCCTTGATGGCAGGCCTCGGACGAATGTCTATATCGTATTGGCTGAGGAAGATGGCCCATTTCACCATCCTTGAGGAACTAGTGGGGCTCCTCATGAGGGCACCGAGGGGTTGATGTGTGAGTACTTGGACCGGATGAGCTTGGAAATAATGTCCTAGCTTCTTGACGGTCCAAACAATGGCTAGTACCGTTTTTTCCACAGGGGAATATGTGAGTTTCGCTTCCCTGAGGGTCTTGCTAACGTAGAAGATGGCATGCTGGGTGTCGTCTTCCTCCCGTATTAACACAGAGCTGATGGCAGCAGAGCTAACGCCAAGGTAGAGATATAAAGTTTCTCCCACCTTGGGTTTGGAAAGCACAAAGGGTGAAGAGAGGTACCGCTTCAGTTCGTCGAAGGCCTCCTGGCACTCGGTTGTCCATTGGAACCCATCTTTCTTCCTCATAATATGGAAAAAGGGGAGGGCCTTCTCTGCTGATTTCGAAAGGAAGCGGTTGAAGGCTGCCAAGCGACCCGTCAACCTTTGAACTTCTTTCACGTTTCGTGGGGGCTCCATGTTGATGATGGCCTGGATCTTCTCGGGATTGGCCTTGATACCCCTTCGGCTAACCATGTAGCCAAGAAACTTCCCCCCTTGCACGCCGGAAGTGCACTTCTTAGGGTTCAATCGGAGGTTGAACTTCTGCATAATGGCGAATATCTCCTGGAGGTCCTCAGCATGGGTGTTCGACTGCTTACTCTTGACAATCATGTCGTCAACATAGGCCTCCATGGTGCGTCCTAGGACGACTTGAAAGACCCTGGCCACCATACGGGTGTAGGTGGCGCCTGAATTCTTGAGGCCGAAAGCCATCACTAAGTAACAGAAGATGCCTTCGGGAGTCATGAAGGCTGTTTTTTCAGCATCCCCCTCATGCATGTAGATCTGATGGTACCCTCGAAAAGCATCGACGAAAGACATGATCTCGCATCCTGCTGTTTCATCCACCAATTGATCGATGTTTGGTAGAGGGAAAGGATCCATGGGGCATGCCTTGTTCAGATCCGTGTAGTCAACGCACATGCGGAATGTGGGTGGCTTTTGTGCTAATACCACATTAGCCAACCACGGAGGATATTTCACCTCCTTGATGTGTTTGATGGAGAGGAGCATGGCGACCTCTTTCTTGACAAAGTCCCTTCTCTCGGCCGAGAGGGGCCTTCTTCTTTGTTGTACTGGTTTTGCCGAAGGGTTCACCACCAAGCCATGGGTAATAACCCCTCGGTGGATCTCTGGCATATCCTCCGGCCCCCACGCAAAAACAATGGAGTAGGCGCGGATGGATTTGGTGATGCCGGTCTTCAAGTCTTCGGGGAGCTTGGCTCCAACCTTCAAGACTCTCTCCAGCTTGGCCGGATCGAGTATAAAGTCTTCAGTGTCCTCAGCAGGCTCTGCCCTTGGCCTGCCTTGTTCTTCCTCCAGGGCGTGGGTAGTGATTGTATCAATGCGGAGTTCTGATAGAGTTTTATTTTTATTATGTATTATTTCTATTTTAACTAGTTTTATTTGTTGTTGTTTGGAAAATTACACACTTTTAGTGTAATTAGTTAATTTTCTTAGATAGATGTAATTTGTTTAGATTAGGATTATTCTGAACTTAAAACAGGTCAAGATCATCCAAAGGATCAAATTTGGACCCCAAAAGATCAAGGAAAGTGCAAGGAGACAAGATAAAAAGAAGATTGAAAAAATATTTCATATACCCGGTCGGGTATAGGCAATACCCGATCAGGTATTGAGTTGATTCGGGTGTCAAAATCAGAATCTGGAGAGACAAAAGAACGTGCAGGATTTTTACTTTTTGGCTCATACCCGACCGGGTATGCCTACATACCCGACCGGGTATGTCTAGAAAAGTGATTTTCCGGAAAACTGCCTAAAATACCCGATCTACCTATATACCCGATTGGGTACACAACCCTGCCACCTCCAAACACCTATAAATACACCCATTTTCCTTCACAATAAAAGCACTCCTTCTTCCATACTCTTAAGCTCAGTTTAGAATAGTATTTCTTTTATATTTTTATAGCATGTTTAGTCTCCAAATGAGGAACTAAACTTCCATTTCTTGGTGTTGCTCTTGAAGCTTGTTGATTATTAAAGTTGTGAGTTATTTTCTTAACTTCTTCCTTTGAATATTAATTATTCTTTTAATCTATCTATATATTAATGTTGGAGAGTGTTGTTAAGATGACAATTAGTTAATATCTCGACATTAGTTATAGTAGTATTTATTTTCTTCCTCTATATATTAATGTTGGGGAGTGTTGCTAAGATGACAATTAGATAACATCTTGACATTAGTTATAGTAGGATTATTCATATTTAATCTTCTTCCTTGAATATTAATTCTTCCCTTAATGTATCTCTATATTAATGTTGGGGAGTGTTGCTAAGATGACAATTAGTTAACATCTCGACATTAATTACTACTAGAAACGATCAACGAACCGATGGTTAATCGTTGATGGTTTCACAAGTAAGTAACTTCGGTTTATTAATGCACGGTCGTGGTTAATAAACTTAAGAGGGATTAATTTTGTTGGTTAAACCGAAACCGTTGTGTTGAGGTTATCAATTTCAATTGATTTCATCAAGGAGTTAAGAGATTAAATGCTACTATTAAGTCGGTATATGGCGGTGTTCTATACTTGACTAATAGTAAGGGTTATTAATGAACGGTCGTTGTTAATAACTACTCTTGATGAATTGGATATACTCCTCGATTGAGTATTTGAGAGGGGATAAGTTATAGATATAACAATGATCGACTAAAATATATCAACAAGTGGAAAGTAGCAATGCCAAGTCCTTTTTATCTTTGAATAAAATCACATTTAAATTGTTCATCTTTCTGTTTAATTAAATTAAATCATCCAATCCTAAACCCCCCTTTTATTTACTAGTTCTATATAAAAAGAGAATTACTCCTTTCCCTGTGGATACGAACTCTACTACGATATACTACGTATAAGTGTTAGTATTGAATTTATTTTGACGCACCTCAGGACAAGTGCACGTCAAGTTCAGTCTTACTAACCTTCCTAGTGAGCTGAAGGTAGCAAGCGCGGGAGATCTTTTGATTCCAGCTTGAGTAGCCGACGCCGGTAGGGGTAGGGAACTTGAGGCAAAGGTGCCTCATGGAGATGACGGCCTCCAAGTCCTCAAGAGCCGGCCGGCCGAGGATGATGTTATGTGCGCAGTCGAGGTTGACGACGACGAATTCCACTTCGAGCCTGGCCCTGTGGGATTCGTCGCCGAACTCGACCATCAGGGAGATGACCCCTTCGGCGTCAATGTTATCCCCCATGAATCCGGAGAGGGGTGTTTTGATGTGTCGAAAGGTTCCCATATCAAGTTCTAGTTCCCAGAAGGTGCTGAGATACATCACGTTGACGGAGCTTCCGGTGTCAACATAAGTGCGGAGGATGACAGTGTCTTTGATCTCCGTACGGATGACGAGGGCATCCCTATGAGGCAAAGAACCCGGGGGCAGATCTGCATCTGTGAAATAGATAGGATCCGCCCTCGGCCTCTTGGTTGGGGGTATATGATTGACCTGCCCAACGTAAAGGGATTGAGCCCACTTTTTTCTTTGGCTCGTAGAGTCGCCTCCTGTGTTGCCACCAGTGATCATGTGAATGTGGTGCTTGTATTGGTGCTGGGGATCCTCCTCCTCACCAAGGTTCCCAATCTCACGCTTCTTCCTCTGGGGATTTCCCAAGGGAATGGTATTCGGGTTGACCCACTTATTGGCCTTCGGCGGGGGGCCCTGGTGATGAGGGGTTCCCTGGGGATGAGGACCCCTAACGAATTGGGACAAGTGGCCCGCTTGTATCAGCCTTTCGATGGCCGTCTTTAACTGATGGCAGTCATCAGTCTTGTGTCCATGGTGGCGATGAAAATGGCAGTAAGGTTCGTCAGGGTTGATGGCATATATCTCGAGGAGTCGAGGGGTGCACGGGAGTCTCGCTCCACAAGGCCTCTCTCTTCTGCATAATCCAAGATGGTACTAACGGGATGCGTCAGAGGAGTGCTTGGATGTTCCAGGAGGGTGGGCTACGCCCAAGACCTTGGGTTGTTCTTGTAGCCTCCCCCGGTTCTGGCTTGGCCATTTCGGGGGCGATCATTGTATTTTGCCTCCCGGTTTACCGGAGGGGGAGGCCCCCCGGGGCGAGTCCTGCCCTCATTTTTGTGTGAAGGCTCCAGTTTGCAGCGATCTTTTTCGATCTCCTCGGCTTCGGCATATTGGTCCCCCCGCTGGAGAGCTTTTGTATAATCGCGGGGGGGATCAGTAATAAGGCTTCTGGAAGAGTTACCATTGCGGGGGACTGTGTGGAAGAGGGCCATCAAGGTCCTGTCGTCGGCTCCATCGACTTCGATGGAGGCCTGCCTCCAGCGCTCCAAGAAACTCCGATGGGTTTCCTCCTTCTGCTACCTTACGTTCAGAAGGTGGGAGAAGTGTTTCTTTGACCGGTGCCTCCCGGCAAATTGTGTGAGGAAGCGGTGGGCAAGCTCTTGCCATGAATCAATGCTGCCTTCGGGCAATCGGTTGAACCATTCATACATTGGTCCCTCCAAGGATGAAAGGAACCAACAACATAAATATTCATCTGAGGCCCCCATCATCATCATGCTGTTTTGACACCTACTGTAATGTTCTTGGGGATCCGTCTTCCCCTCATACGGTTTGATGGGTTGCCCTCGGTACTTGTCGGGGATCTGAGCTGTCAGCACCCTTGGGGTGAAGGGGGTCTTCGTGCGGAGTTGGATGAGGGGTTCACCTGAGCGTTCGGCGAACTTGCGCTTCATCTCCTCCATTTGTGCTAGTAGGCGGTGTACTTTGGATCTGCCTCCAAAGTCGAAGCGGGGGGCGTTTGGCGTGCCTCCTTCTCTTCCAGATGGCGACGGAGGGCCTCGATGATTTCATCTTTGTGATCCCTCGGGGTTGCCCCTTGGGATTTCGCCCTAAATGATTGGGCGTGGTTGATCTGGTGCCTGGCATCATTGGCGTGGAGGAGGCCTTTGCCTTTATCCCGAGGGGGAGCCTCCACTCTCCTAAGGTTTGCTGATTGCCTTGCCACCGAGGCGATTTTGGACCCCTCGGGGCTTCCCCCGATCTCTCGAGGGCAGAGGTTCGGGGCTTCTCCTTATTCGCGTAACGTTTATCCTTGGATTGAGCCTTTTGGGAGGCGGTGTCTTGCGCCATGACCCCCTCAGCGTTGCCAACCCGCAGGGTGGGATTGTTGAACAGAGGAGGGGGGTGGCGGAAAATGGACAGCATTTCCTCCGAAATAGGGTTAGAGGGGTGCCTGTGAAATGAAGGCACCGGAATTCATCGCCATGTTTTGGACGAAGGCCATAAAGGCGGCCTGAAGGTCGATGCTTGGAGCCGAAGGGGGAACTTGGTTCTCACTTCGGTTCTTCCTTCGGCTATCAAGGCTGATGCGGGCATCCGGGGCAGCCTTCTGCAGCTACTGACGGAGGTCAGTAGCGGCCTGCTCCAACTCGAGGATGGTACCGCCTTCGGGTACCAAGAGCCTGTTGGAGGCCTCGGCCCCGTTGGTTTCACCGGGGGCTACGTGGTTTTCCTCGAGGGTTTTGGACTGACCACGAGTTCTTCCCATTTTCGTAGGTGTTTTTGTGTTTGTTGAAGGGGAGGGTTTCTTACTTGATTGTTCGGACCTCTCAACGAGAGCACCAAATGATGGACAGTGTACCCGGGGGTAGCTTATCCGAGGGGTTATAGTGGGAATAACCTAGAGAGAAGTCAGAGCAAACAAGTAAGAGAGAGAGAGGCGGTTGTATTAATGAACTCGAGATGTTCCGGTCTCCCTCCTATACAAGAGGAATAAAGGGTGCTATTTATAGCAGCCATAAATGCGATGAGAATACACGTGTCAGTAATCTAACGGCCGAGGGGTCACCTCAATCGGGGTGGCACCGGCACTCGCATGTGCGCCGCATTAAATGCGGTGGGTGGATGTGTCGCCGCATTAAATGCAGTGGTTGCTTGCCTCCAAAGGGAATCTTCGATGATTGAGTTGTTTAGCCGAAGGCTCTCCCTGCGGCAGAGGGCTCTGTGTAGCCGAAGGTTTGGTTCAGCCGAAGGCTCCCCTGATGCCGAGGGCACGAAAGTGCCGAAGGCTCCAGATTTTCTGCCGTGGAGCCTTCTGCCATATTGCCGAAGGATGCCTTGGGCGCACCTTGGGCTCCTTTGAGCTTGGGCCGCTGTGTTTTGGGCCTCTTGTGCTTCTTGGGCCTGTTGGGCCCGTGCTAGAGTAGTAGGAGTCTGTGGGCCGGGGGTTCCCGGGTCATATACTCCATCACAATCCATTTAAATTCCAATCAACAAAATAGATGAGTTATAAATCTTCAAAAATAATAGATATTGTTACAAATAATTTTCTTTAACAAATAGATTTTCTCAAATCTGATTTCATTTAACATTCATAAATGATACAATCGGAATTGTATAAAATGCACCGAACATTAATCAAATGGATTGTTACACCAATTCAAAGATGAAACAATCTTCCTTTGCCTAACAACAAAAATCTAGCTACAATAATATACTGAGGTCATTATAAACAAAATCCACATATGTAACCCTTAACAGGGCATGCTTAAAGTTCTCAAATAGGACTCTTGATTATTACTTTTTAACCCCTAATATAACTAAAATCCCAAAACCCGGAATGGATTACCCAGACCAAGAGTTGGGGCATGCTAGCATTGTACTCCATAGTCACAAAGACGTGCAAGGTAACCTCCTCCTGTTCCACCTCATTTTTTGGTCATGAAATTAATATGACTAAACATAATCAATAAGGCTAAAATACACTTTTATATTTTAAATGTCCTAAACAAACAAAAATGTTCACTACTATCGTCCAGTTAGATATACATTGTTGGGTTGCATGGATGCGGTGCTAGCAGTTTTGTCAGCCTACTAGTGCAATCGAAACGTGACGTTTTGTCTGTTCTGTAAGGGGGGGAGGCGTGCTACACTATTAGTGATTGCTTTTAGTGTAGCGGTAAGAGATTAGTACTGCTCTTGTTGACATAACTACACTTCCCATCATGGCACTGCCCTTCCCATTAATGTTAGTTCTCTTCCCACCTACATTATTGCTGTTCACCGACAACGCTCTCTCCTTACCTTTCTTCTTATGTCACTACTCATTGTGATTAAACAACAAAAAGAAGAAAAGGGGGGGGGGTCAAGACGCTAGAACATTGCGACACTATCAGATGTCTTTGATTCACTACGGCCACCCTCCTCAATGCATTCATTCATGGCGCACCTCGGAAAGGACAACTTTACTCAAGTATGTGGGGACAACAAGTGACATAACCCCTTTACTGGATGTGATTCCGGGTGACATTTTCCCATATGTTTACCACTGCCTCCAAAGACTAATGTGAGAAGGTGCCCATCCGACCTTCCATCCCCGTGTTTCATAATTCTTTTTGTGGAATCGTTCTAGTCGTAATCCAGATGACTTTGAGTTTGTTTCATTCTATTAGGCCGTCATTGAACTTACCGCTACACCAAAAGCAATCGTTGATAGTGTATCACACCCCTCCCCTTTATAGAACATGCAAAACGACACGTTTCGATTGCACTGGAAGGTTGGCAAACTGCTGGCACCGCATACTAGCGATCCAACAACCCCCCCAGCATCTGTTAGCCTACAACTGAGCAACATACTGTTGCCGGGTGTCGAACTTGTGACCTTTGGCTCTGATACTACTTGTGGATCATTGCGCTTACCGCTACACCAAAAGTAATCGCTGATAGTGTAGCACCCACTTTTCCCTTTATAGAACAGGAAAAACTCCGCGTTTCGATTGCACCCGCAGGCTAGCAAACTGTTGGCACTGCATACCAGCGGCCTAACATAAGTTATTCGAGCATGTTGTATCCTGATTCAATCATTGAATCAGGAAGTGGCAAAGCAAGTGAGTGTGGGTACTTTGTCCCATTGCATCTGATGGAGTATATGGCCCAGGGACCCCCGGCCCACAGACTCATACTTCTCCAGCACAGGCCCATCAAGCCCAATGGGCACACAAAACCCAAACATGGCGGCCCAAGTATGAAGAGGCCCACAGTGCACATATAGGCTCCAAATTCCCTGGGGCGGCTAGATTTAAGCATACGAAGCTACTGGGAGAAAATGACAGAAAATATGAGCCTTCGGCTTCTAGGCGCCCTCGACACATGGGCAGCCTTCGGCCACACAGAGCCTTCGGCCACAGGGTAGGCCTTCGGCAACAGCACGCTCAGCGAAGATTCCTTTTAGAGATAGGCAACCACCGCATTCAATGCGGCATCACGTCCAACCACCGCATTTAATGTGGTGCACATGCAAATGTCAGTGCCACCCCGATTGAGGTGACTCTCGGCCGTCATATGTTTGACACGTGTACTCGCCTAGCATTTATGGCTACTATAAATAGCAGCCCTTATTCTCCTTGTAAAGCATCTCGAGTTCATTTAATACATTTGACTCTCCCTCTTACTTGCTTGCTCTGATTTCTCTCTAAGTTATTTCACGTAATAACCCTTCGGATAAGCTACCCCCAGGTACACTATCCATCAGCATCTCCTATCACTTTCACCTAGGGTACATGGGTGCACAAGTATCAACCTATTTCATTCACTTCCGATCTCGAGGAAGATATGTATTAGTACTTTGTTTTAGGGGAATCCCTTCCCTGTTAGCTCATATATGTGTGCGGGTACATCGATTATGTGCCCCTGGTGGTTATGCCGTACGCGTATTACTTTAAACCATTGTAGAACCCATTATGTCCATTCCCAAAAAGTTTGATACTTTCAAACTTTCAAGTTTCAATGATCACCTGAGAATATGTAGAAAGCAGTGAGGTTTTTAAAAGATCACCAATAGCATTATAAAGGGCCTATCATGGTCATTGTATAAGCTAAGGGATGTTAATGCAGTGGGTAATGTAGGAAGCTGTGGAGTCTCTAAGCATACACATACGATAAAGAAAATCTTTAATTTCTCTAGAAGCCATATTGATTTTCGGGTGATGAATAAGGGATTTGATCCAACAACCATGCTTAATAGAGGTTTTTATTGCGGATGCATGGTGCAAAAATTAAAGGGGGGATTGTTGTTTAACAATGAAATAAGACGTGCTACTCTATTAACTTCTTAAGTTGTGATATGATACTTCATCCTATAAAGAATTAAAGATGTCTATTTAAATAATTTCAATTATATAACCAAAATAAAAGTAGTGAACAAAAAATGTGACCCTATTAATTTTAGTGACTATAATTATATTTACTATCAGAAAAAAACTTATTTTTAAACCCATTATATAATAGATGTATGTTAATAATAAGTGAATTACTCATTAACAAGTGACCCAAAAATAACTTCAAACTAGTAATTTTACTCAATTCAAATTATGTATTCATCACACAAAGTAAACTAATTGTTTATAAAACCACTTAATCATGACACAAATGTTAACCTCGCTTTTGATATACTCCGTAATATTCTTCCTATAAAGATGTCTTATTGCCCTTGGCCGAGAGACTCAAAACTACAATGCGAAGTCGTATTGATGGTCATAGACTCATAATATGAACAAAACGCTTTACATAAGTGAAAATTTACATGTCTAAGATTTTTTTCACTCCTCATGTTGGAAGTGTCTACTTAGTGATGCCAAATTTGGAAAGGAAGGCGACTGCTTGATCACCACCTAGCAAGAAGTAAGGATGCCTCAAAGCAGCCGAAGCAGACAGCCGTCCTCTTCTCAGCGGACCCCTCTCCGAAATGAGCTTAGTGGCAAGATCCCACCCTCTTCCGGAGTCTAGATCAAGAATGCTTAAATCATGCCTTGACCTGCTCCTTTCCCTCCACGTGTTTAACTCGTATCCCGCTTGTCTCAACTCCATATTGAACCTTTTCAGACCTGTCGGGGACCTGAAGCTCGGTATAGCCATTTGCAGGAGAACTATCCCAGCAGAATACATGTCAAAAAGGTCTGGACTGTTCAGCTGCAAATAAACAAATAAACAGAATAATCAGTTTTAGCTAAAATAAACTCAATTATATACCATTGCTCCACCCCCTACCCCACTATAACTTTTAAATTTAAATAAGCCAAATAAACCCAAGAGCACATCAGGTTTGGAGCTTGAGTCTCTAACCTTACAACTTGCCATAAGGGTAGGAAGTACTAACTTATAAAATTTGTGATACATGTAAATTATTATATGGTGGGTAGTTATGACTAATGAGTAATATCTTGATACCGATAAAGAATAAAAATGCCCCTCAACTTTTTTTTGAAACAATTACAACAACAACAACAACAACATTACCCTGGTGCCGCAAAGGCTACCAACAACAATTAAATACAAAAAAAACTTAAGTTAAAATAAATATACTCTTGAACTATAAAATACTCCCACCGTCCCACTCAGATTGTCCCATCTTTTCTTTTTGGTCCGTCCTACTAAGATTGTCTTGGAAAGTTTGTGTGACTCTAAATCATTCTTACTTTATTCAATTGAATATCAATCACATGAACTCACTTTTCTTAATAATCGCATCACCTCCTCATATCCCAATGTTAGTGGGACGGAGATAATAGATAACATATACTACGTAGTACGTACTATGTATATACTCTCAACTATTGGACATAAAGGGTATGCATATATATGTCTTCTATTATATGGTTCAAATGTATATTTGTTTCAACTTCCAACTTTACCATTATGTGTTTAATTATTCCAAAAGAAAGTTGAAAAGCATATTTATTCGCTGACAGTTAAGTTGGAGGAGCAACTCACAGTCTTATAGGTTTATTTTAAATTTCATATTTAGCAAATAAATTCTATTACCCCACATTCTTTGGCCGCATCCACCATCTCACAACCATAGAATGAGACATCTCATCTAGATCCATAGATCGTATGATACTTTTTGTCTCATCCAAATAAGACAACACAGATACCTTATCTAGAACGTGTACCGTTCTATTTTTAATTATCCTGAGGTAAAGGTTAGAAGGTCCAACTGTTATATGGTGGGTTAATATAGCTAATTTCCAGATTGGGATGAGATTAACAAGCACATAGCATGGGCAATAATAAGACTATGATACCATTTTCGTGGAAATTATAAGAGCAATATTGTGTGTCTGACCCATAAAACCAAGCCTTATCTGGGGTTATAGATAACTTTGTTATGTTAGATAACATTTAACCATACCTGCCATAAAAATGGGGAGAGAAGAGCAGCAATAGGCTCTGGTGGAGGTTTGGGGGTTTCTTCAGGCATTACATACAGTTCAGGAGGGCAATAATCGGGATCGAGAAGGCCTCGGTTCGGAACATAGTTTTTCCCAATCCGTAGATCTGTGGCTGCTCCGAAATCTATGAGCTTGATTTGTCCCCTTTTCGTTACTACCAAGTTGGATGGTTTCACATCCCGATGGACTATCCCCGTGTCATGGATCTTTTTCAGACAAGTAATAATCTGTCTCATAATCTGCTTGATTATTAGTGCATTGCGCTTGATGGATTCCATCCCTTGTAACACACGGCCAAACATTGCAGACTCTAAGTTCAAAGGGAAGGTACGGTCCTTCATGTAATCAGCCAAGTCCTCATTTCCCTGCAACATCAATATCAATACACTTTAAGGATATGCTTAGGTCCAAGAAATGCTGGGAAAAGGAAGAGAAACTTTAGTTTTACTAGAAAACTGCAATTGTATTTTTTTTATTTGTAATCTATATTTAGATTTCTTAGTTCCTATACAACAAAATAAACTAATAACATGGGCTTAAATTATTGAGGAGTTAAACTTGCGGTCCAGCTGAGGTATTTGGCTGTGAGGGTATGTGCGCTTATAAAATATTGCACGGCTCAAAGACAACAATTTCAGAACCGCAAGGGTGTGTCTACCATTAAAAAAAAAAAGATGCACAATCCAAACGAATTGTCTTCTCGTGAGAACAACTTTTTAGAAAATAAACTCAGTTCTTAATATAAACAATTGTCGAAATAAATTTATTAGTTTGAAAAATTGCTTTGTTTTTCACATTTTCCTCATATTTTCTTTCCTTCCGATTCCATAAATATATTTTCTCTCTATTTTACTTTCCTAGAGCGTGTTGAAGTGTGTTTTTCCCTCTGAAAATTGTCTTTGAAGTACCTCAAATCTCCAGACAAGCCATTTCTCACCCTTAGTGAACTTTGAATTGGTTTTCTCAGCAATAAAGCTTCCAAGAAACTTGGCACATGTCTCTGGTGCAGCTCTTGACAGCCTGTAATTGAACCATTCTTCAAACTCACCACATTCAACCGCACCTTGAACCCCAAGTTTTACCTATATATTCAAGACTACAATAAATCAAAGTGCACCAGAATATAGGGAAAAGTGGGGATGCCTGCTTATCTTCTTTCACTTTATAGGGAAAAATGGTCGGATAGGCCCTCGAACTTACATAAAAAGGTCAAAAGGTCAATCGGGAAGGCATTCTTTAACTTTTGAGCATCTTATATACATGTCCTCATTTATATTCCTTAGCGTGTACTCTAACTGTTCATTTGGTAAGGGTTATTTGACTCAAATTATATGGCTGAATATGGTGGTTGATAAAATCCATTTCAATGAAATGAGCAAGTCAGAACTTGTAAGCGAAACCAATGTTTAGTTTTTTTTTTTAATTTCAACTGTTTTAGAAAATTTCATCATGGGGCTGAATAGGACTCGGCACCCCAAATCCCCCCAAATTCGAGTTTTTACCCAATTTTCAAAATCATGAATATTTGCACCCGAAGTTAAAAAATCTACATGTATGAGATGTTGGGTGAAAAGTTTTAAATTTTAGAGTGTAAATATTAATGATATTGAAAACATGATGCAAACTTAAATTTCGATGAAACATTAGAGTGCAAACTCCAATTCTCCTTTAATCATGCTTATAAACATTCTGCTATTCTTAGAACATCTTTCTATCATGAGTTTTAACCGTTTTTGAGAAGTTAGAAATGTTTAGCTTATGATTAATTTTCAGCATTCTGTTTTTATATAACAGCTTCAAATTTAAAGGAAATTAATCATTTACACACCAAATTTCAGCACATTTGTTCAAATAAAAATTGATTCTGATTATAATCATTAAGCTTATTTAACTGACTATTAAATCTGATTTTTCAGCTACCCTAACAGGCTAACACCCTCAGAAGCTACTTATCCTGTTTTTGTAACAAAGGAAAATCCACTAATCAAGCAAATCATTAGCCAAATGACTTAATAAAAGAAAAATTCAATAATCAACTACCTATTCTGTTAGAATGCTTAGAAAAAGTATAGTCAACTTTTGATTACCAAACGAACTTTAACTGAATACTACAATCCCAGCTTTTTAAGTTTTTATAACTTACATACCTACCTTCTTAAGGACAACCTTTTGTTTAAAACTTGAATCAATAGTCAAAGCCCTTTGACCTCCTCTTTTCTTGACTCTTTCATCAATGGTTACATTCTTTGGAGCAACCAGACCAGAATACACAACACCAAATGAACCCTCCCCTATTCTGTCCCCAACCACGAAATCACTCATCTTCAGTCTCCTCACCCCACTCAAACTGTCAATACCAGCTTGCAGAGGGGCAAGAATGTACGCATCAATGGCGCCTATGAGCACACCTGGCCTGGCAGTCAAGTATATCCAGGTCATTCCAGAAAAAAAGAGTAAACCCCATTTCTGCCCTTCGGGCAGTTCCTCGGTCACACTAAGAAATTGGGTGTACCCGGGTAGTTTAGACAGAGAAATGGGTAAATCTGAGGAGATGACTGTGAGACGATCTGAAATGTCGTCAAAGAATGCATTGAAAGAGAGGGGTTTTCTCTTGGAAAGGGGGAACAGGAAAAGGGAAGTTGATGTGGGTTTTAATGGGGAGAAAGAAATGGGTTTTGGGTGATTTTGGTTGAAGATAGTTGAAGTACCTGGGGAGAGCAAGGAAGCCATGAAAGAACCTTGTTGATCTTTTCAGTGTAACTAGCAGCTCGTCTTTCTGGGCAAGAATCAGTCTTTCACTTACTACGTATGAAATTGTCAGTAAAGGTCATATTTCTTCCACGTGGTACCCTTGGGTTTATTATCCACTCCTTCTAGGGGAAAAAACATTTTCTTTAGCAAATTATTATTCTTTTTTGGTTTAAATATGTTTTTAGTCCCTACAAATATAGTACATTTTGTTTTACATCCCTGCAAAATTAATTTTTTATTTTTCGTCCTTGCAATTTATGCTAGTTTTCGTTTTAGTCCATCACTGATGATAACAACCTTTGATTGACTTCAAAATAACCCTGACTAATACATTTCCTCTAATAATTTGTCATGTTATTAACAAAATATTTTATTTCATCTTTTTGAAGGCTTTTGATATATATTTTTAAAATGTGAATACTTAGTTTTAAATTATTTTTTTCCTCATATTAGCATCAAAAAAATTATAAAAGGACAAATTTAAATATTTCTAGTAAATCTATGCTACCTGAAATAATTTTTTTCCTAAGTAGAGTGGTTTTGAAATTTTAGAAGAATCGCAAACCGCATGACGGAATCACAACGAGTCGCTATGGATCCGCATCAAACCGCTTCACGTTACAACCGGCCGCAATAGCATCGCATCACTATTGTCGAACTTGAAATTATTTTACGCCGCACTGGCCGCAATATACATTGCAAAGGCCAGCATTAGTTGTTACTGCAATAACCGCTACGGTTACCGGAATTTAAAACCCAAATATTTACTCAATCATAATGCGGAGTATTAATTTTGATTGAGATGATGTTTATACAATGTTATTGCCAAGACTGTTTGGTATTTTGAATCTACAGGTATACACTAACTCAAAAATATGACATGGAAGGGGTTCTCTCCGCATTTCAACTAAACAATAACCCCTCACCCTTGCTCCTCTATTGAAGTATTGAACACAAAAAAACTATATGCCTAATTAAGAAAGAGAGACATCTAAGACAATTTCTTCTCATACTAAATGCCCCAACCCATAACAGCTCTCTCTTACGTAGTATTTGGTACTGGTCACCCTCCCTAGTGTTTTATGAGTTTTTTTCTAAATGATGATTTATACAAATTAAGCTCTAATAAAATTCAATAAAAGAATGGTTTGTTAAGATGTCGCCTTCAAATTTTCTGAAGTGTTCGCAAATAACCTCTTGTGTAGAATTAATTCATTCAATGAAGTAGAGAAGCAAAAAAGATCTATTAGAATGATATTGAATAATATAGAGAGATAAATCGTTTCTTCAATGTGTCGACAGAGCTTATCTCTCTAGATTATACAAAATAATACTCCGTAACTGTTACAGCTCAAAGCCAATCAGGTTGGGATACATACGCATATGCGTTGAAGTCTCAGTACTGTTCACGATAGCATCTGCTGATTTAGGAAAGTGACATTTCACTTCTTTTTATTAAATAAATGCAAATAGAAATTAAATATATAATGGGCTAATAAATGAAGACCCAATAACAAAAGAGTTATTTAAGTTACAAGACATACAATAATAAATTTTACACAATACCAGATTTCTAACAATTTTCTAATGTATTCACTCTGTCCCGGTAAGATTGTCCCATTTTACATTTTCGGGAAATCTCACTAAGATTGTCTCATACCAAATTTGGTAAAGTTTATGTGACTCTAAATCATTATTGCTTTATTTTTACTTTATCAATTTAATATCAACCACACAAACCCACTTTTCTTAATAATTGTGTCACCTTCTCTTGTTCCAATCTTAGTGGGACGGAGGTAGTATTACGTTTCACGACATGTGAACTAGTGTCACCAATGTAGTATTTTGCTACTCATTGTTAAGTTATCAATATGCCTAATCCTACTTAAGAAGGGGATTCTTATGTCGATAACCTTTTTCTTATTGTGTGTTGTCATGGTTATGTAGAAGGCGGGGTCAAATCCGTCTAAATTAGATATGTCTCTCAATTTTTAAAAAATACTTTCACCCAATCAAGTTGTATATTAACTGAGGAGCATTCTATGGTCTTAACTTGACATAAACAAATATATACAAAATCAATTAAAGTATTAATACGTGTATGTGACCCGAAAACGTGTTCAGACTAAACTTAACAAGTTAAGTTTGGAATATACTAACACATAAACGTGATAACTTATGTGTTTGTGGTTTTTTTTTGTATTTTAAGGTTATTGAATTTCATAAATTCCATATTCCCTTTGACAAATAACTCCATCTTAGTCAAATGGAAATAAGCTTCAAAGAAAAGCAAAGAATTAGGAAAGACAATGTTAATTTACACAAAATATTACCACACCACAAAAAGAATATACTTCCTCCGTTCATTTTTAATTGCAATTGGCAACATTTTACGTTTGACAACGCACGAGTTTGACCATTAATATCTCTCAATACTTATTAGTAAAAAAATTAAAAAATTCATATTTTGAAAATTTAAAATGAGAAGAATTTAACAATATTTTTTTAAAATTAAATTTGTAATACATTAATAAATAAACTATGGTCAAAGTAGAATGTGTGAATAGTGCAAACAATTCTACGTTGCAATTAAAAGAGAATGAAGGTAATATACTACGTAATAGGAAAACAAATGCAAAAAAAACAGTAGATCAAATGGGCTCAGAGAATTTTTTATTAAAAACAATCACTCCAACTAATGACTCAAAGTAAATGGGGACATTGCCCCTTTTCAGTTTCCCCCCTTCAAAAAAATAACATAAGATGCTTTGTGCTGGGCTAGCCGTTACTCGGCTCTTCCTTTTTTCAAAATTGAAATAGTGCCCTCTTCTCTACAAAAGACTTGGAAGATTTCAAAATTGAGTAGTCTCAACAATGTTAGCACAATCTCCAGTGGTCGGAAACCAGATCCAACGCCAGAAAACCGGCCGGAAGCATCTCCAGATAAGGAACACTCAGGCGAATCAAATCCCCGATGAAGCGATCAAACCCAAGCTAAAACACGACCTGCTCGACATTTCACTGTACCACATCTCAAACAAGGAAAATGTCCATCCGCTTCAGGCGGCGGCGGCGGGAAAGGGGAAGCCGCACGGTGAAATCGGACTGCGAGACTCCTCGCTGGCCGATGAGCTCAGCTCCATACGGGAGAAGCTGGAGAGGATGAGGATCGACAAACAGAGAACGGAGAAGATGCTCCGTGAGCGGGCGGCGGTGATGGATTTGCAGATGCAGGAGCTGATTAACAGAGGAGAGATTCAGAAGCAGCTCGAGCTCGAGGTCGATCGCCTTTTCCGATTGAAGGAGCTCCGGCTATCTTGTATGGTATGAATCGGCCGATTCCTTCTTCACTCAATTATCGATTATATATTGCGATTTTTCTTCACTCCTCAAACTCATGAAGGATTACTTTGCTTGACAGAGAATATCTCCTATTCGATCGCTTAGAGATAAGGAGAAAGAAAAGAAGGGGAAGGAAGATCAATTCAAGGTAAACATGTAGTTATGTGCGTTGAATTCATTCATATCATTGATGGTGTTTATTCTATCATATGATTCATATCCCTAATCTTAATACTAATTCATCCTAAAATTCTTTGACTGGTTTTTGTTTTCTAATGTTTAGAGTTACCATAATGGACTAGCTGTTTGGATAATTGGAAAGTTCTTAAATCTCAGAGAGCAATTTTAGATTGGATTAACTAAAATACTACCTCTCTAGGCTCTAGCTTCCTAGTTTAGTTTTGCTGAGTTTTGAAATCAGTTTTTTTGTTTTTACTTTTTTTTAATTCTCTTTTTATTGAAGCCAAATATCAATAGAGGATAGTTTTTTGGCCCCTATTATTACTTAGGGGGAATTTCTTTAAAAGGAGTACATCAACTTGAAATAGAGACAAAATTAGTAATTATTAAGCACATAGTAGTTTGGGGCTTAAGCATTTTTCTTCCCAAAACATGACTTTTTTAAAGGTCCCAAAACGGCAAAACATGACATCTTCACTCATAGTTTGGGAAGTTCTTTAATATTTATATTTTTAATATAACTAAATAAGTTCTACTTTGTGAATTAACATATATTTAATCACATCTTTTAATTTTATCCATATTTTATTCTTAAGTTAAGCAATTTCTTAATTAAATGTACATGACTATATCATCTTAATTACTTTGAACAATCATTTGATCAAATTAAGAGGTGCAATAATTACTCTTTAACACAATTAGACAAACGTTTATTTATAGAATTATTATTGACAGGACATGGAAGAAATTGAAAATGAGGAAGGATCACAGGGTAGAATTGCACCATCAAGCCCAAGTTCAGATCTTGATACAGAGGAATGAAATGAAAAAGATCTGGAAGAAAGATATCAAGCGACTCAATGTTGTTCTTGGATTCTTGATGGAGTGGGAAATGAAAAGAAACATACACAATATCTTGTTGTACATGATTTTATTGAACAGAAAGAGCACAACTTTTGTTCCCTTTAATATTACAAATAGGTGGAGAGACTTTCATTGTATAAGTATCAATTTGTGGTTTGGTGGCATTTACATTTTCGATTGCGTACTAGTAAAGTCCTATTTGGAATGGGTTTTTATTCTTACTCCCTCCGTCCCATTTATACTGTCCCAGTTCCTATTTACTTGGTCAACACAAATCACTCTTAATTTCTTACTTTATATATCAAAAATTTATCAAATTTGATTCAGGTTTTTGCGGCTTTGTAAAATTTTAAATGTAGTTTCTGAATATGTAATTTTTTTTCCTAAAAATAATTTGAATGCGGACAGGGATTTGTTTGCTTTATCGTCGGTCAAACATCGTAAACCGTAAAGAGACAATATAAATGGGACGGAGATAGTACAATTTTGCGAAGGGAATTAACAGTAAATAATACTTCCTCCGTCCCGCAATTAACTTCCGTGTTTGACTTCACAGGGATTTTAGGTAGAAAAAATAAAAGTTGACTTTCCAAGAGTAACCTTGCATAATTAATAAAGAGAAATAGTGGTCCAAATTAATTAAAGAGGGTAAATGAGTAGTAAAAGTAAATCATAAATGAGTACTTTGAAAGTGAAAACTTACCATAAGTAGAAATAAAGTGAAATAGAAAGTTAACTTTGGCACATCTCAAGAAGGAAATGTGAAAGTTAATTTCGGAACGGAGGGACTATGTAGCAGCCAACTACCGCAGAGTACTACTCATACATAAATAATACTTCGTAATACATATTTTGAAAATAATTTCTAAAAATATCATTACTTGGATATATAACAAAAATAATATGAGCCACTTTTAGACTAGAAGTCTAGCCATCTAAAATATCAAAATTTATATCAAATCATCAAATAAAAGTCATTTTGAAATGATGTCATTTATTTGATATTTTGATATTAGTTCTCAATGAATTAAATGACATAATTTCTATTTTTTAAAGTATGACTAAATTTTTGTTGATAAGTAGATATGTATCACTTTTTGTTATATTTAAATAGTTGATATTATTAAATATTATTTCTAATGTACAAAATATTCTTAGTTAATGAGTGGTGGTGGTTATAATTTAAAGCTAGAGAAAATTCTTTAAATAAAACTAAAACATAGACAAAGTGTACAAATATGACTATCATTACTATTTTTTAAAATATGACTCATTTACTCTTAAATAGTGAAGTTTTATACTTTTAATAGGATCAAGTTAGACATACTTTGGTAATATAACATCTTTAGCCATATTTGTGCATTTATGTATGTTTTAGTTTTATTTGAAGCAATTTCTTTCAGAGTTAGTTTCCATTTTAAGAATTATATATTATATATATGCTCTGCAGTATAAACTATAAATACTTCGATCATGTTAATTTTAGTAATTATCATCAGAAAATATAATTTAATTTTTCCCATATTTTGAATTTTAATACTATGTATTTGTTAGTTTTTTTTATCGTAAGGCGCTTATATCATTAAAATAGCAATCAGCAGGAGTACAAGAACATGAAAGGGCCGCATGTAACCATCCGCCCATGGCCGAGACTCTGAGCTAATCACCTTAAACAAAGCAATATAACTCGCTAGACCGAATTTGGGCAAATTAAAGCTAACGACGCCTACCGCAGACCTTTCAACCTCCAAACCTAATGCAAGAGTTTCACAATAAGCAAAAGAATAAAAACAAAACAAAACGGACAATCCATGGAAATAAAACCTAAGACAGAGAAAGAAATAAACTCCAACACTCGAAATCTTAATCAAAACCATCCACTGCAAAACCGGCTGGTCTAGGAGATCTGACCCGCCGCCTCCCCATTTTTTGGCCCATCAAGCGTCATGTCTTCATCCCCTGAAATCTCTTTAAGCTTGTCCTCCCATATTCTCCTGCGCTTAGTCTCTCCTGGTTCTCCTTCCATATCAGCCGCTCCTTGGTTTGATGCCTATGTATTTGTTAGTTGAAAACTTATAATTTATGCCAAATGGATGTGATAATAGAAAATAGTATACTACGTACAAGTATTTGATAAGCGTTAGTGGTCCAAGGGGACCATCCCCCACACTCGAGACCCTCCTTATGTGGGAGATCTTAGTTCAAATTACTGAGAAGAATTTCTTAAATGGGAAATGATATAAGTACAAATAAATTTAAATTACAAACAAAGTATGTGCATATTGTAAGATTCAATGTTTTTTATTCCCTAAATAGGAATAAACATTGGCTTTCTACTCCAAATATAATTAAGGATCCTATAATTGATTAGTAATTTAGTACAATCAATTGTCCTCATGATTCCATGCAGTAACGGATTTAGCATTCTCATTTTGGAGTCCGATTTTGTTCACCCCCACTAAGGAGGGTGAACATCACCCTCACCCTTTAATGCATGCCATTTGGCATTACATTTCTTTTTTTCCTTAAATTTATTATAACTTTTTAATTTCTAATCTAATTTTCACAAAAAAATATATCAGATTTAATAACCCTTTATGATCTTTCCAATGATATCCATATTACATACAAAAAAATTAAACAAAAAATTTTCTTAAGTCTATTTTTAACGGTTTTTTTTTAAATTTTACATATGTAATATTGATACCATATGAAAGATCATAAAAATTAAAAATATTGATATATTTTTTGAAAAAAATTGAACCAAAAATGAAAAAGTTATAACAATTGCCAAATTCTAAAGAATTGCCATGCCATGTGGCAGCCTAATAGGGTGGGGGTGATGTTCACCCTCATTTGAGGGGGTGAACAAAATTGTTCTCCTCATTTTGGGTGTTCAAAAGCTTTTAAAATTAAAACTTTAGTGAACACTAAATAATGATATTAAATTTATTGGTGTATATTTTTACATTTTTTAAAACTTTGAGTGTTCAAGGGAACACTTTGGATCAATAGTAGATCCGCCTGTGATTCCTTGCATAATCTAGGTTAGTCCGTTGGTGGCAGAACAGTCTGATAGCGGCGGCAGACCGATGGCGGCAGATTTTTGGCTATAGGCAACAGAGCTTTGATGACCGGCAGCAGGTGGTGGCAGTCCAAATACTTGCATTTGTAACATATATTTACTCCTATTTGGAAAATTTAAAACAACAAGTCCATTTTTTTGCATTTGTAACATTTTTAATCCTATTTAGAGAATTCACTCTATTTTAATTAGATTATTTTCAGTGACAGTTTAGATCAGACAAGGGTGGAGTTAGACAATAATAAATTACGCATACACCAAACGTTTATCGGTTCAGATCAGATCACACTGTTTTTTTGAAAGGTCAGGCCACACTTAAATAGTCACACAAAATTTGAAAATTTAAGTATAGTCATATAAAATGAAAGTACTTTTGCTTCATTTAGGCAACATTTTCTATTTGTGTACAAAACTTTCAAATTGAGTGGCTTGCAAGTCTCTTGAAAGCCTATGTGGGTACCCAAACCCACCCAAATGATGGGTCTTCAAAGTTCAAACAAACATTTGATATCATATTATATGTAAACGTCAAATAATATCTCTCTGTCATATCGGTTATTGTAAAGCAAGAATCAAATGGTAAACGTGGCTTGTGTCATTGTCAGTATAGTTGAGGTTTAACACCAACCCCGAATGTAATATTAATTTTGTGTATTATCCCCTTTTGATTTTAAAAATGTGGCAAGTCCTCCTATATTATGATTAACCATGCACAAAATCCCTCCAAAAGCAAATTTTACAGTTTTGGAGTTGCTTGTGTTAATACTATGATTGAATATGCAAGCCAATTTATCAAGATCTCTAAACTACACAAAAATTCAAAAAAAAAACTCCTATCGAGCAATCGCGACAGAGATGTTTGACGCATTTTTAAATCACAAAAGGCTAATGTGCATATAATTATATACGGAAATTGTCCTAAATAGGACTAAAAAGTTCCTAAAAAGCACAAATAGGACTACTATTTTTAAAATTCCCTAAATAGGACTAAACATTGATTTTCTACCCTAAATACCCCTAAGAGTATTAATTCATAATGAAATGCTTTAATTCATAATAAAATCACAAAAAACGTAAAAAAATATTTAAAAAACGTAAAAAAATTCAAAAAAATTTATAAAACATTTATAAAATAAAAAATTTAATTTTTTGTTTTTTTAATTTTTTAAAAAAAATAATAAAAAATAGTAAAAACCCATAAAAAATGAAAAAAATTATGGATACCTTTCTCACCGCCTCCCGCCGCCTCCCAGCACCACCACCTCCGATTGGTGAAATTTCTTCCACTTTTGGTAAAAAAATGCCATATTTTTCTGAAAATGCCAAAAAGATGGCATAATTACTCTTCAATATGCCAACATTTTCATTGATTATGCCATCATTATGGCATTATTTAAAATGTTGGCATATTTTTGTCCGGTGATGGGAGATGGTGGTGTTGGGGGTGGCAGGGGTGGTAATGTGTTTTTTTTTAATTTTATGATTTTTTTATTTATTTTTTATTTTTTTTTAAAAAAAATATTTTTTATTTTTTTTAAAAAAATATTTTTATTAATTTTCTATTATTTTTTTTACGATTTTTAGTATTTTTTTCGATTTTTATTAATTTGTTTATGATTTTATTATTAATTAAAAAATTTCACAAGTTACAAGGGTATATTTGTCCAAACACATATAAATAGTCCTATTAAGGGAATTTAAAAAATGTAGTCCTATTTGTGCAATTTTTCCACTTTTTAGTCCTATTTGGAAAGGGGTTTGGCACATTAAATCATATTATTAAAGCACCGAGTTATTGTTACTTATCTATTTGTTTTACTCTTTTCATGCCTTATAACTTTGTCATCTTTCACGTTTTTATTGACCAAACACCTTTGACACTTTCACTATTAATCAATTAATTCGTGATTTCTGTTATTTTTTCTCCTCTATAAAAACCTCAAGCACATAGATTTACTTTAATATTTTCCTTGCGATCAAACTTGGCCAAATTCCAAAAAACGAAGGGAATAATTAGGGATGGCAACGGGGCGGATCGGGGACGGTTTGACATATAACTGTACCCGCCCCGTTGGGTAATTCCCCCGCCCCGTAACCGCCCCGTTACCCAACGGGTATTTTTTTCTCAAACCATAACCGCCCCAACGGGTAACAGGTATAATTGCGGGTAACCGCGGGTAATCGTTTTATTAAATGAGTCATTGATATTTTAATATAATAAAATACAGAGTAGTATTTTAAAAGGCAAAAAATGGCACTGCCTTGACGACTTTAGATTCAGATGTCACTTTGAAGTTTCGTATGGCTACAAGACGAGAAAGAAGACAATGTAAACTAATTTGAATCTAAAAATACTTAATCTCATATATAATTAATTGCGAAAAAATCTGATAGTAACCAAACAAGACTATTAAAATCTATTATGAACTTTCATTCATTCATTAGAGTTTTTTTTTACTGAATTCATACATTATAGTTAATACATCTATTATCCATGTATACACAATGAAAATAGAAAAATATCATCTTTTAGTAGTTATGAGACAAATAATAAATACAAATGTAATAAAAATATAACTAAAAATAAACGGGGCGGATACGGGGCGGGTAATGGGGCGGGCATGTATAAAACCGTAACCGCCCCGTTACCCGTAAAAACAAAACGGGTATTCCCCGCCCCATACCCGTTACCCGGTCAATGCGGTTTTCCCCGTTTTGACCGGGGCGGTTTGGTTCGGGTATCCATCGGATCGGTCACAATTGCCATCCCTAGGAATAATTTAAGAAATATGAATTATAATCTCAATGTGACTCTCACCCGCCCTTGCCCCACTGCCACCATTGTAGCCGAGGCCACTAACAGTCACAATGGCATGCTCCCCAACTACACTGACACCAGTGACGATGACAATGCCGTGAAACTTGTAATGGTATAATAAATTTACAGTAATAAAAATATGATCATTATATTAACATATATAATAAATTAATCGTGACATTCATACATTTCTTGTTTTATTACTTTAGTAGGCACATTTATTATGGGAAAATTCCCGAAACAGGACTAAAACAGTTTAAAAATTCCAAAATAGGACTGTCATGTTTTTTAACCCAAAATAGGAGTAATTACTGCCAAGTTTGGAAAATACTGCCATGTTTGAAGTCTGGTACTGCCAAAACATGACAGTAATTAGTCCTATTTTGGAAATAAAAACATGTCAGTCTTATTTTGGAATTTCCAAACCTTTTTAGTCCTATTTTGGTTAAATTCTCATTTTTTATCCAAAGGTAAAAGTAATCTCATTGTAAGAAATGAATTGTTTCATTATAGTAATATTTAACAAAACACTTATTAAATTATATATAGTCTATTATAATATAAAATTGTTCTACCAAGACAAAAAATATAATTGCTTCTCGGCTGATATTAATATGTATTACTACTAGTAGAAAATTTATAGTCTTCTATGAATAGCTTTCTAGTAAAGTGAAGTTTAATGTGTTAATTTTTTTTAAAATATAATGCAGAAGGCAAAATTCTTGTTCCATAATCTCATATATAATTTTCTTAATTGAAAAAAATCAAAATGAACACTATTTGAATGTGGTCCTAGAGAGCTTCTTTCTTATGTTCTCCAGATAAAAAAATTGGAGTTCAAAACACATTCAAGAGTCCCAATAATTGCATGCCTACAATATGTAATTCATTTTTTAAAGCACCCCATGTCCCAATCAAATAGCATGCAATTGTTTTCACATACATATATATTTCGTTATACAACAATCCCAGTTCACTGATCATTTACTTAGGGAGTGTTTGCAACTACTTCTGCTTAAAAAAGCACTTTTGGAGTGATTTGGAAAAAGTGATTAGTAGTAAAAGTTGATAGTGTTTGGTAAAATAAATGTTTTTTGTGTGTTAGAAAAGGGAAAATCACTTTTCACACGCAAGCCGAGAAAATGTAAAAATTGGTAGTGTTTGGCAAATAAGTGATTTTTTAAGCCAAAAGCTGAGAAATACTTTTTTTTTAAGCGGTTGCAAACACACCCTTAGACTAATGCAAGTTCTTTGGTAATTAGGTTAATTATCATAGGCGAATATATATTCAACAATCAAAGAAGCTTTATAAAAACATGCATTAGACCAACTCTTAACACATAGGAATTCGGTAAACATTGATAGTATGCTATGGTAGTGGAGAGTTTTTATGAGAACCCCTCTTAAGATGAAATCCCTTTTTAAATGAGAACTTCTTCTCCATCATTCATTTTTACAATGACTAATATTGACAAGATGACATTTATATAATTATTTATGATTGATTGTAAAAAAGCTCCATTTGTATTTAGTGTAATTATGAATATGACCACATGTGAAAAATAACCAATGGTTGTAAAAAGAGAAAGGTTGAGATTAAAAGTTTCGAGTTATCATTTTAGAAGGGTTTTCACATGAATCCTCCCCATATGATATGTGCAATCGTCATATAAGGGAGTAGTACATTATTATATCTACTTGTTTATAGAATTGGTGTCCATTTTTATTTGGGATTTGAACAATCACCTTGTTAATCTCAAACCCACTATAATACTATTCTTTATGAGCAAACATATACATATTACACATATTTCTCTTGTATATGCTCCAAGAGAGGATGGATACACCCGTTTTACAACCATTTATGTGCATTCAAACAAGTATTTTCGTTAAACATAATCATCACACTTGCTGATATAGTCTTAGAATATCCATATCATTATGTGTATATGATCGATAAATACTAAAATTTGTTGGTAGTTTTTTGCCATGATGATCTAATGTAAAATTACATTCATTAAATCCATATGAGACACCAATGTAATTCAATATTATCTACATTCTTACAAGGATATTTTAAGTGCTTAGTCTAAAAAAATTAAACATGCACTTAAAGAAACACTGGTGTTTACTCTTTAGATTAACAAATTTGTGACTCTTGTCACTTTTGCATAAGCCCTAATCACACTTTTTTATTTTCTTATTTCATGTGCCAGTTAAAATTTGACAATATATAGGTAGGTAGCACAACTGATGGGTTGAGAGGTTTGACATCTATCCCTTGGTTCCCCTTTATATATTTGGTGTATGCATTTCGTGTAATTTGTTTAATATAAGGGATATAAACCAAAATTGGACATCAATAGTGTGATATACGAAGTCATATACTTCAGTGAGACATTAAATGGACCACATAAGTGCAAAATAATACTTTGTACATATTTTTTTTGACAACCACACTAAAATTGCTCATAACTTCTTATAAACATGGATGATCGATGTCAATCCCTAATAAACCTCCATAAACCCTACTATCAATATGAAGTTGTACGTGAAATTAGACCTTGAGTAGAGAAATCGTCATGAATTCACGGTTGCTCACACGTCATCACTTAGTTCTTGGTTCAAATATGAAGCTTCAATTTTATCCTTCTTTTCCAAATCAAACAATTGGTTCACGCCTTTTTAATTTATTATAATCGATTCTCTAAAAAATTTGAATAAAAATGATCGACTTAATGCTTAAATCTATGAGGTAAAAAAACATAGATCTACGAGGTTGAGGAATAATTTCTTGTTTTTTACGAAAAATTAAGAAATTGAAAAAATAAAATAAGCAAATTTATCATCTCTTCTCTCAACCTTTTTCTTTGATTGTTGTTTCGGTCGAATTAACAATTGATATAAAAAGACTATATGATAGATTGGTAAAAAAGACTACACATATTAGGGGTGTTTGATTAATAGTTTAGCATCTATTTTTTTGACTAGTTGACTATTAATTGGTTGTTTGACCAAATCAATCAACTAATATGTATGTTTCGTAAATCGCAGTTTCACCTGACATTTTATTTGAGACAATTAAAATCCAAAAAGTCAATAAGCTTAGTTTTTGGGCATTGGCATCGATGTTTCTATCATGTTTTTCTAGTCTACCCATCAATTTTGTGCCTCTACCTGCCTCCTCTTCATAGTCATAGCCTGAGATTTAACATTGACATTGGGCGAATCAAGTTCTTTGTCCGAAAGCTACAATTTTCGAAAAAACTCAACGATACCAAAAAGACCCTTTTCTTAATTACCTCTTGCCGTGCATGTATCATCACAATTAGTTTATTTATCTTATTAAAGAGAACTTCTCCTTTATATAGAGTATTATTTTAATTTGCCCATTCTTCTATTAATTGCGATCTGTTTAATGTCACCATCCAAATGAGATTTAATTTGTTATTTTAATATAGATGATGTAAAGATTCAATTTTCATTTGAATTTCTTGGTTTCATTGGATTGCATTCCGGTTATCTTTATTTCGGTGCATGGATGCTGTGTTTATAAACACCGTCAATTGTCAATTTTGGTAATAAGTTAACTTTCACATTGTTGCTTGAACCAAATGAAGAAATGATTGCATGACGAATCAAGCTAGCCTTAGAGGCTTGAGATTGGGACAAGTCTCTCAAGTGCACATCCTTTTTTATGACCTCAGCCTAAAACCTATCACATGAGGAATGTGTTTAGTGTGGATTCCCCTTTAACGGTTTCTACTTGTCAATAGAGTTTCTTAAGGGATTCAAAAGATTATTGGTGGGCGTGTTAGTTATAGTCCAAAGAAGACCTTGATGTTCAATTTGATGTTAGTTAATGTCAAATTTGATGTTACGGCTTACGAGAAGGCATTGTTAAATTCAATTGGTGAAATTTATTTTTTCGAGACTGTTATAAGAATTATACTCCTTTATTATATTGAAGAAATTGTTCGAAATTGGAGTTAAACATGAATAAAGTTCTAAAATATGATTAATTATATTTTCATCAAAAATAGGGCTTATTTATTACTATTAAAAGAATAAAAAATAAATTCTTTCCAAAATAGGAGTACATGAGTTCTATTTTAGGAAAGAGCAATGACACTGTTATTTGAGAAATTATGAGAAATTATGTTATGTATTGATCTTATGTATGGAATTTTCTCTATATATTACTTCACACTTGTCCCTACAAGTTTTTTGTAAACATTAACAAGAAAATAGTATGAATATGGAATAGAATCAACTATATCAAAAGCAATATATAATTGACATAGTATGTCAATTATATTGATGAAAACAAGAAGAAAACTAGATATTGTCTCCAATATCAAAAGAACAATAGTATGCATAATAGTCAATTCCATTCGGTTCAGTTTTGGTCATTTAAAACAATCAATCCATCAACAGTTTGATTTACTGTTTATAGTTTATTTAGAGTTAAAAAATCAACCGAACAAACAAAAACCGACTAAAATATTCTAAAACCGAATGAAACGAATACAAATGAATTGAAATTAGCTGAACCGAAACCGACCACAACCAACTCAAATTGTGTGGTTCAACTCTCAGATTTAATCATTTAACTGAACTGAATTGATGAAATCATACCCACAACTCTAGGGCTGTTAACGAGCCGAACCGAGCCCGAACACCCAAAGCTCGAATTCGGCTCGTTAAGGAATAAGGGGTGTTCGGGTTTGAGCTCGAAGCTCGGCGAGCTTTACAAATGAGGCTCGTGTTCGGTTCGATAGGCGTTCGATGTTCGAACCGAGCGCTCGATAAGCTCGATAAATATGCCCGAATTTAAAATTTTAGATGATGCTCGTTAATAGGCTCGTGCTAAAATGGTTCGACAAGTATTCGGTTCTGTTGGGTTAAGGGCCCAAGCCGAGGTCCGGCCCACTAACCCATTTTGCCAGACGAGCGTCCAGCTAGAAACTAGGCCAGCCCACAGGCCCATGTTCTTTAAGGATGGACGAACGTCTGGTGTTGGAGGACTCAGGCCCAGCAGCTCATTCCGACGAACGTCTATGCAGGGACAAGGAGCAGAGCCACGGGCCACCAGGGATGGCGACGAACGTCCCCAGAGCAAGCCTGTAGTCATCGGAGAAAACCCAGTGCACATGGTGAGTATCTATCAAGGCCAGGAGACGAACAGCCAATATCCCTCAAAGGTCACTTGGAGCAATCCAACTCACTTCCCGGGTGGACGAACGTCCCCACTGATCCGGCGGGAAACCTAGATTCTGGCGGGAAGTGCATTTAATGCTAAAGATTTGGTAGTTGGGACACCAGCGGTCCACAGGCTGCCACGTCAGTACAGCCACCTGCCCATTGGCGGGTATAAATAGAAGCATTTATTTCATTGTAAGGGGTTGGCAACTTTCTATTCTTAGCATACTAGCTTCAGCATCCTTACTTGTAGCATTTCTAGCTGCCTTGTAGGACGAACGGCCGACGTGCCCTTGTAGCAAGTAGATTGTACTTAGGGGAGTTATTACGAAGTTAATAATACCTATTTACATTGCCTGCTATTTCCTTTGTTTCCTGATCCATCTCATAGCTGTGGGCTAGATATTCATACACTCACTCCACTCGAAATCTTTGGGCTTACGTGTTGGGCCCGAGGGTTGAAGGAATAAACCTCAACACTGGCGCCGTCTGTGGGAAACTGAACAAAAAGTTTCCAGAAACTCTCCCAAACAGCTGCTAAGTCTACCTATAGCAAACACGATGTCAGGAAGCAGCAACCAGCGCGATCTCTCCGAACGTCTGGAGTCAAGCCGCCGGAATCGCGGCCAGAACTCGGAACTATCCGCAACGATATGGACCTCTGGAGGAAACGGGGGTATCACTGACCTCATTCCCCTGGAGGCCAGGCAGGATCCCCGCCTCATGCGGGAACTCGCAGACACCATGCGTCGCTTGGCGGACGAGCGGGAGGCCCGAGATCAGGTGTACTCTGCAAGCACCCAGCGAACACCCCTCTCTCCCATACGCCGCATGCAGTCGTATGATGATGCGACAGGCTCCAGCGACCACCGGCCCTCCGTCCACGAGCGGCTAGGTGGGGGTTCAGGCTCCCGTGAAACGGGAGGGCGGACTAGGGTTAGCATCGCTGCATCCAGGGCTCTCACACCATCAGTTCCTCGCCTGATTCCGCGGGGAGACGAAACCCCAAGGTTCAACACCGTTGGACGACGTTTCCAACGGCGAGGCGCACAGATCTTCAGGCGGCCGCACGATGCTGTGGCCGCTCAGCAGAACACCGTCCCCGAGACCGCGCCCCCCGTGTCCCCCGGAAGGGCCGCACAGGAGGCAAGGTTGGAGGCCATGGAGAGGCAGATAGCCGAGATGAATAGGCGGGCGGACGTCGGCTCGGCCACACCCTCTTTCTCTCTCACATCTCCCTTCACTCCACGGGTGATGAGCGTCGAGATTCCCCGGGACTGCAGGCCCCCGGGCAACTTGGTGTACAATGGGGCTGGCGACCCCAAGGCCCATCTGATAAGCTACCAAGGGAACCTGTCCATGCTGGGAGCATCAGACGAGGCCATCTGCAGGTTGTTCTTCAGCACCCTCAGGGGGCCGGCGCAAGAATGGTTCGGCCAGTTGAGGCCGGGCACCATCGACTCATATGAACAACTCTCCCGGCAGTTCATGGCACAATTTGCCGCCAGTACCACCCCCAGGAAGGACGTCACGGCTCTCGCCCACATCAAACAAGGGCGGGACGAACCGCTGGCTAGGTTCCTGGTGAGGTGGAGGGATGAGGTCCTGCAGGTCGACGATCTGGACGAACGTCTGGCCACTAACATGTTCACCAGTGCGCTGGCCACAGGGGATCTGTACCGGGACCTCAGGAGGAATCCCGGCACCAGCTACACCGAGGTTCTGGCTCGGGCCCAGAAATATGCCTCCATCGAAGAGGAGATCAGGCAGCGGGACGGGGTTCCCGCGGCCCAGCCTAGGAAGATGGCGGACAGGCTCGGACCCAAACCGGGACCCGGGCCCTCACCCCCAAACAAAAAGAAGAGGTTGGACGGGGCGATGATCCCATGGAAGGCTCCCCCCGGAGACAACCAGGCGCGGCCGGACGACCGCTATATACCATTGGCATATCCAGTGAGCCAGATCTTCGAGGCCATCAAGGACAAGGGCCTCCTGACGGAACCCCAAGATATGAAGAAGTATATGGGGCTTGACCAATCGGCGTACTGTGAGTACCATCAGAGGATCGGCCACCTGACGGACAATTGCAGCCAACTGAAGAAGGCAATCGACGAGCTGATCCGACAGGGGTACTTGGGCGAATTCACCCGGCTGCTGAACAAAAACAGTCAGCAGAAGCCGAACCCAAGGCACAAGACATGGCGCCGGGACGATCGGCGCGAGGCAGAACCTCAGGACGTGGATTATCGAAGTGCAGATAAACGTCCGGAGGGATCCCTCGGCCCAAAGGGCAAGAAGAAGAAGTTGGAGATCAAGGTGATCTTCGGGGGCGCCGAGACAGGAGATACACCCGCCGAACGGAAAAAGTTCGAGAGGTCACTGTATGTGGGTTCCGTATCAGCACCCCCCACCAAGCGCAATAAGATCGAGGCAATTACCTTCGGCCCCGCTGATCTGCCAATGTCACCAGCACCGCACAGGGACGAGCTGGTGATCAGCATGGACGTGAACGATGCCATCGTCCGGCGCGTCCTTGTTGACACCGGGAGCAGTGTGAACGTCCTCTACTGGGAGGCGTTCGAAGGGATGAAGCTCAGGAAGGACATGCTACATCCCCTACGCACCCCGCTGTCCGGCTTCACCGGGGATTGCATCGACGCCGAGGGCACCATCGCCTTGCCAGTAGAAATCGGCGACGGCCCTCATACGGCCCGAATCAGCATGACGTTCGTCGTGGTCCGCCTAAAATGCGCCCACAACGCCATTTTGGGCCGACCCGGCTTGGAAGACCTGGAGGCCATATGCTCCGTACGGCACTCATGCATCAAATTCCCCACCGACACTGGAGTGGGAGTGGCACGTACGGACCCGCATATGGCCAGGGCCTGCTACACGAAGGCGATGGAGAGGCTCAACGAGCGGGAGGCTCGGGTCAACAGCATCTCTGAGAGGGCCAAACAGGCCGACTTGGATGCTCATCTGGAGCCAGCAACCCTGCTGGAGGAAATCGAGCTCGACGACCCGACGGACAGGAAGGTGTCCATCGGTGCAGATCTAGAGCCGGAGATCAGGGCGGGGGTCATAGCTGTCCTGCGGAGATTCCGAGTCTTGTTCGCCAGAGGACCGGAGGACATGCCGGGCATCGACCCCAACCTCATATGCCACAGACTCGCCGTGCGGCCGGACGCCAAGCCTGTACAGCAAAAGAAGAGATATATGGCGGCCGACCGACGCGATTTCATCAGGAAGGAGACGGCAACTCTCCTCAGCATTAAACACATCCGGCCGGTCATCCACGTGGAGTGGCTGGCCAACGTGGTACTAGCCCCAAAGGGCGACACTTGGCGGATGTGCGTCGATTATTCGGACCTAAACAAGGCTTGTCCGATGGATCCTTACCCCGTTCCGAGGATCGACTTGCTGGTGGATGAAACGGCAGGCTGTGAGCTGCTCAGTTTCATGGACGCATTCAGGGGCTACCATCAGGTGTTCATGCACCCCGATGACGCCGAGAAAACGGCGTTCGTCACGGCGGACGGCGTGTATTGCTATATCGTCATGCCGTTCGGCCTGAGGAACGCCATGGCTACCTTTCAGAGGATGATTGGGATGTTGTTCAAGGATGTACTTGGAAAGACAATGGAAGCTTATGTGGATGACATCCTGATCAAAAGCAAGAAAAAGGAGGACCATGTCCAGGACATGGAGAGGGTTTTCAGCATCATGGAGAAGGCCAGCATGAGGCTCAATCCGAAGAAGTGTGCCTTCGCCGTCCGGGGCGGCAAATTCCTCGGCTACATGATGAGCGAGCGGGGGATCGAGCCTAACCCGGAAAAGGTGAAGGCAATTATGGGCATGGAGGCCCCGAAGAACCTGAAAGATGTGCAGCGCCTCACCGGGCGTCTAGCGGCCCTGAGCAGATTCTTATCCAAGCTAGCTGATAAGGCGATTCCTTTTTTCCAGATCATGAAAAAAGCCAACCCCTTTGAATGGACCCCGGAGTGCCAGGCTGCCTTCGAGGATTTCAAAGTATATCTCTCTTCTCCGCTCGTCCTCACCAAAGCAGATCCCGGGGAGAGATTGTGCATGTATCTGGCGGTAGCCGACCTGGCTGTGAGCGCCGTGCTGCTGAAGGAATCTGAAGGCGTCCAGCGGCCAATATACTTCGTGAGTAAGGCACTGAACGGCCCCGAGACGAGATACACACTGATGGAAAAGACGATCCTTGCCTTGATTGCATCAATCAAGCGCCTGGCGCCGTATTTTCAGGCACACCCGGTGACCGTCTACACAACGCAACCCCTCGCCACCATCCTCAGAAATCCAATGGCGAGCGGGAGGATAACCAAGTGGTCCCTGATGATCGGCCAGTATGACGTAGATTTCAAACCAAGGCCGACGATCAAGGGACAGGCACTGGCGGACTTCATTGCAGAATGCACCGCGCGCACCGAGGACGAAACCCATGACAACAACGACTTCGACAATTGGTGGGAGATGTACACCGATGGGGCCTCGAGTGCGCGGGGCTGTGGCGGAGGAGCGGTGATCACTTCCCCTGAGGGTTTCAAGGCCTACTACTCTATGAAATTCGAGTTCAAGGTCACCAACAACGAGGCTGAATACGAGGCGCTTATCGCAGGACTGAAATGCGCGAAAGCCCTCGGAGCAGCTCGTCTGAAGGTGAGAATGGACAGCCAGCTGGTGGTAACCCAGATGAACGGCACGGCAGAAACCAGGGAAGAGAGAATGAAGGTTTACAGGGAGTTGGCGGAGGAGCAAACCGCACAATTTGAACAGGTGATCCTCGAGCAGGTATCACGGGTGGAAAATGCAGAGGCGGACATACTATCAAAGCTAAGCAACCCCCCAATCGATGATCCAGCGTCGAGCATCCCCCGGCACATCAGAGGCTTCGTTAGGCAGGAGGTGTTCCTAACACCGGCGACGGACGTCATCCAGGTGGAGGTTATCTCCGTTGCCGAACCTAACTGGGCAAAGGAGATAGCAGATTATCTCAGAGATGGAACACTCCCTGAGCCCGAAGGTAATGGTAGTACAGGAAGAGCCGCATGGATAAAGAGGCGTGCCCCTAACTTTGAACTTATAGACGGACAGCTCTACAAGAAGACGTTCGGCGGACCCTACCTCAGATGCCTCCCGCCGAGCCTGGCCGCGGCGGTGATCGAGGAAATACATGAGGGGATCTGCTCCAGCCACCAGGGCCCCCGGACCTTAGCCAGAAAAATCATCCTGCAGGGATATTACTGGCCGACCATACAGCGAGATTGCTTCAACCACACTCGGAAGTGCGCAGTATGCCAGCAGTATGCACCTGTCCCTGGCCGCCCAGCGAGTTTCTACACCCCGATGACCATCGCATTACCTTTTGCTAGGTGGGGCATAGACCTGCTGGGTCCTCTGCCCACGGCTGCTGGTGGAAGGAAGTTCGTCATTGTGGCGGTTGATTATTTCACGAAGTGGGTCGAGGCCGAACCATTGGCCTCCATCACTGAATTCCAGTGCCAGAAGTTCGTCTGGCAGAACATCATTTGCCGCTTCGGGATCCCAGAGCAGATCATCACAGACAACGGTCGGCAGTTTGTCGGCAGAGGCTTCGAGGCATACTTGGTAAAGTGGGGCATCAGGCACTCTAAGGCTTCGGTGGCCTACCCGCAAACCAACGGCCAAGTGGAGAACATGAACCGGACCATCATGGATGGGATCAAGAAGAAATTGGAAGACTACACCTCCACCTGGCCGGAACAGTTGAATTATGTCTTGTGGACGTACAGGACGACGCCAAGAACGGCGACCGGGGAAACCCCTTTTGCCTTGGCTTATGGCTTCCAAGCTAAGGTGCCGACGGAGGTGTTGGTACCCACACATCGCACCAAGCACTTCCAGCCGGAGGACAACGAGACCAACCTACGAGCGGAGCTCCACTTCATTGGGGAACGGAGGGACCTAGCGGCTCGTCGCATGGAAGAGTATCACAGGGCCACCCAGAGATACTTCAACAAGGCCGTGAAATTCCGCGAAATAGAGGCCGGGGACCTCGTACTCAGGAAAAGGGAGAAGAGCAAGCCGCTCGAAGGTGGCAAAATGGCGAAGAACTGGGAAGGACCTTACCAGGTCGTCAGAAGATACAACCAGGGGACGTTCCTCCTCCATACCCTGGAGGGGAACCATGCCGGGATGTGGAACGTAGAACACCTGAAGAAGTTCTATCAATAGTTAGAGGCTGTTGTCCTTGTATTATTCCCACTACATGTAAAATGACCGGACGTTGTCAATAATAAGGCCCCCTGTTTTTCATCACTTCTGTTCTTGCCAACAACCGTACGAGAAGGGAATCTCGATGCAGATAAACCTGTTCTTCCTTGCGATGTCTACGGATACCGAACGTCTCCTCGAAGTAGGGACGCCGGTAGGACCAAGGACCAAGGACGAACGAAGCAGAAGGGAATCTCGATGCAGATATACCTGTTCCTCATTGTGATGTCCGCGGATACCGAACGTCTCTTCGATGTAAGAACGTCGGTAGGACCAAGGACCGATGACGAACGAAGACCATGATTGCCTCCCCTAAAAAAAAAAAAAAAAAAAAAAAAAAAAAAAAGATGGGGAGAAGAGGAGGGTAGCTCCTATGTAGAAGGGAATCTTGCCCGGGCGTGCCAGATCTTCTCCAACCGCCGAAGACGAACGCCTCTCGATGTAGAGGTTAGTAGAGACGCGGAGGGGGCTAGACGAACCAAGGGAGCCTGCCAAGATAAACCTGTTTATCCCACAAATGACCATGGATCGATGGACGTGGGATAACAAAGTCGGGGACCCGTGAGGGTAGACCTGTTCGTCCCTGCGAGTTCCTTGGGTACCGAACGTCCTCTTCGAAGCAAGAGACGCCGGTAAGACTAAAGGGACCACGGACGAACGAAAAAGAGGGGGAATCTCGATGTAGATAAACCTGTTCCTCCTTGAGATGTCGGCGGACACCGAACGTCTCCTCGAAGTAGGGACGCCGGTGGGACCAGGGACCAAGGACGAACGAAGACTAAAAGACTCCAAAAAAAAAAAAAAAAAAAAAAAAAAAAAAAAAAAAGAATGCCAGAATATCATGGAGCAAAGAACGATTTTTTATTCTTCGGCACTATTGGCCGGAAAATTACAAGATAGTGAAAATGATGGAAAAATTGTACAAGTATGAGGTCACGAACGGAGAATCACTTTTGATCGACGTCCGGAGCTGGAACTTTGGGAAGAGCCTGCTTGGACTTTTCACTAGCTGCGGCTTCCTCCTGCTCCTTTAGCAGCTCGAGGGCCCCCGCATGGGCATCCGCCATCAAGACGTCGAAGCCGGCCGCCTCCGGATCGAAGGGAGCCCCAAAGTGACGCTCGAACGTCGGGAGATTCTCCGCTACTAGCCCAACCATACCTTTGCGGTAGGTGTCATCGGCGAGATCGTCAAGGAAACGACGTCCGGTGGGGGTGGCCTGGAGCAATTTAACCCCATCCTGGTAGGCATCCGGGCAGGTGGCCAGGAACTCGCCAACGAGCCGCGGGAGGAACTTCATAGCCATGGTGTGGATGGCGCCAGTATAAGCCTTGGATTTCTGAAAGGCAATGGAACCAGACTCCTTGATCTTGGCAACATCGGCCTCATAAATAGGGACATGATTGTCCACGCCCGTCTGGCGGAGTTCCACCTTGGCCTGCTCCACGGCCCACATCCGGCTGCGAAGATCCACGAGCTCGGCCTCCTGCTTCTTGAGGAGCTCCTTCTGAGAGGCATTCTCCTGGACGAGCTTATCGTAGGCATCGGCTTTCTCTTGAAGAGTGCCGGCCCTGCCTTTTGCATTCCTCAGAAGGGCGTCGCTTTCGGCCCGGACCCTGGCCATTTCCCTGCCTTGGTGCTCGAAGGCCATCCGGGCCCTGTGGAAGTAGAGCCCGGCCTTGTCCAAAGTGCTCTGACCACACTCCAGAAGATCTTCGGGTGCCTCCTGGGCAGCGAAGTCCTGGGGGACCTTGAGATTCAGGCCGCACCATATAGAGGATGCTGTTTGACCAAAGAGCATCATTGACTCCTTGCGTGGACCAACCCCGGAGAACTCAATCAAACCAAGGGAGGACCCATTGGCTTTTGGGGGCGAAGGAGGACGAGCATCGTCAGAACCCTTAGCGACCTGGGCATCATCATCCCGGAGACGACGAACATCAGAAGTTCGTGGGGGAGAAGGACGGGACTCGCCCCGAGAGACAGGCTTCCGCTTAAGGGGGCTCCCGGGCTCACCATCAGAGTCGTCGGCTACTATGATGGCCTTGGAGGCTGTACCCTCGACGCGCGGCCTCTTGGAGACGCCGGCGCCCAAATCATCCTCAGTCCGGGCCCTGGTCACCCGAGTTTCAACCTTGGGGACGAGCGGCTTCCCGGGCTTGTCATGCCCCTTGTGCCCACGACCGGCGGCAGACGGAGCGGTATTATCTCGGCGCATGATGGACGTGGGTGGAAAAACTCCTGCATAGAGGGAATCAAGACGTTCAGAACCACAACAGCGAAGAGAGGTTAAAGCAATACAAGTACAAACGGACGCACCTAATCCAGCCTGAGCTTTGAAGGGCTCGGCCACCAGCAACCGGAGGTTCTGGATGCCAAGTCCGGCTATGCGCTTGGCATATCCAAGCTCCTCGTCCGTCATGGGCGGCGGGATCGTCTTCACAGGGTAGGCATTCCACCGATCAGAAAATGGCATCGGTGAGCCTACTCCGGCCAGGAAGAAGCGCTCTTCCCAACCGTCTGGGTTCCCAGCGTTGTTCGAGAACAGAACCATGGACGGACGGGCAGTCAGGGTCAAATACCCTGTACGTCCGAAGGTGGACAGACGAAAGAAGTGGTACAGCAGGTCCACGGTGGGGGTCACACCGACGCTGTGGCATCTAATGATGAAGCCAGCGATTATCCGATGAGCGGCGGGGACGAGCTGCGCAGGAACAATCTCAAGGGCCCTGAAAAGTTCCAAGTGGAAGCTGTGCAGGGGGAAGTTCAGCCCGGCTATCACCGAATCTAGGTGGACCACCACATAGCCGGGCAGGTGGCGCATGGGGTTTCGTAGACGCCGATCGTCGTAGGCCCTTGGGGGATAAAACCATTGACTGATCAGTCGCTTGTCACCGTTCGTCAGGCGTTGAACTTGACGCCGAACGCACGAGAAGTTGAGGCTATAACGGGGAGGCCGAGGCGGCATTCCCCGCTCATAATACTCCAGGTCATCACCGGAAGAACACCCATCATCAAAGCGACTTTCGGAAGACATGACAACGAACGGTACCTTGGGGTTCGAGATTTCCGATACGATCAAAGAGAAGTCTAGAGAGAGAAGGCAATTGTGCAGCGTAAGGAGAAATGTGAGTGGATCACTTGGATCCTGAGTATTTATAGGCAACGCCGCGGAATTGCCCCAACCGAAGCAGGACACGTGGCGCCTGGGTACCGGTACCTACCACGGTATTTAAGACGTCTCGATTTTGTCGCCGCATAACCAACACAAGGACATCCGGGTCCGTACCACGAACGTCCCTTGAGGAGGGCTCACCGGCTCGGAGGAATTTGAAGACATTCGCCCTCCCTTACTTCCTTAACTCCCCGGCTGACCCTAGCGTCGGCGGCTGATGAGGGCACACGCACCAACTGGCGACGCCCCTCTTGCGGTACACCAGTTTTTCATGTCACGCAAATGAGGACGAACGTCGTCACCAAGCGCTGTTTCCAGGGAAATACGCCCATATGTCCATACTCAAATGTGGACGAACGTCTTCCCACTGTCAAGATACCGCGTGGGCGGTAAAGATGCGTCGAGACGCCGGAAGGATTCCTTATACTACAGACGATGGGCACAAAAAGGGTGGGAGAGTGAGAATCACGTCCATTAAAGGTGCACGGAGGACGAACGTCGCCTTTCCACACTTCGGACCCCCTTGCGCGGGGCTTTAGCGTTCATGCCGCGCGACGATAGAAGAACGTCGTCAGCAAGCATTGAGGCAATCTCCGATGTGCGTATGACCACACTTGCAAAGCGTGCTGTTTGGTCAACCCCCGACGAGCGTCGTCTTGCCATCAGAATGAGGTTGCAGGAGGGGCAGCCAGTATCGGCGCCGGGTGTCGCTGTCCGGAGACGGCAGCCAGTATCGGCGCCACGCACTAAATGTGTACAGGGTCTCGGCAGAGGGACGCCCCTGCCCCCAAGCCAAGTGAGGAACAGAGATGAACGTCCACGCAGACTAGGCGACGGAGAATGTCCCCAGAGCAAAGGGGGAGTTTCCATACAACAAAGGACAAAAGGAAGAAAATAACAAGGCAGAAATCATGAACATAGAACAATTATGGGGCAAAAAGACGTCTGTATTCTTCGGCACTTACGGCCGGACATTACAATAGCCGGAATGGAAAAATGTAAATGACATTATACAAAGAAAGGGGACCCTGGGCGGCTGCTGCCCTTGTTCGGCTCCTCCTCCTCTTCCTCAGGCTCGGGGGTCGGCGGCTCTGGAATCTCCCCCCTGGCCTTGGCCTCCTCCCGGCGCTGATCCCTCCTCAGTTTCCCTAGCGCCTGGATTAGGAGATCGTCATCCGTGTTGGCCGCCAAGTCAAAATCAGGCCCCAGCAGCTTGGCGAATGTGGGTAGGGTGGCCTTTACCCCTTCATTGTAGCCGGCGGCGAAGGTGCTGTCGCCGACCTCATATAGGAACTTGCGAGACAGGGGAGAGCCCTCAAGGATCCGGACGCCGCGGGCCAGGCGCTGGCGGGGCGGAATCTTCTCCAGAGCTGCGGCGAACAAATCGGCGAAGACCCCGGCGCAGTAGTCCTTGGCAGAGTCCATGAACTCCCCAGTGTTCCGGTAGCCGGAGGTGTCAACCAACCACTCCGGAGTGGCATCCTTGGCGGCAGGGAGCACCGGAACAAGCTTAAAACCGGCTCTTTCAAGGCCGGCCAACTGGCTGTGGGACTCAGCCTGCAGGGCGGCAATCTCCCTCCCTTTGGCTGCGACCTCCGCCTCAGCTCGACGGGCGGCCACCCGTGCCTCGGCAACGGCCGCATCAGCTTTAGCCTTGGCCTCCTTCAGATCGGCCTCCCTGACAGCTTCAGCCTGAAGGACTAGAAGCCCCGACTGGATGACAGAAGGGAAAAAAGATTAGAGGATGAACATCAAGGGGAAGATGTGTTCAGATCTGGTAGAGAAGGAATACCTGAAGAGCGGCGGCCAGGGCAGCACTGGTCGCCTCAGACGACGAACGGCGGGGCAACTCAAGACCGGCCTTGAGGGCCATCTCCCTCCAGAGGTCTTCCGCCGGCCGGCTTAATGGCAGAGAGCCGGCGTCCTCGGGCAGGGGCCCGGCGGAGGCTGCCTCACGGCCCCGCTTCTGCTTCTTCTCAGGGGCTTTTTCCGCCCCCTTCTGAGGAGCCGCCTTCGTGGGGACGACCGGTGGTGGGAGGGCAGCTTCGAGGGCAGGGGCCCCGGAACCCTGGGCCAGCACAGTGGCGATCAAATGTTGCTCACCCTCAGCAGTTCGTCGGGCAGCGTCAGATGCCGAGGAGTTGGAATCCGAGGCGGGGGCATTCTTGGCCTTCGCCAGTGCAGCTTTAGCGGCGGCCGCCTTGGCCTTCCTTGTCTTCAGGCACTCGGCGTGATTCATCTGATCTCTATTTGGCGGTGAACCTGCGAGAAACAACAAAGGGTCAAAAGACGAACAGAGAATGCAAATAAGACACTCACCTCGAAGGACAGGACCGCCCGGGCCCCGAGACGAGCGTCGAAGGGTAGAAAAAGTCCAGGAACACGGGCGGTACCTATGCCTGCCCCAGAGAGTGCCTCGAAGGTCAGAAATCCGGCTATGGGACGGACGCCACCCTCCAACACCTTCTCCGCATCCAAAAGCAGATCGTCGGTCGGCTCCGGTGACTCAATCTTTGGGGGATACCCATTCCACCGGAGAGGGAGAGGAGGCCCGTCGTATCGAAGGAAGAAGAAGCGGTTCTTCCAGTCGTGGATGGACGAGGGGTAGTTCTTGAACAGCCGCCTCCCAGGACGTGCGGCCACGCTCAGATACCCGTCGGCATTCTGAGGAGTGACGCGGTAGAAATAATGGAAGAGCTCCAAAGTGGCATCGACCCCCGCAAGTTTGCAGCGCACCAAGAAGGCCGATATGAATCTATAAGAATTTGGCATGAATTGCGCCGGAGCCACCTGGAAGCAGTGGAAGAACTCCACATAAAACGCATGAAGTGGAAACCGCAGCCCGGCTTCAACGGAATCCAGGTGGAGCATGATCATCCCCGGACGTCTCCTCATCACATGCTCAGCGCCTCTCACGCTCCAGACGAACGGCGGAGGAAGGAAGGTGCGGATTTTATTGAGGGCCACACGGGAGAGGACTTGGTCGTGGTCAAGGGCGCTCCTGATCGGGCAGATGTGGCGCTCCATATCCGTGGGGATGCCCAGATCATACACCTCCATATCAGAACCGGATTCGGCTTCCTCTCCAGAATCATAATCAGCAGGACGCTCATTCAGGGGGACCGCATCAATAACGTCCACTGCCTCATCGGCATCCCCACCCCTGGCGCTGCTCCCACTACCTTGGGAAGCACCACCCGGCTCACCATCAGCCCGGATGGTTCCCACCGTCGTGGCCGAGCCCGAGGTTCCGGAAACACCAGTTTCTCCCAGGGAGCGTGCATTCGCATTTTCAGAAGAGGAGCCCGAGGAGGAACCCGACGAACTGGAATCAGAACTTGAGGAAATCTCCATCGAAGTCATTCCGACTAGAAATCAGAGTAAAGAAAAGAAGCAGAGGGGGGAAATTACCTTACAAAGGGGTTAGCCGAATTCAGGAAACTTGAAGAGCTGCGGAAAATCGAGAGCAAGAGAGCAGAAATTGGGAACCCTAATTCAGAGGGCAAACCCAGCATTTATAGGGGAAACACCGATGGAGAAACCAACGAGGGGCTGACACGTGGCAAGGAGCGTATTCCGGCCCACGCGCTGTGCGTGGGATAGGGAACGTAATGATGACACTTCCTCGGGAAAATGCGCCGCCGCAACATCAGCCGTCACCTCGTTTCCTGAACCGTCAACAGCTGTCAAGCACCATGGCCACGAGCGTACGTTTCCACCAAGATGCAATGAACACAAGTACCAAGATACGGACGTCTACTTCGGGGAGGTTCATACTTCCTTATGTCCTGCGCATGCTCAGAACATCAGAAGTGGGGGACTTGTGTTGGGTTAAGGGCCCAAGCCGAGGTCCGGCCCACTAACCCATTTTGCCAGACGAGCGTCCAGCTAGAAACTAGGCCAGCCCACAGGCCCATGTTCTTTAAGGATGGACGAACGTCTGGTGTTGGAGGACTCAGGCCCAGCAGCTCATTCCGACGAACGTCTATGCAGGGACAAGGAGCAGAGCCACGGGCCACCAGGGATGGCGACGAACGTCCCCAGAGCAAGCCTGTAGTCATCGGAGAAAACCCAGTGCACATGGTGAGTATCTATCAAGGCCAGGAGACGAACAGCCAATATCCCTCAAAGGTCACTTGGAGCAATCCAACTCACTTCCCGGGTGGACGAACGTCCCCACTGATCCGGCGGGAAACCTAGATTCTGGCGGGAAGTGCATTTAATGCTAAAGATTTGGTAGTTGGGACACCAGCGGTCCACAGGCTGCCACGTCAGTACAGCCACCTGCCCATTGGCGGGTATAAATAGAAGCATTTATTTCATTGTAAGGGGTTGGCAACTTTCTATTCTTAGCATACTAGCTTCAGCATCCTTACTTGTAGCATTTCTAGCTGCCTTGTAGGACGAACGGCCGACGTGCCCTTGTAGCAAGTAGATTGTACTTAGGGGAGTTATTACGAAGTTAATAATACCTATTTACATTGCCTGCTATTTCCTTTGTTTCCTGATCCATCTCATAGCTGTGGGCTAGATATTCATACACTCACTCCACTCGAAATCTTTGGGCTTACGTGTTGGGCCCGAGGGTTGAAGGAATAAACCTCAACAGGTTCATTAATAATCATATTTAAATTCATAAAACCATACTAATTATATTTAAATTTTGACATATATAAAAATTATATTTAAAATTTTAGTGTGTTCGATAGGCTCGAGTTCGAACCGAGCCGAAAACTACTATGTTCGAGCTCGGCTCGATTAATTTTTCGAACTTAAAACTCTGCTCGAGTTCGAGTTCGAAGCTCGTTAAGCTCAGCTCGTTAGGTTCGAAAACGAGCTTGAGTTCGAATAGTTCGATAAAAGCTCGGTTCGTTAACAGCCCTACCCACAAGGCACGAACCCCTAGATATACCTAGACCCGTCCGCGGTTTCCGTTTACACCGGAACCGGAACCACAGGGTTTTTAAACTACAACCGAAACCAGTTCTCTAAAATTTGAGCCGACGGTTCGATTCTGGTTCCGGTTTGGTCTTGTACCATGCCATGCGTATGCGTAATTTTGTTTGGAATAGAAACGGAGGAACTGGGAAGTAAATGGTTTGAGGCAAAGGCAGAAACCAATGAAGCGAGGAGTCATCGCTCGTCAACCAGAAGAAGAAATTCTGACAAAAAGAAAGAGAGAGAAACTGAGAGGAATTCTTTCCCTTTCTATTTTCTTCTCTTCTTTCCTTCGGAACACAGTTTCACTTTTCTTTTCTGCATATTTTTTACCCCAAATTTGTGCTTCTCGCTCCTTGCTTCTCCTCGTTCTCTGTGCAGCCGATCTCTGCCTCCGTCCCTTTCACTGTTACGGAGAAACCATTGCGGTATTGCATCCCAACACATTTTTTCTTTTGGCATTTTCTTTTCCATTTTACTTTTACGTTGCTTAATTATTACAAGAAACCGATCAGGAGTAATGAACTCAGAGAGTACTGTTCAGAGATCTGTCCTCTCAGATCTGACATTATTATTTTGCGCCATGATTTCGTTTTCAGTGCGTTGAAGGATCTCCAATTTCTTCCTTTCACCAATTCATATACGACAGCAGCGCTCTGTCCTTGAGTTTTCACAGGTCGGGACTTGGCCACCTTTCTCGCTCTTTCTCTCTCCCATCCTGGAACAGGGAAATGATTATCATGTTTCGCCAATTTCGGTCTGTTCTTCTTCTTGGAATTAAATACCATGTTATGATACCTCTTATTTTTTTTAATACATTTTATGATCATGGTTGCGCCCTGTCAATGATTTCTCTTGATAGGATTTTGGGGTTTTCTGCATTTCAGTTTTGGCATGTGCAGTTAGCTGCCCAATGAATTTTGTTGGTTTGCGGAGTAAAGCTTTATCTGTCCACGTTCACGTGAAGCTGCAAGCTCGCTGGACTTCTTAGAATTTTCTCTTCCTACCTTGGGGTTGGATGTTAGTTCAAACCGGCTAAAAGTCAGCTTTTTAGTACTACTATGGTATTTTTTTTTTCACTTGAACATTTCAATGTGCTATTGTGCACTAGAACTAGATGTTTAATTGTTCATATAAATTGGGTTGTTTACTGGGGTTGTGAAAAATGCAGCTCTGCTATCTGGAGGTTCTACTTTGGGCATAATTTATTCTGCAATTTTAGAAGGAGTTCCATATTAAACAAGGATTGGTGAGGACAAAATTGCATTTTCCTCTCATTTGCTTGTTTACATTTCTTAAAGGATAAAGTTAGTAAAAGATTTGATTTTGGAGAAGCGTCGTTTAGTTTGCCTGCCATAGACAAGGGTAGGATACAATTTGGACAGATTGAATTTTGGGTGGTTTACCTAAACCCTTCAATGTATCTCCATTGCAGGAATTTGGATGATGTCTAGCAAACCATTGGTGTCATCAACTGGTCTTCAACTTTTGCCAAATGCCTATATGACTCATTCTTCATCTGGAACCAGCTCATCAGAATCAGAAATTATAAGACATAATACTTTGTTATCATCCTCAACTTTTGACAAGAAACTTAAAAGTGAGTTGATGATGTGAAGTAGGTCCTGGAGGGCGGCATTGCCCCACTTGGTGCTCTTACTACTTATTCTCATACAAAGAAAAAGCAATTCCATTCTGCTGAGCTTCGTTTCCGTCCACAGTCTATGCTCGAATGCCCCTCATGTCAGAGAAAACGTCTTGTACCTTGGAGTGATGCAATGGACCACCATTGTGATATTGCTTCCTTTGATATTTCTAGTGATACATCTCGGGTTGCCTCATCTCAAGAAGCATCCTCTCAGATGAATTTCTCTTGTGTCCAGGAAAAGCTAAGCAAATCTCAGAGGCTTCTTCAAAAAAGTATGCAGTTGGAAGACAACTTGTTATATGTACCAAGGTTAATTCATATTAATGATCCAAAGAAGACGAATGATAAGTTCCAGCTCACTGGAAATGAGATACGGACTAGCAAGTATACTGTACTTAATTTCTTACCTAAGAACCTCTTTATACAATTCCATAGGGTTGCTTATTTATATTTTCTAGCTATTGCTGCTCTAAACCAGCTCCCACCGCTTGCTGTTTTTGGTAGAACGGTGTCCCTCTTCCCTCTTCTATTTGTGCTTTCAGTGACTGCTATTAAAGATGGTTATGAGGATTGGCGAAGACACAGATCAGACCGGAATGAGAATAACAGGGAAGTTTTAGTCCTCCAATCTGGTAAGTTCAGATTGAAAAAATGGAAAAAGGTTCGTGCTGGTGAGGTTGTAAAGATCAAATCTAACGAGACAATTCCTTGTGATATGGTGCTTCTGGGGACGAGTGATCATAGTGGAATTGCTTACATACAGACCATGAATTTAGATGGTGAATCTAATCTGAAGACGAGGTATGCTAGGCAAGAAACAACTTCATTAGTACATGAAGGTGCCGACATTTCTGGGATTATCAGATGTGAACAACCCAACAGGAACATCTATGAGTTCACTGCCAATATGGAGTTGAAAGGGAAGAGGGTTTCTCTCAGCCAATCGAATATTATCTTGCGTGGATGCCAACTAAAGAACACGGAATGGGCGATCGGTGTGGTAGTTTATGCTGGACAAGAGACCAAAGCTATGCTGAATAGTGCACCATCTCCATCTAAAAGGAGCAGACTTGAAGCATACATGAACAGGGAAACCCTCTGGCTGTCCATTTTCCTTCTCACAATGTGCCTTGTTGTAGCAATTGGAATGGGTCTATGGCTAAGGAGACACAAGGGGCAGCTTGATACATTGCCTTATTACAGGAGAACATACATCGGAAAAGGCAATACTGAACGGAAATTGTACAGATATTATGGGTTACCCATGGAAACCTTTTTCTCTTTTTTGAGTTCCATCATAGTTTTCCAGATAATGATACCAATATCTTTGTATATCACAATGGAGTTAGTTCGTTTGGGACAATCATATTTCATGATTGGGGACAGGCATATGTATGATAGTGGCTCAAATTCAAGGTTTCAGTGTAGATCCTTGAATATTAATGAAGATTTGGGTCAGATACGTTATGTATTTTCTGACAAAACGGGAACACTAACCGAAAACAAGATGGAATTCAAAAGAGCGAGCATATGGGGAATAAACTATGCAAGTTCCCTTTCTGTTGCTGATAATAACATTGGAGGTAAAAAGTCATGCGTTATTTTAAATTATTGCTTCTTGTTTTTGAACTCAGATTCAATTACTAATGTGATCTGGCTATGTAAAGACGATACTGTAAGTGGTGTTGACTATCTTTAAGCGTGAAAGTTTATCTAGATAGATTTCCTATTTAAGATGATTGAAGATAAGGACATAAGGTAGTAATATTTGAACTTCATAAGCTTCTTTGGAACCAACTGTCCATCTCTGTCTTTTGCATTTCCTTATTGGTGTGTCTGTTTACAGATTATTTTGGCGTTGACACCTCACTTATTTTACATTATCTAGCACTCCCTCCATTCTATTTCATTTGTCCTACACTCCTTTTTAGTCTCTCCCAAAACAATGCCCACTTCCTAATTTGAGTACAGCTAACTTTTTTCTCCTTAAGTTCACACTCTCATACTTTTTTAAAACTGATTTGACACAGTTAGCCTCATTTTAGTGGCAATCTGAGAAAGCTGACGAAATTCAAGTGCTTATTTTAATCAAAACTGCGGAGACTGCAAAATGGTTAAATAAATTGGGATGAAGGAAGTACATGACTTGTACTCTGAATTTTTTCAGTGCCTATATGCTTCATTTTTTTAATGTAGTATGTAAATTTTCCAGAGAGTACAAGTAGTGCTATAATTTATTTTTATTTCTTCATGGTTTTTCTATCCCAATCATGTATGCATATCTGCAGATAAGCAAATACTAACCGGCTAATGAACCTGTGCAGCAAACCTCGAACCAAAGCATGATAATAGAAGATGGAAGCTTAAGTCAGACATTGCCACAGATTCTGAACTCATGGATTTGTTATGTAGTGATTTAGCTGGTGAAGAAAGAATTGCTGCGCATGAATTCTTTTTGACATTGGCAGCATGCAACACTGTGATCCCTATTCTCACTCAGAGTCCTTCTAGTGGCACTGAGAGTGAGTTATGTTGTAATGTTGGTGCAGTTGAATATCAGGGCGAGTCTCCTGATGAACAAGCACTAGCTGCCGCCGCCTCTGCTTATGGCTATACTCTTTTTGAGCGGAGTTCTGGGCACGTATCAATTGATGTCAATGGAAAGAAACTAAGGTAGATAGTAATCTCACCTGAAATTGTATTGAAATATCCCCCGTTGCCCCCGAAAGGACTTGCAAATTATGCCATGGTAGACAGGTGTCCTACCATGTTTGGTACTTTTCATGTAATGTTTTTTACTGATGCTTTTCTATGATGGGACTATTCACAAAATGCTGTATAGGATAACTATAGTAGCAAATCATTTTAATCATGACATTAAAAGTGTATATGATTCTCTGGCACTCTGTCACGCCACAAAAAACCATTTGTAAATGTGTATTGATATTGTTTTCATCACTTTTTTCTCTTGTAGGCTGGATGTGTTGGGACTTCATGAGTTTGACAGTGTTCGTAAAAGAATGTCTGTTGTTATCCGATTACCTAACAATACTGTAAAAGTGTTGGTGAAAGGTGCTGATACTTCAATGCTTAGCATTTTGAAGAAAGATAATGAAAGGGATGATCACATCAGTAATTCTACAAAGGATCATTTGAAAGAGTACTCTTCAGAAGGTCTACGCACACTTGTAGTTGCTGCCAGGGATCTTACAGGCAAAGAACTCGAGGAGTGGCAGTGCTTGTATGAAGAGGCCAGCACATCACTGACAGATAGGTCTGCAAAGTTACGACAAACAGCAGTACTAATCGAATGCAACTTAACTCTACTTGGTGCAACTGCAATTGAAGACAAGCTACAAGAAGGTGTACCTGAAGCTATTGAATCTCTGCGACAAGCAGGAATAAAAGTGTGGGTTCTGACTGGTGATAAACAAGAAACTGCAATTTCTATTGGTCTCTCCTGTAAACTCTTGACCTCCAATATGAATAAGATCATAATTAATGGCAATTCTGAAGATGAGTGCAAAAGGCTATTGTCTGATGCCAAGGCTAAATATGGTATTAAGTCTGCTTGTTGCAATAATTGGATCTTGAGATGGAAGAGGGAGACGGAAATTTGTTATCACGAAGTTTCTCCAGATGCAATGTTGTTAAAGCTTCCTGTGGACCACATAGAACAGGAAGGAGGACCACTGAGTTCACCATTAGCACTCATTATTGATGGGAATAGTCTGGTATACATTTTAGAGAAAGACCTAGAGCCTGAGGTTTGCCAATGTTCTTTCTTGAGTGATAATTTAAATTTGAACCTGATATACATACAGGACTTGTTTTTTCAAGCTATGGTTCCTTTCTCAGATATAAAATATAATAGGCCTCAAGGCCCATATTTTGTTGTTTGGGGCCTTACCATTGATGCTTACATTGTTCAACAGCTATTCGACCTGGCAATCTCATGTCAGGTGGTACTTTGCTGCCGTGTTGCACCTCTACAAAAGGCTGGAGTCGTCGACCTAATAAAGAGCCGCACAGATGATATGACCTTAGCCATTGGTGATGGTATGTAGGTGATGTTTTCAATTCACATTTTTCTCTTTAGCTAGACTTTTTGTTTTCAATTTATATTTGTGCATGAAAATGATATGGAGCAAGTTGGGGCAGTGGGCCTGCAGGGGGGTGCGACCGAAGAGGAGCCGGGCCCCAGGCCCTGGATTGTTTGTCGAAGGCGGGGACAGGCCTGAGCCCACCTTCGTGGGCTGGGTGGCTGATTTATTATGTTCTTAAGCTTTATTATTAATAAAATTGGTGTGTTTAAGCTTTAAGCTTTGGCAACGGTTGCTACCGTTGATTGTTATTTTCTGTTCTTATCAGAATAGCTTGAGTTTCCATGGCAATCAGTTGCCAATGTAGTTTTGATAAAAAAAAAATATTTAAGGTTTGATGCAAAGTTGGAAAATGGCTCATTGCTAGCTGTAGTGGTGCATAACTTGCCTGAAGGCAAATCACTAGGGGCACCTATAGCCACCAGGACCAATTTTTAGAATATTTATTTCATGTCGTATTGGCAGGTTATGCTCACATTGCACTTCATCTAGGCCTGACTTGGATTTCTTTTCACAGGGGCTAATGACGTTTCAATGATCCAAATGGCAGATGTTGGTGTTGGAATATGTGGTCAGGAAGGGCGTCAAGCTGTAATGGCATCTGATTTTGCTATGGGGCAATTCCACTTTCTTAAAAGATTACTATTGGTGCACGGACATTGGAACTATCAGCGAATTGGTTACTTGGTTCTTTATAATTTTTACCGGAATGCGGTATTTGTGTTTATGCTTTTCTGGTAAATTTTCTACATCTTCTGATTTGAAATTTTGCATTGACTTTTTGTTTTACGCATCTACCTCCAATGCACCAAAAGAGACTGTCGATATCCGTGGGGCCATTTTGCGCATTTGCTTGTTCCAGAGCTTATATTCTTGAATTGTTTTGTTTGGTTATTATTTAAACATGATGATCAGCATCATCTGATTTGGCTTCTCATTCTCTATGTTAGCCACATCTTGATTGTGCTTTATATGGTTTGTCATCTCTGATCATGACTCTTCCTTTTCTGAGTAATTTTTGTTTGTTTCATATAGGTACATTTTGTTCACTGCTTTCTCCACAACCTCTGCACTGACTGATTGGAGCAGTGTCTTTTATTCTGTTCTTTACACTTCAGTACCTACTATCATTGTGGGTATTTTGGACAAGGATTTAAGCCATAGGACATTACTCAAGTATCCAAAACTCTATGCTTCTGGGCATAGACAGGAGAGTTACAACATGCACCTGTTCTGGATAACAATGATAGATACAGTATGGCAGAGTCTTGTTCTCTTCTACATACCTTTGTTCATCTATAAGGAGAGTACGATTGATATCTGGAGCCTGGGTAGCTTATGGACTATTGCAGTGGTGATACTCGTCAATGTGCATTTGGCAATGGATGTTCAGCGCTGGCTGGTATATACCCATATTGCAATATGGGGATCAATAATCATTACGTTTGGCTGCCTGGTTGCAGTGGACTCTATTGTGATCTTCCCTAATTATGGGTTAGTTTTTCCCTATCCGAGTTTTAACAATTTACATTATGCAATCTACATTTAGGTCCCATTTGGCAAGTGATATTTGGCTAAAGTGGCTTAATCAGCAGTGTTTTCTGCTAAGAAAAACATATGATAATATCCATTTCAGCCACATAAGCAAGTCAAAAACTACTTATTCTGCTAAAGTGAAGATGCAGCAGAATAAGCCTACCAAATGGAACCTTAGACTGTTGTTTGTATATTTCATTAAAGTAACAGTTTTCTTTTATCTTATGCAGTACGATATACCATCTCGTAATGTTGCCTAGTTACTGGCTCACGATTTTGCTTATAATAGTGGTGGCATTGCTTCCTCGTTTCATGTTCAAGGTTATGCAGCAAACATTCTGGCCTTCTGATATACAAATAGCTAGAGAAGCAGAGATACTGAAAAAGGGTCCTGGTCATTTTGTGTGTAAGCCGGACCAAGATACAAGCTGATGTGGGCTGGTTTTTTATGGCAACCAATCCTATTTTTATACTGGCTGCATGTGTTTGCCGGTCTATGGCTTTCTCCTGGCATTTTATTGTATAGACTAACTGGTAAGGCACTTGCATTCTTTTGTTGTCTGAATTTCCCTGGTCCTTTCCTGAGGAGAATTGATCCTGCCCAATCTTTTTTAAATTGAAGATGGAGTACTTCATGCTCAGTCCTTATCATTTTTATGTTTTCTTAAATGTTACATATAGGATGCCATTCATGTGTGAACACATTTGTTATTTCCATGCTAATGTCAAACCTAAGATATATTTTGCCCCCCCTATACACCCTTGTGGACGTTGTGGTAGAACCCATCCCTGGACCCTCACCTTGCGGGAATGCCAATGTGCACCGGGCTGCAAAATAAAATAATATTATAGTAATAAGCAAATGCAGAAGTCTATTCTAAATATCCCCGCCTTGTCCTCACACCGGTTCTAGGCTTCCCTGAGTCTATATGGTTTGAAAAACCGACCCAGCCTAATCCCGCAAATTCTCCACCGAACCCCAATCTGCTACCCTGCCTAGCGTCCTTTTTAGAGTACTGGTACAAACTCATGCAAAAATTGTTGCTTTAAGGCGATAATAAATTTAGTCACAAATTCATATGCATATCCCTATAGATTTCTTTGTATTAACAGCAACAAGAAAAAGTAAAATGGATATGTGAGGATGATTAGCCACTTAACTCTGTTTAATTTTTTTGGCTTCCTGAATGGCGAGTTATTTGTGAACAAGATACTTTTAGCTAATGGATTTGGAGCACTTTTTCATAGATTTGGAGTGCCGAAGTATTTTTGTGGAGGGACCCCAAGTGGATTGATTGAATTGCCACTAACTCATCACTGACTTTTTGGCATTAGCTTGAGTGGGTGGTCACTTATTTTTCAATGCTTAGCCTGGATGTTATGATAATGCATATCCACTAAATGGCTTAATTGTTTGTGGTTTTTGAATGGTGGTCTTGGTAATTGAAAAGTAACAAGTTGGCTATATTGGTTTCAGCTAAATTGTGATTGCGAGCGGGGATAGCCAGTGACGGATTATGATGAGGTAAGTCGAATGATGCAAGAGAAACCGACGGCTGGCTGCTTGTTGTGTTGTAAGGGTCACTACTCTTCATTTCTAAAGTATAGCAAAAATAGAAGTGATAAAGCAATACAAGTGTACATCAAGGCTCATGTAAAAAAGCAGGCGTTCATCCTAAGCATGTACAAGTGATCAAATAAAATGAAGCGTATTTTCCATCAATTCTACCTTGCTTCCTCTGACTGGTGCTCTGATTCCGTTGAGTTGGTGGGTGCATAAATCTTTTATAGCTCTGTTATACTTTATTCATTACATTGCTGATCCTGATGTTTAGTTCATACGTAGTACTACCTCGGCCCCCTAAGTTTGGGACAAGAGAAGGTGACATGGTTATTAATAAAAGTGGATTTATGTGGTTGATGTTGAATTGATAAAATAAGAATAAAGTAAGAATCATTTAGAACCACACAAACTTTACCAAGTAAGATATGGGACAATTTTAGTGGGATGGACCGAAAAAGTAAAATGGGACAATCATAGCGGGATGGAGGGAGTATTAGACTATTAGTTAATCACTACTATCAAGGAGTTAAAACGAGTTAATAGAACTAGTGGCCATTCCCAACATTTTCTGGCTGCGTGGCTGAACGCCATTGGTTGACAGATTTCCCAAGCACCACAATAATTACAGAGGTGCCCGTATTAATATATCAAAAATATTTTGAATCGGATATTTGAATATTTGTAGACATCTGTTTTTTTATGAAGTTTTGGAACTTGGATAGTTGGATCATATAGGTAGCATTTTAAAAAGCTGTAGGCTTTTATAGGCAATATGTTTACCTTGTCAAATGTAAAAGATAACTCCCAATTGATAGATGTGTTTACATTTGATGCACGTTTGCAAAAATTACAAAGATTCGTAAATTACATACGGAGTATTAGATAAGTTTTTTGATTCCGAAGGAAAAATTGAAAATAATTATCTCAACTAGGCCTGGACTCGGGCCGGTTCGGGCCCGGCTCGGGCCTGGGCCCGGCTCGGGCCTGGGCCCGGCCGGGCCTCGGGCCAGGAAATGGGAGGCCCGGGCCCGAACCGCCGGTGGCCGGTTCCGGGCCAAACCGGGCCGGGCCGGGCCGGGCCGAACCGGCCCACTTAATTTTTTTTTTTGTTCTCCTATTTAATCCCCTACCCCTCCCCCTCAACCCCAAACCACCCCAAACCACCTCAAATGGCCCAAAATACCTATTCCAACCCAAAACTTTAAAAAAATTTCAAAAAAAAAAAAAATTAAAATACGGCCCGGACCGGGCCCGAACCGGCCGGGCCGGTTCACCATTTGGAAGGCCCGGGCCCCGAACCGGGAACCACCGGGCCGGTTCGACCCGAACCGCCGGTGGACCGGGCCACCGGGCCGGGCCGGTTGCTACAGTGGCCGGGCCGGTTCCGGGTCGGGCCGCCCGGCCCGAGTCCAGGCCTAATCTCAACTATTGCTAGTCCGTTTTTTTATAATCCCAACTATTTATTATTCCTACCCTCTTGAGTAGGGCTGGACTCGGGCCGGTTCGGGCCCGTCCGCGCCTCGGGCCAGGAAAGGGGAGGCCCGAGCCCGAACCGCCGGTGGCCGGTTCCGGGCCAAACCGGGCCGGGCCGGGCCGAACTGGCCCAATTAATTTTTTTTTGTTCTCCTATTTAATCCCCTACCCCTCCCCCTCAACCCCAAACCATCCCAAACCACCTCAAATGACCCAAAATACCTAATCCAACCTAAAACTTAAAAAAATTTCAAAAAAAAAACAAAAAAATTAAAATCCGGCCCGGACCGGGCCCGAACCGGCCGGGCCGGTTCACCAAAACCTGGGCCCGAGCCCGAACCGCCCAGCAGCCGGGCCGGGCCGAACCAAACCGGTGGACCCACCGGGCCCCGGGCCGGGCCAAACAGTAACCGGGCCGGGCCAAACAGTAACCGGGCCGGTTCCGGGCCGGGCCGCCCGGCCCGAGTCCAGCTACAGGGGTCCCAACTATAGGGGTTATTTTCCAAAAATTGTCCCTAACCTGCTACAACCTGATATAGCAGGTCAAATTTAAATCTGAATTGTGTGTAAGCTATAAATAATCCCAATTATAGTTGATCTTCTTTTATTGATCTCATCTATCAAGTATCAACTCTCAATTTTAGAAAAATATAAAAATATTTTTATAAATTTCCAAATTAAATATTTTTAAACATGTAAAAAAATCATTAAAATTCTACAAAAATACTGAACTTATAATTAGAAAAAGAGAAAATGTGCAAATAAGACCACGTACTAACTAAAAAGGGTCAAATAAGGTCTTATTAAAGAGGCTTTGTCTGGCCGTCGTCATTTGGGATAGTTCCCGGTGGAATTTTTTGATCAAAATTTTTGAAAATCTTATTCAGTAAGTCTAGTTTACTCATACTAAATTTCAGCTAAAATTTCAATTAGGACTGGACTGAACCGGGCCGGTTCGGGCCTCGGGCCTGGGCCCGGCCGGGCCTCGGTTGAGAAATATGAGGCCCGAGCCTGAACCGGGGGTCGGCGGTTCCGGGTCCGGTTCTGGGCCGGACCGGGCCGGGTCGGTTCACCCGAGTATTTTTTTTTTGGCTTCTTTTATTTAACCCCTAACCCTCCCCCTCAACCTCAAACCTCCCCAAACCACCTCAAATGGCCCAAAATACCTAATCCAACCCAAAACTTAAAAAATTTTCAAAAAAAAAAAAAATTATTTCCGGCCCGGACCGGCCCCGAACCGGCCGGGCCGGTTCACCAAATGGAGGGCCCGGGCCAGGAACCGGTATCCACCGGGCCGGTTCGACCCGAACCGCTGGTGGACCGGGCCGGTTGCTACAGTGGGCGGGCCGGGTCGGTTCCGGGTCGGGCCGCACGGCCCGAGTCCAGCCCTAATTTCAATCGGGAAAGCATTGAAATGAATTCTTGAAGATAATTGCGCAGTTAAAAACACAGTTATCTTCAAGAATTCATTTGAATGCATTCCCGATTGAATTGTTAGCTGAAATTTGGTATGAATAAACTAGACTTAATGAATAAGATGGTCAAAATATTTTATCAAAAAATTCCACCGAGAACCACCCCAAATGGCGAAGGCCGGACAAAACCTCATAAATAAGGTTTTATTTGATCTTTTTTTGGTTAGTACATGTCCTTATTTGCCCCTTTTCCCTTAAAAAAATAGTCAATTTGTTTTTATTTATTTTCACTAAAATCTCATTCTTTTTCTTTTTTCCAATTTATTTTTCCTAGTTGTGTTAACACATTATGATTTCGTATTATTTTCCTTTATTCAATTTTACACTTTGTGTTGTAAAAAAAGTATATTTTGAATAAAAAAAGTTCTTATTTAAATCTTTATTCTAGATGTTTTCATGAAAATCTATTTTGTTAAACTTTTATGCTATCTTAATTGTAAAAATCAAAATTCTCTTTTTTTCAATTTTAGTGTTTTTAATTTCTTTCTATTACTTTATTTTATTTTATTTTATTATATTCTATAAATTATATGATATAGTTTACCATTGAATTCTAGCAATTTAGGACATAGTTTTTGGAGATTTTGGCTATGTTAATGAAAATGTATTAATATTTTAATTTTAAGTTATACAGTTTTTCTACATTTTTTACAATTTCCATTATATCAATTAAAATTACAATATTAATGCTTTTTCATTCAAAACATCCAAAACATATGCCCCCAATGACTAAAGTTGAACGATAAATTATATCGTATAATTTATTGAATATAATAATGCGCTGTATAAAATAAAGAAAATAGAAAGAAATTACTAGTACTAAAATGGATAAAATAGAGAATTACGATTTTTAGAGTTAACATAGCATACAAATTAAATAAAATATATTTTCATGAAAACAACTAGAATAAAACTTTCAATCATAAAAATTTTATTCACATCTTACTTTTTGACAACACAAAATGTAAAATTTAATAAAGAAAAATAATACAAAATCATACCTTGTTAACACAACTAGAAAAAATAAATTGGAAAAATGAAATTTTAGTGAAATAAATAAAAAAAAGACTAAAAATATTTTTATTTAACTTCAGTACATTTGTAGAATTTTTATAATTATTTTTACGTGTTTAAAAATATTTAATTTGGCAATTTATAAAAATATATTTTATATTTTTCTAAAATTGAGAGTTGATAGTTGAGGTTATCAAAAGATCAACTATAGTTGGGATTATTTATAGCTTACACATAGTTCACATTTAAATTTGACCTGCTATACCAGGTTGTAGAATGTTAGAGACTATTTTTGGAAATTAACCTCTATAGTTGGGACCACCCAGAAATAATCGATAATTGAGATTATTAATAGCGGACCGAAAATAGTAGGGATTATTATTTTTAATTTTTCCTAATAAATTGATTACTAATATTAGGGCTGGCTCTATTTGCTTCAGTCTATGGTAGGTTATTTATAATGGGCTTAATGTTAAAGTAACACTGACAAACAGAAGACATGTAAAAAGCTCTTCGATGAATGCAGTAATGCCAAATAATTTTCTTTGAACGGATCGATGTTTGCCTTTCATGTTGGACATATCATCATAATCTTATCCACATACATCATTCATGTTAAGTAGTTATGGCAATGGGTTGGGGCCGGCCGGATAGTGTAGGACACGAACCCACATTCAACTCTGAACTCTCAATGTATTTTGAAGTTTGGGTTGAACGTATGATTTATGGTGAATTTATCAAATTAGATTACTATGACCAAAATCGTGGTTTTTGGGAAGTACGAGTAGTTATTTTGGATTGGAAAACTGCGGAGATTGCTTTGGTATGAATTGAATTATGTTATGAACATCTTTTGTACTCTATTTTGAGAATATATTTTGTCTTTGGAATACCCTAATTGTTGGTGGAAATAAATGCTATTTTTGGAAAGTATTTATAATCACCTAGTTATCATTTATTTCAATTTGAGAACATATAGTCAATTTGAATTGTTTTGAGGTTTAAATATTCATTTACTTGAATTATTTTTGGATGGTGGTTTAAGCCCGTGCATTCGATTATGTGAGAACCGAGTGTGGCGGTAGGTAACACCCATTGACTATTTTATTCCGCTACAATTGGAACTCTTTTGAAATTAAATAGTTTTGGGAAATTCTTTCTAGACTTGCTATAATTAGAATCTATTTTGGGTATGAATTTGAGGGTGTTACAGCCGCGGGTAATCTGCATGGTGTGGGTGGCGAGAGGTGCTTCCCGGATATCTCATTTGTTATTTGATGATGATTCTTTCATGTTCTTTAAAATATCTTATGATGAATGTTCAATCATTAAGACAGTTTTAGAAGATTATGATGAAACCTCTGGTGAGGTTATCAAGGAAATGTTGGATGAGTAACATGCATCACAAATGCCCCATTTTCTCATGGATCCCTTCTTTACGGAACTATATTTTCTTATTTCATCCCAGACATCTGGGCTCCCTTCGTTGGTAGGTCGTAGCAAAAAGGAGGTTTTGGCCTATGTTAAGGAAAGAATTGTTAAACATCTTAATTGCTGGAATCATAAATTTTTATCTAGGGCAAGTCGAGAAGTCCAGATCACAATGGTTCTTTAAGCCATGCCTAGCTATGCAATGAATGTTTTTCTCTTTCCTAAGGAAATGTGCACTGAGATTGAAAGGCTAATGAATGGATTTTTGTGGAGAGAGAATTCTAGTACATGAGTCAGATGGACTAGCTGGGAGAATTTATGCATCCCGAAAAAATTTGGGGGCTAGGGATTCGGGAGTGCGAGATTCTAATCTTGCAATATTGGGTTAATAGGTAGGGCAGAGCACGGGTTGGGTTCGGGTGGGTCGGGTTCAAAAATTGTAAACCCGTTCGGTTATCGGATTGATAATTTCAAACCCCTACCCTATAAAAAAATATCGGGTTTTTTCGGGTTGAAGAAGTTCGGGTTGCGGTCGGGTTGATTCGGTTTTCGGGTCCATTTGGATTTTAATTTATTATTTTTGAAATTGTGATAAATAAAATGGTAATTGGTAAAAATATCATTCAAAGTTATACTAGTATAACATTCAAAGTAATAGTTGTATAATTACAGTAATCGATCAACATATTTGAACATGTAAAATAATAATATACGGTGATTGACATATTTGATATTATGAAAAATAAAATGATAATTGGTCAAAATATCATTCAAAGTCATAACAATATAACATTCAAAGTTATAGTGGTAGACAAATACGGTAATTGGAATATTTGAACATGCACAATATGGTAATTGGCATACAATAATTGAGATATTTGAACATGCATTATAATTCAAAGCAGTATATACTACGCTAGTTCGGGTAGTTGGGCGGGTTGGGTAGCCTGATTTATAACCCTACCCGGCATACCCGCTACCCGCTTAAGTCACGGGTTGCAAGAATCAGTTCGGGTTAGGGTATTTCGGGTCGGGGTTTCCAAACCAAACAAAAATTTTGGATATATCCGATCGGGTCAATCGGGTAGGGTCGGGTTTGCTCTCCCATAGTAACATGTGTGGAGACTACTTACCGAGCCAGACTCACTACTCACCATATTTTTGGGCCAGGTACTTTCCTAATTCTACTTTTCTAGATGTAAAGATTGGTGGGTCCCCATCTTTTTGTGGAGGAGCATTCTCGAGGCAAAACCGGTGATTGTTAGTATGTATAGATGGCGGATTGCCAGATGAACTCAATCTGAGACCTTCCTCGGAGGTTTTTCATGGGCTCGAGGAAAGCAAAGTGGCAGGTTTATTGTTGACAGATGAATGGACTTGGGACAATGACTTGTTATCTGAGTTATTTAATGATCGAGAGGGATAAAAGACTTATTTTGGGGCTAGCATTGAGATGACGGGAGGTGCCAAATAAAATGTTTTGGCCTCTTGAAGGTAAGGGTAATTTTTTGATTCGCAGGCATTATCGGGCCTTCGTGGGTGACTTTCAACCCGATCAAATAGTGGGATGCGTTCGATTGTGGAAATTCAACATTCCACCCAAGGTAATTCAACTTTGGCAGGTTTGTGAGTCGGAAGGTTGATTGTCAGCCTTTATGCCTGATTTGCTCCCAAGAGTATGATACAACGTTGCATATTTTTGGGTTGTGTCAGATGGCTAGGCAGGTTTGGGGGGAAGGTTCAGTGGAATATCCGGTTGATGCAGGAGCTGATTGTTTGAAATGGTTTGATGGTTTCTTCGCCAATAAGGAGATTGAGAGCTGCTGCACGTTCCTTATGATTTTATGGACTATTTGGTGTGCCAGGAATACGAAGGGTTGGGAGCAGAAGAATGCTACTGTGGAAGGAATTGTAGCTGAAGTTGGGGCCTATTTTGAGGGGTGGCGCAGAGCTCAGGAGGGTGGCTTGAAGCAAATGCATAAATGTAGCGGTTTGGCGTGTTGGCGTGGACCTGAGGAGGGTCGCCTGAAGTTAAATACAGACGCGTCTTATTTAGCCGACAATGCTTGTGGACTGGGTTAGGTGATTCGGGATAGTGGTGGTTTCTTTGTTGCAGGTGGAGCCCAGTGGATCGGAAGCTCCCCACATGTGGTTGAAACTCTTTCTATGAGCGAGACACTGAGCTGGTTAAAGCAGCAAGGCTGGGATAATATTGGTATCGAATCTAATGCTCTTCAAGTCATTAAATGTATTTCTCATGGAGGATCGGGATTGATTCAGATGTGGGTTTGATCATAGATGGATGATATTAGAGAAATTGCATCTTGGTAGGGCTGTTGTTTCTTTGTCTAATCGCTGTGTGTAGATTAATAATTTCCCTTCTTGTATTAAAACTTTTTTGGCCTTTGATTTTATTAATAATACTCCCCCTTCCCAAATTGATTGTCCTATACTTTTTGGGCTCAAATGTTAAGAAAGAGTGGTAGAATGACTTATATAACCTCACTTTATTGTACTGCTTACTCATTTGCTTTTACTATTCATTAAAAAGGAGGGGTATAAATGGTAATTTACTTTAATTTCTTTACCAAAAAGGAAAATGACTATCATTTCGGGACACCCTAAATAGAAATACAAGACCATCATTTTGGGATGAAGGTAGTAAATAACTAGTTTCCCTTAAAAAATCACTTTTATGGATTAGATTCATTGGAATAGTGCTTCACCACGCATGGGTAATTGATTTTATCTTTCTCTTTTTTCAAACAAATGAATGGTCCGTTCTCAATTTTCACCAATCAATTAAACTTTCAGATTTCCTTTGTGGCATCCCAAAATAAATTTTCACTTTTCCTTTTTGATATTAAATTGGTAGTTCACAACAATTCTTATACATTCTTACAAATTTCCCTCTCCTCTGTACAACTCTCTACAACACAATACTCATTATCATAATTCATGTACCAAATGTACTCTGGAAGTTAATTTAGAGACCGAAGGAGTACATTTCAGCCTTAATTATCATCCTCACCGGCCTTTCCCTTGCTTCCATTTCGCATAGACCAAATATTCTTTTTCTTACCGGGTGATCCCACGACCATAGACATATAACCTTAGTTAAGAGGTCAAAAGAAGAAGTTGAAAAGAGAGAATTAACAACACAAATCGTTGGCTGATTCTCCTGAAATTCATAAATTTCTGACTGAAATGGTTTTATTGGCTGATTCTGCTGATTTGCGAAAAAATTATATATAAAATATATTTTATTAATAAAATAAATGAAAAAGTTATGTGAAAAAATAGCTAAAATGATTCTCTACAGTAATTTCAGTCAATACCACCAGAAAAGTAGCTTCAACCTTACATTTTCTTTTTAGGGAATAGTACATAAAAAGTATTGTGGTTTGGCCCACTTTCAGATAGGGGCATGCGTTTCATTTTTTAACAAAGTAGGATATGTGTTTCAATTCCGTTATCACATGAAGGGCAGGTCATCTAACGCTGTTAGAAATCGTCAGAGGAAGTCGGTGAATAGTACTCCGATTTTCAAAAGTGCTCGAAAAATTAAAAGAAAAATATTGGGAGGTGCGTCTCGTCAATGAGACTTCCAAACCATCTTTATCTTTGTATTTGTTTTGGCTATATTTGGATTAGATTTTAAAAATGAATTTGCTAATATCATTTTTCTGGTGGACTTTCATGCGACAAGGGTGGTTGGAAACAAAAAAAAAGAGAGAGATGGTCTGGAGGTTTCTGACTTAATCTTTTAATGCCCCTGATGTGATAACGAAATTGAAACACATGTCCTACTTTGTTAAACAACGAAACACATGCCCACCCAAACCACATTTTTCGTACTTTTCCCTTCTTATTATTACACAATTCAGCGCGCGAAATTAAAAGTTACGTGTTTGGTGAAAATGTTGAATGATAAACCTGATAAGCTGAATAGCATGGTCGCCAAACAGCCACTAAATGTGAGAGAATTCGATGAGTTTACAAATTTAAAAAGTATATAATAAAGAGCCCGTTTTGTAACACTAAAATTGGCTGAATCGGTTGATTCTAATGAAATTTATGAAGTTCTAGCTGAAGTGACTGAATTGAGTAATTTATGAAAAATTATGTTCAAAATACCTGTTTGTAATTAGATAAAGAAAAAAGGGAAAACTGTCAAATAGGTCCTCGAAATTTCATAAAAAGGTCAAATAAGTCCTTATATAGGAGACTCTGTCCGGCCGTCGCGATTTGGAGCGGTTTGCGGTGGAATTTTTTGATGAATTTTTTTGATCATCTTATTCATCAAGTCTAGTTTATTCATACCAAATTTCAGCTAAAACTTCAATCGGGAACACATTGAAATTAATTCTTGAAGATAACTGCGCATTTAACTTCACAGTAACTTCAGCCAATGAAAGCGGAAAAGTAACTTCAACTTTATTTATTTTGATTATTACATAACACAACAAGCAAAATCAAAAATAAACTGTAATGTAGCATTTTTCTCTCAATAAAATAAGCTTGATTAATATTTTCACTCAACTCATACTACACAAAAATAAATTTTGAATGAAACTATTAACGTGCTTTATTTTCAATGACTCCGTAGGTCTTTTAGGAGGATGAGTCTATTACGGAGTACTAGGCTAGTACTCCTAGCTAATGGTTTCAAAAAATATTTCAATATGATCAACGTTTTTCAATTTTCATTTTAGCTAGTTTTAAGGGTGTTTGGAACTGATTCTGCTTCTGCTTCTGCTTCTTTTTTAAAGTAAAAGCAGAATCAGAATCAATTTTCAGAAGCTAGTCACCCCCAGCTTCTAAAAAATTGATTCTAGGAGTAAAAAAGAGCATCAGAATCACTTTTGCATTTTCACCAAAGCACTCCAGTTTATGCTTTTGCTCCCTCAAGAAGCATAATCAGTTTTAAGAATCAGATCCAAACACCCCTTAATTTGATAGCTAATTAACCCGGCCAGAAAATTTCATATACGGAGTATTCCTTTACGTTGGACAACTCAATTTAGAAAGCACAATAAAGTAAAGTAAAATAGTGCACTCCGTATTATTCGTTCCATTGTTTTCTTTGTTGACTTAATTTTTTTTTCTCGAGGGGAAAATTATTGTATTAAATCAAGTGAGGCGTCACTGAGTACATTAGGTACATAAAAGATAATATGCACGGTGCACATTTGACATTAGAGATAACCATATAAATATTAACAAATACGTTATCTATCTCCTTATTTAAATGATTTTATATAATTTTGATATGTTTTTCTCCATAATGTGAAGAAGACCGTCTAGATGTTGACATTACAGAGAAAAACATACCAAAATTGTATAAAATTATTCAAATATGGAGAGAGATAACTTATTTGCTCATATTTATGTGGCATAGTTTTATATTAATGAAATTAGCAATGTTAAATAAGGGGGACAATTTAGAGGATCTCCAATACAATAATGCATATGTGACATATGTGTTTTGCGCACTGCACATTGCTACATGGTATGAGGGAAATAGATAAAAGATAATACTACCTCCGAGGCTCTGAAAGTGGCTAGAAAGTAAAAGTTGTGATTGAGATTTGAGTAAAATAAAGTGAAACAATAAGGACCACACATTTTTGCCAAAAAAGGAAACATGACATTTATTTTGGGACAATCTAAAATGGAAAATAGAACAACTAAAATGTGAGTAATTAATCCTACGTATAATATTTCTCTCCTTATTTAGATGATTATTTTATCAGAAAATGATAGACCGTGTAATTGTGTAAAGAATGAGAAAATGTTTATATCTATCATAACATATAAGTCATACGATAGACGATAGTATACATGATTGACATACGCCCCTTCTTCGCGCACCCTCTTTTGGGTATTGTCACGGACCGTTGGTCGTGACCGTGTAAGGCTCAATGAATGGGACGGACCGACTGGCTAGCATGTCGGGTGAGGCATGTGGGAGGCAATAGCGTCAAGGAGGGTTCTGCCTTAGACGCTGAAGTCTGGCCGAGTTGGGCAAGGGGCTTGACTATGAAGGAGACGAACGCGTGTCTGAAGGCACAACTGGTCGGGAGCTATTGCCGTTCCCCTGATGAGCCCAAGGCAGGGCGAAACCAGTCCGGTTCCGTATGAGAGCGAGGCTTGTCCGCGGGGATGAGAGGGACCCCGGGACGCCGCACGGGCGCTTTGGGCTGCGCCAGACTCTATGCCCGTGACAAGTGGTATCAGAGCGGGTCATGCTTATATTGTCGCGTGTTATGGTGGGGTCCTCGTGAGGGATGAGGACTATGCGAGCATGGTGGCTCTAGGGCCGGTACGTGCTGATGACGGCTCCACTCCTGATGGTCCGCAGGGGCGGATGGGTTCCTGAGGGAATGGGAACTCGAGTGGCCACCAGCTCGGCCGGGCTGCTTGAGAGAGAAGCGGCCTGGTGATGAGGCGCGTTGACAATGTTAAGCATGGCGATCCTCGGGCAGAGTCGTCTCCCCTAGCACGAGGACGTGCTAGATTTTGGGTGGGGGAGGATGTCACGGACCGTTGGTCGTGACCGTGTAAGGCTCAATGAATGGGACGGACCGACTGGCTAGCATGTCGGGTGAGGCATGTGGGAGGCAATAGCGTCAAGGAGGGTTCTGCCTTAGACGCTGAAGTCTGGCCGAGTTGGGCAAGGGGCTTGACTATGAAGGAGACGAACGCGTGTCTGAAGGCACAACTGGTCGGGAGCTATTGCCGTTCCCCTGATGAGCCCAAGGCAGGGCGAAACCAGTCTGGTCCCGTATGAGAGTAAGGCTGGTCCGCGGGGTGAGGGACCCCGGGACGCCGCACGGGCGCTGTGGGCTGCGCCAGACTCTATGCCCGTGACAGTATGCGCGGACACGTATACCCTTTTGACATGCTAAATTCTTTAAAAAAAATGATGTATTCAGCTGTACAAACAATTATTATAGGTATTTATAAAATACTAAAATATTAAGTTGTATAAGATTTTTGCAATTACGTTACATTTGAATCTAGAAATTATTTTATAAAAACGTATTTACTTGAGAATCTTAATTCATATAATCAAATAGGACACTATTTAGTAGTGTTATATTATACTCCCTAATTATATATGAATGTCCCCTCATAGTTGTGTCAATAATATTTTTCCTCCAAATTGATATATACACTTCATAATTTCAATTTTGCATTAGAGCTTTTGTCGATCTCGATCTCCGACTATTGTGTCACTGACACTTTTGGTATTTGATGTTGAGTTTTTTCACTTTTACTTTTTTGGCTACTGTGCGAAAGACACTTTTGGTCTTCGTCTTTGAAAACTTTCATATTTGATTCTAGGTTTGAGACCGGTTTGGTTCTTACTCAAAATCAGTTCGGTTCTTATGTAAAAAATCAAGAACCGTTATAGAACCGAACCAATACTAAACAGTTCGATTCTTGCTTTTATCAGTTCCTCGAATAAGTTTTTTTTCTCATCTAGTGAATTAGCACATTATTTTCTTTCTACCACATAAATATGTAAATTAAATTCAAAACACAAGTACTAAAATTTTATTTAAAGTTCTAATCACTTCAAACATCAAAGCTCAAACTTAACTAAGTGAACACTTAAGTTAACAATGAAGGTTGATCATCATCACATTAGGAAGATAGGAGGGCCACTTCGAGTCTTTCAAAACTTAAAGAATACATTGAGTTTGCGTGTATAGATATAAAAGAATCATAATAGTGTGTTTGCTAGTAATATAATTTACGTTAAATCTAATTGTTACAAACTTACAAATATTGTGTAAATGATTGTTTTCATAAGAGTATAAATTTCATATAGTGTGTGGATTAATGTTTTCATAACAATATTTATTTAAAATTAAATATACAAATATCATAATTAAAAGCATTGTCCAAAGTTTGTCATCATATATTGATAAAAAAAAGTTAATATGACGAACTTTTTGAAATGTTGATAGTATTATTTAATTAATTGGACATTGTTTTTGTAAAAATCAAAACGAAAATTAAAAAGTTACCACCTTTTATAAAAAATAATAATTTTTATAATGAACAGAAAGGAATTGTGAAGCCCAAACCTCTAGTACCGTAGAGGGTGCGCGGAGCAATCTTCTAGTACGTAGCAATCAATCAAAATTTAAAAAGGTTAAATTTGTCAAGTGAAAGTTACCAGGGTGCGCGGAGAACACCCTTGACATATACGCAGTATACATTATTATTGTATTAGAGATCCTCTAAATTGTCTACCTGATTTAAAACCGCTAATTTCATTAATTTAACAATAGGAATTTCTTTTCACGGGGTAAAGTCTAAAGATGTTTTCTTTTGGACTGTTTTTAGTCTCAGACCAGACCAGACCAGATCAAACCAGACCAGACCAGATCAGGCCAGATCAGACCGGACCAGACTTCCGTAGTTATAATATACACAGAGACCAAACGTTTACCAGACCAGATCAGACCAGACCAGATCAGACCGGCAAATTTTAGTCCAAAAGAAAACATCCTAAACCTACCCTCATTACCTGACGCTTCGCTTGATTTCATACAATAATTATCCCCTCGAGAAAGAGATTGTAAGTCGTTTGTAGAACCGGGCTATATATATAATAATATATATGAGGTACATCAAATTGCCAAACTAAGGATGTTTTTACTTGGACTGTAATTTGTCCTAGACCAGACCAGTCCAGACCAGACCAGTTCAGACCAGACCAGACCAGACCAGACCAGACTTGGATAGTTATAAAAATACAAAGAAACCAGACCTTACCAGACCAGTTTAGACCAGACCAGACCAGATCAGACCAGACCAGACCAGACCAGCAAATTACAGTCCAAGTAAAAACATCCTAAGCCAGATTGTAATTAAAATGACAGAGAAAGAAGAAGCCACCATCCAACAAGAGCAGCCCCCTCCAGGTATATCCTATCGATCAAATGAAAAAACTTTGATCACACTGAAATCTTTTTTTGAAACTATTACGGAGTAGTAATTAGTTTAATAAATAGACTCATTATCTTCTTAAAAGATATACGGAGTACTTTAGATTAAATTATTTCTGTGTAGTGTGAATAGTATGAAAAAAATAATCAAGCTTATATAAGAGAAAATTAAAATGTCACATTAAAGTTTATTTTTTATCATCTCCTTTTTTAATTTGTTAATTCATCGAATTACTCTCTCTTTTTAACTTCTTCTTTTAAGCTCTTAATTAATTAAGGTTATCCGTCTAAGGGCGCTGTATCACCTGGAAAGAAAAAGAAGAATTGGTCTGTGCCAATTGAAAGCAAGGAAAAGGAATGTGAGTATGATAATTAATTAAGGCCCAACTCCATAATGTTTGTGTGTGTATAGTAGTTCAAATTAAAAATTGTTTGGTGAAAAATGGGAGATGATCATTCATTTGTTTGCAAAAATAGAAAGATAAAATCAATTTGGAATGCCAGAGCGTGTTGACAACTAACAAACAGGACCGTCTTTTTGGAGATGCAATTGGTGTTTAACACCGAGGCCCAATCTTATAGAGGACCTCCAAAAATTTAATATGTTGATTTTTCTAGATGTTATGTATTATTTCAGATTGCAAACAGTGTATAACTTTTAAATTGTCTAGTTTGTGTAATTTAAACTTATAAAACTTGTATTTCATTGAAATATCTAGTTTATTTACATTTCATTGTTAAATTTTGTGTTCTTTCTTATTTTTAGGCAGCCTCAATTCGTTATTTGGAACTGATGCCTCCAAATTCATAAAAATGACCTAGCATTATGTTTTTAGTGACCCACGGACTGAATCTATTTTTAGGTTTGCAGAAAAATATATGTTCTTTTGACTTTTTAATTTGAAGTATATATTTATACACTTCAAATCAATATTTAAAGCTGTACATTTATATTGACACACTTTGTACCCCAACCTTTCACTTTTCGAATCAATACCTGATACACATACAGAGTATACGGTAGTTTTTATAAGTATCCTGAATTCAAACATCATTTTTTTTAATCAATCTTCAATAATTACAAATATGTTACCTTATAATATCGGCCATTGGGAAAATTATTGTTTGAAATTCAAAGTTTTATAATAAGATGTTCTCACTGTGACAGAGGTTTTCATAAGAAGTCTTGATCACACACAGCGGCACTACGGCACACATAAGAGGTGTTCCCGTGCGTGAAAAATGTGAGAGAAAGCATTTTTATTATATAGGTTACGTTCTATAGTTCTAGCGACACTATTGAGTTCTATTCATTGTGCTAATGTCTTCTATAGTTCTATTTGATAATTATTTTCATAATTTGCAACATGCTCTACCAGTACGGCAAGTGCCATACTGACTGTGCCTAAGTATGTGTTATAGGTTTGAGAAAAGGATATCTAGTATTTTAGGTAGAGATCATTTTTCAAACAAGACATTGTACGATGGTTGTGATTATTAATGGTGATACTAGAGAAATTGAGAACAAAGACATTTCTCTTTTCATTTTAGAGTTTTTCAATCTCCAATTTTTTATTTTCATTTTTTAGTTTTCCATTTTTAAATATGAAAACATGATCATACAATTTTTTCACCTGGTTCTGTGACCGACCAAAAGACCGAAAGTACGGTCCCAGTCCGTAACTGAACATGATACAACCCAAGTAGGATATTGGGTCCTACGTATAAGAAAGTCGGGACTGAAACCGACCAATCCCAACCGATCTCAACAGTTAGTTTGATGATTTTGTTTCTCATTTCCCTATTGGTTGATAACCCAATGGCTCTTTTATAACTCTTCACTGTAAAAAATGATTTCGAAAAACCGAGACGAACTGCCAGGTCAATGACCGACCCAGACAGGGAACGTCGGGTCGTCTACGGGACCGGTCCGGAACCGCCTGATTGTTGATCAGACCGAACACAAACCGTCGGGTCATTTGCCAGACAGGATGGGGACCGCCAGGTCATTGATCGGACATGAGTCACATGACAGAGATCGCCACGTGGTTGACCGGACAGGATGGGGACCGCCAGGTTATTGATCGGACCGAATCGGGACCACTGAGTCATTGACTAGACCGAATCAGACCAGGACTGCCCGATCGTCGATCAGACAGAACAAGTACCGCCTGGTCCATATCGTACCAGACAGGGACTGTCGGGTTATCGATCAGACCGAACAGGGTCCGTCTGGTCGTGGAATGGACCCGACACGGACCGCTGGATGGTCGACCAGACCAGGATCGTCAGATGATCGACCGGACTGGACCAAGATTGCTCGATCATCGACCGGACCGGACATGGACCGCATGGTCAATGACCGGACTGGACCGTCGGGTCCTTGACCGGACCAGATAGGGACCGTTGAGTCGTTGACCGAACCAGACTGGAACTGACATCAGAGCGGGACCAGATCCAACACTACGCGTAAATATGCACATTCATTGCAGTGGCACTACAACATCCGCGTTTTCCAAACTTGAAAAACTAGTAAAAGTCACTTATCCAATTCATTAAGAAAAAAAGAGACATATATGATTTATTTGGTTTTGGAAAGTGATTTAGTAAACACATTTTTCTGTTTTCCTTTTTCGAGTTTTCCAGCAATTATTTTGGTAAACACGTAATGTGTTTTCCTTTTTTCAGTTTTCTGAAAAAACTGGATAATATCTTTGTTAGTAGACAGGTCCTTCATTTGCTGGTGAGATAAAATCAATAACAAAAATTGCTTATAATAATATTAATAATTAACTTATTAATGTTATTTTCATGATCATTATTATTAGCATCTCTACTTAATTTGTTGAGGTTGAGAACTTCCTATTTATTGAAGGATTCATATATTTGAAAACAAATTTAATAGAGTTCAGAATATGCCTCCACTCTCCAATGTTATTTTTGTAATGTGTACTAATTTGTTTCTACCTTCATCAACTTACATTGGGAGATGAAGATGTGATGCGATTATACAGAAAAATGAGTTTATGAGGTTGATATTGAATTGATAACATAAGAGTAAAGTAATAATGCGTTATAATCACATGAATTTTATCAAATTTGATATGCAGTTGTGGGCGGTTGTTTAGTTGTATACTGCTGTAACTTCTTCACTTGTTGCGGCTTATTCCGTGACTGCTGCAGAAAGTGACCGCCGTCCGGCTAGTAGTATCCATACATACAATTGGTACAATTTTTACATTTCCTATCAACTTTGAGACTATTTGATGTACTTAATTATTTATACGGCTCATCTCTCAACTACATATGCAGCGCCAGCCGCAGCCGTGCATCTTCTATTGCGCTTTTCCAGTCCTCGTCTGATCTGCAATGCTTTTCCATTGGAGATTTCTCGCATATTTTTATATTTCGTTCTCAAGTGATTGCTGTTGGCATTTTATGTATGCTCTATAACCTCTATGTATGGTTAATTTTCATTATTTCCTTGTTCCTTCTCCTTTACTCCCTCCTCTTTTGTTCGTCATCTATAAATAAGACTTTAGTTCTCTATATTGTAACTTGTAAGCATATATTCACCGACTCATGGTTTACACAAGTATGTCAAATAATATGGTTTAATATTTAATCCATATTTGTTTTTGTAGGTTTCTTAAATAAGACTAAATTTTAATGAAAAAGCATTAATAGAATTATACGTAGGGCTGACAATATCACCCGCACCCGCGGATATCCGATCAATCCGAACCGAAAATATGGGTGAAAACCCGAAAAAGTATGGATGAAAAATGGATGACGGTGGATTGAAAGACGGGTTGGATCGGGTGTGGATGAACACTCATCCAATGCATCACCCGATCCGTCACCCACTCCATCCACCCACCCGCTAACCCGCATTTAAAAATGAATATATATTATATTATATATAATATCCATTTAATAATGAATATAATACTCCCTCCGTTCTTTTTTATAGCAGATAGCAGTTTCTTTAGTCAAGGCTTCGACTCAGGGCTTTTGATTGGGTCTATTTCCGAGAGGAAAGATGTTGAAAGGAATAATAATTGAATACATAATATAGAGACTCAAGTCTGGCATTACCATCGCATTTTGGCTTTAGCTGATTCGATTGCTTGGAAGAAGCATTAATGATCTATAGCCTTTCTTTCCTTTTTGGGACGTTTTTTTTTATCTGTCCCCCTTTCCATTTAAGGAAAGTTTTTACTCTAAATATACGTTTATACCCCAACTTTTATTACCATTACCCCTTTCTCTTTCCTACTTTTTCATTTACCCACTACTCATTACACCTTTTACACTACCCCTACTACTTTCTTCTTAAAACCCGTCCCAAAGTTTAAGAGGACTAATATTAAAGAACGGAGGTAGTAATTAATATTAATATATTATGGAGTAATAAATATGTAGTTGTTAATGAAGAAGACACATATCTATGAATCGGTGAAATAAAGACAATTGAAGAGTTTCAAGAAGTTGCAGTTGAAATGCAAAAATAGTTTTGTGCAGATTCAAACATGTACGAAAATTTGACAGTTTGTAAAAGATTTATGTCTATTTTGTTTGACAATCACTTCTTTCTTTATTGGGAGTGGACTAATATTATCATATACAGAGTACTTAATTGCTCAAGTTTTTGTTATTATTATGCAATGAGTTTTTAATTTTTGGTTTATAAATATTATAATTTTTATTTATAATTTATTTATTTTGTCTTTCAAGTTAGACCATTTATTGTCACCCGTTACTCACCCGATCCACCCGATAACCCGCTCATGATGGATGGGTTGGATGTGGATGTAATTTTTAATTGATGATGGACGGGTGGGTGGAATGTGAAAAAATAACGGGTGGACGTGGATGATCCTCCACCCGGTATAAATCCGACCCACTGTCACCCCTAATTATACGTTTGTAATTTCCATCTTAATACACTCTTATATAATACTCCCTCAGTCCCGCTAAGATTGTCACATTTTTTCTTTACCGGAAATTCCACTAAGATTGTCTCATACCAAATTTGACAAAGTTTGTATGGCTCTAAATTATTTACTTTATTCTTACTTTAACAATTCACCATCAACCACAAACTCACTTTTTTTAATAACCGTGTCACTCCCTCATGTCACAATGTTAGTGGAACGGAGGTGATACTACGTAAAATATAACCCTAGCTAGATTTCTATCAAGCTTCTCGCCTCTCTCCATGGTTCTGTAGCTCTCCCTGCGCCTCAAATTTTCAATGATTCACTACAAGGCTACAAGAAATGTTACATTTCTTGACACACATATTTGTTGACACATAAAAATATGTTATAATAGCTAGCATATATTGACACTTTTGTGTGACAAGAAAATTATTCCACTACTATTTTTACATAATACTATACTATACTCCGTAAGGAGTATTATTAATGTATAAACATATTAAATTCGTTATAAATATGTTGACCCAAATTTTCATTTTCATTTGCCGACACATTTCAATTTTCAAAATCAATAAGATAAGAAAAGGGAAGTTAAGCATTTTAAAAATCCCTAGCCGGCATTTTAAAAAAACTGGAGTTATTATTCTTAAAGTTAAAAGTAAAAGGAATTCAAATGGAAGAAGAGAACGCACGTTCTGTGCAAACTAATCGGTGCGGCCGGAAAAATATGACCTAAGCTCTTCCGGCTGCTCATGACAGCATCACCACAGATTCATTATCAGCCATCGCACATAGTAGAAGATCATCTTCGACTCCTCTGACAAAAATCCTTATATTCGGATTTGTGCAATTGTGCCATCGCAAATCTCCCATCGGATTTTCTCCGCTGTCAAATGTCCAGACTCATCGTATTTCCGTCTGTTAGTATAAATCGGTATTTTCTACTTCTTTTTCGCGATTGCTTAATTTCTACGAAGTGCTTGAGGATATGTCTACTCAATTGATGTTGTCATTGCTTGAGACTCATCGTATTTCCGTCTATGAATATGGATGCTTCATTGATCTAATTTCCACTACAGTCAGTATCAAAGGATCTTTAGTTTGTTGCAAGATGGATATCCTTTTTTTAAGTTTATATAGATGTGCTTAATTTTACATATACACTAATTCATTGTCTAATTGGCAGATTTGGCCACAATTATTTGATAAATTTTCCAACAGAATAGTAATTTCGATTTTGATTTAGAGTTTCCAATCAATTTTGATAGTAAATTGTTGATGTGTGTGCCTAAAAGGGAGGGAGACTCCACACAAATTTCCTGTACGCTGTATAGATGAACCTGATAAGAGTGTTGTGTGTGCTGAATCTTCTGTTACCTCTGTTGAAAACTCAAATGAAGAAGAGGGAACTTCAATGCAAAATGAAATCAAAATCGATAATGGTTAGTATTATAACTGTTTATTAGGTAGTGCTTACTTGTTACTGCTTTGTCTCTAAGTGAGAATCACAGCTATTCCTATTGATAACAGATGATGATAATGGGTACACCATTCTTGAAAGTGATTATTTCATTTAGTTTAGTAGTGTTGTGTGAATGATAAATGGTCTTCAATTTACTCTTTTAAAAAAGCTGCTTCATCTTCCATTTCACTCTCTAGATATTCAGAATCGAGTTAGGGTTGTCATGGAGGACCCTGCCACCAAGTCCCTCATTGTCCACATGAGGCCTTTCCTCTAGAACATTAGCCTAAAGTGATAATCTAACTAGATGCTTCATTTTTCAGATTAATAATAATAGAGTATTATCTAGCTCTATGTACTTCAATCTCTTATACATCAGCTCTCAACTAATAACCCAAAGAACAGGCTCATCTCTAGAAAAAGATGTTAATTGAGTCAGAATCAGGAATTTCATTGAAGCAAAACTGCCTTAGTATATAATATTAGTGGACTAATATGTAGGGATTTTACTGATTATTGGCCGGTAATAGGAAATATTATACTCAATATAATATTAGTTTGCCTGTTCTATATGAAATTTATGCTAACATATAATACCGAGCATGGTTATGATTTTTTGAATGAAACTAATTTTTGAGCTGTTTATCGGGCCTGAGAATATATGTAGATCATTTATTACAACATACAATACTCAGTATGATTATAGTAATTAGAATGAAATTAATTATTGAGTTGTTTACCACTTTGAGTCTTGCATGGAGTGATTTTCTTCTTCCCAGTTCCCACAGTACTTAACATAAGTTTGAATATTTGTTTAAGAGCTTTACCTCATATTTCTCTGTGTATACATGATTGTAAAATATTCCACCACTTTCTGCCCCAAAAGGCATGCTGTTGATGGATATATCCACTTTGTATTAAGGTTGTAGTTGCTATAGGGGGTGCATGGTTTTGTTAAATCTAAAACACTTCAAATTTATCCTCTTCTAATTACGGGTTTGGTTTATAAAGATATACTTGAACTGGCTCTTCTTTTCTTTTACCCTTGTCTTCTCCCTGTCAAGTTATTGATTTTGTTTTTTAAAGTGTCTAATGTTTTAGTGTTCTGATTTCATTTAAAGAATTCATTGTCATTGATTACTTGTTTTTGGCAGCAGAAGTTATGACAAGTGAAAAGGCTCAATGGCTTTTAGCCCTTAACATTTTTACTGCTTGTTTTTTGTTCATGAGCCCATGCTTATACTAAAACTTGTATGTCTAACTGAACTAAATATTAATATGCGGCTAAGAAACCAGTTCAAGAAACCAGAAACATTCCTAACATAATACCTCACTAATGCAACAAAACTCATACTACGAGCCAATTTACTCTTCTTATCATGCACAATTCGGTGTGCTGCTATACCCCGAGTTCAATTACAGTACTCATTTAAACCGTGAACTGAAATACATTGATTCTTTGAGTGTGAATAGCCCTACCATCACTAATAAGAACAATCATAGCTTAGCTACAGGATGTTGCTGATCTCAAAAGTTGATAACTTCTTCCTGGTTGTAGGGAAAAGGCTAGATTTTAGAATTAATTAGAAGTTGTTTTTCCTAAAAAATAAGTGGTTTCAATTCATTGAGTTCTGAAAACATAGATTCAAATTTATGTATTGATTATTGGAATAGTTAAGAGGTTGAAGCATAGTGAATTCACTTTAACCGTGTACTTAAGATTATACGTAGTATATGAGATATTGAGATGAGCAGTTAAACTCAGATATACTGAATGAATGGTAGCCAAATGAAATATATTTTATATCTCCAACATCCTGTTATCTTAAATTACTTTCCTTCTTTTATTATTGATTAGAATATCTCTAACTACTAGCTGACTTGGTAATTTATATCTAGGCATCAAATCTGTTTGTGAGGGATATTGTGCATAAAGAGATACATGAAGATGGTAAGAAAATTAATAGCAGTCTATCAGAGAAGATCACCCACATTTTGGTAAGTTGATAAGTACCTTTCCAGTTGATAAATATGAACAAAATTATGTGTTCTTCCTTCTTGGACTCTTCTATTGGATACTTGATTTAGATTTACATCAGAAAGGATATAAAACTATATTTATGGCCCTCAAGGTTTCAATTTGAGTACTTATAAATTTTGGCTATGGAAGTACTTTTGACTTTTTTTTGGAATTAAAACTCTGCGCCACCATTAATATGAAAAATTCTGCACGCCTATGAATTAATTTTCACTTATATGGGTACAATCCTATGCTCTGAACTGCATCGGCTACTTTTAAAGTTTTCTAGATTTTTCATCTAATTTATTTCAGTTTCATGTAGGTTTTCAGATCTTTCTCCAAGCTTCATACCAAGAGGATTTGGATTCCCTTCATATTGGATCGTTCCAGGAAAAGGGCCATTTTTCAAATGAACCAAGTAAATTTACTGAACCATATATTTGTTGTTTTCTTCAAGTAATTTACAATGTTTTATTTAATTTAGTTTGACTAGAAATTCTGAATCTTTTATTATTATTTAGTTTTACTGGAAATGTACTTATTAGTTAATAATTAATAATTAATAAAAAGTGAATTGCTCATTTGCTCCATTGTTCTTTAAACTTCCAACAGTTATGAATTTAAGTAGTTTTTAAATTTCAAATAACTTTATTTTGTTCTGAACAGATTTTTAAAAATCTGGATTAAAAATAAAAAATGATAATATGCATCATGACTTTTAACCTATGCCTATGCCTTCATATTTATATGGCAGCTTTGAGAAATTAGATGCATAATAAGGTGGCTGTTAACCAATGCCTATGCATAAATTAATTCAAAAAAAATGAATTAATTTCATAAGTGTAGTATATGGGTGGATTGTAATGTATTTACTGATCATGGGATAGACTGTATTTGATTTTCTGGGGTGCTATTTTCAGGCCATTGGAGAACTCTGACCGCATCAACGGGAAGCCATCAACCCGAAGGAGCTAATTAGAGATTCAACCCGAAGGAGCTAATTAGAGATTTAGTATATAGTTCATCTTGAATGATCTGAACAAGTTATTTCAATTTGCATAAAATAGAATCTATTCTTATGTATTTAATTTCTATTAGTCTTTTAAATACAGTTGAATGAAATCCTAAAAATTTATTTCATTTGCAATTTTCAATATGAATAATCTGTATACCCTACATTGTTATTACATCACATATAAAAAAAATAGTAACAATTGTTATTAATTAGAATATTATCTATCAAATTTTTAACATGATTTTTCTTGACACTCAAAAACTATGTCATCTTAAAGCTACCTTGACACACAAAGGTAGTGTAAGGTTTAGATCAATTGTGTGTCACTAAAGGTCCATAGAGATTCACCAACACTTGTGCTTGAGTGTTAAGGATTGTTTTTACTAACACCTCTCCTCTTGACACTTTGTGAGTGTGTTGGCAATTCCTTCAAGGAGGCTATCTTGACATTTTTTCCACTTTTTATAACACTTTTTGTGTGTCAAGGAATGTTGCTTTTCTTGTAGTGATTTCTCTTTGTCTTCGCCGTCATGCACTACCAAAAAACTTCTGTATAGGCACGGAAATTTGGCTCGGGAAAACGCCCAACCAGGTTTGGCTCAGAATTTGGCTCGAAAACCTTGAAACACGGTACTGTGACAGATTTGGCTCGGAAAAAACCCAGCCAAAATCTGGATTTTAATATTCCGAGACAAATGCCGTGCCAATCCCGAGAAATTATAAAACAAGTTCGCCGGTGACGTATTCCGTCCCAAAAAAACCGTCACAATTTGCGTCGGAATAATTTCCATGCCAAAATAAAAAACACAATTATTTTGGTTTAGCTCGGAATTTTCCTAGCCAAATTGTACCGAGCCAAAATCCTAGTCAATTGTTGAACCAAAAATTAGTCATTACGTATTAATACGCTTTGGCGACAACCTCGAGCCAAATTCCATGCCAACAAAGTGTCCATTGGATGCCTCGAATATTTCCCGAGCCAAATGTTGAGTAAAAAATAGTCGTTGCTAATTCGCGCCAAAACTGAGCCATAATCCATGCCAAAAAACTAGTCGTTTGCTTCATAGATTTTTTATCCGAGGGAAATGTTGGTTTGAAAAATAGCCGTTATTTTTTCCGAGCCAAAACCGAGCCAACGTCCGTGTCAAAATTTAGCCGTTTGATTTATTCATTTTCCCCGAGTCAAATAAGGTGCCAAAAAATAGCCGTTTAATTTTTGAGCCAACGCCGATCCAAATCCATGTCAAAATCATCTATATACACCTAGTTCTTGTAAAATAAACTACATCTTACAAAATTATACATGCATTCTATACTTCATTGTGCCTTGCTCGAGGACTATTTTTAGTGATGAATTCTCAATGGAAGTTGAAAATCATATTAGTGCTATTGGCTATGTGGAAATTTTGTACTTAATTTGGATTTCTTATAATTGGTATCACCATTTTATCAGGTATGCAATTTTATTATTAGTGCTTTTAAATTAATTTCATCTGTATCTTTGATTTATTATTATGTGTGTCTTAATAATATCAATGGTATGTTAGTGATATCTTTTAATTAAAACCTTTACTAGTGTACACTACTAAAATTCTGTTTCCAAATGTAGCTGTTGATTTCCGATACATTTTCTGTCCCAAAAGTATCCGTTATTTATGGAAAATTTGAAATTCCGTGCCTTTTTGCCAAACAATTCTATGAATAGAACACATCTTATTATGTATTCATTCATTACAATGAGTTGATAATAAGTAGTGATGAATTTATTATGTTATTTAGCAGTTTGATTGACTTAATTTAGTTTTACTGTTTACTGTTTTATTTGTTTTAAGTTTCCGTTTTCGTTTTATATGTTTACTTATTTTTACTAGTTTTAACAGTTTGTTTGACTTATTTATTAATTACATTGTTCTGTTTTTGTGATAATAGACTAAGAGTTTGAATCGTCGACCGCTGAAAATTGAGGTGTTTGAGAAAGTGTATGTGCCGAAGATTGGTGACCCCCCTGCTCGTGTGGTTGAAACCCTGGTGCATTAATTTATTAATCTTTATATTCTGAAATAGTATTTCTTTCGGATGTAGAAAATAATATTTAGTTTTGGCAGAACAAATACAATGAAATGAAAGCCATTGCGGAATCTGAAGGGAAGTCCTATGCTGAAGATGATACTGAGCTGTTCTGCAAGGTTGTGCCGAAGTATAGAGGGCACCGGTATGGGACCGGGTCAGAAGCTGAATCGCTAGAAAGCGTTGACTGCCCGAGCCAAGGGCCAACTCAAGAGGAGAGAGGACATAGATCGGCGGATTCGGGAGGAGGTTGAAGCCTGCTTCGCACAGCACCAGAAGGAAGTTCAAGCTCCAATGGCTGGTCAAATGGCCAGTATGTCTAGAGCCTTTATGGCATTTATGGAGCAAGTACGCAGCACTAACCCGTCCATCCCATTGCTCGACTTTTCTAGCTTTCGTACTCCGACACCGGTGCCTATGAACGGACTGAATGGTGATTCCAATGAAGTCGGGACGGACGACCTTTTCGATAAGTTGGGGGGCAATGTGTTGTGGAAGCTAGGTTGTAATTTTCTGTTTTTAAAGCTTTCTGGACTTTATCTAATGTTTTTTTGGATATCCCTTATGAGGAATTTGGACAATGTGGGGTTTTGTGGTTAATTTGTTCAATCTGGACAATCTGGACAATGTGTGGTTTTGTGGTTGTGTGGTTAATTAACAATGCCACTGTTTATTAGTGATGTTTGTATGACATGCTTTGTGGTTATTTTGTTCATTGTATTGCTTTCTTTTAATTCAGATATTGCTTGGGTAAAAAAACATATACCGTATAGGTGTACCTATACAGTATTGTTTTTTTAATGGTTTTCATTTGGCTCGGATTTATATTCCAGACACAATTCAAATTTGAAATTTTAAATATTCCCTGCCAAAATTTTGATTCCAAAACTTCACCCGGGTTCTGTTGTGACGGCATGATCCGAGCCAAGTTGGCACGGAATTAATTCGAGACAAAACTATCAGATTTTATTGACTAAGGGTATGTTTGGCACAACCAGCTGAAAAGATACTTTTACAGACTTTTTAGTAACTGTTAACTTTTAGTGACTGAAAAGATCTTAAAAGTAAAAGGTAGTAGCTGTTTGGTAAAAAGCTGACTGCTTGGTTTAGTTCTGTTTGGTATAGAAGCTGTTGGGGCTAATTAATGCTAAAAGCCACAGACTTTTTTCAGATGCTACTCCCTGTAGCATCTCAAAAAAGAGCTTTTTATTTTTTGAGAAGCTCTTAAATTTATCATACCAAACATACAACTAGGAGCTTTTAAAGATTTTTTAAATAATACAAAAGCTAGAAGACATGGACTTTTGCCGGCCAAACAAAGCCTAAGTGGTTCTGCAAAAGCGGAGCCAAAGACCGTGCCAAAGATGGAACGGATTGAAAATTCCATGCCAATCCATTTTGTAGTGATGTCGACTTCGCCGCTGCTCTTACTATTGTCTGTTTCACCATCGTCATTCGGTTTTTCAATTTCTGCGTGAATTTCAGGTTCCTCCTCATCCTCCTCTTTTGACTCATTGTTACTAATATACTCCTTTAATTTAATTCTAAGTTCTGTATTGTTTTTGTTTTAATTCTCAAAAACCTTTAATATCTTTATATCATTATACTTTCCCGTCTCGTTTAAATCTTTACACTTTCCATTTTGGGAGTTTCTATTTACTCCTTTAAGTTTCCTTTTTTGGCAACTCTTTTTAATCTAACTAGCCCAAATTAAACTATCCTTTCCTAGTCACATTTTACAAAACCTTCTTGTTTCCTTCTCCCCACAAAATCTTCAGGGCGCCAACCTATTCAAGGTGTGTCGCCATTGCTGTGTAGCCATCTGTTTTGCCTGGAAGGTGCGCTGAATGCCGGTCGCCGGAAATCGCGAGCTTTGCCCATACTTTCATCATTGTTACATTCATCTCGCAGGCTCTGCTTGTAGCGATTCCGGAGATCTGGATTCATCCTCACTCCTTCTCGGACGGCAGTCAAAAGATTGTGATGCCAGTCCCTTCATCGACTCTCGACCAATTGCACACACCCATGGTTCTCATCCATGGAATTGCAAAACCCAATCAGAAACTCAAATCGTCAGAATTGATGTTTGATTGTCAAGCTAAGAGTATTGCTTTGTCGTACTCCCATTTTGCAATTTTTCAAGTTGCAGGGCAATATATCCAACAGATTTATATGGAGTAGTTGCTTCCATAGGTTAAGGGAGTGGTGAAGGAAGAAAGAGACGAATGAATGAATGATACTGGTAAGGGCAAGATAGGAAATCTTTATCTTATTTTTGCTCTCCTTAAATAGCGTACCAAAAGCAAACCCAAATATCCAACCGGGACGAATGGAGTACTATTTTGCCAAATTTTAAATCACAAAATTTAGTTAATGAATGTTTTATTTAGTTTAACGAATTTGTTTCGATCAATTAGTGCAACATTTTTTCATGCTATATAAACAAAGTACGATCATGTCCATATCATAAGTCATCCCTGCCCTCTAAAACATGTTGCACACGAGTGTTAATATTCTTGAAGCAAACAATAAAACATCAAGACACACACTAAATATCAATGTTAATGCATTACATAAACAACCAACAATGATCAAACTATATAATGTCAATTTCTCAAAAATATCAACAACAAAAACTTATTTACATAAGTATGACTCTGAGTTACTGTAGTATAATTTTATAGTTACTTTTAAATATAAAAAATGAACACAAGTTACTATGACTAAATTACTACTACAGTCACTATACTTACCTTAAGAGGCCACATTTTGTAAACAACAATTAATTTAGTTATATATACGTAATTATTTCTTATTTAATATACACACTGAATCTTCTTAATCACCATGCATATTATTGATCTAATCATGAAAAAGTAATGAAAACGTACTATTTAAAATAGTGCATGAGCCCATACACTTCTATCTTTCATACTACTTAAAATGTTCTTAAAAGGTTATAGTTCTATATTTGACACGATAATTTTTAAGAGTTTTTTCCAAAATAAAAGATCTTTTTTGACAAGATACAACGGGGAGCATCTGGAGAAAGTATGTAGTTTTTTAGCATTAATTAGTCACAACAGCTTGTTATACCAAACAGAACCAAGTCAAACACCGAACTTTTTATCAAACTGCTACAAACATTTCCTTTTCAAATCTTCTCAGTCACTAAAAGCTAACCGTTATAAAAAAACTCACATAACTACATAAACATCTTTTCAACTAATTGTGTCAAACATAGAGCCCGTTTGGTGACTCTTTTTTTCGGCTTATCAAGCTTATTAGCAAATTTTTTCTAACCAAACACGCAACTTTAATTTGACTTCGTGCGCTGAATTTTGTAGTAATAAGAAAAAGTAAGGTTGAAATTACTTTTCTGGTTGAAGTTACTCTAAATGACCATTTTAATTATTTTTTCATATAATTTTTTCTTAAATTTATTAATAAAATATATTTTAAATATTATTTTTTTCATAAATCAGCACAATCGACAATACAGACACTTCAACCAAAATTTCATAAATTTCAGCAGAATCAGCCGATTCAGTATATTTCAATGTTACCAAACAGGCTCATAACCTAAAAGCCACATGTCTAGATTAGAAAAAGGTGACTATTATCTCAAATGTGTGAGACAGGTCGTACATAAATCCTTACTTCGAAGCGAACTTCAAAGGCAACATGTTCAGACGTTTTAACTCTAAAGTACGTGACCAAAATATTAACTTGTAATTTTTTTCAATTATTTATTTTTGACTACACCTGGTTTTTGAGGTCTTTTGAACTTCAAAGGCAACATGTTCAGACGGTTGCATGTTAGAACGAAGACACCTTCTTTTAAGTTTCACCCCAAACGTGGGAAACTTAATATTTCTCATGTGACATATGCTGATGATCTCATGCTCTTTTCTAGAGGGGATTACCCCTCTATTAAAGTTCTTATTGATGCCTTGAATGAGTTTGGAAATGTTTCAGGCCTAAGAGTTAACTTTGACAAATCTAACATTTTTATTGGGGGCTTGGCTGATTATGACGTTGCTTACATTTTACATATGATTGACTTTCAAGCGGGAACCTTCCCTGTGAGATATTTGGGCATCCCTTTAGCCCCTCTCAAAATCTCTGTGGCACAATATGCTCCTTTGTTGGATTCTATTACCAACTTTATCAGTGCTTGGAACACTAAGAGCCTTTCTTATGCTGGTAGAGTTGAGCTCATTAAGTCTGTCATTCCGGGAGTACACTCTTTCTGGCTACACGCACTCCCAATTCCTAAGGCTGTACTTGATAGAATCACCTCTATCTGTCGTATTTTCCTTTGGGGGTGCAAGTATGCTAGAGTTGCTTGGGCGGATGTTTGCCTCCCTTTGGAGGAAGGTGGACTTGGTATCCACGACACTCATATTTGGAATTCTGCCCTCTTGGCAAAAACCCTGTGGGATATCCATACTAAAAAGGATAACCTTTGGGTAAGATGGATCCATGGGGTTTACCTCAATGGTAGAGGTGTTTAGGAGTTTACACCTCATAAAAGAGACTCCCAACTTATCAAAAAGATTGCTATTATTAGAGACCAGATCTTGTCCCATTTTGACAACACTCAAATGGCCATAAACCATCTAAATGGGCTCCAAGTTAACGACAAGCTGTCCTCGGCCAAGGTGTATAACTTGCTAAGAATTAAGGGGGAAACTCGCAGTTGGATGCCGTTTATTTGGAAACACTATATTCCCCCTAAGTTCTCCTTCACGGTTTGGTTAGCCTTTCGAAACCGCCTTGCTACTATTGATAATTTACATAGACTTGATGTTGTTAACATATGCCCTTTTTGTAAGGGGGGTCCGGAAACGGTACCACACCTATTTTTTTCTTGTTCTTTTTCAGGAGGTGTTTGGCAAAAGGTGAGGACTTGGCTGGACTTTCCTAGGGAGATGAGGACCATACAAAGTGCGCTGAAATGGATCAAGAAGAGTAGACAAGGATCTGGGATCAAAGCTAAAGCGGCGAGGATTGCTTTCTGCTACTCCATCTACTGGATTTGGAGAACCCGGAATGCCACATGCTTTGATGGTTTGGTGCCCAATGTAGATGACGTTTTTGCTAGGATCCAATATATTACTTATAAGATCCTCTATTGCCTTTATCCGAATGAGATTGTAACTCTTTAGTTGGCCTTTTGTTTGCGACCTTCACCTTGTCTTGGTGTTTGGTTTGTTCTGTGTGCGGGCTGCTTGGCGTTGTTTTTGGTGCTTCACCGTTGCTGTGTTTTTTTGGTTGGTGTTAGCCGTTGCTTTGGCAGGGTGCTTTTTTGTTTTGGAAGGTTATCCTTATTGGTTAACCTACAGTTTTGTTTACCTTCATTTGTTCTCCCTCTTCTCTTGGGTGTCTTTTAATATACTTACATTTCACCCCAAAAAAAAAGGATGCTTCTGTGACCTATAAGTCCAGAAGAAGTTAGGGCGGCGGTTTTCGATATGCATCCAGAAAAAGCACCAGGTTCAGACACTATAAATCCGACTTTTTTTTTCAGCGTTTCTGAGATATTGTGGGTCATGAGGTATCACGCCTATGTTCAGGTATTTTTGAGTCAGGTTCCCTTTCAAAGGATTTATATATTACTAATATTGTATTAAATCCTAAGAAAGAGAAGTCGAAAAATCTGGGAGACTGGAGACCGGTAGCCTTATTTAATGTGGTGTATAATTTTTTTTTTCAAAAGTGCTAGCTAATCGGTTGAAGGGTATTTTGACCGGTTTGATTGGTGAGAATCAAAGTGTGTTTATTCCTGGGAGATCCATTTTGGGTAATATGGTTGTTGCTTTTGAAACCCAACATTATTTAAAAAGAAAGGGTTATGGAAAAGAGGGCTATGTGGCTAGCTATGAAGTTCGACATGAGTAAAGCCTATGACCGTGTTAATTAGTCTTTTTTAAGAACGAATATGGAAAAAATGGGATTTGATAGCAGGTGGGTGAATATTATCATGGAATGTTTGATTTCTGTTAGTTATTATATCTAGTTTGATAAGGATTTTCTGGGTCCTATTTTTTCTAGGAGAGGGCTACGCCAGGGGGACCCTCTATCCCCTTATCTTTTTATTCTGGTGGTGGAAGGACTTAGTACTCTACTGAGAAGAGCGGAGGCCCGGGGGGATATTCAAGGAGTAGCAATTTGCAGGGGATCTCCAAAAGTCTCTCAATTATTATTCGCGGATGATAGCTTTTTGTTTTTTAAAGCTAATAACTCCGAGTGTGGATCAATAAAAAAGATTTTGTAGATTAAAGAAAAAGCATTTGGGCAGGTTATCAATTTTACAAAATCTTCTCTATCGTTTAGTCAGAATGTGGAGGAAACCGCAAGAGAAGCATGTTGCCAATTTTTCGGGATCCCGAGAGAAGGAGGGCAGAGTCGATACCTGGGTTTACCGACATTGGTGGGAAAGAATAAATCAGCGATTTTGGGTTATTTGCGTGACAGAATCCTGAGTAGAATAAAGAATTGGAATAACAGGTTTCTTGCCCGTGCTGGGCGGGCGGTCCTTTTACGAAATGTAATATAATCTCTTCTCACACACGCTATGAATGTTATTTTACTGACTAAGGAGTTATGTGATGAAATTGAAAAACTCATGAATGATTTTTGGTGGAAAGGAATTAAAGTTGACTAGAAAGGTATAAGGTGGCACATGTGGGAGGTTCTATGCAAACCGAAAAAAGGGGGTGGATTAGGCCTTAGAAAGCTCAGAGAATTTAACTTGGCAATGCTGACGAAACAAGGGTGGAAGCTAGTGACGGAGTTAGAGAGCCTAATGAGTTAGGTCCTAAAGGCAAGATATTTTCCAAACACGGATTTTTTAAGAGCCAAGCTTGGATGCAACCTGTCATTCATCTGAGAAGCATTTTTTAACGTCACAACTTTAAGAGATTATACGGGCATGGCATGGAACCAGGAGAATTTTTTTATCTATTTTTAATGCTAAAGATAGCGCTTTAATTCTGAGCATCCCTATCAGTTCCGCGAACAGGAAGGACGGTATTTGGTGGACGGGAGTAACCAACGACAATTTTTCTGTGAAAAGTTGTTACAAAAAGCTTACTTTTATTCCGCCGACCGGAGGAGCTAATAGCTGGGCTCGACCGTGGGAACTCGAGGTACGGCCTAAATTTAACTATTTTATATGGCAGGTTTTAGATGGTTCCTTGCCAACAGTTGATAACTTACTTAAGAGGGGAATTGAGCTGCCAGAGGCCTGCAGACTTTGCGGCAGGTACGCTGAGACCATGGATCATGTTTTTTGGTCATGCGAATGTGCTCAAAAGGTGTGGCTGCAAGTGGGGTCATACGAGTAGCTGATGCAGTGCTGATCGGGGACTGGATTAAACAGTAGCTGCGCGCAACTATCCAATCATGAGCACAAATGCAAGTTCATATCCCTTCTCTGGAGCATATACAAGAGGCAGAACTCCATGATATGGAAGAATTAGTGGATGGGTGCGACAGGGGTGATCACTTGTGCTACAAGTATGCTCGCTAGCTGGACGGGGGCACAATAGATGGGAGTTCAGAACAGACGACCGAGGGTGGATAGAGACAAAGTATGGCGAAAACCGAGGACGAGGATTATCAAAGTGAACGTTGACACGACGCTGGATCCAACCGGAGATATTCCAGCATGGGGATGGGTAGCTAGGAATGATCGGGGCGAGTTCATAAAAGCGAGAGGAGTATTGGTCAGTGCAGGTTGATCCCTGGTAGAAACAAAAGCGGCAGGTTTGAGGGATGCTCTTGAAGGGACAATTGATGCACGCTAGCAGAAAGTGAAATTTGAGACTGATGCCCTCACAGTGGTTCAAGGGATCCAACAAGGAGAAGGCTTTTCGTATATTGATTTATTTTTGCAGGATATTTGAGAAATTATTAATACAAAGAGTAATTATAGTGTCTCTTTTTGTAAACAATCTGCGAATCGTGTGGCTCACGCTTTGGCTAGAGCACATGTCTTAGTCTCAGACCATAGGAGTGAGTATGATAATGCTCCTGAGTTTCTTGTAGGCCAGTTGGCTAATGATTTGCTAATTAATACAAGCGGCTAATTGAACTAAAATATCAGTAGAATCAACTAACCTAGTCACTTTCAACTAAAATTTCATAAATTTCTGAAGAATCAGTCTATTCAACCAATTTCAGTTTTATAAATATGGCTCTTGATCATTCTAATATATTATTTAAATTTGTTCAACACTTCATCCTGCTATATTGTACGGAGTAGACCAGAAACAGATAAGTACCGAAAAAGAATTTATTGTAGCCATTCATCAGCCTTCAATATATCAACTCCCTCCTATATAGTGAAAAACGGATGACACCCTATCTTAGAGACCCCTACAGCACCGTCGGAACAATTAACCGTGAGGATGTAAATTGGACTTTAATAACAAGTTGACAGATAGTGAGTGGGGTTCTGGCTCTGGTACATGGAGATACCATATGCATTTTTACATAACAATCACTCATCACAATTGTCGGAATTTTAACTCGAGACTTACATGTGATGATACATCTATCTACCCGTTGAACTACGTCTAGCCGCCTTCCCGCCTATACACCTATTAGTATTGTACCTGTGCGATGTATGAGACAATAATATATATTACGGAGTATATTTTACTTAATAATGATATTTGCGTATTGAAATACTAGCTAGGATATATTTATTCTAATAACATAAAAATACATGTATGATTCGATAAAAAAGATACATTTATAAGTTCGGGTATATTATATAAAAAGTGAAAACATTTTAAAAAAAACTTCATGTTCAGGTTTTGGAAAACTTCTAAATATTAGACGTTTTTATGGGGCTAGTCGAGGTACCATTAGTGTTATTTATCAATATTTTTAATCTTTCGCACTTTCACTTTATCCACATTTTTATTATCAGCCTTATTAGACAATTGTATATTATACATTGGAATCATCAATATATAATGCTTATTTTGTACATTTCTAACCTTTCGCGCTTTCACTTATAAACATGTTGTATATTATATTGTATATATACATTGGAATTGTAAAAACTATAATGCTTATTTTTCGACGTTTGATTATTTGTATTACAGGAAGGAGGCTTGTTTTTGTACTTTTGATTTCCAATCGTAACTAGTAAGAATCTTAAATAAAAATTGTCCTAAATGAGACTAAAACATTGTATAAACTCCACAATAGGACTTTAAGTTTATTATTCTCTAAATAGGACTAAAGTTTACACTTTTACCACTAAATCAAATAAGCGTACAAGTCTGCCCCTGCAATTCATCGCATCACTCCTGTCGCCGGCTCTGCAATTCGTCGCAGCACATCTCTGCCTCCCATGGACTGCTGCTCTAACATCGATCATGGCCTCGCATCACTGTTCTGTCGCCCTGCACTCATCGGCGACCTGGTAAGTCTTCCTCCTCCTCCTCCTCCTCCTCCTCCTCCTCCTCTTCCTCCTCCTCTTTCCTTTTTCCTCCTTCCTCCTTCCTCCTTCCTCCTTCCTCCTTCCTCCTTCCTCCTTCCTCCTTCCTCCTCCTCCTCCTCCTCTTTCTTCTAACCCTCCTCAAATTTATGGTCCTCTAGTCTCTTCTTCTTTGGATTTTATGGAATTGAATTTCATTTATTAATTTGGATTTTTTAGATTTGAATTGTATTTATTCAGTAAAATGACACTTGTATAATATGAGAATGTCAAAATTATTGGTTATTTGAAGAAAAAAATGTCACGTTTGTGCAGTGGCATTATATTTACCAGGATGACAATCTGAAAATGTCACTTTTCTTTCGAAAATGTCATGAAAGTGACTAATATCTGCCCTCCAGTAACTCTGTGCAGACCTCCATGAGGAATGCCGCTTGATATGCGAGAATGTCATAATATGCCATAAGGATGACATTTTAGTATGGACATATGACATTTTCAGATTGTCATCCTGATAAATATACTGCCACAAACGTGACAGTTTTTTCAAATAATCAATAATTTTGACATTCTCATATTATAAAGTGGCATTTTTTAAAATAATCAAAATTAACAGATTAATCTAGAATCTTAGAAGTTCACAAATTAGAAGAAAATAAAAAACTAGAAAAAAGAGACCCCGGAAGAAGAACAAGAGAAAGAAGATGAGGAGGAGAAGGAGGAGGAGAAAGAAGGAAGAAGAAGATGAAGAAGAAGAAAAATGAGAAGGAAATTACCTTGGAAATTGCAGAAGAAGAGATGCCTGGGAAATTGCAGAAGAAGAAAGGAGGAGGAGAAAGAAGGAAATTGCATAATAATAAATTTGTCTATTATAAATGAAAAAACTAACTGAATAAGTGCAGTTAAAAAGCAAAACACAAACGAATTTTAATGAACTACTCAAAAAGCAACGCATATCTGGCAAACACATAACAACATAATAAGTACATTGATAATATAGTGTATCAACTAAGTAACAATGAGCTTATAGATGTAGAATTTATAGTTATTTAATAAAATAGAATATGCAGACTAATTGAACAAAGAAAATGAAGAAATACAAAAGTCAAATGCCAAACTCAAAACAAGCAACTACGTGATTAAAAATAGAGAGAATAGAATCATATTGAAAATTTGAAGAAGACAATAACAAAACTAAGAACAACATATATAACTATAAACAATTTTCGTTCATATTAAATATTCAATTGAAATTGTAAAAGCTTGGATGCTTTGTTCGAATAATACTTACATAATTTTGAAGATCAACGTCAAGAGGAGAACAATTGTGATTCTATATGTGGAATTCGCCGGAAATTTGTAGAGATTATGCTGGTAGAGATCCGTCGTCAATTTGTTGAATTCAATTACACCTGAGGAACAGTGCGGAAGAATAGAGCTAACATGCAGGTGATGCTGCGGAAGAAGGGAACCATTGAATGAGGTCGTAGTGGCGTACATTATTTTAACTTTGAAGGACAAATTTGGAAAGTTATAATTAAGTTTCCCCATATAGAACTAAGTAGGTGATACGAATAGGAAAAACATTAGGCAGTTCCCTTTTTGAAAAAGAGCTATGATTTGATCCTACCGGGAGCAAATTTCTCTATGCAGATACGTCTTTGTAAAAATTGCCGTAAATGCAACTGATGAAACTCATGTAATCTGCACTCAGGGGGGCCCTGTATGTTCGAAAGCCTAGGGGCGGAAAATTAAAATGGGCCTAATGTTACAAAAAAATTGTAAAACTCTTTACTATCTAAAATGACATGCATAATAAGTATACTAATAATATTTCAAGACATTAATAAAAATTATAAAACCCTATTCTGTCTAAACCAATCATATTATAATATTGGTGATCTTTGTTTACGAAGAAAACAATGATGATCATATTTGTACACTTTACTAATGTTTAACTCGTATATTTAAGGAATTAACTCTATTATCCTGACCTCCTAAATCTCCCCTCCAATGATGTAATCATTCTGAATTATTCATTTTCAACTATTGTTCTTCTATGCGTTCTCATCTTTAGAAGGACATTCAAAATTTGACTTCTTTACACAAACAACCATTTCCATTGATCTTTTTTACTTATCGCCGTTTTCTCTAATCTTCTATTCTTTTGTATTTATCGTATTCAGATGCTTTGTTATTACACTTTGAAATTAATTAAGTTAATAAATTTTATCATAATTGAAAATGTTTGTCTAACAAAATCAACAAGTTATAACACCAACACTCAATAGAAAACAATCAACAATTAAGAAATCAAACTATCATGAATGGAATCATTTAATAAATTAATCAAATAATCATATGAGACTATCTTCTTTCGAGTGGAATTTCTTAATGAAATTTTAAGAGAGTTTTTCATCAAGTGTAGATTATGTCCATAAAATTTTAGTTTAACATGCAATTGTGAAGTCAGTTAAATAAATTATTGAAACACAATGCGCCAAAATATGTATACAAATGCAGTGTTTTCAATAATTTATTTAGTTGACTTCTAAATTAAACTTTAAACTGATTTGTTTCTTACATACTCTAAACTTTATAGAGAACATGATCATAAGTTTCACTAAAAACCCATTCAAAAGAACTTTAACAAATTCCACTCGAAAAATTGTTAGTTTAGAGCCAAAAATTTAGCATACTTACACATGTTACAAAGAATTAAACTTGAGCCTATTTTTTACGTATATTTTTTTGGCCTAGGGCGCTGCCCCCCCTTGCATTCCCCCTAGGGCCGCCCATGTCTGCACTTAATATTTTGTTATGGAGGCCCATGGCCCGCATTGTTGAATGGTTGCAATTGTTAGACAGCAGACAGTTTATGTTTGGTTTTCCTTTTTAGATTAGTACGGAGTATAAGATAAGATATACTTCATCCCGTTCTTTAAAAATTGCAACATTGGAATTTTTTGTGCTATTCACACATCTTATTTTTACTACAATTTTCCAATAGTATATACAATCAACTGATCAAACTAATATGTACTACCTCCGTCCCTTTTTATTTAGCCAACTTTGACTTTTCCAATCAAAGATGATAAACATTGATCCATTATTTTAACTAACACTTCATATATATATATGTGTGTGTGTGTGTGTGTGACTTAATATATTTATGCTTTTATGATAGTACTTTTAACAAGGAACATTTTCATATTATCAATATTATCGTGTATAAATATATAAGCGTTCAAAGTTAAGCATCATTGACTTGGAAAATAGTGATTGAATAAATAAAAAGGGACGGAAGGAGTATAATATGTTACTCCGTATTAAAGTTCTATTAATGTAAATTTTCAAAATATCAACATTTTTTAATCTTTACTAATACATATTTAAATATATTAACAATCAAAGTTGTGCAATAGTAAACGTGAAAGTCAAACTATTTCAACTTTTAAAAAACGTATGATAATACTCAGTATATAGATATATGGATTTTAAAAAACTTATGATAATACTCAGTATATAGATATATGGATTTACGGAGTATATTAAAATGAATATAACCGTTGGTATTTCGCTGCCGTTCAAACAGGCAACACAAATTTCGACCGTTACCCAAAAATCTGAGACCTTTCCATAACTCAGTTGATAAAATACGGGACCAATGACCCATTTTACAAATCAGGAATTTTCAAATTTCAATCATCAAATCAGAAACTCAGCAAAATCTCTCTGTTCTTTCACCCGTCTTCCTACACAAACGATCATCCCATCTTTCTTCTGATCTGATCGTCAATTCCTGCGGATGACAATCCGAGAGTGTATAGGTAGTTGATGAAGTGGATCATCAATTTTTTTGCAGAGAGCAGTTGAAAAATTGAACAGAGATGGATGCTGAGAGCTCAACACAGTCGTCCTCAATCATGGAGGCGAAGAACGTTCACCCACTGCACCAAATCTCCGAGCTCCCAACCCACAAGCTCCTCCTCAAGCAATGGCTCAAGGAAGAAGATCTGATCTTCAACAGAATCGTCGCGAAGGAGACTCAAATCGACTCCGTCAGAAAGGAGATCACGCAGATCTGCTGTCTCTTCTTCCTCTTCCACTCCCTCTGCCTAACGATCCTCTTCAGCTCCGTCGCCCGATCCCGGCCGAAGGAGGCCGGGATCTGCTGCCGCAGATCGTGGATCCCGTCTCTCTGCTCCCTTCTCTGCTCCATGGGGCTGATCTGGGCGGTACGGTACAAGACCGACACCGAGGCGCATCTGGAGAAGCTTCTGGAGCGGGAGAAAGAGGACGGGAAGCTGTTACGGAAGTGCGTGGAGGAGCTGAAGAAGAAAGGGACGGAATTCGATTTGTTGAAGGAGGTGGATGCGCTGAGAAGAGCGAAGAGTATGAGAATGGAAGGTAAGGCGGCCGTGAGGAAATGGTCCGGCAGAGATTTGATTACTCTGTTCTTCCTCACAGTTTCCTGTGTTGTTCTTTCCCTTACGAACCTCATTTTGTGTGGCTGAGGAGGGATGGATTTTTCTCCTTTTGATTTTGCTTTTGTTTATTACTGTGCTTTCTGGAATTATTACACTCTTTCTGGAAAAACTGCGGGGAGTACTTCCGATTTGGCGATTTGCCGAATGCCAGAATATGCTGTTCTGGATTTGTAATTTAACAATTGTGTACCCACTGTCCAGATCCACTTGATGAAAATGAAGGTTAAAGGTTACAGATGTTGGTCTTATAAATTTAGGTATTATAATTTTAGGTCTTATTTGTGTTGCTTCTCACATATTTGCTTTTTTTTATCATATTATTTATTATGCCATGTTACACCATGTTATAGATGTTGCTTTTTGTTCCATCCTGTTATTATGAAAGTATTATTTATTATTTATTTTAATATTTTTTATTCATTTGGTTTATATTTAAATTATTAGCCATCCCAAATTTTTTGATAATAAGACTTGATTGTCATTAGGGTTCTTATGAGAACTCTTCTTAAAATGAGAATTCATTTTAAAATAAGAATTTTTGTCTAATTTGCATCATTAATATTTATCATCAATGGCTAATAATGACAAGGTGTCATTTTTGTAAATATTTAGCTGTAATTGCAATATGACCCATTTGAATTTGGTGGTAATTATGAATAGGGAGATTTTCAACAAGTAGGACCTCACCAAATTGTCCTTGCTTTTAAATTCCGTAGCAGACCACATCTCCATTCCGTAGTAGACCACATCTCCACATCTACAGATTAGCAAGGCCTCACCTTCTCAACATAAAAAATTGCAGAAAGATTAATTAAACGGAAAAAGAAATCTGGGAGTAAGAGAATCTGAAGATGCATTAACGCACAAGGCCACTGGGTACTCTGCAAAACTTTTGAAGAAACCAGATCCAAAATCAAACTTGCAAACACTAGACAATACATAGACAGTAAGTAGCCAGTAAACAGACAATAAGTTCTAATAATAGCTCAATAGCAGACAATACATAGACAATAAGTAGTCAATAAACAGACAATAAGTTCTAATAATAACTCAATAACATAGCAGGTAACTTAAGACAATATACACACACACACACACAATTCCTTATGTCTAATGATAAAATTACATCAAGAGGTTGTCGAAAACTCCGCAATGAAGTAACATAGGTAATCAAACATCCTATACGAAAGCCATGATGTCGGAGACGTACTATGGTTTCGTGGCCGGGATGGTGGTCGCAGCAAAGGGTTTGAAAGTTCTTGAAAGGGTCGGGGGATAGGTAAACCAATGGATCCCAACTCCGGAGTCGCTGCTGAGAGGCGCTAATATCAATGCTAAAATCAACGTAGTATACTTGCAGGGCGTGCGATGGGAGGAGAGATTTGGATGAGTTGTGGAAGTTGTTTTTTATTTTTAATTTGGAGTACTACGTACAATGAAGGGTAAAAATGGAAAGCAACAATAATGTTTCCTAAAGTAAAACTGTATAAATCTTACAGATGGAGAAAACATATATAGTTGAGTCGTCCTTTTGTAAAGATAGTATGTTTTGGTCTTATGCATAGCAATTTTCTCTTATGAATATGACCTCATGTGAATCATAACCAATGATTCCAATAAATAAAATGTTGTGATTAAAAGTTCTCATTACAAGGAGTTTTTCATTTTAGGAGAGGTTCACATTAGAACCCTCCCTCTTTCTCTCTCTCTCTCTCTCTCTCTCTCTCTCTCTCTCTCTCTCTCTCTATATATATATATATATATATATATATATATATATATATATATATGTTGTGACTCGAACGGGACTCTCTCTCTCTCTCTCTCTCTCTCTCTATATATATATATATATATATATATATATAGAGAGAGAGAGAGAGAGTCCCGTTCGAGTCAGGCCGGCCTGACCGGAAGGCCCGTGCGGCCTTCCCCTTTTGGAGGCCTTCCCGGTGGAATTTTTTGAGCATGTTCCTCATCAAGTCTAGTTTATCCATATCAATTTTTAGCTCAAAATTCAACCGGAAAGGCAGTCAAATAAATTCTTGAAACATACTGCACTTTATATATGCGCAGAATGCCCAGTATGTTTCAAGAATTTATTTGACTATCTCCCCGATCGAATTTGGAGCTAAAATTTGGTATGGATAAACTAGACATGATGAGGAATATGCTGAAAAACTTTCATAAAAAAATTCCACCAGGAAGGCCCCCAAACGGGGAAGGCCGCACGGGGCTGTCCGGTCAGGCCGCCTGACTTGAACAACCCTATATGTGTGTTGTTTGTTTGTTTGTTTGTGTGTGTGTGTGTGTGTGTGTGTGTGTGTGTGTGTGTGTGTGTGTGTGTGTGTATAGGGTAAGGTAATCAAGCATTCCAGCTCAGCTGGTTGTGAGGTTACCGTGTCTAGTGGGAGGACTCGAGTTCGAATCCCGCTAGGCACACAAGGGTTGGAAACTCAATGTAGTGAGTTTCAGCCCTGATTACTCCAGGCTCCCCCCAGCCCCCCTTCCCTAGATTATACGGATTAGCGTAAGACTTAAGTACACTTGTTTAATCAAGTCTGATGAGTTCATCAAACAAGGCAGAGACATGCTCTTAATGATAAAAAAGACATTTCTTGCATTTTAAGTTGAAAAATTAATTGTTGACTGAACAACATATTTTGATTCCACTTGCAATAGTTAAGATCGGTGCTTCTGGCCTTCTTATGGTTTACGCCATAAGGTCCTTGTATTTATATTTATATATTAGTTTATTCTTTTTAAGTAGTCCATATTATTATGTTAAAAAAATACAAGGACCTTCTGGTCTGCTGTCGCTTTCTTTAGCTTACACTATTTTATTTTACTTAAAAAAACAGTTGATTAATTCCTTTTATTTATTATGTTAACATGCATTTATTTTCCCAACTTTTCCAGTTGGGCAACCTACTTTGCAATGATAGTTTTATTTGTTATGTGATCTAATCTAGGAATATTTCTCTGTCTGCTTCATTATCAGCTCATAAGTTTGGAAAAAATGTTCACTCTGCTTGTGTTTATATAAATACAAACCAAACATTTGCTCAAAACTTACAAAAGGTTTTGAAAGTATTTCTTTTGGGTTCCATTGTGCCAAGTTAGGTTTGACTGGATAACTGGGTTTTTATATGGTCAAACGATGAACATTCTTTTATTTAACATTTAGAATGTAGCTAGAACGATTATAACATGCACAGATTAGGTAGGATCTGTTAAATTTTACTCCCTCCGTCCTATTTTGGTTGTCCTACTTTCTTTTTTGGGTTGTCCCAAAATGAATGTCTTGTTTCCTGTTTTGGCAAGAAATATGTGGTTCTTATCATTTCACTTTATTCTATTCAAATCTCTACCACAACTTTTACTTTTCAATCACTTTATTAATAATCGTGCCAAATTGAAAGTGGACAACCAAAATGGGACGGAGGTAGTATCATCTTGGCTACTTCATATTTTAGCGTCAATGATTTCACTATCTGACATACATGTGAGAGGTGCTTAAAGATGATATGGAGTATTACATTTGGTGTGTAGAGTACATTTTGTACATTGCTCAATCCCGAGTAAAGTCCTTTTCCCCTTATCCCTGGTTTCTTTGTTGAAGTCATATCAAGGTGAACTTAAGCCAAAGATTATACTATATGATTACATCATGTGTTCGTCAATTTCTTTAACACACAAAGAACATAACACTCTCCGTTCCAAAAATAAACTATTTCCCTATGTATCGACTTGCTTTGATAATGTTCACTCTTCAAATTGTTAGTCTAGATGGTGCGGACATAACCACTAGCTAAAATAGTAAAAATCATATAAGGTATGGTAAAACTCTTATCAACAAGGGAAAATGGAATGAAAGTTAATATCCAATTTGCATTTAGTTTTGATAAACTTAGTCAGAAATCGATATTGGAATGGGATTTGTAAAAACTTAGTCAATATTCAAACTTGTAGTCAACCTTTTTAATCTGTCGATATTAATTTTTGTAAAAATGAATGTTGAGTGTAACCATTGGTTTCCATCTTGTCGTTTTAGTCCCTAGGGACAAGGGTAGTGTCAATTCTTTCATTTGTAAAAATGAGAGCTGAACGTACTCAAAGCATGACTTTAAGCAATTTATGTATGACTACTTTAGTATGTTTCTATAATAGGGATTTGTATTACTTTTGTAGATTTTCTGCTATTTCAATTCCAGTTCAAGCAAACATTTTGATACCCTTGAGGATAACAATTTGATGAGAGATGGATGAATTTAAAATGCAGAATCATAACAATTTGTTGTATACATTCATTTGTGCAGATTATATGTTCTTTGGATCATTTACACAATCGCGCAACGCGCGTGTAAAGGTTTGAACTTTAGGCTCAACTTAAGGATCTGAAGACGGAGTTCGCTTCACTCTGAGTTGCCAAGGTCAGCACCCCCCCCCCCCCCCCCCCCAATAAGCTCTCCAAGACTAAGGTGGTGAGGATGTCAATTGCTCAAGTGTTGACTATGATTTTCCAGACATATAATGTGTCACTAAGGACAGCTTACAAGAACCAGAAGTATTTCCCCTCGATCTACGTCCTAAGAAGACCAGAGCCATCTGCAGATGTCTCACTAAGCACCGGGCATCTCTAAAGACCGAAAGGCAGAAGAAGCCATAAATGTATTCCTGATGTGTACTATTTAGTAGTGCATAAACACCACATTTTAGAATGGTTTTACATTATGTTTACTTAGCTTTTGTACAATTACGGTGTAATCTTTATCTTCTAAAATTAAAGTAGAATTAGAAGATATTAAGATATTTTGACATGTAAGCAAAAACATGATGAAAAGAAGAGGAAGGAGTTTGAGAGCATAAGGAAGGAGCATTGGAGACAAGAGGAAGCTTCACGGAGAACAAAGAAATGTGAAAAATCGGATATGATTTGACCCGGAGATAATAAGAGATCAAATAAAGCAAGTGAACATGGGAAAATCAGATTATGTCTTAGACCCAACCACCTCACTTCTCCTATAAAAACACCCCTTTCCTTCCTATTTTAGAGACGAATTGAATCCCCTCTTTCACATACACTTTATTCTTGTAATTTAGGTAGTCTTTCCATCTTGGTTTTGCTACTTTGAAGCTTAATGAATTTGTAAGTTGTGAGTTATTTTGTTTAATCTTCTTCCTTGAATATTAATTCTTCCTTTAAATACTATTTCTATATCCATGTTGGGGAGTGTTACTAAGATGACAATTAGTTAACATCTTGACATTAATTATAGTAATAGCTATTTCTTCCTCTATGTTAATATTGGGGAGTGTTACTAAGATGACAATTAGTTAACATCTTGATATTAACTATAGTAGGATTCATCTTCTTTAATATTCTTCCTTGAGTATTAATTAATTCCTATACATATTTCATATTAATATTTTGAACATTACTTAAAGGATCAACTAGTTTTGTTTCATATATTAATTATTACTAGAATCGGTCGATTAATACGCTTGTTATTAATTCGGTCTTTTCGCCATAGTAAACTTGGGTTATTAATGCATGCGTTTCATGGTTAATAAACCAAGGGGAATTAATTATATTGATTAAACCAATAAACCGCTTGTGTTGAGGTTATCAATCTCAATCGTTTTCATCTTGATTTTATTGCTACTATCGAGTGAATATACGGCGCTTGTTCTATATTAACTCGGTAGTAAGTTTTATTAATGAACGCGTCTCGTTATTAATAACTACCCTCGATGAATTGGATATACTCCTCGATTGAGTATTCGAGAGGAAGATAGTTAAAGATATAACCGGGATCGACGAACATTTCATTAAGTGGATAAAAGCAAAACCAAGACTAATTACCTTTGATATTGTATTTCACTCATTTAACTATTTTATTTGCTTTCTTAATTATCAAAATATCCAATTCCCCCTTCCGTTTACTTTTATTTATTACGCTTACACATAAGCGAAAAGCTCCTTTCCCTGTGGATACGAACTCTACTACGCTATACTACGGTATTAGCCCTTAGTAGTGAATTTAATTTGAGGCACACTACGACAAAGTGCTCGTCAAATTTGGCGCCGTTGCCGGGGAAAGGCTACACTTTTTAACTGTGTGTTTGTGTAATTTTGTTTTTAATTTTCTTTTATGTTTTTTCATTTACCTTGAATAAATTGAAAAGAGCGGGTACACACTTTGATCCTCTACTCCACCCCAAATCCATATTCCCAATTTAACTCCATTTGTCAGTGAGATGAAGAAAAAAATGAGGAGCTAGGATGAAAACCCGAAAAGGACTCCTAGGCAAAATGAGAGAAAGCGAATTAAATTTTGATTTTTGCAGGAGAAAATTTCGTGTGTAAGTTCAAACAATAAGATACCGGATCGGGTACAGGCCATACTCGATCGGGTGTTTTCAAAGAGCTTCTCGAAATGTTCAAAGGAGGCTATCACAAAAAGCTTAGCATGGGGGAGCATAAACGGATAAAACCTTGGGAGAAGGAACCGATTTTGAATGTGAGAAGAAACATGACACTCCTGAGCATTGAACTTAATCGAATTGCACTTTACTCGAGGACGAGTAAAAGATTAAGCATGGGGGTATTTGATGTGTACTATTTAGTAGTGCATAAACACCACATTTTAGAATGGTTTTACATTATGTTTACTTAGCTTTTGTACAATTACGGTGTAATCTTTATCTTCTAAAATTAAAGTAGAATTAGAAGATATTAAGATATTTTGACATGTAAGCAAAAACATGATGAAAAGAAGAGGAAGGAGTTTGAGAGCATAAGGAAGGAGCATTGGAGACAAGAGGAAGCTTCACGGAGAACAAAGAAATGTGAAAAATCGGATATGATTTGACCCGGAGATAATAAGAGATCAAATAAAGCAAGTGAACATGGGAAAATCAGATTATGTCTTAGACCCAACCACCTCACTTCTCCTATAAAAACACCCCTTTCCTTCCTATTTTAGAGACGAATTGAATCCCCTCTTTCACATACACTTTATTCTTGTAATTTAGGTAGTCTTTCCATCTTGGTTTTGCTACTTTGAAGCTTAATGAATTTGTAAGTTGTGAGTTATTTTGTTTAATCTTCTTCCTTGAATATTAATTCTTCCTTTAAATACTATTTCTATATCCATGTTGGGGAGTGTTACTAAGATGACAATTAGTTAACATCTTGACATTAATTATAGTAATAGCTATTTCTTCCTCTATGTTAATATTGGGAAGTGTTACTAAGATGACAATTAGTTAACATCTTGATATTAACTATAGTAGGATTCATCTTCTTTAATATTCTTCCTTGAGTATTAATTAATTCCTATACATATTTCATATTAATATTTTGAACATTACTTAAAGGATCAACTAGTTTTGTTTCATATATTAATTATTACTAGAATCGGTCGATTAATACGCTTGTTATTAATTCGGTCTTTTCGCCATAGTAAACTTGGGTTATTAATGCATGCGTTTCATGGTTAATAAACCAAGGGGAATTAATTATATTGATTAAACCAATAAACCGCTTGTGTTGAGGTTATCAATCTCAATCGTTTTCATCTTGATTTTATTGCTACTATCGAGTGAATATACGGCGCTTGTTCTATATTAACTCGGTAGAAAGTTTTATTAATGAACGCGTCTCGTTATTAATAACTACCCTCGATGAATTGGATATACTCCTCGATTGAGTATTCGAGAGGAAGATAGTTAAAGATATAACCGGGATCGACGAACATTTCATTAAGTGGATAAAAGCAAAACCAAGACTAATTACCTTTGATATTGTATTTCACTCATTTAACTATTTTATTTGCTTTCTTAATTATCAAAATATCCAATTCCCCCTTCCGTTTACTTTTATTTATTACGCTTACACATAAGCGAAAAGCTCCTTTCCCTGTGGATACGAACTCTACTACGCTATACTACGGTATTAGCCCTTAGTAGTGAATTTAATTTGAGGCACACTACGACAAAGTGCTCGTCAATTCCCTATAAGAAAGTATGCTATTAAGGTTTAATTGTTATTATTATGTACACAGTGAGTTGTGTGGCTGAACCTTGAGGATGCTACTCAGGCCCTTAATTTGTTGTTTTTGTTTTGATATAACCATAGAACACCAATATGTTACATTTGTTTTTTCTTCTCAAGTTTTTTTTTACCATTGAGAATTTATTATTAGTCAAAGACGTGGTTACGATTTTCTCGATGTAATGAGGATGGTCATTTATGAGATATGTCGCCTTTTCTAATTGAGTGTTTGGACTATTACCCGTTAATCTTGTTCATAACTTTTTTGGTTGAAGTTGTGTATATATATTTACATTTCATTCTAAAAGTAATGCATCAAACAATTGTATTATGCACATTTTTTTACAACAGTAGCCCCGTTAAAAAATGTATGCCAATTTTATACTGATGATACAATATTGGGCATTCTCTCCCATCGCGCAACGTGCATTACAAAAACTAGTTCTTATTGAAACATGACAAAGGTAGGATATGATAGTAACTCTTGTTTTGCGAATTTAAGCTTTAATATATTTCAATTTCACAATTTAGCTTTTATTTACTGTTATTTAAGGAATTACCCTAAATATGATTTAATGATGAAAGTAATCCACTCACATTTGAAAAATTAAAACACACAGTAATACTTATATCTTGGAATTTTAAATGATTTTACTGGAATTACCCTAAATATGATTTAATGATGAAAGTAATCCACTAAAATTAAAACACACAGTAATACTTATATCTTGGAATTTTAAATGTTTTTTATTCGTATTTTGAAAATTTCTCTCATTTAGAAGCTGTTCTGTTCGTCTTAATCTTATTACTTATTGCTTATTCTTATTTTATTCAGATCAGATCAGATCAAAAAAATTCAGATCAGATCAGATCACAAAGATTCATATCAGATCAGAAAGATTCAGATCAGATCAGATCAGGAACATTCAGATCAGATCAGAAAAGTTCAAACATGTTTTATCCCTTTTATTATAATAATAATAATAATAATTATAATAATATTAATAATAATTATAACATTGAAATCTCCCCCCACCATCCAAGGTTCATTTATCTCTGCAGAAATAAAGATAAGTCCTTCCCACAATTGTTTTCTAGTAATATAATTGTGACGCCCATAGACTCCAGTAACCCAACCCTTATATAGAGCACTCTGAACCCTGAAATGAACATATTGTTCATGCCACTGAATATTAGAAATATCCAGCACCGAAGACTCCCATAACAACCAAATTTTGTTAATATCAGAGCAACCAGCTTTATCAAAACCAAGCATCTGTTTGTATGAATCAACCTTGCTAATAGAGACAATTGGCTCTATAACAAGAAGTAAATGCACCCTCCATTGCTTAACTAGGGAAAAAAGTCTAGAACTGAAGGACTCTAGACCCCTAGTATTCCATATAATGCAATTCATTGGGAAACAGTAGAATTACTAGCTCCCCTAGCTGCACAAAGGCACTGCTCTCCCTGTTATTCAGGGGCTGAATGATTTCTCTGACTGTATTGCAGCATGCAACTTGAATGACCTTCCTTTTTCTGGTTCAAAATATACCTGGACTGGCAATAGATCAAATGGAAGAGTTTGGCAACGGTTAGACAGGGTTTTATTTAATACAGAGTTCTTGGATTATTTTGATAATATAAAAGTTAATGTATTAAATAAAACGCCTTCAGATCATAGCCCTATTCTCATACAATGTGCTAATCTTGGTCTTACTGGTCCTAAGAGCTTTAAATTCCAGAATATGTGGTTCAACAAGGCATCTTTTATGGATTTTGTGAAGTCCAGTTGGGAATCTTTTGAGTATCAGGGTGGAATGAGGGGTTTGGTTTCCAAACTCCAAAATCTTAAGAAAGTGCTGAAGCAATGGAATAAAGAAAATTTTGGAAATATATTTGGTTCAATTAAGGAATGTGAAGAGGAGGTTCTAAGGGCTGAGATGGCATATGAAAACAAGGGAGGACTAGTTTTACAAAAAAAGCTTGTTATGTCGTAAATACAGTTAGAGAAGAAATTTTGGAAGCAAAAAACACATGTTCACTGGATTAAGGAGGGGGACAGTAATTCCAAGTTTTTCCATTCTTTTGTCAATATCAGAAGGAGGAATCAATGTATTACCTCTATAAAAAATTTGGCAGGACAAGAGGTCAGTTCTCTTCCCCTGATTGGTGCAACTGCAGTGGAGTTTTACTCTGGATTATTCACTGTAGATCATTCTGATAGTAATGATATTTTAGATTACATTCCAAACTTAATAACTCATGAAGATAATATCAATCTCATCTCTTTGCCTGATTTGGATGAGGTTAAGCAAACAGTTTGGGATCTTAACCAAAATGGTGCTCTTGGGCCGGATGGTTATCATGGATTTTTTTTTAAAAAATGTTGGAGTGTTGTTGGAATGGATATGGTCAGGGCAGTGCAAGAATTTTTCATGGGAATTCCTATTCCACAAGGGATGGCAAGTGCTTTAATAGTTCTCATTCCAAAGTCTGATAGACCGGCTAGCTTTAGTGATTTTAGACCTATCTATTTGTCTAATTTCATTAATAAAGTGTGTACTAAAGTGTTGACTTCAAGGCTTATATTTATACTTCCTAAAATCATTTCACATGAACAAGCTGGTTTTATGGCCAACAGAGATGCGGCTGATCAGGTTCTTATAGCACAGGAAATGGTGCACTGTATTGACAAGAAGGTCAGGGGAGGAAACTTGATTATTAAGCTTGATATGGCAAAAGCGTTTGATAGAGTTTCTTGGCAATTTCTATCAAATATTCTTTTGAAATTTGGATTCTCTCCCCATTATGTTCTTTTGATTATGAATAATCTTAAGGCTACATTCCTTTCTGTTCTCATCAATGGCTCCCCACAAGATTTTTTCAAGCCATCTAGAGGTGTTAAACAGGGTGATCCCCTCTCACCCTTCCTGTTTATTATAGCTTCAGAGGCTTTCTCTCGAGGGTTGAAATGGTTAGTGAATAATAATAAAGTCAAGCCTTTTTGGATGGGAAATAGGGGCAGACCTATTTCTCATCTAGGTTATGCTGATGATCTGTTAATTTTTATTAATGGAGAAGCTAGATCCCTATTAAGATTCAAATTTTTTTTGAATGCCTATCAGGAAGCTTCAGACCAGGCTATCAACTTTTCAAAGAGTTCAATTATTTGTGGGAAATCTCAAGCAAGGCAATCTCAAATCAAGGACCTCTTGGGAATGAAGCTTACCGGTTTACCTATCAAATATCTTGGAGTTAACCTGCACAAAGGAATCAACAGATTTGAGTACTGCAGCAATATTATTAAACAATTTGAGAGTAAGCTCTCTCCTTGGAAGCAGAAGAACCTATCTCAAGGGGGGAGGCTTATTCTTATAAAATATGTGCTGAACTCTATTCCTTTACACTTGTTGGCAGTGGATACTTTGCCTAAAAAGGTTATCAGAGTGCTTAACAGTAAGATGGCATCTTTTTTCTGGGGTTCTTCAAGTGGCAAAAGGAAGTTTCATTGGATAAAATGGTCTAAATTATGTTTTCCTACCATGGAAGGGGGGTTAAGAATTCGATCTTTATCTGACATTGAAAAAGTTTTTACACTTAAATTGTGGTGGAAATGGAAGACAGGTGATTCTCTTTGGGTTCAGATTATGAAATCCAGATATGGAGGGAATGATAGCATGATACCTAAGGTCACTGATTCTGCAATTTGGAGGCATATTTGTTCAATCAATGCCCAAGGATCAGAATTGAGCACCATGGATCAGCCTGGCAGAATTACCTGGAATGAAGAAAATGATGGTCTATTTACTCTCAAATCTGCTTATCAAGAAGTAAGAGAGTTAGCTTTCAATTCCTTAGTTTATCAACATATTTGGGAGACTAAGCTTGAACTTAAAATGAAACTTCTGCAATGGAAGATTATTAAGGGTATCCTACCTACTTCGGATAACCTTAGTAGATTTCAATTGGTACTAAATCCATCCATTTGTCCCCTCTGCAGAAGGCATGGTGATTCAATGAAACATCTGTTTTTCCAGTGTGTTGTGGTAAAAGAGGTTTGGAGTTATTTTTTGAGTATTTTTGGAATTTACCAACCCCCGGGGATTGACTATAGTCATTTTCATTATTGGAAGCTCAGGAAGGGTGTTGTGAGTATGGTTGACGCTTTTAAACAAAATTTACCTGGAATCATTTGTTGGGGAATATGGAAGGAGTACACAAGTCAAATTTGGGGTTCTGGAGGGGGAACATCTAATGCTACTGGTATCTTCTTCAAATTGAATTGTATACTCAGAGTTGGGTTACTAGCCTGGCTACTCTTAAGATCCGAAGTATTGGAGATATTTTATTTCAAGAAGGCTTGATACCAAAAAATTTCAGAATTAAGCCTCAAATTATCAGATGAAAAAAACCAAGCAAGAAGATGAAATTAAACATCGATGCTCGATACTTCGCTGACGATGCAGGCGGCGGAGCGATTTTGCGTGACCGGAGTGGGAAGTTTGTGGTTGCGATATGTTTCCCGGTGCTTGCTCAGTCTCCTTTGGAAGCTGAGATTATGGCCATACTCACTGCTACTAAGTGGGCGATCGATGAAGGATATGATGAATTTCAGGTGGAATCCGACTCTTCTTTGGCTCTGGAGTCTAAGTTGCACGAAAACGCGAAAACCATGAGGAAACGGGAAACGGGAAACGTCAACTTTTGTTCAAAAAAGGCTTATTTGGAGAGTTTCCAAAGAGTTTCCGAGAGTTTCCGAAACGGGAAACGTACTCTTTCCCGAGAGTTTCCGTGCTACCTAGTCTGGAGTATGTTGCGGGTAAGAAGAAGAGTAGATGGATGACCGAAATTTAGGAAGTTTCAGAGATGGCTTTTAGGAAACATCTTAGTTTCGGACATATGAAACGGGAGGGCAATTGGGCTGCGCATCATCTGACCCAATGTTCTACGGACAGATTGAGAATTTTTTAAGGGCTTGATCATCTTCCTATTTTTGCTAAAAGGGCTTATTGGATGGATTATTTTGGTATTCCTTCTATTAGATTTTAATCTGTTTTGTTTTTCGGGTAAGGTTAGGTCCCCCCGATTTTTGTATCTATCGTGCTTTTTTAATAAAATCTGGTAAATGTCCCCCGACATTTACCCCACTGATTTTGGTGGTTTGCCTCCCGGGGTAAAAAAAAATTAATAATAATTATAATTATTATTGTTATTATTAATTTTTTTTATTCTTGTTGTTATTGTAATTATTATTATAATTACTATTATTATTGATATTATCATTATTATTATTACTATTATTATCATCATTATTATTATGATTACTATGATTATTATTATTATGATTATTATTATGATATTTATTATAATCATGATTATTATTATTCTAATTACGGAGTAATTACAATTAAAATTATAGAAATAAATATTATAATTATAATTAAAATTATAATTATAGAAATAATTATAACTAAAAATATAATTACAATTATAATTATAACTTTTTTTGTTTACTCCAGGAGGCGTCTGGGAGAGGGGGTCTGGGGGGGGGGGGGGGGGTGAAGTAAACTATGTTGAAACTCACCCCATTGAGTTTCGAACCCGAGACCTCCCATACGGGAGAGTGAGTCGGCGACCAGCTGTGCTGGACCGCTTCCTCTAATTATAGCTATATTTATAACTAGTGTAATATGTATAATAATAATTATACCTGATGGATAGTCTACCCGGGGGGTATCTTATCCGAGGGGTTATTGCGGGAATAACTAGAGAGAAGTCAGAGTAAATAGGAGGAGAGAGAGTCGATTCTATTAAATGAACTCAGCGTGGAGTTGAGATGTAGGTTGTGTGTATTACAAGGAGAAATAGGCTGCTATTTATAGCAGCAATAAATGCGATGAGAGGACACGTGTCAGTAATCCAACGGCCGAAGGGTCACATCAGCCGGTTGGCACCGGCAGTGGTACGTCCACCGCATTGAATGCGGTTGGCGGATGTGACGTGGTATTAAATGCGGTGGTTGGCTGTCTCTAAAAGGAATCTTCGATGATTGAGCCTGTTAAGCCGAAGGCCCTTGTGTAGCCGAAGGTTCCTTGTGTAGCCGAGGGCTCCTTGTGTAGCCGAGGGCTCCTCGTGTAGCCGAGGGCTCCTTGTGTAGCCGAAGGTTCGGTTCAGCCGAAGGCTTCCCCTGATGCCGAGGGCATGAGAATGCCGAAGGCTCATGTCTTCGGCCGTTTCCTCCCAGCAGCTTCCTATGCCAGAGAAGTCCATCCTGTGAGTTATGGAGCCTTCGGCCAAGGAGGCCGAAGGCACCCCTAGTGTGTATTCTGGGCTACTTTGAGGCTTGAGCCGTTGTATTTGGGCCTGAGATGTTCTCTGGGCTTAATGGACTTGTGTAGGAGAAGTAGGAGTCTATGGGCCGGGGGTTCCTGGGCCATATACTCCATCAGGAGTCCCTCACTCCTTTTGCCGAAAGGTACTTGAGGGAAAAGGAGTAGATGTGTTGATTCTTCTGGAGGCTCCATCATCTCGCTGGGTGTCTTTGCTGGGGAACTTGTTTTCTGCTAATTTGCCGAAGGCTTCCCTCAGTCCCTCACAGGTCGAGGGTTTTCTGAGGGAAGGTACTCGTAACCTTCGTATGTTCGCCGGGGGCTCCCCCTCAGTCCCTCACACGTCGAGGGTTTTCTGAGGAAAGCATAGATGTCTTGTCTGTATGTATTGTGATGTTTGCCCGGAGGCCGTATGCGTCAATTGTAAATTGTTGCATGAAGAATTTTTGGTTGTGTATGATCCCCGAGGGGTGTATCCCAGTCTCCCACTCCTTTAGGCCGAAGGCAAGTTCGGGCTGAAGGAGTTATGATGAGTTGATGATCCCCCGAGGGGTGATAACTTTGACAAGCCGAAGGCTTATACTGCTACGGGCTCGAAGGCGTTTTGGTGGAATTATTTGTCCGTAGGGTGTGACGGGTGATAGCCGGAGGCTATCATTCGAAGGCACTTCAGTGGTGCCGGAATATAGTCGTTGTAATATAGCCGTTGGAGGAGGGGTTGATGTGGCGTGCCCTTGTTGGTTGGGGGTGGGCGGCTGTCATTCATTGGCTGAGGCGGCGGCCCGTAATGATGGGCTTTTCAAATCGAGGCCCAGTTCTCGAGGCCCACTGCCTATAAATACCCTGAGCCTGAGCTCATTTGTTCTTGTGCGAACTTAGAGAGATAGCGGAGCTCTGCCATTTTTTCTAGAGAGAGAAACTTCAGCCTTCGATCAAACGCAATCTTTGAGGTCAGTTCTTCCTCCTTTCCCACACACTTAGCGTATTTCGCTTCACTGGCCTTAAATCTAGTGTTAGGGAATACTTAGGAGCCTCCAGTTAGTTCTCTTATATTCCCCCTTTTCCCTGTTCTCGAGAAGATGTCTTCGGCCAGCGACTCCCAAGATATTTCCGTGGAGGCCCCGGTTCAATCGGAGAGCTATTCCGAGGTTGAGTCCTCAAGTGACCACTCGTCGGTCAACAATGACGCTGCCATCGCCGAGGAAGTCCAAGACACCCTCCGGACTGAGCTGGAGGCGGAGGACTTCGAGCAGGTGGCGGAAGATGAAGAGCTTGCCCTCGCGCTCCAAGTCGCCGAGGAAGAGGAGGAGAAAGAGCGGCAGAGGGTGACCGTCGCCGCACTCCCCCTTCGTGGCGCCGGCGAAGCCAGTAGCTCCCGGCCCCTAGATCCGGAACCGATAAGCGTCGCTCCCGGGAAAAAGAAGAAGAAGACCCAGGCGGCCACGAAGAAGAAGCAGGCTGCTATCGACGCAGGTCAGCCGGTGGGAATACCCGAGGGCCACTCGTATCTCAACACCGCCGCCCTCGAATTGAAAACGAAGGCCGGGGAGGCGGAGTATCTCAAAATTCAACTGTTGGTCGGTCCGTCGGCACAGGTGGTGGTTCCGGGGCCTGACGATGTGTTATTGCATCCTCCAGAGGGCTGTTACGCGGTGCACATCCTTTCGGTGGAGTTGGGTCTCCGATTCCCGCTCCACCCTTTTCTGGTGGAATACCTTCGGTTCGTGGGTCTCGCTCCTTGCCAACTGACCCCGAATAGTCATTCGTACATCACAGGGTTTCTCTCGCAATGTCGAAGCCGAGGGGTTGTCCCCACATTGGATCAATTTTTTCTATCCTTCAACCTGTGTCGAGGGGGTGCTGCCAATAGCGAGGGCTTCGCCAACCTCCAACAAGTGCCGGCGTGGAGGCTTTTCTCGGAGGTGCCTTCGTCTCACAAGGGATGGAGGGACCGTTTCTGTTACCTCAGGATGCCGGGAGTGACCTTCCCGAGGCCTCTTCGCAACCATTTTCAGAGACACCCTAAGGTGGGCAACGCTGCCCTTGAGGCCAATGGGAGAAAGCTGAAGGCGAAGCCGCCTGGTTCAGAAAAGCTGACGACTATCAAGGCCGCCACGCTTCCGGAGGAGCTGCTCAAATTAGAATTTCAGCGGTATCGCTTGCCGGGGGAGAAGGATGAGAGATATCCTCTCCTTGACCGGGGCTCTCCGGGTATCAGAGGTGGTTGCCGAGGGCCCTTGTTGTTTAGTGCTTAGAGACGTAAGTCTTTGATTTGCTTTTGATTCTAACTCCTTCTTGTTCTTTTGCAGGCGATTTCATGGATCCGAAAGCTTTCTCTAAGCTGTCCCGGCAACTGGCCAAGGATAAGAAGAAGAAGGAGGAGAGGCCTCCGACGCAACCGCAGGTGGACGCCCTTTTGAAGAAGCAGGAGACCCCTGAGGGCCAAGGCCCCCCGAAGGGGACTGCAATCGCTGGTGCCGGTACTGATGCCGGAGGCTCCAAGGAGGGGGAGCTCAAGCGGAAAAAACGCCGGGAAGGGCGTCAAGCCTCCGGAAAGGAAGAAATCGAAGGGGGACGCTGAGCCAAAGGATACCCCCCTGGTGATCATTGACGATCCCCCCGCCGGCCAACCGTCAGCCTCTGCTCCCCTGGAAGATCTTGTCGAGGGGGCCTGGCCCCTTGAGACTGTACACTTCCCAATCAAAAAGGGAACAGCCATCATGCATGGCACCCTCGACCCGAGGGAGTTCTTGAAGGGTGCCACTCCCTCGGTAGATCGGTCCACCCTCAGCCGGTTTGGGGATGAAGCCCTCGAACTCAAGGCTCTCCAAGCTTCGGCCACCGTAAGTGTTTAGATTTTTTGCGCCCTTAATCCCTCTTTTCTTTTCTTTCCTTTGAACAATCTGATATTGAGTGCCTCCTTATATGTTTGCAGGCGAGCCTGGCCTTCGGGGAACTGGTTCGTAGGGCGGAGCAGCATCGCCTTGAGAGGGCTAAATCCGCCGAGGTGACGAGGAAGCTGGTGGCCAACAATACTGAGGCCATTCGGCAGCTGGCGAATTTGGAGGAGGCCCTCCGGCGGGCGGAGAAGAAACTGGAGGCAGCCAAGGAGGAAGCCCGGGCCGAGGGGAAAGCTGAAGCCGAGAGGGCCGCTGCTGAGTCCGCTAGGATAGCCGCCGAGAAGGCTGAGGAGGCTAAAGCGGAAGCTATCTCTAAGGCCAGGGAGGAGGCGGGTGGCGGCTTTTATTGCCGACGGCTGGAAGGCCGAAGAGCAGAAGCAGTGGGTGGCCTCAGTGGTGGAGGCTTCTGCCGATGGCTGGGTGAAGGGGTCCGGGGCCATGTGGTTGGCGCTGAAAGGCAAAAGTTTCTTCGAAGGCGGACAGTACTTCACTCAAGCCCTGATTTATCGCAAGTTGGCCCGGCACCATGGGGTGGACCCGAAAGAGTTCGACCCGGCCCCGTTTGGTCTTCCCCCTCTGCTTCCTGACCTCCAAACCCCCATGCCCGAAGGCGAGGAGAGGCCTTTGCTCGAGGACTCAGAGATGGACAAGCTGGCCTCGGATGATGAGGAAGAAGCTGAGGATGATGCAGCCTCGAAACTGAAGGATGACGTCACCGGGGGGGGCCAGGCTTGAGATTTTACTTGCCATATTTTGATGTAATAGTTGTAGGCCTCGGCCTCGGCCTTATTTGTAAACAAACATCCTTTGTTAACACTGTTTTTTTTTTTTTAATGAATGCAATATGCCTCCGGGCTTCTTATATGAATGAATGTGCCTCCATGTTTTGTCTGCCTTCGTTCCTTTTCCTTATGAATGAATGCCTTTCGTCCTTTTTGCGCTTGTGTTTCACTTAGCTGCCTTCGTGTATGAATGTATGCTTTTGTTTCCTTCTGTATGTTTAGCAGAGGGCAAAACTTTGTGGACTTAGAATATTTTCTGAGTAGAACTTGGCCGCAGCCTTCGGCTGTAGCGTAGAATTACCGGGGGTTTTCCAAGTAAGACTTGATTAGAACCCTTCGGATGTTTTGTAGAATAGCCGGAGGTTGTTGATGTGGACTTAGAAAGCTTTCTAAGTGTAAGCCCACTCATGAGTCCTCGGCCGTAGCGTAGGACCATCGGGGGGCTTGCCGCTGTGGACTTAGAAAATTTCCTGAGTAAGAACTTAGATCATGGCCTTGGTGACTATGCCCTCGGTAGTGGCGAGCCCCCGACCGTAGTGTAGCATTAGGTTATTGCCAAGTAGATTATGGGGGCCATCGGCTGTACGAAGGTTGGTGAAGATAGTATCCCGTTTTGCCCCCGAAGGACTCCCCCATCGTGGACTTAGGTAAATTTCCACAAAGCTTCCATAGGTGTCGTAGTGGACCTTCGGGCGTGAGAGTTGCTTGGGCCACTGGTGTGTACTGTTGCCGATGAGGCCCCGGTAGATGTAGGTTCAGCTTGCCTTTGAATTTTGTGGAGCCTTCGGCATGTCATGTAGTTGACTTTGGTCCACCCGAATCTTAGCCAAATTTAGGTGAAGTTTTGCTTAGTGAGCCCTCTTCTTGGGCTTCCGGGGAAACCGTTGTAGTCCAAGGCTTTATGTAGGGGAGCCTTCGGCTGTGTAGCCCTTTTCTTGTGCCTTTGTAGGAGCCTTCGGGAATGTATATCCGAAGTGTTGAGCCTCCGGGGAGAATAGTATCCGGGGAGTTCCTTCCCCCCTACACATCTTTTTTTTTTTTTTTTTTTTTTTTTTTTTTTTTTTTTTTTTTTTTTGATGGTGTAGGAGAGGCATCTAGAAACTTGGTTTCTAGGAAAGGCTTGGCCTATATGGGAGGCAACGGAACGAACCGTTGGCTCCCCCTTCGGGAATGACCTTCCGATATCCCGAAGGGTTTGAGGGTCGTTTCCTCGGCCCGAGACATCGTCTGTTGCCTGCTTCCCCTTGGGAGATAGCACGGAAAGCGCCTCGGTTTTGAAAGTCGTCCCCTCAGCCCGAGACATGGTCTGTTGCCTGCTTCCCCTTGGGGGATAGCGCGGGGAGCGTTTCGTTTGTGGAAGTCGAATCCTGGGCCCGGGACATGGTCCGTTGCCTGCCTCCCCTTGGGGGATGGCGCGGAAAGCGTTCCTGGGAAGGGTTTTATTTGCGTGTGGGACACAAATAGCCGGGGGTACTTGGTACCAGCCGGAGCCGAGGGGTGTTGCACCCCCCGGTTTTTTTTTTTTTTTTTTTTTTTTTTTTTTTTTTTCTTTTTTTTTTTTTTTTTTTTTTTTTTTTTTTTTAGGAGAGTATGTAAAAGTATGCATAATGTATGCATGGTTGCGTCCTCGTGGGGTACGGCTTAGTGAGAAAACACTTGGTGTTTTCAAAGAGTGATGGGGGTGACCCATACACTTGGTACTTGGTACCTAAATTGTATGGGAGAAGGGGGCCTTGGGCCACTTGTGTAATATGTAGGTTATGAAGGCTTGTAGGTGATTATTCTTCAAGAACAGATGGGGCCTTGGGCCATTGATATTTACACTTGTTGAGGATGAGGGCTTGGCCGCTCATTGGTAAAACTTGACTAGGTGGTGCACATTCCAATGTCTAGGAATCTCTGTCCCATTAGGACGTTTTAATTTGTATGTCCCCGGTTGGATGATGGCCGAGACGATGTAGGGGCCCTCAAACTTGGGCGCCATCTTCCCTCCTTCGGTGGGTAGACTGGCCTCCCTTCGTCGGAGGACGTAGTCTCCCACCTGGAATTCCCGGGAGCGGACCTTGGCGTCGATGTATCCTTTGACTTGTCTCCTATAGTTTTCGGCCTTGAGAAAGGCTTGCTCTCGGCGCTCTGAGATGAGGTGAAGGTCGAGGGCCATGTTGGCGTCGTTCGCCTCGGGCTCATATTGTTCAACCCTTCGGGTGGGAAGAGTCACTTCTGTTGGAGCCTTAGCCTCGAAGCCATAGCATAGGGAGAAGGGTGTTTCGCCTGTTGCGCGCCGAGGGGTGGTGCGGTAGGCCCATAAGATGTTGTGGAGCTCTTCTACCCAGCCTCCCCCTTCGGCTTCCAGCTTCTTCTTCAACCCTTCGAGGAGGGTGCGGTTGGCATTTTCTACTTGTCCGTTGCCCTGAGGGTAGGCAACGGAAGAGAATGTGTGCTTGATGCCCCAAGCTTCAAGGAGGGCACAGAAGGGGGCTGCCTCGAACTGGGTCCCGTTGTCGGAGATGATTTGTTGGGGGACGCCAAACCTTGTGAGAATGTTCTTGAGGACAAAGTGACGGCACCGGGCCTCCGTGATGCTGGCGAGGGGTTCGGCCTCTACCCACTTGGTGAAGTAGTCAATGGCCACAATGATATATCGGTTGTTGGAGGTACCCCTCGGCAGAGGGCCCACTAAATCAATACCCCATCTGGAGAAGGGGATAGCGGTGCTGATGGGGGCATAGTTGACCGCTGGTCTGCCGGGGGCCTTCTGAAAGTGTTGGCAAGCGGTGCACCTTCGGGCTAGATCAGCACAATCTCTAGCCATCGTGGGCCAGAAGTAGCCCTGAACTATGAGCCTTCGGGACATGGAGAAGGGTCCCTGGTGAGCTGAGCAAGTGCCACTGTGCACTTCCTCCATGGCGACTTCGGCCTCGTCCTGATGAAGACACCGAAGGAGGGTGCCGTTGTAAGATCTTTTGTAGAGCCTCCCACTCTCGAGGGTGTAGCTGGGAGCCCTCAGCTTCGCTAACTTGGCGCGAGCTTCGTCTTGGGGCAGTTGCCCCGTGGTGATGAAGGCGATGATGTCGGAGATCCAATCCTCCGGCCTCAGGTTAATGTTCATGACGGGGCTCGCGTGGATGCTTGAGAGGCTGAGTTCCTCAATTCTTGCAATTTTGGAGAGGTGCTCGGGGGATTCATCCGAGAGCTTTGATAGAATATCGGCCTCGGAGTTTTGATCCCTCGGTATTTGGGTGAGGGAATGTGCCTCAAATACCTTGAGCAACTCCTTAGCCGCTTCTTTGTATTGTTTCATCCTTCCTTCCTTGGCTTCGTATTCCCCGGAAATTTGACCCACGACAAGTTTCGAGTCACACTTGACGTGGACCATCTTGGCCTTCAGATTTGCTGCCAGCCGAAGGCCACAGAGGAGGGCTTCGTACTCGGCCTCGTTGTTGGAGACTTTGAAGGAGAATCGGATGGCGTAATAGGCGCGGAAGCCCTCGGGTGTGATGAGAACTACTCCCCCTCCGCATGCTTTGGTAGCCGAGGAGCCATCGGTATAGAGGGTCCACCACTCATCGAGGGGTGCCGAAGGCTCCTCATCCACCGCTGATCTTGCGGTGCATTCCGTTACGAAGTCTGCCAGGGCTTGGCCCTTGATGGCAGGCCTCGGACGGATATCTATGTTGTATTGGCTGAGGAAGATGGCCCATTTCACCATCCGAGAGGAGCTAGTGGGACTCCTCATGAGGGCGCCGAGGGGTTGATGAGTGAGCACTTGGACCGGATGAGCTTGAAAGTAGTGGCCAAGCTTCTTGACGGCCCAAACGATGGCTAGCACAGTCTTCTCGACGGGAGAATACCTGAGTTCGGCCTCCCGGAGGGTTTTGCTGACGTAGAAGATGGCGTGTTGGATGCCGTCTTCCTCTCGGATTAGTACTGAGCTGATTGCCGCAGGGCTAACACCGAGATACAAGTATAAGGTCTCCCCCACCTTCGGTTTGGAGAGCACCGGGGGAGAAGAGAGGTACTTCTTAAGTTCGTCGAAGGCCTCTTGACACTCAGGTGTCCATTGGAAACCCGCCGTCTTCCTCATGATTTGGAAGAAGGGGAGGGCCTTCTCGGCCGACTTAGAGAGGAATCGGTTGAGGGCCGCCAGGCGACCCGTCAGCCGTTGAACTTCTTTGACGTTGCGTGGAGGCTCCATGTTGATGATGGCCTGAATCTTCTCGGGGTTGGCCTCAATACCCCTTCGGCTGACCACGTAGCCCAAGAACTTTCCTCCCTGTACGCCGAAGGTGCATTTCTTTGGATTTAGCCGGAGGTTGAATTTTTGCATGATGGCAAAAATCTCCCGGAGGTCGTCGGCGTGAGTGCTTGCCTTCTTACTTTTGACGATCATATCGTCAACGTAAGCCTCCATGGTGCGTCCTAGGACAGCTTGAAAGACCCTAGCCACCATGCGTGTGTAGGTGGCGCCTGAATTTTTTAGGCCGAAGGCCATCACAAGATAGCAGAAGATGCCTTCGGGTGTCATGAAGGCGGTTTTACCGGCGTCCTCCTCATGCATGTAGATTTGATGATATCCGCGGAACGCGTCGAGGAACGACATGATCTCGCATCCCGCGGTCTCATCCACCAGTTGATCAATGTTTGGCAGAGGGAAGGGGTCCATAGGGCACGCCTTATTCAGATCAGTGTAGTCCACGCACATGCGGAAGGTAGGAGGCTTCTGTGCAAGGACTACATTTGCTAACCAAGTGGGGTATTTCACCTCCTTGATATGTTTGATGGAGAGGAGCATGGCTACCTCCTTCTTCACGAACTCCCTTCTCTCGGCCGAGAGGGGTCTTCTCCGCTGTTGCACCGGTTTGGCCGAAGGGTCCACCGCTAGGCGGTGGGTGATGACCCTTCGGTCAATTCCTGGCATATCCTCCGGCCCCCATGCAAAAACAATGGAGTAGGCGCGGAGGGCTTTGGTGATGCCAGCCTTCAAGTCTTCGGGGAGCTTGGCTCCAATCTTCAGTACTCTTTCCGGCTTGGCCGGATCGAGTATCAAGTCTTCGGTCTCCTCGGCAGGCTCAGCCCTCGGCCTACCTTCTTCCTCCTCCAAGGCCTTGGTGGTGATGGTGTCTATACGTAACTCTGTTTTACTAACCTTCTTGGTGAGCTGAAGGTAGCAGGCCCTGGAGAGTTTCTGGTTCCCCTTCGAATAGCCGATGCCGGTGGGTGTGGGGAACTTGAGGCAGAGGTGCCTCATGGAGATGACGGCCTCCAAATCCTCGAGGGCGGGCCGGCCGAGGATGATGTTGTGTGCGCAGTCGAGGTTGACGACGACGAATTCCACTTCGAGCTTGGCTCTATGGGATCCGTCGCCGAATTCAACCATGAGGGTGATGACGCCATCGGCGTCTATGCTGTCCCCCGTAAATCCGGAAAGGGGGGTGTTAATGTGCCGAAGGGACCCCCTATCGAGTCCCAACTCTTGGAAGGTGCTGAGATACATGACGTTGACAGAACTCCCCGTGTCGACGTAAGTCCGGTGAATGATGGCGTCATTGATTTCAGTGCGGATGACGAGGGCGTCCCTATGCGGCAGGGAGCCCGAGGGGAGGTCCGCATCTGTGAAGAAGATGGGATCCGCCCTCGGCCTTTTAGTAGGGGGCATGTGATTGACCTCCCCAATGTAGAGGGACTGTGCCCACTTCTTCCTTTGGCTCGTTGAATCGCCTCCGGTGTTGCCGCCGTTGATCATGTGAATATGGCGCTTGTATTGTTGATGGGAGCCCTCTCCCTCATCATCGAGGCCCCCAATTTCTCGCTTCTTCCCCTGTGGGTTTCCCAAGGGGATGGTGTTGGGGTTCACCCATTTGTTGGCCTTCGGCGGAGGCCCTTGATGGTGAAGGGGGCCCTGGGGAAGGGGGCCCCTGATAAATTGAGACAAGTGGCCCGCCTGTATCAGCCTCTCGATTGCGTTCTTCAGCTGATGGCAATCGTCGGTTTTGTGTCCATGGTGGCGGTGGAAGCGGCAGTAGGGCTCATCAGGACCGATGGCATAAATCTCGAGGGGTGTACGGGAGTCTCGCTCAACGAGCCCCCGCTCTTCTGCATGATCAAGGATGACGCTGACGGGATGCGTCAAGGGAGTGCGTGGGTGCTCAAGGAGGACGGGTTGCGCCCATGCCTTCGGATTATTCTTGTAACCGCCCCCGGTTCGGGCTTGGCCACCTCGGGGGCGATCGTTGTATTGTGCCTCTCGATTGACCGGAGGGGGAGGCCCTCCAGGCCGGTTCCTGCCTTCATTTCTCTGGGAAGGATCCGTGTTGCGGCGGTCCTTCTCGATTTCCTCCGCTTCAGCATATCGGTCCCCCCGTTGAAGGGCCTTTGTATAATCGCGGGGGGGATCAGTAATGAGGCTCCGGGAGAAGTTACCGTTGCGGAGGACGGTGTGGAAGAGGGCCATCAGTGTCCTGTCATCAGCGCCTTCGACCTCGAGGGAGGCCTGCCTCCAGCGTTCCAGGAAACTCCGAAGGGTTTCTTCCCTCTGTTGCCTCACATTCAGAAGGTGGGAGAAGTGCTTCTTTGAGCGATGCCTCCCAGCAAATTGCGTAAGGAAGCGGTGGGCAAGTTCTTGCCAAGAATCAATGCTGCCTTCGGGCAACCGGTTGAACCACTCATACGCTGGTCCCTCCAAGGTGGAGAGGAACCAACGGCATAAGTATTCATCCGAGGCCCCCATCATCATCATGCTATTTTGATAGCGGCTGTAGTGTTCTTGGGGATCCGTCTTCCCCTCATATGGCTTGATGGGTTGCCCCCGATATTTGTGGGGGATTTTGGCCGCCAACACCCTTGGGGTGAAGGGTGTTCTAGTACGGAGTTGAATGAGGGGCTCGCCTGAGCCTTCGGCAAGTTTACGTTTCATTTCCTCCACCTGTGCCCGGAGGTCAGCGTACTCCGGATCCGGCCTAGCTGTGGAAGCCGTCGGCGGTGCCTGACGATTTTCCTCAAGTTGGCGGAGGAGGGCCTCGATAATTTCGTCCTTGGGATCCTTCGGGGCAACCCCTTGGGAGTTGGCCCGGAAGGATTGCGCCTGTGTGATTTGGTGCCTGGCATCATCGGCACGGAGGAGAGCCTTGCCTTTGCTTCGGGGGGGAGGCACGCCCTCGGCACCCAAAGCGGAGGCTCCACTTTCCTGGGGCCTGCTGAGCGCTTGTTTCCCGAGGCGGTCTTGGACCCCTCGGTGCCCTGGAGCTCCCCCGAGCCTCTCAAGTGCAGAGGTTCGGGGCCTATCCTTCATCGTGGGGCGCTTGTCCCTGGACTGGGCCTCTTGGGAGGCGGTATCCTGCGCCATGACCCCCTCGACATTGCCAATCCCCGGGGGAGGATTGTTGAACAAAGGAGGGAGTGGTGGTAGGTTGATAATATTCCCTCCAGCATAGGGCTGAAGGGGTGCCTGAGAGGCGAGGGCTCCGGAATTGAGAGCCATGTTCTGAACAAAGGCCGCAAAGGCTGCCTGAAGATCGATGGCCGGGGCCGGAGGGGGAACTTGGTTCTCACTCCGATCCCTCCTTCGATTATCAAGGCCAATGCGGGCGTCAGGGGCGTTCTTCTGTAGCTGTTGACGGAGGTCCGCAGTAGCCTGCTCCAATTCGAGGATGATACCACCCTCGGGCACTAAGAGCCTGTTGGAGGCCTCAGCCCCGTTCGTTTCGCCGGGGGCTACGTGGCTTCCCTCTAGGTTTTTGGATTGGGCACGAGTGGTTCTTCCCATTTTTGGTAAGCGTTTTGTATTTGGTAGAGGGGGAGGGTTTCTTACTTGATAGTTCAGACCTCTCAACGAGAGCACCAAATGATGGATAGTCTACCCGGGGGGTATCTTATCCGAGGGGTTATTGCGGGAATAACTAGAGAGAAGTCAGAGTAAATAGGAGGAGAGAGAGTCGATTCTATTAAATGAACTCAGCGTGGAGTTGAGATGTAGGTTGTGTGTATTACAAGGAGAAATAGGCTGCTATTTATAGCAGCAATAAATGCGATGAGAGGACACGTGTCAGTAATCCAACGGCCGAAGGGTCACATCAGCCGGTTGGCACCGGCAGTGGTACGTCCACCGCATTGAATGCGGTTGGCGGATGTGACGTGGTATTAAATGCGGTGGTTGGCTGTCTCTAAAAGGAATCTTCGATGATTGAGCCTGTTAAGCCGAAGGCCCTTGTGTAGCCGAAGGTTCCTTGTGTAGCCGAGGGCTCCTTGTGTAGCCGAGGGCTCCTCGTGTAGCCGAGGGCTCCTTGTGTAGCCGAAGGTTCGGTTCAGCCGAAGGCTTCCCCTGATGCCGAGGGCATGAGAATGCCGAAGGCTCATGTCTTCGGCCGTTTCCTCCCAGCAGCTTCCTATGCCAGAGAAGTCCATCCTGTGAGTTATGGAGCCTTCGGCCAAGGAGGCCGAAGGCACCCCTAGTGTGTATTCTGGGCTACTTTGAGGCTTGAGCCGTTGTATTTGGGCCTGAGATGTTCTCTGGGCTTAATGGACTTGTGTAGGAGAAGTAGGAGTCTATGGGCCGGGGGTTCCTGGGCCATATACTCCATCAATACCTATTATAATTATGATTATAATTATAATTATAATTTTTTATAATTATGATTATAATTATAATTATATTTAAATTATATATGTGTAATTACATTTCTAATTATAATAATTTAAATTATAATTATAATTATAATTATAATTATAATTTTAGAAATATTCAGATCAGATCAGAAGGATTCAGATCAGATCAGAAACATTCAGATCAGATCACGAACATTCAGATCAGGAACATTCAGATCAGATCAAGAACATTCAGATCAGATCAGAAAGATTCAGATCAAATCAGATCAGAAAGATTCAGATCAGATCAATCAGAAAAATTTAGATCAAATCAGATCAGAAATTAAAAAATTCAGATCCGAAACATTCAGATTACAATTGGGCTTGGGGTACACAATTCCATACACACACATACACACTATAAAAAGCCCAAAAATTACCACCATTTCTTACCCCCCCCCCCCTCCCTCACGTGATTGATACAACTCCCCCTCTTCCCATAGCTTCTGAATATCGTAACTCCTGTGTCGGCCTTTTTTTTCTTCCCGCAGCAGAGCTCTAGGAGAACGACAGCCTGAGGCTTTGAAAAAAATGGACTTTGGCGGCTTTGTGAATGAAAATATCATTGACGATTTTGACGGAGATGTGGGGTGACAGGTGAGGTTGAGCGAGAACCGGCAGCAGCGACTGAACTTGACGGAGATGCGGCGGCGACGGCCATGGACGACGTCCCTGAGCTTGGTATGACTTTGTGTTGGTGATTTTATTGGCTTTGAACTTAATTATATCTTTGTTCTTCACCGACACTTCTCTGTATTTGTGTAGTGTATAGTATCGTTTGTGTGTTTGTGAAGTGTATATAATCTTGTCTGTGTTCAAAATGTTATAAAATAACTTATGTCTGTGTAAATAAACTTCTATTTGAAATGTCTGTGCATATATATACTTTTGTCTGTGGGTATATATACTTATGTCTGTTCGTAAATATACCACTGCCTCTGCATAAATATACTTTGGTTTTAAATGTATGTGTGTGAATATATTTCTGTCTGTGTGTATATATACTTCTGTCTGTGCATCATCCTTTTAGTGCGTGCCTCATCTTTCTGTCTCTTAAACATTAAACTCTTCTTCTTTTCTTTTTTGTCTTCTCAGATTTATGGTTCCTCATCTCCTCCTCATCTTTCAATGCACTCAACTGGAATCCGGAGTCAAATCCAGATTTATAGCGGAGACCAAAATATTTGTAATTGTATCTTTTATCCTTTCAGTTTGGAATTTCATGGGCTTATAGTTCTTCCTATTTTTTCATTATGTTTTTGTTTTTAATTATTAGATACTTTCTAAAGTTTTGAACTTCTTTTAACTTTGATGTTTTATATTTGAAGATGTAATTTTTTAGACGATGTAATTTTATAGAAGATGTTATACAATTTAAATTCTTCTTTCGGTATAATATATTGGTGATTTTATTGGCTTTGAACTTAAATATATCTTTGTTCTTCACAGACAATTCTCTATATTTATGTAGTGTATAATATCGTCTGCGTGTTTGTGAAGTGTATATAATCTTGTCTGTGTTCAAAATGTTATAAAATAACTCGTCTGTGTAAATAAACTTCTATTTGAAATATCTGTGTCTAAACATACTTTTGTCTGTGGGTATATATACTTATGTCTGTCTGTAAATATACCACTGCCTCTGCGTAAATATACTTAGGTTTTAAATGTCTGTGTGTGAATATATTTCTGTCTGTGTGTATATATACTTCTGTCTGTGCGTAAATATAGCTATGCCTGTGTGACTAAACATACTTCCCTCATTGCATGTTAACATCGACACATTATTTATTTGTTGAAATATGTGAATGTCGATCGGATGGAAAAATTCAGCAAAATGAACATGAGAGTGACGTTGGTTCTAATACGTGAATCAAAGGCTAGGATTGAAAATGGAAGCGCCTCACAAGCTACCACTCGCTGACCATGGCATTGGACAGGGGGGTCCTAATTCAATGATGAACAATTGAACATGATGAATTGTAGTGGTTTAGATTTAAATCTTGGTTTGATGTAAATGTGCATTCATTTATTTCATAGACATTTATGTATTAGGACACAAACACATACTCTTTGGTCTTCACAAACACAAGACATGTTTTTGGGCAGATATAAATTTTCAGTTGTAATATTCTACTTTGATTCAAAAAATTTGATTAACGTATGAAATTTTTTCCATCACCTCCAAATTACACATGGGCTCTAGTGGTGATCAAAGTAATATAAATTAGAACTACTTAATTACAAAAAGTAGTAATTAACAATATTTGAAGTGGATGTAAGAGTAGATACATAACACCGACAACTACGACACAAATCACAGACAAAGTCATATTACAGCACAGACACGGTTTTTCTTCTTCACAGGCAAAGTCATCCTCTATATATATTAACGCCAAAAACATTAAGTGTTTGCCACAAAAACAAATAGGCATATCAATTTAGGTAATATTTGGGAGTACATTCTAGGACATTGTACAACATTGATAGTAAAACATTGTACAACCTCCTACATTTAACAACCAAAGTCCACATTTAACTTTCAACATTCAGGCAATAAATGTACCACCAAAAAATCAGTATATAGCAAGGTTACATCATTGTTTTACAACCAAAACACTAAATATGCACACCCAAACTTGTCTAGGTCGATCGCTTCCTCAAAGCCCACAGCCTCATTGCAAATTCACATCTTTCATCTGCCATGGTCTTATATGCACACTCAGGCCATCACCATGACGCCGCAAACACCAATCTGGACATAAAATAAATTACTCAAATAATTGTTATTCTAAAATAGTTAAATTAATTGGTATAAACAATCTGGTATAAATGTGTACGAACTAACTGGTGTGATCTTAACATCTTATAAATAAGCAGGAGCATGTTGTGATGTTAACATCTTATAATATAATGGTGTGAATAAAAACAATGTGTTTCCCTCAATAGTATTACTGCACTTTGTTTTGTAATATGAATAGATCACATACTTCTTGAAATCAATTTGCTATATTATGACATTATTAAACATCAATAAGACACTATATTATGGTCAAATATAACCGGTATGATGGTTTTGCATTAATTAGTATAGCAGTTTAGAACTACTATTTTTATAACTACTATGACTACTATTTGGAAAATTAACTAATTCACAAGTGCAGATTTTTACTCCCACCCAAGAATTCAAAAGTGCAGATTTTTACTCCAACCCAAGAATTCAAAAGTGGAGATTTTTACTTTGTACTCTAGTCGGTGCATTTAGTTAATTATCAAGACTTAATGTATACTTTTTACTTTAGATGTATTTACTCTAATCGGTGTATTTAAAATTCAACTACAATTTTTATACCACTATATTAACTGGTATTCTTTCAATAGGCATCCTTCTTTCAGTAGTTTACTGGTATAGCACTATAGTATACAAAGGATGACTTTTGCATACATGAACAACAAAATTGGGCACAAATGGATTGTTAACCATAAAAGTAGAAAACATTTGAAAATTGATTCAAAATGAGTAAAACTTAAGTACACTACATATAATAGGAGTAGTTGTGTTTATCGTTAACATAAGGCTTATTTCATCTTCTAAAAACAGTAAAAATCAGTTAAACTTCATGAAATGGACACTCAAGTTCATAACTTTATTTGTCATTACTTCATGATTCATAACTTCATAAGTCATACTTTAAGAATTTGGAAATCAGTTAACCATAAGGTATTTTAAGGAACTTGGAAAATTATAAATCATGAAAAAGTTAACCATAAGACTTATAAATCATTTAGCCAAGGTATTTCAACTAATTTGGAAAATTAAGGCACCCGAAGTCCATGAAAACGTTATGTAATATGTAGTAGAATTTTTTCCTTTATTTTATGAGGGTGTGTGTAAGAGATCATTAACGGATTATTCTCTAAAATATATTTTATATATAGTCTTTCCCTCACCTCAAATCTGCTAGTTCTAACATTCTCTGAAGTCTAAAGTAAACATATTGGTTATTTGCTTACGAATCTAAGATTCTATATATAATCACACGACAATTGAATCTGCTTACATTCTTTATGTATTCATCAATTACATACAATATAAGAATATGTTTCCTTGCTTCAAATTGAGCATTGTTCCAAATTTGGTAATTTATTAGTCCTTGTTCAAGTAGTTTCTACTAGTCCTTGTTTAGAAATATTAGTAGAACTCAATTAAGTGAAAAAGAGTAAGAAATTTATGGGGGATTAATTGGCACATCAAATTTAAGAACAGTGAAAATTTTACACAAGAGTTATACTTTAGAACTGTCTTATTGTTTTGCATTCAGGCAAAATAAAGTCCCCACAGGCAAATACAGAGCCATATAGACAACCATATAAGTCTTCACAGACAAATGAAGGCACATCCTTTTACATATAACTTCACACAGACAAATACTTACACAAATCGATCTTCACACAGACAATACATATGTTCTTCAACAGGCATAAAATCAACCTTACACGGACAATGTATATTGTTCAAAATCCAAACAATAGATGAGTTCCAAAACTTCATAAACAGAGATATTTTGCTTCACCCTCCAAATTAATATCATCAAATAGCCTAAAATTGTAAAAAAAAAAATTGAGGTTACATACCTTTCTGCCATGGTCAATAGCGGGGTTCGCCCCATTTTTGACTGAGACAGGGAGGAAGGTTCGCAACTTGGAGTGCCCAGCGACCACGCTCGCCTTCGACGGAGGTTGGCGGGAACCGGGAGGAGGGATGCCTTCGACTAGGGTTGGCGGGGACGAGTTCGCGGCGACGAGGTTCGGTTCGTCGACGGTTGGCGTCGATTTTGCTGGCTTTGTCGAGGGTAGGTGCCGACCAGTTTGCCTTCGTTGAGGGGGGATTAATCGGCAGAGAGGTTGGAGGGAAGGGAGAAGGATGGATGCGCGAAACAGGAGGGGGAGTGTTTTTTTTTTAATTGGCTGAAGTGAGGGAAGTGGGGTAATTTTTGGGGGGGCTATTTATACCGTGTACGTGTGTATAAATTTTGTGTAACAATAGCAAATTTGTTCAGATTAGGTGAAGAGAACAACTTCTTAGTGGTCTATTTTAGTGGTCATTTGTATCGTTTGTTCATTATAATATACTTTTTGGATTACCAATCCAGTGAAGCCATCATTATTCTCACAGATGTGCTTATCCTAGAATTTGCTGGAGGAGATTAACAGGCTATCATACAAATAATAAAACAGTGGGTCCCCTATATGATCATAGATGGGTAAAAGTCTTCGAAGTAAAATTACATCATTCAATACGTAAGTGTATCGACGCCATTATGACCGTGTGGCCTGAGGTAATAATCTTGGGTGATTTCCAAGCAAGTGCAGATTTTTACCTTCGAGGCTTCGATCATAAATTCACAATCACTCGCGGAAAACTCGCATTTTGTTTATGCTTTGAAATTTGACTTATTCTTAAAGTAATTGAGGAATGTTTAATATTGTACCGTCCCAAAAAGTATGTCATTTTTTAAAATATTGATACATATATATATTTTTTGGAAATTATTTATAATATAAAAAATATTTATAAAAAATTTATATAAATATTATTTGTTAAAAAAACTTTCATAAAAGTATAACATTTATAAATTTAATAATATTATACCAATCAAAATCATAATTCAAATTTTATGAAATGCCAAAGGTTTTTTGGACGGCGGTAGTAATAAATTAAAGATGTATTGATATAAATTGTTTCTGCTCTTTCAGATATTGGAGTGTTTGGGTGAAAGTACAAAAAGAATTATGAATGCTTCAAATTGCTTTTATAAACAGTTTTTTAAAAGTGAAGACTAGCTTTGAAAAGCAAATTGAGATTTTGCTTCTATTGAATACAGACAAGACATAGAAAAAGAATCACACCCTCTAATCTTAGTCCTATTTTAAAAGGAAAGTAATTTTTAGAAAGTTGAAGTCAAAGAGTACTTGTCCCCCTAGTAAAATTTAGAGTCCGTTTGGTGACTCTGTTTTTTTGACTTATCAGACTAAAAAACTAACTCTTTAACCAAATATTTAACTTTTGATTTCGCGTACTGAATTCTGTAATAATAAGAAAATGCATGTAAGGTTGTAGTTACATTTCTGGCTGCATTGGCTAAAATTACTGTAGATGATCATTTTAGCTATTTTTCATATATTCTTCTTTATTTGATTAATAAAATATATTTTCAATATACTTTTTTTCATAAATCAGTAGAATCAACTAATACAGTTACTTCAACTACAATTTTGTATATTTCAACAGAATCATCCGATTTGAGTATTACCAAAGAGGGTGTTAATATTTGAAAAGAATTACGTAGTAGAAATTATCAAATATTCAGGGTCGGCCCTTTGGAAATGCAAGGGGCGGGGGTAAATGGTCTACCACGGGGCAGGCCCAATACCCCGTGAGTAAATGAACCAAAAGGCTTGTGATGTGTCCAGGCCAATGTTCTAAAAGGCACTAGGCGCTAGGCGCTAGTCGGGCGCCAGCCCAGCGCCTAGCGCCTAGGCGGCTAGGCGGACGCCTAGTCGGCGACTAGTCGGAGACATAGAAATTACATTTTTATCTATATTTTTGCATAAATTTGATAAGTAATATTGTATTTTTGTGTGTATAAAATACATATATACATATACATTAACAAACATGAAAGGTAGAATTATCACATTTAATCATACATAGTATATCATAACTAATCACTTATCTTCATTATGTTATAAATATAAATAATGATAAAATTTATGTATATATACAAACATGTATAGTTTTATCTTAATTTACAACTTCATTTCTTTATATCCATGGCTAAAGTTAAAGTATGTATATCGCTTGAAAATTAAAATTAAAATTAAAAAGTAAAGTAATGATAGACAAATCTAGAAGGCCTAGGCGGCCGATTAAGCGCTCTATATAGGCGGGCAACTAGGCGCCATTGGCGGACGACTAATTCACCTGTACGGCCAACCAATTAGTCGGAGCGCCTAGACGAAAATCGGGGCGCCCGACCAGCGCCTAGGCAGGGACTAGAACGATTTTTAGAACAGAGATCCAAACTTGAGCACCACTGCCCGCGCGCACGAGATCCTTGAACAATAGCCAAATTCTACCAGAATTACTACCTCAGGATAATTGACGAAAAGCACCTTTAATGGTGCATTTGAAGAGGGTTCACAAATTAAATCAGGGCTCAATTTTTTTATCCAAATAAAAATATACAATATCAAAGTTGAATATATTGAAAGTCATACATGCATATGTAATGATACAATAAAAATTTATTTATTTATCTCCATTGCAATTGAGAGTGGTCTATTGGATAAAACTAAATATTATTGCCGCTCAAGATTTGGTTGAAAATGATATGTAATGAAAACTAATTATTTATCTCCGATCCATTGCAATTGAGAGTAGATGTTCTGGTTGATTTCGTTCAAATTACTGTAACTTTTTTTGGGTACAATGGAAATTAACCGTAACTTTTAATAGTTTGGTTTATCGATGACATATATAAGTATATAACATTATAACTGTGTTTTTGTTTAATAATTAAATACGAATTTACCTTTATAATGGATTTTTATTTTATATTTAGATTTCATTATTTGATTTTTGAACAGTACCCGTACGAAGTCGGGGCCGGCCATGCAAATGTTGTCACTAGCTAAATCCTAAATTAAATGTTGTACTTTATATAATTCACCCATTTTCTAGCTTGTTAAAAACACTAATTTAGTAGTAAATTTTCGAAGACACTTGTCAACTTCAATCAAAAAGCAAAAAGAAAACTAGGAGCCCATTTTATAACATTTACATTAGCTGAATTGATTGCATCTCTTCAAAGTGATGAAATTCTGGCTGAAGCGATCTAATTACATGAATCTGCTAAATTATGAAATAACTATACTTAAAATATACTCCGTACTTTATTAATAAATTGAAGAAAGATTTATAAAAAAACATAACTTCAGCAATTTCAACTAATTCCATTGAAAAAGTAATTTGACATTTGCAATCAAAAGTTAATGTACATATATTTATATAAAACTGATTGGTAATGCGGATAAGACGAATAAACTCAATAAAGGACTATTTTTCACTTGCACACACATTTTTTTTAGTTTTTTTTTTTTAGTTTATACGGATAAGACATTATAATATTTAATATTTTTCTATTGTATAAGTCTTGTTTAAGGGCCCTTTTCTCTTGTATTTTCTTTTTTTGAGTCTATGAATAGTGAGTACTGAAATTAGCTAGTCAAGTCCCTAATTACTGTTCCACATTACTGCTTCACGATCATTTTATCGGTCCCGATCCAAATCATCCCAAAAAGGTGGAATCTCTCATCCTAGCACGCATGATCAGTTGTAACCTCGAAATGATCCTACGAGTTTCGAACCTTGATCATTGTTCCAAATTTTCCACCACTGAACCAAATGAGCTACTCGTGCGGGTAAAATCCCGATCCAAATCACATTCATACACTTTGCAATGTCATTGCACATAATCGTCCCTTCATTGTCACATTCAAACTTCTCCTATTATATACTCCGTATTTCTTATACATTGTTTTCCGTATCTCAACCCATCATTTTTTTTAAAGTTGTGTAGTAAAAATGTTAACAAACGTTTTTTTGTTAATACAATATGTATCAAATCAAAACTGCCCCAATCGCCGCTGCTAGCAAATGTCTTTCATAAAAATGTAAAAAAATGCCTGCAGCCGTCGCTAATATTTTAATAAATAGAAAAAGTTCTAGATAAAAAATCATTTAGAAACAAAAAAGAAAAATATTTGTATAATTGTTACGGAAATACGGAGTATATAGAAAGCATAGTAGATAACAAATTACTCCGTATAATTATTTGCAGAAAAAAAAAATTATTTAGGAGTATATAAAAATAATAAATTTTCTAGAATACTAATAAATGAAGGAAAAGTGGTAAACATATATATATGACATGCACTGAAGGTAAGAATTATATAGATTACATGTTTCTTGGTATTCTGTGCATATTTTGCTAATGAAAATAATAATTCAGTGTTTTTTACAAGTTCGATTGGATATTTCTTAGGTTAAATACAATGAAGAAAACGGGATAAACTATTATTAATCAAATCATTGTTCAAATACAATGAAATATAAATAGGTGGATTATCAAAATAAATCGAGTCATCAGACATAGAAACAGCTGTCCTAACTAGCTGGTGAGCAATTTGATTTGTTGACAGATTCACATGAGATATTGTTATACTAATAACACTACAAAAAAAAGGCGGGATTGGCACGGAATTTGGCACGGACTTATCAATTTTTCGTGCCAAATAGCTCGTGCCAAAGTGTTTTTGGCACGGATTTGGCGTATCCCTGCCAAAATCCGTGCCAAATCCGTACCAAAAACCCTGCCAATTCCGTATTTTTTTTGTAGTGTAAAACTGGTTAATAAATGTTTAATGTCGTCAACGATGAACCCAAAAGAGGATAGTATAACTGTATAAGTGCATATCTCATAGTTTTTTCAAACAATTGCGGAACTTTATTTCCCTTTTAAGCACTCTCTTCTACGCGAATTTCAATTACGCATTTTATTTATTTTCATGTCATTAACATTTGGCGAGGTTTAGATGGTGGAGGAAACAGGAGTACAAATTAAATTGGAAATTATTGTTATCGGGATTTTCCGATTTTGAATTTGCATCTTACATTTGGACATTATTGTTATCGGGGCAACGTCTTACATTTACAAATGGGTCAAGTCCGGTGCATTTGCTCAAATTATAGGTTAAATGACTAAATCGACTGAGTCTATTTAGAACCGTCAGGATTTAAAAAAAAACAGCATCCTACATCTTATCAATAGAATAAAAATAAATATATGCAAATAGTTAAAATAGTCTAATTAAGAAACTTCAATCACATCAGTCACAAAAATAACTTCAACCTTTTTTATTTTTATTATAAAAATTTAGTGCTCGTTTTAAAAATTATGTATTTTGATAAATAAAAAAATGGTCGATAAAGTTGCTGATAAGGTGAAAATAGAGATCACCAAACAAACTCTAAATTATACTTCCCCCGTTCCCTTTTAATTGCAACAGTCAACATTTCACGTTTGCCAACGCACAAGTTTGACAATTAATATCTTTTATTCCTTATTAGTAAAAAATTCAAAAAATTCATATTTTGAAAATTTAGAATAAGAATTTAATAATATTTTTAAAAAAATTATTTAGAATACATTAATGAATAAAATATAGTCAAAGTAGAATATGTGAATAGTGCAAAAAGTCCAATGTTGCGATTAAAAGAGAACGGAGGATATTACATTTTTTTCTTGTGTTTATACTTCTAAAGCGAAAGTATAAACATAAGAAAAAGAGTCATTTTCGTAAATGTTACCGAAATATAAATGAAGCACAAAATCATGTAGTTGTATAAAATTACTATACTAATCATTAAGTTATATTTTCGTTCTTTACTTTTATTTCACTCATATTCGTCATTATTTCATATAGTAAGTCAAAGATATGAGAAAATGAATACCACGTCCAATAATTTAACTGCCTCAACAATCAAAATTTTAAGGTGGTTTCTATGATACCCATAAGGTACCATACCTTTGTTCACATGGACCAATGAAAATGTAGCAGTTGAATTATTTAAATCTAAATTAAAATTGATATAGTGATGTGGTTCAATTAAATAAATACTAGGTACGGTACCCCTGTTTTTAGAAAGGTACCGGAGTTGTCACTAAATTTTAATTTTAAATGTCCATGCAATCAAAGCAAATACCCGATCATCCGGTACCGCATATAAAAGCTAACGCCCCACATTTTCCCACTCCAATAAGCTCAAAGCAACAAAACATTCACAGAGCAAATGACATACCATTGGCCGGAAAGTATGCCGGCGACCCTCAAAAAGGCCGTCGAGGAGCTGATTCTTGGCCGGGAATTCGCATACCAACTATGGGAAATGGTGAAGAACGGCCGTGGGCATGGCTATGCCGATGATCATGGACCGCCGGAGTTGTCTATTAGCGTTGCAAAGGATCTGGTGGAGAAGATTTTGGGATCTTTTTGTGAGAGTATTTCCATTCTTGGGTCATTGGACCCCGCCGAGGTTTCTCCGGCAGCGCGGCTGCGGCCATCGTCGCCGTCGATGGACCGCCGGAAGACGGAGGACTACGGTGGAAGGTGCAAGACTTCATCACTCAAAGATGGTAGAGGCTGTTACAAGAGAAGGTGATTTTCCTTGCAAATTTTTATATTACCCCATCTTTTCGCAAAAGCTAAGTTTGATTAAGGACAAGATTAGTTCTTTTCATATACTTTTCGATCATAGTAGTATTTACATCATCAATATCATATGATCATATCATTCATAAAAATTTATGCATTAAGAAATTATATTAGTTTTGGAACTAAAATTTGATATTAAGAAGACGATTGTATTGATTGCGGAATAACCAAAAAATGGAATGGAGGCTGCACTTCATAAAATGAAGACAAAAAAACTACAATTTTGAAATAAAGATTATTACGTAGTATAATTTTATAGTTTTAAAAAATTATAATCTTGTAATATAATACGGAGTATGTTCTAAATATTCTTAGGTGAGTTTAGAAATCGCAGCCTAATCAGAATTTCTGTTCATGAAAAAGTTATAGATTTCGAATTAAATGAAATAATAATTATTTATATTTATTTTTATGTTACGTGCTCGAATTTAATAAAAAAATGTTGACTGGTAAACCTGACAAGTCGAAAAACATGTCACAAATTAATTAAAGAGGCTCATAGTTTGCTCAATCCATCTTTTGGTTGCTTTTACTCCGGATCCGTATTAATTTTGATGAGCCTATTTGTGAAGATAAGTACTTTTCGACACTGATTAAGATTTTATTCTTAATCAATCAATCAAGTTCACGGACTACCCCATATTGACATATTGTTAAATTAAAGTTGTACGTAATACAGTATATGCCTTTTTGTTAAGCTGGTGATATTCTAAGCATCTTACTAACAGTTAATCAAATCCATATGCGTACGTTGCTACTTGATGATTTACTGTAATTAATGCTGCTTAATTTGCTATTTTTGTACAATACGAACTAAATAATTACGAATAAGGCACACCCCAAGGAGCTGTTTGATTGAATTCGTAGATTTCAGAGGTCAAGGAAGGCAAAGAGTATTATTTATTTTTAAAGTTATTTCTAAAAAGATTTACGATTAGATTGTTAGAAATAGAATAAAGATAAACAATTAATACGGTGAAAAATCTAGCTCCTAAATGTAGGGTGTTTAAAATTTTTACAATTAAAATTTTAGACAATTATAAATAGAGTTCAAAATTTGATTTTAATATTTAGAGACAATTATAGACTCGTAACTTCTAGTTAATTTTCATTACTTTGTTTTTTCAAATTCTATGTGTTTAATTTTTTCTGGTATACTTATGGTGCATGATATCATAAACATAAATCGAAACAAAGTTAGAAGTTAATCATTTTTAATTTGTCATTAAATATAAGTGTTTTCTACTGAAAGTTTTATTTCACAATATTTAATTTAACATATGCTTCTCACATGTTCATTTCTATGTATGGTGCCGGCGCATATATGTTGTGTTACTTCATGTTAACCTTTATTATGTACATAGTGTGTGTTTTGATTAATTATAGCATTGTTAATTTGGTAAGATAATGACACCATAATGTCATTCAGAGGATGAATTTTAATAACTATGCCAATTATTGTTGTTATTATGCAGGAGGAAAAGTGAGACATTAATTAAAGATTCCCAAACTTTGCTAGATGATGGGTATGGGTGGAGAAAATATGGACAAAAAACTATCCTTCATTCCCTATATCCAAGGTTTGCTAGGCTATACCATATTACACTTTAATTAATCCTTCTATAATTTACTTTTTAAAGACTTGGTCTGGTGGCGCTATAATTAACACGCTTCCAGCTAAGAACTTACACTTTTTTACTTTATTTAATTACGGAGTATTATTTTATTTTACTTAATATGCCTCATTTACTAAACACATAAAAAGTGTTCTAGAGTACTTGATTTGATATGCATTTCCATAGTTGAAAAACGCGCTTCACACAAAGTAAAAAAGTGTTTTACGTTGATGATAATTAAAGAGAAAGTTTTCGAAATAGGACTAAAAAAGTTTGAAAATTCCAAAATAGGACTGTCATATTTTTATTCCCAAAATAGGACTAATTACTGTCAAACTTGGAAAATACTGTCATGTTTAAAGTCTGGTACTGCCAAAACGTGACAGTAATTAGTCATATTTCGGGAATAAAAACATGGAAGTCCTATTTTGAAATTTTCAAACTGTTTTAGTCCTATTTTGGGTAATATCTCATAATTAAACAGTTTCAATTCCAAAATTCTTTTAAAAAAAGTCCCACTTACTTTGAAAGTAAAAATAATAATACTAATAGAAGAAAGTTATTAGGTAAAACTTACCAAATACAGCAACAGATTAAAGTAAATAATAAATTAATTATAAAAAAGAATATGTTACCCTTAATAAGATGCGCATGGTTCATTCCCTTTTTTTTGCTCTGTTCCATTAGATTTTTCCTTTAATTTTTTCATCACATTTATTTTACTTTTCTATTACTTTATCATGTAGTAGCTACTTATTACCCATGCTTTTCTTAAATTAAATTTCATGATAACATTTAAGAGTATAAATTACATATCAAGAAAGAAAGATGCTTCTAGCTAGCTGCCAATAGAAAAATCAACAACCGTTGAGCAGAAATTCGAAATAAATTCTTTATGTATTTTTTCTTTTGACATCCCTAATTAATTGGTATTGAAAAATAGGACATATATACTGTATATACATATTGAAAAGATTAAAATTTGGATTTGAATTCGTGGAACTTTAATTTGCTATACTTCTCCGATTTGAATGAGTGTATGTATGTAACAGTAATGTGATAAATGAGACCATCATTACTTACCCACTTATCCATTCACAAATATAATTAATCATATATTTTACCCTACCTCTCAAACTTCTTTATAGTTAATATATGAGGTTGTTTCTGTCTTTGTACATACTCCGGGTGTATATCATTATTAACTATCCAATTGTAAAAAGAATTAGGCTCTATTTGCAAACACAACTAAAAAAGCACTTCCCAGCTTTTGGCTTAAAAAAGCTAAAAAAGATGTTTTCAAATGACAACTTCTACTTAAATGAATTACTTAAAAGCTAAAAGCTAGAATTTGCTTTTTACTTTTTCTATTACACAAAAAGCACTTATTTTACCAAACACCACCAACTTTTACTTTTAAAAATCACTTTTTTCTCAAACACTACCAACTTTTACTATTAATCACTTTTTTATCAAATCATTTAAAAAAAGTTAAAAGCACTTCCCAGTTGGGTTTGCAAACAGAGCCTAAGGCTTGTATGCTTGTTCACTCTTATAATTTATTATTATAAGGCACGACCTCGACACCTCACTTCCCCGGGTATTTTGAAACGTTAATTCCGACCAAGTAAAAACACATACTCCCTCCCTCCCATTTTACATGTCCTACTTTCACTTTTGGATTGTCCCAAAATAAGTGTCACATTTTTATTTTCCTTTTTTGCAAAAAATATGTGGTCTACAACAACATTTCACTTTATTATGCTCAAATCGCAATCACAACTTTTACTTTTTCAATCATTTAATTAATAATCGTGTCAAGTCAAAGTAAGACACATAAAATGGCCAAATGGGACGGAGGTAGTCCATGTTTAAATATGATGACAATTTTCTAAAACTTCTTAAAAGTACTCTGCGTAAAAGAACTTTATTCATTTGCTTTTCTAAATGGCTGTGTATGGGATGCTTAACGTGATTGGATTAACAATAATTATTATTATAATTAATTCTCCCATTAACAAAAACTTGCCCCCAAAGTTGCGCTGCCATGAATGTTTAAACAAAAAGTGGCGTGACAAAATGTGCGAAAGTGACTTTCTTAATGCATATTTTTAATTGCAAAAACTGTATTCCGTAATTGCCACTTTTTTTACGCTCCATACATACAGAGAGTTCTGAAATATAGGTTGTGTAATTTCAAAATATAACTAGTATGGGTTGTGTAATTTCAAAATATAACTAGTATGTTTTTATTGTCTGTTATCTTGAGATCATAACTGTCAAAATATTTGGATTACTAGTTGGTATTTCAAACATGACACTATCAAATCTTATTTCGCGCAAAGAAAAACATAGCAATTATATTTTGAAATTCCAAAACATATTAACTTCTATTTAGTGTCATTTCCCTACTACTATCGTACTCGGTATATTATAAGGACACCTAACAAGCTAAGGGCTGTTAAGACTCGGGTATATTGTTCATATTTTACCAGTGATAAATATATCGATATATGAGAACTCTTGATGACAATAGTATACTCCGTATTTCATTTGGATTGCATGTATTGTCGTCATTCATTTTTTTCATTAGTTCATCATAGCTAGGTTCCCACAATATGACTATGGAGACTTTGAAATTGATGTCATGTTATAATTTGGTATTTGATCCTAAAAGCTAAAATTAAACAAATTGAATAGGAAGAACAGTCTAAGATCTTATTAATTAATATTTCAACAAAGGGTTGTTTTTAATTTACATATTTATTCATTTTATTGCCATTGTTTTCAACTCATTTTGCATTACTTAATTTGACATATTTATCTATGTAGGCATTACTACAGGTGCACCCACAAATTCGACCAGAATTGCCAAGCAACCAAACAGGTGCAAAGGATTCAGGAGAGCCCTCCCCACTACCGCACCACATACATAGGCAATCATACGTGTACAGAATTCCTAAAATACCCCCCGGTTATCAACCATCCTACCTCATACATGGACTCCTCAACCCTAGACTGTCTAGGACAAAACGGTCAAAGTGACCAGGGCGAGCCCCTTTCTCCTCTTACAAAACAGTTGCCTGAGGGTTTGTACCAGGCACATAACAATCATCTGAAATCGACATTTGGATTAGTGTCTTGCCATATGCGGCCTGCAATGTCTTCAGGGTTGGGATACAGAGAATTGATATCTTCTGGGTGCACCTATGATTTGACTACGCCACATATCATGGCCACTGCTGATATGGATGAATTGACTTTCGAAAATTTGCAGGAACTGTGCTAGCCCCACCCCCACACATTTTACATGTCGGTGGATGTAATTCAACGGGTAGATAATGAGTGGCATAAGGGGTGAACTTGGATTCGATTCTTGGCAACTAGAGGTTTCTATGTCAAGCTATATAGGGCCTCTGCAAGTATATGAGTCAGAGTCTCACTCACGATTTGTCATGATTAAAGTTCAATTTACATCCTCCGAGTTAACTGTCCGTCTTGTGCTGTAAGACCTTCACGGATGGAGTGTCATCCTTTTTTTGTAAGTTATATACTCCGTACATGTCTACTATTGATCTTATAACTTTGATTACTTAGAGATCAAATTTTGCAACAATTTTGTCCACGCTAATGGGTTTTTCATTGGAGCAGACTGTTTCCGATAGAAAACTTATTGCCTGCGGCGGCATTTCAGATCAAATTTTTGCTGGAAATTGTATGTTCCGATGTGAAATCACTTAATGTGGACAAATTCATTAGTTATAAGACATGATCTCTATGTAAACAAAGTTATGACACTAGTAACAGACACAAACAAGTTACGAAATTAATTAAATACTATCGGGTATTCTCTCATCTGTCTTGGTACTACTCGTATCAATTATTCTCCTGTCCTGGTATTATCTTATTGTCCTAACTTGACATGTATGCATATGTGTGGTTGAGATTTGAGTAAAAGGATAAAATAATAAAAGTCATATATATATATATATATATATATATATATATATATATATATATATATATATATATATATATATATATATATGTTGAAGGTTGATTTAGGGTAGACCGAAATTAAAGAAAGACAAATTGAGGGTGCATGAAGTATAGTTTTGACCTTTTAAGTGTTTTTTGTTATAATAATGTAATATGGGTAGTGCTAAAGACCATTAAGGTTATTGGGAAAATATTTTTTTTATATTGTAATTCCGAACTATTACCAAGCATTATACGGAGTATGAAAATAGAATGATGATTTAGCAAGGTGGATATACCAGTGATTTGACTTCGTGAAATAAAAAAATAACCACAATATGAATTGAAAATAGGGAAAACTTTATTCATTTTACCTGTGAATCTAATTACACTCGTTCAATGCACATTTACTCATGACCACGCGATGAAATCTTCTTATGAAATCCTAAGAATGCAACTGGCCAACTAGGGTGAAGATAGGGTCTTATCACGCGCGATCTATCCCAAATTTTAAAAATGTTTGTTTTTAGTATAAAAGTTTATGTATAAAATTTGTGAGGAAAAAAAACTTTAAATAAATCCACTCTAAATTTTACTCCTACATATGCTCCCGAGTACAACTTACTCCCATAAAATATCTCACTCACTGTGGCATTTACCAGGTACCAAACGTACTTCCTAGTAATATCTTGATAAAGAAGCCACCTAACAAAGTTCTGACTAGAGCGAATTTGGTCAATATTATTAGCTATATATCCTTTTAAATGAAGCTTTTGTGTTGAGTGGAAGTTTGGAGATATCTTTGTTTTTGACATACAAGGGTAAACCTTGAAGAGCCAGAGGTAATGGGTATGAAATATAAACATAGTTAATGCAATTTAGCTATTGGAGATATGTTCAAAGATTCCATGAAGGTTTAGATTTTTGTTTAGCAAAATATTGAACCATTGGGAGTCCACCTCAGCTAAAATATTGGTAAGGCATATTTCCTTGTATAAATCAACGTTTAGATAAGTGAAACACTTTCCTTTTGGTGAATATTTTTGCATTATTACATGAGAAAGACTTAGCAATAATATAATAAAGTGACTCATATCATCGCGGACAATAGCACCCCCAAAGCAATTTCATTCTCTAAAACAAGTGTTTTGTTTAATTAATTACTAATTTAATACTTCCTCCGTATTTCAAAGATCGCTACGTTTGGTTATGACACAAGATTTAAGATAGAATAGTAAGAGTAATGAATAATATAGAAAAAGTAGGATAGAAGGTGAAAAAATAGGAAAGAGAGGATAAAAAGTAGAAAAAATAAGGGTAATTATATATTGAATATTTTTTAAAGGAAAAACTTACCAAAAAGGGAAAGTGTAGGGAACATTTAAATACATCCCAAAAAGGATAGTGTAAGGAACTTTTAAATACGAAGTATTACGTATGTGTTAGATGTTTATACCAGTTGCACTATCTTGTAATATATTATTTTTTGTTCCTTCTCTTTTTTATATATCATATTATTTCATGATTTGAGCGATACATATTGCAATCCATGTAGATCATTGGTGGTTATCCTCTATATAGTGATTATAGTCTATATGTTCTTTGCAAGTGATGCACCAAAGATGTGACCCACACACATTCTCTTTGACTTCATATAAAATAATTAACTCAGCTCTTCGATCATGAGTGATGATTGATGAAGTGGCCTGGCTAACAATGTCAAGTTTCTTCAATGCCAAGAAGCAACAATACTAGTGTATAAGTAAACATATATGGTGGCTATGTGTGAATGAATAAATGTCTGCTAGCAGGTTGTAATTTGTATAGCGGTATTTGAAAACATATCTTAAGGATGCTCTAACGTGTTCATCATATCATTATGTATATACAAACATAATATATCCAAATAATAAGAGGTTTTCTGTTAATAACCCAATCAATTCTGAGGAAAATACGTGAAATTCCATTGTTAAGTGATAAATGGGGAATTTGTGAAAAATTACAATCCGCACTACGGAATAGTCCACGTGAGCATCCGAATAGCCAACCCAATGAATCTTGAATTCTTTATTCCTTCGTAAATAATCGCATCTCATTAGTTGCTCGTGACTACATTAGATATGTTTTACACCGTCTCACTAATGAAAAGACGTTTAAATGATTTCTTTTAATAGAATAAGTAAATATAGAGAAGAACAAAAATCTCATTGTTGTAGAGAGATTAATAATGGATTTTGTAAAGGGGCCTTCCTAATATATTAATAATAGAAATTTAGGGACAAAAATGTGACTTCAGTTAATTACTATCATGTATTTTTATAGTCCCTAAATATTATTAAGTCACATTTTTGTGACTATATTGAAAATCACTCGCGAGGGTAGAATACTATAAGAAAATAATTCGGGGGGAAGTGGGTAGTAGTCATAATATATACAACATGCCCAAAATAAAATTAGATCTAGTTCTTCATCTCCTCCACTTCCAATTAATCAATTACGCTAGTACTAGATCTAAGTTAATTAATTAATGATATGAAAAGAGATTAATAAAAATAACTTTGTAATACTGGTCAATAATTTATGACACATGCGATGTTGAAGATGTCCCCATGATTGCAACAAAATCAAGAGAATAAAGGGCCCAGATCAGCGTGAGAGTGGAAATCAAGACCGCCATAGGGCCAAACATCCACAACATCATAGGAAATGACATACAAAACATTCTATTTGCTATCAAGGAAAACATGAATCCCCGTTCCAACATTGTCTGTAAGTATAACTGCGATGATGGACATGTTGAAAACTCTCCCAATGCATTCACCAAAATGTTTGCATCGACAAAGTACCCAATCGCTAAGGAGCTGCACATGAAGCTAGCCAGTAAGAAAAAGGTAGTGGTGCAGAACTTTAGCATGATGATGTCATTGGAATGTTGTAGTCCCAACAATGGGGCATGAAGGTAGTGGTGGAGAGATGTAACATTGAAGACGTTGTTAGTGAGGGCTGCTAGTGAAATGACCACTATGATAGTTATAGTAGCTGTGAGGATTGTTTCCATTAGGCCGTTTCTCAAGCTTTGCACGACTAACATTCCATTCTTTTCATTTGCCTGAAATTAATAAGTAAATAAATGGAGTTTCCTATAAACAATGTTACATACACATAGATACATACACATATTCATATACAAATGCAAACATATACTACGTATATATGAACTAATTGTGATACAAATAGTGTTTCTCAAGTGCAATACACATGGATTCACTTTTAGCTGACCATATATAGGATGGAGTATATGGGTCCAAATAATGTCCAATATAGCTATCAATGTAATTTCACATTCAAAGTGATGCACTTTTTATGATTGCAAAAAATAGATTTATTTATTGAAACGTCAAGGTTTTAAACCAAATCAATGCATTATTGATGTATTTAGAGCCTCTAGATCCTTCAATTCAATGCTCTATATTAGTGTACACTTTGCATGTGGAATGACTTTTAATTTGAACTAGAACACACACATATAATTTAGATTGAATAAAAAGACACTTAACATTCAAAGTATGAATTAATTATAGTTGTGTATTATAAAGGTTCATCTCTATTAAGTTTATTTTGGTAATTGAGTTCCTACTTTCCTTTTTGGGATGGTCCATATTAAAGTTCATGTTTATATTTATAGGGAAACAATTGTGTCTTTCCCAAACTACCCTTCCCTTTTAACTTTAACTATTTGCCCACTTAATCCCCTACCCATACCTACCATTTACCATTTCTCTCTTCACGTGTTATCTTCTTCCCTCTTCTGGAACCATCTACTTCGTCATCTCTCTTTGTCGTTGCTTCCCCTTTCTTCTACTCACCAGCTTCCTCTCTCTTTGTCGTTACCTCCCCTTTCTTCTACTCACCAGCATCCTTTCTTCGCCGGTGCCTCCCTTTTCTTCTATTCAGTCCTACTCACTTGTAATGGGCTTGGAATATTTTACTGGTGGATCCACTAAACCTCCTTTAATTCCTTAGATGGTGGATCTGAACTGCCATCTCCTCACTCAGTGGATTCGTCCTCCACAACTGTAGATCTGAAACCTTCTCCTAAATCAGATCTAAAAGATGATTGCCTTCCATTTAGAATGTTCATTTTTTGTTTCGGATATTCTAGTTCATCAGAGAATGATTCAAAATAGTGCATGTGTAAGAAATACGGTGACAACCTAGTTTCTGATACGTTTGATGGTTTGGAGGGCTTCGACAAGGAATACGGAGAATAAGTGAGCTCGGCACGAGTGGCAGAGGAAAAAGAGGAAGGGAATGGCAGCGATGCAGAAGGGAGAAACGAAGGTTTGCAAAAGCGGCAAAGGCTAAGCTTTGGACATGTTGATTTGAACAATACTCCTTTGTTGTTCTCTTTGTCTCCTCATTTATGTGTTTGTTCTGATTTCGTGTTGCTTGCCTTCCTGTGTGAAGTCTGTTAGCCAATATCAATGTTTGTCGCTCGTGATGAATTTAGGCTTGTGTTATGTAATGTGTGTAACAAATGATGTTCCTCTGTGATTTTTGTTAGCCAATGATTTGGTGGGATGATGAATATGTGATGATAATTATGAAATATGACATAATTATGTTAGCCATTAATTGAGAATTACATGTCTTGCATATTCTAGCTTCTAGTGTGATGATAATTATGGAATCTGACAATGAACTATGAATGATGTGTAACCATTACACTTATATATGCAACCCACAAATTGAATGTGCATCGGGTATTTTATAATGGTTATAGTGTAGGGGCTATTATGCGTGAATGGTGTGTAAAACTTAAACATTAATGTGAAATTATTTTTATTGCCAACTGTGTTAAATGAACATTTTACACAACACTGGGGTACTTCAAAAAATACTACTCTCGTGGGTGTAGAAGTACAAACAAAAACAAGTATACCAGCGAGTTCATCTACATCCAGTGTACTAAAAAAAATTGTCAAAATATACCAATAGCTGAACTTGACTTATTATGTCATGCTCGGTCCAAAAGTGTAAACAGTTTAGACTACAAGATCCTCTTAATCTTCATGTATGAACTGATTCCCTTGAAATGTTTTTATTGTCATTTGTCCTTCTAATACCGCCTTAGCTGTCAGGTACAACTCTGGACGGATTTAGACATCTTGAGGTAACATACCTTGTTAGTCCAATTTGTCCTTCCCAACATGCTTGAGCTTGAAATTGTTGCCCCCACTATGTTTTATGATTTCTTCCATGACATATTGATAACTCATAAAAATCATGTTTAATACTTCCTCCGTTCTTAAATAAGTGCAACAGTCAACATTTCACACTTGTCGAGGCACAACTTTGACCATTAATATATATAATTCTCTATCAGTAAAAAAATTAAAAAAATCATTTTTTGAAAATTTACAATGAGACAAATTTCATAATATATTTTTCAAAAATATATATTAATACATCAATAAATAAAATGTAGTCAAAGTAGAACATGTGAATAGTGTAAAATTTCACACGTTGCACTTATTTAAGAACGGAGGTAGTATAATGTCTGTGGTGTAAGCTCATCAAAAGATGTTTGCACTGCATGTATTAGGTCCATTATGTTTTTGGAGCCTTTTGATCCTTGATGCAATCAATTGCCCTGAAAAACACCAAGTCCAATACATTTAAATTTGGATTGTTAGGTGGTTGATAACTAAGTTGGATGTTACGACCATCTTTTATTCCTGATTTCTCAAATTTTGGGTCCTTAACATCAATATGAGGTCTAATATTGTCTTGTTGTATGATAACTTACTTATTTACTTATTCTGGCCCCTTGTGATTGTTGGCAATATGTAGTTCAAAATTATTTCCTTTAGAAGTGGCTTATTAATGCTTAAAGCGGCCTTATTTTCTAAGGTTCCAGCAGCCCTGTTCCTGCTTGATATCTTTGTTGTATCTTCATATGTGAATGGGAAAATGCCTATCTCCCCCATCCCACAATACATCCCTATCGCTCGCTACTCTGGGCCTCCCAATAGAAGCAATGAACATTATTTTAGGAATAAACTTCTCTAACAGAGCAGTTCTATATGGATCAGGCTCTATGGGAAGAGTATAAAAAGTGGTGGTCTCTTTTTGACAAGCAGAACCATTTTTCATAATCATAAAATCATGAAATGTTGGGAGCAAAGTGGACTATCTCGGGCTTTATATGACTTAAACATAACTCTAAACTCTTCATTTTCCCAGCTTATTTTAACAGTGGCTTGATTGTAGTTGAGTGCCTTCTTATGTTGTTACTTTTAAACCATCTTTGCGCAGTTGACTTTGAAACCTTCATTGCAAATGCCAATGCTCTCATATTTTTTCTCTAGTGTAAAGGAATTTCTGCAATTTGCTACATATCAAAACTTACTCTTTTTGGCCCTACATTTCCTTTTCGCCTACACTGCACATTGATGGTCTCTCCATTGTTCATTTGCTTCTTTACTTTTTGCCACAATTTTTGGACTGTCCGCGTAGGTATGTGAAAATCATTGGCTAACCGACTCATAATGCCCCTCTAAAGTTTACCTTCACAAGCATGGGGCAACAGTCAATTCGACTTTTGTTTTGTGGGGACAACTTAGGCCATTTTTAGTCAATGGTTCACTGCCTTGTCCTTCATTGTGTGCCTCTACTGTGTGTATGTGTAGTTATGCTGGTACAATAACTGTTAGGTGGATGTCTTCTTCTAGAACAAGCATTGTGTCTTCTTCTGATACGGGTTCCACATTCAGGTCCAAAGGACCACACTGATGCAGAGAATAAGCTGCCTCTTCACTGTCCGTTTCTGGAAAGAAGACTTTTGAAGTAGAAGTAGAAGAATATTGTAAAAGTAGATCAGAGGTAGTTGGGGTGTATTGAAAGTGGATTTATAGTGGTATGACTGTATGAGACTTTAAATGTAATCTGGAGGGGGGGGGGGGGGGGGGGTACAAATTTCGGGGGAAATATGAAAGTTTTCTTTTGCCCTTTGTGGATGTAAATAACAATGACTTGTACGTTTGCCTGTTGTGGGTGTAAATGACATTGACTCCCCCCCCCCCCTCTCTCTCTCTTAATAGTAATGGTCCAGATTTTTCCCATGTGCAATATGGGTAAAATGGCTACAGTAAATGGGATTTTAGAAAAGTTAAAAGCAAAATATTTTTTATCTTTAAACTCGTGAAATCAAATCGGGAACTTAATTAAGAATCAGAAGATCGAATGTATAAACGAAATATATCATTTGTATATATGTATGTGTAATTATGTACTCACACATACATATATTTATATTTGTATATATGTATAAAAGACGAGTATATACTAAAAGATTATTACTTATGGAATTATAAAATTATTATAATAAATACTTAGTATATTAATAGACTATATACTCTTTCAACTCTTTTTGTCAAAGAAATCTAGTTCATTCAACTAGGAGTTCAGATTCACACTTCAACATTTAGTCCAGACAATAATCTCTAATTCAATTGATAACTTTTAATCCAGACATTAGCCTCCAACTACACGCTCTGACGCTCATAGTGTCAAACAAATTCAAGCCTATATACTAATGTTGTAATTTGGGTATTTGGGTAGACATTTAACTACCTATATATTAATGTTAACTTGCTTTCTTAAACAATACAGAGTAATTGGGAATGTATAAAAATTAATTAATCTTAGCTAGAACCGATAATATATAAATAAGATTAAATAAATTTCTAAAACAGTAAAAGAGTTGAAAGAGTATATAATACTCTGTAGTAAGTGACGGACAAAGCTAAAAAAAATCAAGTATATTTAATTCTGATTCTACAAAATATGCTTTTTAAAATCCAATATAAAGAAGAAAATTATAGAAACTTTTCAGGAAGTCACGTTTTAAGAAGAAAATACAATTATTAGCCCTAAATAGGAGTGACATTATTCCAAAAGTGACATTATTCCAAAATGTAATAATAGGACTATAAGGTTTTTATTCTCAAAATAGGAGCAATATATGTTCCCTCTTCCTATAATCCTCAATAAAACATTTTTTATTAATAAAAAAATCACAGTTTTACTTATAATAAAAACAAAGAAGAATAAAATTATTTGTAAATTCAAAATAAAAGATAATGAATAAATAAAATCAAATAAACAAAAATGAAACAAAAGTAAATAAAAATAAAATTTTTAAAAATACCTAAAAAAAATACTACCTTCGTCTCGGTGGACTTTGTCAAGTGCAACGTAGGTGAGTAATAAGAATAGTAAAAACAGTGTGATTGAGATTTGTGCAGAGGAGAGAGAAATGTGCAGAACCACAAATTAGTTGCTTTAATAGGAAAGTGGCAAAATTTTTTGGGACAACCAAAAAAGGAAAATTGGCAAAGTCCAATAGGACAGAGGGAGTATGTAAGCGTCTGCCCTACATCTTCAATCTCCTAACACCGCCACCACGGATCGTTAAGAGAAACTATGATCTTGTATTAAAAGATGCTACATTTCTCTACAAATGTCATGAATATGTCATTTTTACTCTTTGAAAATATCAAAATTTATTTGCAAATTGCCTTGTGGTTGACTAATTTTTTGTAAGTTGACATTTTTTCCTGATGCTCGGAGGTGCTGGTGCCGGAAGGTGGCTGAGACGTGTATTTTTTTTTTACATTTTCATTTTTAATTTTTTCTTTTTTAATGTATTATTATTATTAATTAAAAGAACCTATTAAAGTATGACAAGGTAAATGGTATGATAGGACGAGTATAATTCCAAGAATAATGACACTTTTGAGGGCCAATTATTAACCGGAGTTAGGTCAGAGGTTTGCCGAAAAAATATAGTGGAGCAGGTGAAACTTGTGTATGACTTCAACTCAACTCAAAATCTTACATGGTGGCCTTTATATATATATATATATATATAGATAATACAAAAGACAAAGTAATTAATGTAATACTAGTTTCTAGTTGTCTCTTTAATTCTCTAGGGTTGCCTTTTTAATTCTCCTAGACAACCTTTCAAATTCCCTAGACATTAACTTCCTATGTAACTTCATTTCCCATGCAACATAATTTATTGTAAGAGACTTTTCATATTCCTATATTTGAATTTATATTTCACAAATATCACCCCTTAAATTCAAATTTCTTTCTTTCACATTTGTGCGTTCTCGTTCATGCGTTGGGAACCACTTAGTTTCCGTCTTCCTTACTCTCGGCGCGCGTTATGCTCCATCCGATTAGCTCTTCGTTTTCATTCTTTGCAATTTTTTTGCTTGGGCCCGCAGACCTCACGCTCACCTCTGTCGATCGCATGCTCAGCCTTTCCAGCTTTTACGCTGGTCTGTCTGACCATGCACTGACTTCTTCTGAGCTCACAAATTCTATTAGTTTTTCTCCGAGATTGTCCGTCTTTTCTTTTCTTCCGCCGACCTCAAGTTTGGTCTGTGTATTCAGTCGAGCAGACCTAAAAGGATACCAAAAGAGACAGAGCAGAAGGCATACCAAAAGAATGTGATTAGCTGGACCAAGAACGAGGTTGTCCGAGAGAAGGAAGATGAAGGTGCGGCCAGACCAAAATTGAGGTCGACGGAAGAAAAGAAAAGAAAGGACAATCTCAGAGAGAAACTAATAGAATATGTGTGTCAATATTAGCTCATGCTCAACATTGTCTTAGAGCTTCTTCTTATCTCCTAGTTTGTGCCTTAGTCTCGGTCTTCTCCATATAAGCTGAGAGTTACTTGACCTCCAAATCCTTCTCCTCGACCATAATATCATCTAGGTCGATATGTTTCTTCTCGAACTCTTCTTGTTTGGTTATTAATTTCTTGCTCGCCTTTGGATTCTTTCATGTCAGCTATACTGGTTACTTGTTTGGGTTTCATCTTTTCTAGGTAGGCACTAGTCACTACCTCCATCTTGATTACCTCCTCTTTTAGATCGGTCGTCGCTACCTTCTCGGTCTACTCTTCTTCTAGGTCAGTTCTTTCATGCTTGGGCTTTTTGCTCCCCAGGTCTAACTTAAAGACTCTATTCTTTGTTATCTCCACTTGGGATATCAAACGACCTCGCCGGTCCTTCAAATGCATGGCTTGCCCTTCCATTTTGACCTCGAACCCTTTCTCCATTAATTGTCCCATGCTTAACATGTACAATGTTTCTTAGGTCTGGAACATATTGTTGAAGATTATTTTGTTGTGATGAAGTTGTTCTATTTTATCTTGCAAACTTATCTTTCTATGTAATAGATGTAATGAATAGCTTTAGACTTAAAGTGGATAAGGGCCATATTTATATAGGCCCAAGTCCCAACATTTAGCCTTTTTAGGTATGTTGTACACCCTACATATATAAATATGCGCATATATAGGAATGTTCAATGCCAACTTTGAGAGAGAGAGAGATATATAAAATAGATAGTCGCACCTGAGAGTTGTAGTTTTCGATAGAAAGAAATTTCTTTGTTAGAAAGAAATTTCTTTGTTCAATACATTTCTCCATCATTATCAATGAAATTGCTTTCTATGTTTATCATCCTTATGTGCTTCTGTATCTGTTAGATTAAGTGAAAATAGGGACCAACACATACTGAACATTCTCTATAGCTCCTTTTCGGCTGTCTCTCATGAGGAATTTATTTTTCCTCGGCCCGTCACTTTCACTTTTATTCCATTTCCGAACATCACTTTATTGCACTCTAACTCATGTAACTCTGTAAACAAATGTTTGAACCCACTCATGTGGTTGTTTGCCCCGGTGTCAAGATACCATGTTTTATCACTTACGTTTTCTTCATCGTTGTGTGTCATCAATAGCACTCTTTCACCTTCAGTGCTTTGATTCCCATTTGAGGGCCCAAGATTAACCCAAGTTCGGCCGGAGAAGAAACACACACAACTTTGTGGAGGAGAAGAAACTTTTGCATCACTTCAACTCAACTCAAAGTCTTACATGGTGGCCTTTATATAGGCAATACAAAAGGCAAAATAATTAATGTTATACTAGTTTCATGTCTCTTTAATTCTCTAGAGATGCTTTTTAGGATGTTTTCTTTGAACTGTTTTCAGTCCCGGACCAGACAAGACCAGATCAGACTTAAACAGCCTATACCAGAACAGACCAGACTTAAACAGACCAGACTTAAACAATTCAAGCCAGACCCGGTTAGATCAGATCAGACCAGAATTTAACAGATCAGACCAAACCAAACTTAAACAGACCAGATCAGACCAGGCCATATCAGAAAAGCAAATTTCAGTTCAAAAGAAAACATCTTTGTTTCTCTTAGACAAGCTTTCAAATTCCCTAGTCATCAATTTCCTATGTAACTTCATTTCCCATGAAACATAATTTTATGCGAGAGACTTTTCATATTCTCATATTTGAATTTATATCCAACAATGTTTTGCTAGGAATATTTTAGGCAATTCCGCGATTGCTACAATACTTCACAAATAAATAAGAGTACCTTCATGCACTTGATTGGTGTAATTAAATTATATAAACTTTTATTTATAATTATTAAATTATTCAATAGGGAAAACTGTCAAATAGGTCCTTGAACTTTCATAAAAAAGTCAATTAAGTCCTTCTATAAGAGACTTTGTCCGGTCATCGCGATTTGGGGCGGTTCCCGGTGGAATGTTTTGATGAAATTTTTTGAGCATCTTATTCATCAAGTCTAGTTTACTCATACCAAATTTCAGCTAAAAATTTAATCGGAAGCGCATTCAAATTAATTCGAGAACGCAAAAATGTGCAGTTATCTTCAAGAATTAATTTGAATGTGTTCCCGATTGAATTTTTAGCTGAAATTTGGTATGAGTAAACTAGACTTGGTGAATAAGATGCTAAAAAAAATTCATCAAAAAATTCCACCGGGAACTGCCCCAAATCGCGACGGTCGGACAGAACCTCCTATAAAAGGACTTAATTGACCTTTTTATGAAAGTTCGAGGACCTATTTGACAGTTTTCCCTATTCAATATGATGTTTTAATGGGAGATTTACCAAAATAGGAGTAAATGGAGCTTGGAATTCCAAAATAGGACAACAATGTTTTTATTCCTCAAATAGGACTAACATGACAGTATTTACTGCCATCTTGTAGACGTGACTGTCAAATAGTTACAATACCGTACATTTAAGGGAAAATAGCCCCAAATAGGACCAAATTGTTGCTGAAATTCCTAAATAGGAGTGAGTATAACTTTATTCTCTAAACAGGACCATTCTTCCAATTGTAACCCTCTATAATTCATTTCAGTATAATTTCCATCCATCCACATCTTTTAACCTCCGTAGCATGCTCACAAGTCACAAGGGTCTTCCTTGCGCATAGCAGACCTTCAATTCCAAGCGGTGTGTAGCAGCTAGCGCCGGCGAGCACGGCGAGCAGCTCTGACGAGTGGTTGTAAAGAGCGCAGCGGCAGCCAGTGTCAGATCTCTCTACCTTGCACTCCTCCGATTTTCAATTTTTTCGCCTGAATCTGGTTCGGTTGCTGTAGTGCTAAGGCTGGGTCTTCTTCTGTCTTCTTTACATTCATGTTGCTTCTTTTCTTCTTGTTTTGTTCTATAAGAATTTGTTTGAGCTTTTACTGTAATTTCTTCTTCTTCCTCATGTTTGAGTTGTTGAAATAAATCTGGCTTGGTTTACGATTGCCATATTTTTTAAAATGCCACTAAAATGACATTCTCACTCTTTACAAATTTCATATTGGCATTAAGACAACATTTTGGATTCATGTTGGCATTCTCATAAAAAAGTTGACATGAGCAGTGGCTTCGGTTAGATCTGCTGTAGCGGTGGCCGGATCTGTGGTGGAGGCGGCCGGATCTGCAGGGGCGGCAGTCGGCGGCCGGTGGAGGCCAGATATGGCCCGATATAGATGGCGGCGGCCAAATCTACGATGGCGGCGATCGTATCAGCAGCGGCTACAAGTTCTGAAGCGGCAGTGACGTCCGGTGGTGGCGGCCGGTCGGCAGTCTGTCGGGGCTGGTCCGGCAGTCTGAAGGTAGTGGTCTATTTTGTGAAGCTCCAGGGGTATTTTTGACCAACTATAGATAATAACTCCTATTTAGGGAATTTTTTAACTTTAGTCTTATCTTGACAATTAAGAATTTAATTACTCCCATTTAGGTAAATCTCCCTACATTTAACATGACGATGTTTATATAATTAATGACAATATTTTTCAATAATGACAATATTTTTCGTACATGACACTAACAACTCCTATTTCGAAAAGAAAAACATAGTGGCCCTATTTTGGATTTCCAAACCTCATTTATTCCCATTTAGGGCAATTTTCTTATTTTAATTGATCCCGGAGTAGAAATATTTATGAAGAAAGAATATTATCAAAATAGCCACGAGTAAGTAAACTAAAATGGTATGCAATGATGGGAATGGTACACATATACACATAAATGATCGAATTGAAAGACACGCCTGATCGTAATGCTGAAGCCAGGATCTGCGCTGAAGCATGTTGATGCCGGCGGAAGTGGCGGCGGGATTGTGCTTGAGGCGGCGGAAGAGATAGACATGGTAGCCGACGGTGAGGAAGAGGCTCACCGGAACCAATATGCTGTCCAATAACACCACCGTGAAGACGTATGATGATGCCATTTTTTCATGCCAAATATCTTAGGGCACTTTGATTTAATTTATTGGGGGGCACTGTGATACGGTGTCTATATAAAAATGTAATGCCTTTCCTTTTCTTGGTTAGCTGGTGGATTTCATTGTCATCCCATCATCGATTCATATAAGAAGTTGCGTCATGACTCATCGTGACCATAAAAATATACTCCAGCAAGCTAAGATCCAATAGGTTGATCCTCTCCATCCTACTTTCAATTGATAATTGACTTATCCCTTTTTATTGATCTGATTCGACCATAAGCAATGTACAAATTAATTTGTAGGACGGGTGAAAGGTTAATATTGAAGTGATTCTATTTGTCGATTTTGTTGATTTATGAAATAAGATACATTTAAAATATATTTTATTAATAAAATAATTAAAAATTTATATGAAAAACTATCTAAAATGATCATCTACAGTAACTTCAGTCCATACAACTACAAAAGTATCTTCAACCTTGCTTTTTATTATTACGTAGTATTACACAATTCAGCGCACGAAATCAAACATTACGTGGTGAAAAAACTGATTGATAATTCGAAAAACAAGATCATAAATCAATGGGAAAAAATGGACATGACATAACTCTGAATTTGAGACAGTTTAGATTTTAGGGATTTCAGATTGTGGTGGAACCTCATTTTGTAAATCTAGCACTATCGTAGCTTCGTAGGTATAGGTTTAGAACCTCATTTTGACTAGTTTGACGATCCATTTTGGTAAGGAATGACGAAATCAACTTATTTCTACAATATATTCATTATGCTTCTAAAACACATTTCCGAAATTGGGATGAATATTCCTAACTATTATCAGCTTCTTTAAAAGTATAAAACAAATAAGTAAAGAGAAAAATATCAACTAGAAGGCATATTCCTAACTATTAGGAAAATCAAAGGTTTAGGCGCAACTAGTTACACATGAAATGTTCTCTAGATTTTCTGGTGTTTGGATTGGTGCGGTTCCTCTAGGATGCTTTCTGGTGGCTAGGGCAAATACGCCCATGGTGTAAAAGATTCTTTCACCACGTGAGGTGTTAATTTACCTACTAAAACATCCCCTGGCTGTACCCAAGATCCCTGTACACAATAGAGGCCGTTTGGAACCATTGTTTTTCAGCTTATCAGACTTATCAGTCAACTTTTTTACCAAACACGTAATTTTTACTTTCGCGCGCTGAATTGTGTAATAAGCTGAAAAAGTAAGGTTGGAGTTACTATTCTGGCTGTATTGGCTGAAGTTACTGTAGATGATCATTTTAGCTATTTTTACATGTAATATTTTCTTTATTTTATTAATAAAATATATTTTAAAAATAATTTTTTCTTAAATCAGCAGAATCAGCCAGTGCAACCACTTCAGCCAGAACTTCATAAATTTCAGCAGAATCAGCCAAAACAGCCGATTTTCGTGCTACCAAACAGGCTCTAAAGTTTAGCTATATATATCTGGACGAAAATATACTTCCACTAAAGGCGCTGATCTAAAAAAGTTGTAGTCAATTTCGGGAAGGAATTCATTTATTTTTTTGTACTTGCAATTCATATAATAATTTTTTTTGAACGAAACTAGCCTCTATTCATATCATAAGTTTCATGATCATTACATCAATGAGATAAAAAAACAATTCTGACACCAACAACTACGACTGTAATTCTGTAAACCCTATGATCAGACTTAGAGACAGTCACTCTTGAAAGAGCAACACGAATCGCTAACCATGTACCGGGTTTGACACAGTCACCCCTGTTTCCAAAGATCCAAACATACGCAATGACATGAAGAAAGACTAAAATCCCCAACAAACTGACATACCTAGCAACAAAGACAGTAACGAAAATTCAAATGACAAAAAAATAAAATCTCATCGGAGAAGGACAAATTATGAGAAAAACTAAATAAGCAAAATAAATGACTTGAACCCTAGCACCTCGTTCAACCCTTGGCGGTGGCTCAGGAGGAGGCCGGACCTTTGTCGCTTGATTGATTACCTCTCTCGTTTTCGCCCCGGAGATGCATTTAGAAACCCCATCATCATCAATCGGTAGCGCACCCACCGTAGACGGTAGAACCCAAACTCATGCCATTTAATTGATTAATCAACTTCTCTTCCTCGCTAGCTATGTCCGTCGCTGCTACCACGATTGTCCAAACCACGCACCACGACACCAATTATGCGTCGAAAAACTAGCGCCGCACCTATGGCGGCAAAAAACTCCCCTAAGCGAGAAGCTCTCGGGACTTGGGGCCGGCTCTTCTACGAAGATTCCGTCCACATCTCTTGAAATGGGCAATTCATATAATAATGAAAGGGGATAAGGGTCAGTTTAGTACTCGAAGTTGCAAAAAAGGAGTCAAATAAGTCTTTATATAGAAGATTCTGTCCAGAAGTGTCATTTGAGGTGGCTCCCGGTGGAATTTTTTGATGAAATGTTTTGAGCATCTTATTCATTAAGTCTAGTTTACTCATATCAAATTTCAGATAAAAATTCAATCGGGAAGACATTGAAATGAATTCTTGAAGATAATTGTGCCGTTAAAAGCGTAGTTATCTTCAAGAATTCATTTGAATGTCTTCCCGATTGAATGTTTAGCTGAAATTTGGTATGAGTAAACTAGACTTAATGAATAAGATGCTCAAAAAAAATTATCAAAAAATTCCACTGGAAGCCACCTCAAATGGTACGTCCGGACATAATCTTCTATATAAGGACTTATTTGACACCTTTTTTACAAGTTCAAGTACCAAACTGACCCTTTACTCAATAATGAAATTCATATTTACTTCAAATGTACTCAATAACGTGTGGGATTTTGTCTCGGACATGTCGTGCTAAAACGTTGGTACAGTATTTTCCTGTGTCAAATTGAAGTCAAATATGCGTCCGATAAAATTTGTCTTTAAAACTTATAATCCTCAATGAGGGTTAGGGTATTTTAGGGTTGAAAATTGTGTTGGTGTAACTCATTGCTTTATTGAGTGGTACATTGTGTTTTATCCCCTATACTTTTTAAAAGGATTATGACCGTGACTATTTTGAAAATTTTGAATTTTGAATTTGTAGTCATGGACAACATCTGTGACTAAATTTAATTTGCCTGGTCGGAAAAGTACTCCGGTGACACTGTAGTCACGGAAATGGGCCGTGACTAGTCCGTGACTAAATGTAGTCACGGACCATTGTCCGTGACTAAAGTTAGTCACGCCTGAGAAATCTTGGATTTTGACCGTGACAAAGTCCGTGACTAAAGGAGTTAGTCACGGATTTTTTACACTACGATCCGTGACTAAGTTCGTGACTACAACGCGGATTTTTTGTAGTGAGTGGGGAAATCTTGGCGAAAGAGGTAAGAAGTTACTTGTTAAAGATAGGACAAGCATGAGGGATGGGGGATACAAGGTGCTCAAAGCAGGAAATTCAGGGGCAGAATAGTGGGGCTTGATGTTAGTGGGGGCAGGACTTGGGAGGAACAAGCGGAAGAGGATCATGCATGTAGGTGAAGATATGACACTTGATTATCCATAAAACGGGAAAGAGGTGGACCCGGAATACCAGGCCCGCCTTGATATATGAGGCACTTTTCTCTAGCACAAAGTAGTTATGGCTGCCAAACGTCCCGTGAAGGACGTTTTTATTTTAGTTTCTCATTATCTTGTTGTCTATTTTATTTTAGACTCCGATTTGTCTGCTATTTTTTCCCTTTTCCTTGAGAACTAGGATGGGAGATGAGGAGTCTGTTTCGATCACCGTCGGCTCAGATTTGCCCATTATAGGATCAGATTTGTTTGAGGGCTAGCCTATCATTGGAGTGCATCTTTCCTTCTAGCTTGGGCAAGCAAATTAGCCAAAACAAGCTACTTGCTAGGAATGAGAAAAATTTCAATTAAAATGGTAATTACCAATTCTTTATTAATATTGTTTAATTTAGTATATCTATTTTATTTAATCTTTTTTCTTTGTTGATTTTTTAAAAAAAATATCTCATGAAATATTTAAAGTTAATATTTTTCAGTATTGTTAGTATTTCTTATTCCTTATTTTTTTTATTAAACAAAATACATATTTTTGTACTAATTTTAAAGATATTCATTTTCAAATTATGCTCATTATAATAATAACACCGATAATTTATGAGTTCAAAAATATCATTTACATTTTCCCAATTTGAAAATATTTCAAAATAAGTATTATTTTTATTATATTAATAAATCAATTCATTCAAAATGTATACTCAAGAGGCGGGCATTGTGGATAACTATTGCACTATCACATTGCTGAAATAAGGCCTGGGAGAGGACGCAATAAGGCCTATTATCCATAGTAAGATTATTACTAACTTTATTCACCTTATATCAATCTCGATCTTAATAACATCTCGATCTTAATAGAGTTGCTCTTACAATCTTTTTTACTCAAACCGTTGCCCTAGTATCCATTACATTATTAGCATGATAAAGTCAACCAATCAACACACATTTGTGCAGTTAATTTGTGCAGGATCAAGTACTATACCCCGAATTTGTCTCCCTCGTCTCAAGGCCCTACTAGAAGTGGTTGTTGGAGAAGCTGTCAGTTCAACATGAGGAGGTATTGGCCTCTCCTCTGAGTGGCCAGAGATGCATAGCCTACCAGAATCATCTTGTTCCCAGTTCACTTCTACCATAATGCCTCTGGGATTATCGGCAGATTCTGTCCCAGGAATCCCAATATATCTTGCTCCCACTGGTATCTGAAAGGTTGATAGGGAAACATTAATGGACTTTTGACCACATTGTAGCACGGGACACTGATGCCTGTTATATTCCATTGTTTTAAATAGCGCCTACAGACTACATGGGGATTAGATAGGTCTAAGAGGGATTTTTGGAACACATATATTGTTCTACCTGGAACAAGCCCTTAGGCAGAAGTTTACAGTCAAAGTTTTACCTGAAGAGACGACCCCGAGTTCAATGTAAGAGTAGCAAAACTTCCCTCTGCTGCAGCACTTTCCATTTCGGCCTGTTTAGCAATGTTTAAGAAAACCTCTTCGAGGGTTGTGAGCCCTAGTTGGACATCTGATATTCCAAAGTCTGATCCTTGATCTTTGAGTTCAGTAAAGAAGTCCTGAAAAGAAGGTATAGGGGAAGGAAAAGGGATTGTCAACATTTTCTAGTATAAAATCAAACAAAAATGCAATGAGATAATAGCAGGAAAAATGCAACATCAAACAGTTAAAGCTGTACAGTCAAAAGGCTCTCCCTGTCATGCGGAATAACAAAGGTCAGGAGAGACTTGCTTTCCTCTTTAGGCACCACATCCAAATGCTGCAAAAACAAATATTAAAAGTCAATCCAAAATATTTTAAGACTTAATCAGAATAAACCAGATACCGTTTTTGTTTTACATACCGTTTTGAAGAACTGTTTCACTGCTTGATGTTTATCTGTAGAAAAAGTATCAGATTCTTCAGGAGCTGTCCCTCCAGAAAAACTGATTGTAGCAACAAAACCAGTTCCAAACTTTGATTTCAACCTTATTGAAGTCCCAATGCAACGAAGCCTCCCCTTTGCCATGATGCCTATGCGATCACTTAAAATGTCAGCTTCTTCCATAGAATGGGTGGTTAAGATGATGGCACGCCCTTTTTTTGCATCCTCTATTATGTCCCAGACGTGTCGTCTTGTAATTGGATCCATGCCGGTTGTCTTTGCAATTGTAAGGAACACAATTAGTAATTTAGTATAGATATACCTAAGTGCCTAACCATTTGATCTTAAATCTAACAGTTGAAACCACACTCATATGTGTGGGTGCGCAAATTTGTATGTGGGGAATATTCTTATAAGTTTTCAGATCTTGTCTGTAAAGACTTAAAACCAGCCATTCAATAATTAGTAAAATCTTACACAAAACATTAAAATCAATCCAAAAGCATCCAACGGTGGATTGTGAGTCCTTCCAGATTGAAGCTGTCATGAATGACTAATGTACTAATGTGAATACGTCCACACCCACCCACACATCAGAATATGTCTCAGCAACTAACAATAGATGCATTTATACCCACTGGTTCATCTAAAATAACCAATTTTGGTTCGCCAATAAGAGCTATCGCAAGACTGAGCCGTCGCCTCATTCCTCCACTGTAACTGCTAGCTCTCATGCTGGCAGCTTCAGTCAGTTTAACCTCAGTTAATGCAGTCTGTACAACCTGTGATTTACAACAACAAAAAATCATAAAATACTTCCAAATTTAGAGGTTCCAGTCTAGGGGACAAGACTTTTAGCTTGAACTACAAACTGTCGGCGGCGTTGACCAGCCTTGAGGACTGCGACAACGCTTTCGATGATTTCAAAGTGGACGTTGCCAGTGTCCAGGCATTGAACAACGACATTGGTCAAGCCATCAGAGTTTGTTTGGCTGTTGATAAATCCAAGTCTGCCGCCCGGAAATAATCATCATCATATGAATTAACTTGTAATAATTAATAATAGGTAGATGGGAGATCCGTCTCTCATCTCTCTGCATGCATGCCATTCATTATATTGCCGTCTCTAATCTTCGATCTCTTCTGTACGTGGAGGTTGATGGAATAAGATAACGTCCGTGTAATACGTAGTAGTGTTCAATTCTCTTCGCTATACTTTAATTTCTTTTAATGAAAGCCTATTGTGTTACTCTTTTTCTTGACAAATTTTCCTAATTTAGCTCATAAAACACAATAGTGTTCTATTTTTTCACCTAATATTTGTGGAAATAAGGTCATGATTACCCTAACACTAGAGACTACGTCAATGTGTGTATGTGTGTGTATATATAGATATGTATCCACTTGGGTGTATATTAACTCATAGATCGAGTGCTTCAATGTGATAATATTGAGTAAATTCCCTAAATGGAACTAAAAGGAAAAAGAATTGCAAGACTATGACTATAGGTAGTACTACCTCTCTCCCATTTTATGTGTCTTAATTCGACTTGTTATGGTTATTAATGAAGTTATGAAGTAGTTGAAAAGTAAAAGTTGTGGTTGAGATTTGATTATAATAAAGTGAAATGGTATTAGTGCTCTCAATCATATTAGATTGATTCGATCCTTTTTTTTCCGGGCAGCCTAGCTGCGCTATTCGATCATCAACATGTCTTCTCCATCTCTGATACCATGAAGATTGTTTGGTAAATGAGGCTTAGCCTTCTTATAGCTATAGCCACGTATTTATATTAAGTTAGGAGGCATGTTTAGCTCTCCTATTTACAAGGAATACAAGTACAAAGGTATAGATAAGTACAAGTAATATTAAAGAGATAATTACAAATAATGATTAAATAACATTAATCTATCGCAACCCAAAAAAGGAAAGTAGGACAGGTAAAATGAGACGGAAGGAGTATGTTTTATAGGATTAAAAATATAGTCACTTGACAAAACTACCCTTAATGACCTACAAACTATATTCGTATCACAACCAATACTCTAAAAGGCGTTAGGCGCTAGTCGGGCGTCCGTCCAGCGAATAGTGCCTAGGCGGGGAATAGGGATTTATCAAAACATAAAAATTACTACCTATGTTCTTTATTAAGTGTCCCGTTAGGCTTTTGCACGAGTTTTAAGGGGAAATTAATAGGTATAATGTAAAAGGTGTAGTGGTTTGTGATTGAATGATAAAGTAGGAAAGAGAAAGGGCTAAGCGTAATATAAGTGGGGGTAAAAAGATATTTTGATTGAAAAAACTTACCAAAAAGGAAAAAGAGACAAATAATTAAAAACTTACCAAAAAGGAATACAAGACAATTAATAAACAATGGATGAAGTATATTTTATCAATATTTTTTTTGCATAAATATGATAAGTAATAGTGTGTTCGTGTGTGTTTATACACACACATTAACATGCATGAGTGACCTAATCGTCACATTTAATAAGATACAAAGTATCATACTTAGTAAGTTTTAATTAGCCGTTCTGTGGCTAGACCCTTATCTTTTTTTTTTTTAATCTTCAATGAGATTGCAATTGTTAGGAATGACACAACAATGAAATAAAATCATCACATCTATATATAATATAGTAAAACACAAAAGTCTCAAGAAGGGAGGACAAGGGGTGTTGGGCGGGAAAAAACGTTACTAAAAAAAGTAGATGGCCGAGTTGTGTAGAATACGGATGGACATGCTAAGCAATAATGTGGAATACACTCGGAAATAATACCCCATGATTAAACAGTTGTAAAGATATGCATTCTAGAACCGACCTTAATTACCTATTTCGAAGCGGCTGAGTGGGCCTGAGTCATTAAATCGTGCATGGGAATATGGAATGATATTGTTTGGACTTCTCTAGAATTCTCAATTCAATATTGTTCTCCTATATAAGACTCTTGATGATCTAGCATCAAGAATCCGAGAACATGTGAAATAGCGCACACTGCTGTGGTTTTGGCTTGCCAATTTGACGGTTCTTTGTGTTCGCGAGGGGGCGGAGGAAATATTTGGTTGTTGACGTGTTAAACTAATAACTTAATGGCGGAAGCTTTCGGTCATCGATGGGTCAGGGAGAGTGGAGGAGGGTTGTTAATCTCTCTGGTAAGGATAGAGTGAGTAGCTGTGCCGGATTTTGATGTATTTGGGAAGACGACGGGGGAGTGGAAACTGGAAAGGATGGAGTAGGGATAAATGTTAAAGCCATATATAATTGGAGGTTTGGGGAAGTGGTGATCGATTTTTTAACTACGTCGTATTATTCGATAGTTGGAATATTTGAAATCTCATAGTGATATACTATCCTCCGTTCTTTAATTCTTGCAACAGTTTGACTTTCACGTTTGCCAACACACAACTTTGACTATAATTATATTTAATTATGTATTAGTAAACATTATAAAAAGTTGATATTTTGGAAATTCACATTGATAGGAATTCAATAACATTTTGTACGTAATAATTTGATTATATATATTAGTAGAAAATCGTGGTCAAAGTAGGGTATGTGAATAGTGCAAAAGTGACAATGTTGCAAGAATTAAAGAACAAAGGAAGTATGTGTCCAAATGAACTCTATGGTGTGCAGCTACCTAAGCAGCTAATTTACTCTTTTGAATCGTAGAAGTACTTCTTTAAGCACGTACTTAAATAAGTGGGAAACTAATGATATTGTTTTAGATGGTCAAAAGTGTATTATTGAACTACGTTACTTTTATTTTTATATTTATAAAATAAAATGTTCACTTTTTTGCATACTTTTAAAAAGTGAAATGGAATTTGTAGTATAGGATTTTCAATTAAATTAAGATTAACTTTTTTAGTTACAATTAAATTACCATTATCTAGAAAAAATCTTAAGGTTCCAAATGATAAATACTTCGTACTTACATCAGCTGGTATTTTGACGAAAAAATCCAATCCCATATGATTGAATGAAAGAAACAGCAGCTTGCAGCAAAATTAGACATAAAAAATTAGGAGTCCGAAAAGAAAAGATTACTTATGCAACTGAACGTAAAACACGCAGCAATCTGATTACAAAATATTTGGTTGATGAACCTGAAAATATATAACAAAAAAGGTAGTCACAAAAAATATTGTATAGATGTGAATCGGATCTTTTTTTTATTAACATCGAACAGACATTCATTCATAAAAAACACTCAAAAGGGGTTGAAATAACAAAAGGACCACAATAACCATCCGCCCGTGGACGAGACTCTGAGTTAATCACCTTTGACAAAGCAATATAACTCGCTAATCCTAAATTGGGCATATTCAAAACCACGACGATTACCGCAGGCCTCTCATCCCCCAATCCAAGTGCAAAAGTCTTACAACATAAAAAAAATAAGCAGCAAAACACATTCGAAATAAAATAAAAACAAAACACGATCGACTCAGCAGAAATAGAAATACTCGTCCAAACCCTAGTCGCAGAATTCCTCCAAGGCGGCGGTTCTGGAGGTGGGCGGATCAACATCCATTCGTCTTCTTTCACACATAGGCCACCAATCACTAGTAGGAAAATGAGCTATTACGACGCTTAATATAGATCTTTTTAGGCGCAAAAAAGCGTCGGAAGTACTTTTACCGACGCTTTTAGAAGCACTTGTTTTGCTTGTGTCGCTAGACCTTTTCACGACGCTAATCCTTAGCGCCGGTATAGCACTCCAAAAGCGTCGCAAAACTTGAGATGCTTTTCAATAACTTTTTAAGGTACTTATTTAGCGCCGCAAGAGATCGAACTACTATGCTTTACAAGCGCCTTCAAAGATGTCACATGAATTATTAGTTTTAAAATCTGCAGTTGCTACTTTTGAAATAGATCATGTAATGCTTAAAATAATACTCCGTACTAAACAAACAATCTTTATTTCAAAGCTCTCTTCAAGGACATCAAAGGTGACACAAATTGATAATTCCGAACATTATTCATGTAATATTTAATTCCAATAATAAACTTGTGTTGAAATGTCTACTATTCTGTTGCATCCATTCAAATCTACATTGAATCCCTCTAACTTTAGTACTTCTAAAAGCGTAATCTGCAAAAAAAAAATCACAATAATGAGTAATACTCCGTATATATATATACATAAATAAAATACAAACAACTCAAGAAAATGGTTGTTATCTTACCAATTACCACAACTACACATTGTACAATGTAAAATTTCATGAAATGGAGAAAGCGAAACACTGCCTCCAAGTTTAAGAATGCTTGAAAAGATTGTCAATTTTTCTTTGACATCAATAAAGATAAACAAATCATTACAACAGCTAAGACAAATAAAAAAGTGAGAAGTTAAAAAAATGTTCTTAAGGAGATCACAGTCATTATACAAAAATAAAACAATACAAAGTGCTAACCTTTGATAGAAGAATCTCAGTTGCCATCACTTAAGAGGTGCAGTAGAAGAAGCAACATCACCCTATATTAAACATTTTCATATAATTTAATTATAATAATTAGTATCAAAACTTATCAAATTTATGAGATGAAAATATCAGACTACATAGTATCTCATTATTATAATATAAAACAAAGTCGTTACAAATCAATAGCCATTTGTTTCATCAAAGCTCGTTCCCAAACTGTCGAAGAATAACAGCTCGGCTTCGTCTTCAGCATTCTGCAGCACCCCACCTTCCCCTTGCTAAACCTGTCCCCTGCCAAAATCAGAAGCCTCGAACCCTCCTGAAAGCTTCCTTCCTTGTTTGCTGCTCTTGTAAAGCAAAAAAACCAAAAGCTTCGTCCAGACAGAATCCAGATTCACCACAATTGCAAGTCCGAAAGAAAACAAAAACGAACCAAACAAAACCCCGCGATGACAACAAAACTCAATACCCTGAGAAGATATATGAGATAAGTTGCCTACCGGGGAGAGATCGACCGAACCCACGGGCTGGATAGGCCGCCGCCGGAAAAAACCCTAGGACGTGTCTAGGAGACGACCGTGAGGATACGAAACACACTTTTTTCTTTTTTTTATGTGAATCGGATCTTATAATTAGATGTTTCTTTATAAAGAAGGTTAATTAATTCTATAAAAAATTGGTTGTGTCTAAAATAAGAAAAAAATGCTTAGATTATAGATGTGAATCAAATGCTCAATTACTTAATTGAGAGCACGATGTGTGAAAACATCATTATATTAACAAAAAATATTGCCTGTAAGGAAGTATTTTGGAATTTAAAAAACTTTTTATTATTTTGCTTTACGATGTTCTTTATTCATTTGAATTTACCTTTTATCTATCATTAATGAAAAATATATGCTTATTAGAGGTAGTGAATAAAAATTAACCGCGATTTCAGTCATTTCTCAAATCCAAAGTCATAAACCGGACTATCCAGAGTTAGGTCATTTTTATTATCATTTTGTTTTATTAAGTTCAATTTTCACTGAAAGAGTCCTTGACATGGACAAATTTATTAATTACCCGATCAAATATGTGACTGAGAAAAATAACAGAAATAAAAGCGCACACAATTAAAAATTATGAAACTATATCTATAATTATCTTTAGAGTCAAAGATGGAAGCATAGGGGCCAATCAGGCTCGGCACACCGCACACCCCAAATTTTAAAATTATACAATAGTATGTATTTTTAGTGTAACATTTATCTAAAAATAATCTTTGTACCGATTTACCCTGACCTTTGTTCTTGACTACGTTCTTGATTAGGGTTACTCTAATTATAAATACTTTAAGAATAATATCATCCCGTGCATCGCACGGGTACTATACTAGTTTCCGAAAAAGCAAAGAATTTTTAAAATTAAATTGGTGGCATTTTCGTAAGAACTATGACATTATAAAAATAAAAATAATGGTGATTTAAATATAAAAATTAAAAAAGCAGGGAGGAAACAAAAGTTGAAAAGTGAGTAAGAAAATGCCAATGTTTATAATTTTGAAGTAATAAATTAAAATCAGTAAAAAAATTGTGTGCCACGCCAGCAGGTAACCTGCTGACCGACAAGTTACTTGCCCAAAATAATTTATGATGAAAGTACATAGTAAGAGAGTGTAATGATGAAAGTTAAAGTACGGGGCTTAATTGATTTTCCGTGAAGAGTAGGGGCCAATTTGACACTTTAAAAAACAATACAATGTATTGGGAAAGTTCTAACTTCACAAAATAGGAGTAAAAACGTTTCAGAATTTTGAAATATGACTATAATGTTTTTATTCTCTAAATATGAGTAATCACTGTCAAGTTTGAAAAATACGGTCATTATTATATAGGAAATATAAACATTACACTTCTATTTTTTAAATACGCAAACCTTTTGTTCCGATTTAGGACAATTTGCCTATTGTATTGGTACTTATGGAATACTCCCTCCGTCCCCTTTTAAATGGGACGGGAGATGGTGGCACGAGTTTTAAGAAAAGTGAGTTTGTGTGGTTGATATTAATTGATAAAATAAGAATAAAGTAAGAATGATTTTGAGCCACACAAAGTTTACCAAATAAGATATGGAACAATTAAATAGGGACATCCCAATATGGTAAAACGGGACATTTAAAAGGGGACGGAGGGAGTATGTCATCCTTGAAAAAGTCAATTAAATTGGGACGAATAGTAGCAAATAAGCTTTTTGTATGACCCAAATACATGCAAATCTATAAGCACCCATTTGGTGACGACTCTTTTGATTCAACATTTTTTTATTAAATATTGAACTTTTGAATGGGTAATCAATATATATATATAAAAGAGGAACTTTTTAAGAGCATACGGTGTGCCACATAATCCTGCCATGTCATCATATAATAATTATTAATTACTCTATTTGTATGCTTTTTATTTTTAATTATTACATTCTATTTTTTATTGCATATTGATATGGAAACAAAATATTATTCCATTATATAGAATCAACCTTATTTATACTACGTAACTTTCAGAATCTACCTCTACTTACTCCGTATTAATTTGTATTACAAGGATCCAACCATCCCTTTTTTATTTATAATTAAAAATGTAAATAAAAATGTAATTATCACAAGATTTTTTAACTTAAAAATGATAGTGATATATACTATTAAACGTTCATATATGAAAACATGTAAAACTTCTGATCAAGTACCTTACGTTCATACATATAAATATATATTTTTTCACAAGTAAACGTGTTGTTTAGCCCAACCAAAAAAATAAATATGTTTAGTTGTTTCTTTATTTTTACAACTACAATTTAAATATTCATTCACTTCTGTAATAGATTCCTAACCCAAATTAGGAAATCTTCATACGTTTAGAATGTTTTTAATTCAATTGATTTAGTCTCAGACAAGATCAGACCAAACATCAATCATAATAATAATAATAATAATAATAATAATAATTAGTATTACTATATATACATATAATAGACATCTTCCACACTGTATTGCTTCCGACCAAATTAGAACTGAAAATGTCAATCTAATTTAATACTACGTACTCCCTCCGTCCCAATTTGATGATCCCAATTCTTTTTGACTCAAAGATTAAGAAAGTGGTTGAAAAGGTAAAAGTTGTGGTTGAGATTTGAGTAGAAAAATGTGAAATGATGCGGACCACATATTTCTTTACAAAAAGGGAAATGGGACTATCAATTTGGGACGGCCCAGAAAGAAAATACGGGATCATCAAATTGGGACGGAGGGAGTATATCTTATTAATGATATTTTCAATGTGACGAAATAAATTACTAAATTGAAAAATGCTCCATTTTCTTACATTCTCAATGTAATGAAATAATGAGTAAAATGTATGATCTCACTAATAAATTTATAAATACTTATTTCATACCATGTTGAATGAGAAATATATATTTAGAAATATAGTATTTTGAGATGCTTAATGAAGTGAAATAATGTGAAATTAATTAAGAAATTTTTGTGTGAATTCGTTAAAATCGAGTTCATAACAATTATGTTTATGAATTTTCATAATTTGGGAGATTCCATGAATTTAGCCCAATCAATTAGATTTAATTCATTACAGTAGAGTCAGACAATTCAACTCATTTTAGTATTATCAAATGACTTTATATTAGACTGAGTTTATTTTACTTTTACATCACATTAAATTATCACATTAAATTATACTATGTATATGATTCAAAAAATATCAAATTTTTAATTAACTAAATTATGTACTGCCGTGCATCGCACGGGCTTGAAAGCTAGTAAATAAATAAGTAAAATAAAGTATCTTTTGTATGAATCTAATGAAGAAGATACTTTTAGTTTTTCATAAAATTTTCCTTTTAAAGAAGGTCCTAACGGGACCTTCTTCAAATACCTACCTTTTTAGCGAGGGTAATTATAGTGTGGAGTATAATATTTTGACACTATTTGATCCCTTTAAATAAGGCTTATATTGTGTAGTACTTCTTTTGTCCCATTTTATCTCTTTTACTTTCCTTTTTGGGTTGTCCCAAAATAAGTGCAATCTTTCTCTTTTTGTAAAGAAATATGTAGTTCACAACATTTCACTTTATTATACTCAAATCTCTACCACAACTTTTACCTTTTCAATCACTTTACTAATAATTGTGTCAAAGTCAAAGTCAAATATGCGTCCGATAAAATTTGTGTCATAATAAAGAAGATTTTTTGTAGTGAACCATTAGATCGGATATTGAAGATAACGTCACTAGTGTTCCACAAAGATAACATCATATCACTACATGCAATTATAGGAGCTCATTAAATCACTGATCTAGAAAAGAAACGGTACTTTATCCATTTAGGCTTTGTTTGCAATTACTTCTGCTTAAATAAAAGTACTTTTGGGGAAAAATGATTAGTAGGAAAAGTTGGTAATGTTTGGTAAAATAAGTATTTTTTGTGTAATAGAAAAAGTAAAAAGTAGATTTTACACGGAAGCCGAGAAAGTAAAAGTTGGTAGTGTTTGGTAAAATAAGTGCTTTTTTCTTAAAAAAAGTTAAAAACACTTTTTTAATGGGTTTCAAACAGACCCTTAAAGGTTCCCGTACACTATTCTCCTGTCAACGTGCATTGTTCATAATCTTTTACTTTTGAGGTAAGAGTTAGATTGGTACTCGAAGTTGCATAAAAAGGATCAAATAAGTCCTTATATAGGAGGCTCTGTCCAACCGTTGCCATTTGGGGCGGTTCCCGGTGGAATTTTTTGACGAAATTATTTGAGTATCTTATTCATTAAGACTAGTTTACTCATACCAAATTTCAATTAAAAATTCAACCGGGAAGACATTCAAATGAATTCTTGAAGATAATTGCGCTGTTAAAAACGCAGTTATCTTCAAGAATTCATTTGAATGCCTTTCCGATTGAAGTTTTAGCTGAAATTTGATATGAGTAAACTAGACTTAATGAATAAGATGCTCAAAAAATTTTATCAAAAAATTCCACCGGGAACCGTCTCAAATGGCGACGGCCGGACAATTAGGACTTATTTGACCCTTTTTATACAACTTCGAGTACTAATCTGACCCTTACCTCTTTTACTTTTTATATCGAAAGTTTATGAAATTTAAATTATTTTTTGCAGGTTTTGTAGCGGGTTTAATGTAGTTTCTGAATATGTAAATTTTATTTACTAAAAATAATTCTATTAATACCTAAATGGTCGGTCAAACATCGTAAATCGTGTGAGAACCTTAAAGTGGGACAGAGGGTGTAATACCTAAATGGGCTGTATAAGTTCATTTTGCTTAAATTTATGAAGTTTTGGCTCAAGTAACTATATTGGCTGTCTACTGATTTTTTAACAAAGTATATTTAAAATATCTTTTACCAATAAAATAAAGAAAAAATTATATGAAAAATAGTTAAAATGATCCTCTACGGTAACTTCAGCCAATACAACAAAAAAAAGTAATTTCAATCTTATTTTTTCTTATTATTACACAATCTCGTGCGCGAAATAAAAAAAATACATGAAAAAACTGACTGATAAACTGATAACCCAAAAAACATGGTTACCAAACGGGCTCAAGTTTGTAGAAACGATTTATCCAAAAGACAATATTACTCCAACCTTCTCATATATGAAGTGCACAATATGATTAGTTTACCCTAATTGGAGAAGCTTTATAATTTTAATATAATCAAAGAAATCTTAGTTTAATTTGAAATATATCTACTCCTATTTATACATTACTCTTATTTATACATTTTGTTTGTATTTTGCTCTCATTTAGCTATCATATTTTACTCTTATGATAGCCGACCCTATCATTTCACCTTGGTAACACTCCATTAAATTATGACATGATACTTTTATAAAATCAATTATGTATTTAAATACAAAAATGATTGTTGTACAACTTTGGAACATGTGATTTCAATTTCACGTACATAGATAATGAATTCATATTTATCAGGTTAGATCTTAGACAAAGTCACAAAGAAGTTGATGTGGAGAAACTTCAATTGCAAACTATGTACGTTCAGACCAATTGGTCATGGTCGTGGTTAAATTAAAGAGCAATTAGTATTTGGGTCTTTTGTGGTTTTTTGCATGGTTTGTACAGCTTGTCTTTGTGTAATTTGCTCACATTTATGAGATGTCTACCGCACCATATTTTCTTTACACACACATGTTTTGTTTAAGATGAAATTTGACAAATATAAATTTACGTGTGTGAAGTGTACTATTTTGATTGTTTTCTTAACAAAAAATGATTTCAAAATTAAAACCATATCCATATCAATTTGAGCACCTAAGGATGCATAGGAAATTGAAGAAATGTGATGGTGTGAAGAATAAAAATAAAAAAGGGAATTTATCAAAATAGTTAGGGGTAATTATGCAAAAAGTTTATTGTCATAACATCCAAGAAATAAGAAGTGTGAATTGTTTATTCTTGTCATTAGAACATTAAATTAGTCCTAATCCTTGTAATTATGACACTAAACTTCTTTCCATCATTGTAATCATATATAGATACTATGTTTAATACTGTCAGCAACATGGGTAGAATCATTCTTCGATGATTCATCACAAAGTTCAACTAATATAAATAGGATTTGATCAATCATTCGTAAGCCAAATCAGAGAAATAGAAATTTATATCAAGGAGATAATGTCCAGTTCGTATACCATACGACCGTCCCACCATGAGCATCATGCTCCCACCCTCAAAACGACGTAGTTTTGGGCAATTTAAAAAAAATCGGGTGAATAGTACGCGTGTGAACAGTACACGCGTGTACAGTGACTTTTTTTGTCCCAGTAACATAGATGATGTAACTCGCGTGTAAAGATATGTAACTCACATTATTCATCAATGTAACTCTAGCTCATCCAAAATGTAATTTGTCAAATATTAATTTCATTGTAAATAATGAAAAAAAGAGTCCAATTGCATAATTGATTTAGGTAAATATGAATATGTTTTGTTTTTTAATATCATGGTCATCAAAAATAATTTTTTAAAAAAGTTCATTTTTTTATTCAATAGCAGGTGTTGATTTTTTTACATAACTCGTGTTATTACCAATGTAACTCGCGTTGATGACAAATGTAACTTATGTGTATACAGAATGTAACTTGTTGGAAAATTGAACAATGATTTTTTTTGTTTGAGGTATTATAAACATTGATTTCAATATAAACAATGAAAAATTGATCCTAATAGTTTAATTACTTTTTATAAATAGTGAATATGTTTTATTTTTAATATTAGGGCAATAAAAATGATATAGCTGGAGTTTATTCCACGGTGTAACTCGTATACATTAAGATGTAACTTGTGTATATTAAGATGTAACCCGCTTGCATTAAGATGTAACTTGCGCAGAAGAAGATGTAATTTCATGATATATTATCAAATGCAACTTCAAGAATCAAAATAAACAAACTCATAACTCCATGTATTAATTAATATATAAACATACACACCATATATAAAATTTGCTTCGTTGCTTCTCTTTAAAAATTTGCTTCTCTTTATATATATGAATTTAATTGGTGGGATGTTTTCCAATTTTGTTGGCCAAGATGAGTGAATAGACCGGCAGCAGCCCTGCATACAAACACGAAGGAACCTGTCATCTCTGTAGGCGAAACAAAAGGGCAGCCGGGTAGGATAACTACGAACAGGGGATGGTTGCCGTGGATATGCGACGTACACCGCATCAACACCGGCAAATAAGGTCGCCGTCCAGTCTTCTCTCTTTTCAGAAAAGTTGATCTCTTTTTCAATTAATAAAACAATGTCGTTTTGGGATCGGCACACCATGTGCATGGTGGGCCGATCCCACGGTATAATTTGCGGATAATGTCCAAATCTTATTATTCATATATCTATTCTATATCTATAATTTACCTTCTTAATTTCACATCACTTATCATATTTTCTCTAAAAATAACCTCAGTTCTTGGTCAGGGTACAGTACAAAATGTCCAAACGAGCCCCAAGGGCCAAGACTGAATGAAAGCAATCAGGATGGCAGAGTGAAATTGAAACGACACCGTTCTCATTCGTTCCAACGTCCAACTCCTTCGTGGTTTCCATCCACCATAGTCTAGAGTGACACTTCGCCGGAGAATTTCGCTCTTCTTTCTCCCTGCCGAAGCCATAGAGAGCTGGAGAGTGATGGAAGAAAGAAGCTTACCGTTTTCTGTCAGATTCGCAGTGCTACTAATCTATGTGTATGCTTCAATAAGAGTTGCCTCAGCTTCAATTCACGAGTACAGAAAGGAGCACTTCATCCCAAAGTCCAACGCCTTCTTCTTCCATGGAGGAACTGAAGGACTCTTTGCCTCCAAGCTTGACCAGTCATCTGCTAATATCTCCGTTGATAAACCCCTTAAAGGAAAATCTTTCATAAGGTTTCTTGATTTCTCTCACTATTCTCGAACTAACAATCGCTCAGGTCTACACATATATTTAAACGTATTTTGATCAATATGCTTCTGAACTTGTCTAGGCGATTAGATGATGTGATTTTATAAGATGGGGATTAGTTGCAAGTTTACCCTAGGGCTATGATTTTACAATGGATATGATTTTAGAAGGATTTAAGTTCTGGGGTTTTTGTTTTACATTTTATGTCGTCCTCCTAGAGTCGTAATCATCCGTCACTCAGGGTGCCGTTTGTTCTTGGTGAAAACAAAATAACATGATGATCCTGTTCTTCTATTAGGAACTTAGGATTGAGTAGATACTGAAGATTGATTGTTGTACTAAAAGATCCTATGAAACACTGTTGGGATTTCAACTTTGGTTGAATTTTGCAGGTTTGAAGATATTACCTTTGTGAGGACAAAAGAATCGATTGATAGTAGAAGTGCCATGCGGAGTAAAAATGGTCTGGTTGAGGCCATCATTCTTGAGGTGAAAGACAGAGAAAGAATCGGAGGCTCATTTTCAAAGTCTAATGCTATATGTTGCACTAAAGAACTTGCTGATGAAAAATTATGTCCTGTAGGAGAGGTTATGATTCAGAGAAATCCTGACAACCCAGAGTGGCCAAAACGCATCCAGATATTTTTCGAAGGAGATCATCAAGAAGCTAAAATGGATCCTCAATCTGTTGAAATAAACACCACGGGCATGTACTATCTCTATTTCATGTATTGTGATCCCCAACTACAGGGTACAGTGATGAGCGGAAGAAGTGTGTGGAAAAATCCTGATGGTTATTTGCCTGGGAAAATGGTTCCCTTAATGACATTCTATGGAATTGCATCCTTGGCTTATCTCGTGCTTGGTTTATTCTGGTTTGTAAAGTTTGTCCAGTACTGGAAGGATGTCATTCAATTGCATTCTCACATCACAGTAGTTATTGCTCTTGGCATGGTAGAAATGGCTCTCTGGTACTTTGAGTATACAAATCTCAATTCAACAGGAAAAAGGCCTATGGGAATCACACTCTGGGCTGTTACAGTTAGTGCAGTAAAGAAGACCTTGTCCCGTTTGCTTCTTTTGATGGTCTCCATGGGATATGGTGTTGTCAAGCCTACTCTTGGTGGTGTCACCTCTAAAGTATATCTTTTAGCTCTCGTGTATTTTATTTCATTGGAGGCACTCGAACTTGTTGAACACTTGGGCAACATCAATGACTTCTCAAGAAAAACTATATTATATTTAGTATTGCCTGTCACATTCTTGGATGCCTGGTTTATTTTGTGGATTTTTTCATCATTATCTAAAACGCTGGAAAAACTTCAGGTAAATCTTTCGGATACATCCATGATTTCTTCTCATTATATTTTTGTTTATGCATTTAATACTATTTTATGTTAAAACAATTGGTCAAAATAGGACTAAAACATGGAAAATCTGCAAAAAAGGAGGAATGTGTTTTATTTTCCAAATAAGACGTATTTAGTCCTATTAAAAGAATAAAATAAGAATAATACTTCCCAAACTAGAAGTGAGTGAGTCCTATTTGGGGAAGAAAACATTGACACTCCTATTTGAGGAATCGTGAATGTTTTAATGCTATTTAGGGAATTTTTCTTTATGTTAATATACCAAACATTTAAAATGATTTTTTGTATAGGACATGTGTAAGAGACATGTGTGTTTGGCACGAGATTTAAGAAAATAAAGGATAAAGTGAATGTTTTACAATTATAACCTCCAAAAACTAAGGAAAAGTAAGATGGGGATGAAATGATAGATAAATGGATAATTTGGGAAAGTAAAAATCTAGTGGAGTTCAATTTAGGATGGTTTTCATATTTTTTGTACAACCCAAAAAGGAAACTGTGTGTTACAAAATGGGACGGAGAGAGTAATATTTTTAAAAGTAAACTAAAAGTAATAGAAGAATATATAAATAAATACTACCAATGCCCCCCACCCCCCAAGATTGAGACATGAGAGATTGAACCGGTTGTTAAGAAAAACAGAGTTATGTGGTTGTACTAATAAATTAATAAAGTGTGAATAAAGTAAGAGTGAATTAGAAGAACACAAATATTACAAATATGGTATGAGACAAACTTAGTTGGATAAACAGAAAAGTAAAAATGAGGCAAAGATAGAGGAGGGACTAAGGGAGTAGCTTTATCAAATTATTTTTATTGTATTATATCGTATTATTCAATAAAAAATAAGTAAACAGTTTCATAAATTTTAAACACAAAACTTCTTTGTGTAGGTTTTTGTAAGTTAGTCTTATCACATGCTTTAGAAAATATATTAGACTACTATTGTTTACTGAACACATGAATTAAGCATAACCATTTTTAGATGTTCAAAAAGCATAAAAAAGCTCTCCAAACCGCTGTTTCCCTAAATAAAGCCACAGTTTATAATAAGTTGGCTTGTAAACTTGTAGTTTCCAATTTCCTTTGCATAGATGGAACCTCATTTATGCTGTAAAGCAGATTGGGTTATGTATAGTTAAACTATATGATACTTGGGAACTCTTAAGGGGTAGCATTTTTGCGTGTAGAAAGAAACTTTTAGGAAACTCTAAGCAAATCTTCATTGCTCCTACAATTAATTCCACGACTTTTAGAAAATTCAGCATACGCACTCAATTCGGCTCTTGAGACGTGTACCAATTCACCATTTCATGGGCAGATGCTTGAAGTTATTTCTTTACTCAAACTGCGTGCTCGATGTGAATTAGAAAGGAAAAAATTGCACTTGGTTTGTATGAAAAATGAATGCATTGAGCACATGTTAGGATGTCATTTTGTTTCTATTAAAGTCTTTCATCATGATTCTTAGTTTCTTAATTTTGGTTCTATTATCTGGAATATAGGTGCGCAAGAGCATTGCAAAACTGGATCTCTACAGAAAGTTTACCAACTCCCTTGCAATCTTTGTTTTACTCTCCATAGCTTGGGTTGGCTTTGAGGTAAATTATTACGTTGCCATTACTACCAATGATTTTGTGGGCATGAATTTGATGTGTTTAGAACGAGGAAATAAGAAGGATCCTCTATTAAATTTTTAGGGATGACCATATTAAATAAATGCTATACAGTTTACTTTTTCTTTTCCTGATTTATATACTACATCAGTGAGTTAAGATGATCTTCAATATCTGATGTTGGATCAGCTATACTTCAATGCAAGTGACCCGTTAAGTGAGTTATGGCGATTTGCTTGGATAATTCCTGCCTTTTGGACACTCCTAGCATTTTCGTTACTGGTGGTCATATGTGTTCTTTGGGCTCCCTCACGCAATCCTACCAGGTACTTTTCCTAATAGTTGCTCTCATCTGTTTTTTAGCCACATGACTAGTAAAATTATTTTAACAGACATATATCAATCATTCTGAAAAACCATGATATTTTTCTGAAAAACACATCAAATTACTAAATTAGACTTGATTACAGGGTGTATAGCTTACCATGATATATTTCTGAAAAACCATTCTGTTTGTCCAGATGCTCAGTAATATTCATACATTTTATAATGAATATTTTGAGTACATCCCAACTTTTTCTAATTTGTCATGAATACATTGATCATGTCAGGACTCGGGATAAAAACCAACTCAATTTCTTGATAATTAATATCACCGTTAAATGAATCTTGGAGATGCTTGGTCTATTTCCTGTTCATACTAATGAGTCACCACTGAAATTATTTGCTTCATATTTCTCACGCTAATCAGTACTGTAATTTTTAGGGGGCTTCACTAAGCCCCGGCCCACCCCAGTTATTGTTTAAACATTTCTCTTTGAAACAAAAGTGGTCAGACCAATTGGATAGGTCTGAAATACTTGTGTCCTAAATTTTAAAAGCATTTGAGTTTTTAAACGTTTTTACTATTAAATTTTTATATGAATGAATCTGTCTAAACTTTTAGTCAGGCTCACCCTGTGTGGCTGTGTCAATCCCTTGCCCCATCCCTCAGTGATGTGAAAATAATAACCAAGTTAAACATATGCTCCTTCCTGGGAGCTAAGTTTCTTTACTTCATAAGATAGACGTAGCAAATTAGCAATGAACATCAGACACGCTGGGTAGAAAACAAAACCCAGAACTTGACTTGCTTGTGCAGTTTCCTACCTACACCATTTCTGTCGCTTTCTTATCAGTGGTTTCATGTAAATGAATAATGTCAACCAATTGTAGTTTGTTTTTCTGGTGTCCCTGTAACTATCATTTGCTGCTTTTGTACTGCTCTAAATTACATATCTCCAGACAAACAGTGTATTCCTTCCTTTCTTAAATACTGGCCATAATCTAAGTGTACTTTGATCATCTTGGAACCCAGAAAGTATTAGAGAAAGAAAATAGGGTGGAAACTATAGAGGAACTTTAGAAGGAATGAAAATGTGAGGGGAAGTAAACATTGGCATAATCTCAAGTTCTCAACAAATTTTATTTGTGATGTTTGTTCGAACTGTTTGTATCTATGTATTTCTATTATATAAAGACTTGGAGCTCTAAACATATATAATAAAATATTCAAAGCATTAACTATATTTCATTTCTTTTACATTTTCTGAGGTAAAACACTAAAACATAACAAAAGAAAATACCCTTCCTTTAGCATTTGTTTTCTTTTCCCTAGTATTTTCCAAGATCCCAAACACACCTTTTGCAATCCAATAAAGTTAAACATATTCCATAATAAAATGACCAAGTTGCCTGCCCTATGTATTTCTTTTTTGTTTGCTTTTAATACCTAGAAATCAATTGACCTATGTTCATTAATTTATGAAAAAATTAAGTATTACCTCATAAACTACATAGTGCAAGTTTTTCTTTAACGGGACAATAATTTTGAAATAGGGGAGTATTACTTCTGCAACGGGATCAACATAAACAGAAAACCTAAGTGTAAATCAGTAATATTGTCTTATTATGCATGCTAGGTGATATTATATTCGAAAGCTAATTCTCTCACTGAACTTTAGATATGCATACTCTGGGGAGACCGTAGATGACTTAGATGAAGAGGCTATTTCACTGACAAGCGCGGTGAGGGTAGTTGGCGATTCCGGAACAAAGTTTGAAAGGAAGGAAAAGAAGGGGTCCACCTCAACCGACCACATAGCAGAACGAGAGGATCTCGAAGAGGACAAGCGAGAATAGATGGCAACTTCCACTTACACCCACCATGCCTTGTGAAGAATCATTTTCTTGCGACCAAGATATAAAAAGGTGGTACAGTTGTACAGTGAAACCTCATAGACATAGAGTAATCAGAATTTTTATCTCCAGAGTTAGAAGTTGAATAAGGGTCTAATCATCATCTTTTAAAGGCTCTTATTGTTCTCTAGTGAGATTAAAACTCGAAGTGTACATTATATGTCATTCACCGAGCACAACAAATTATTGGTCAGGAGTCACGACTTGTGATTAAGCTGCCAGTTTTTAAGACTTCAAAAACTAATGAACTGACCAACAAAATTGATCAAAATTGGTCAGGACTCAGGAGACTGAAATCTATACAAAATGATAAAGAGCAATTGACCCAAAACTGGTTGACCAGAATGTGCATCGTTTCGTAATATGACCAAAATATAAGACTCAGAAAGTAACAAACAAGGACTTCTAATTTTGTTAAAGATGAAGAAGTGAAAAAATTAGTACAAAAATCTAAAAAAATCTCCATGGCTAGGGAACTAATAAGAACAAGGCACATGTAATGTAGCGGCAGAGGCCTACAAATTCTTTTTTACGGAGTATTAATAAAATAAATCTATCACGGATTATAAGAAGAAGAAATATAAGGACATATATTACACCAATTTTGCATTTAGGAGTAATTTTACACCTATATAGGGTTAATCATCGCATTCTCCTAACAATAGGAGACTTGGTATTCCGTATAAATTACTCCTCCTAAATTACTCCTCTCTCTGCAAAACTTTGTTATCTTTCATTTTGATTTGTTTTTTATCGAAAAGTTCTTATATCATTAAAATAGCATTCAGCAGAGCAAGAACGTAAAAGGACCACATGTAACCATCCGCCCTTGACCGAGACTCTGAGTTAATCACCTTTGAGAAAACAATATAACTCGCTAGACCTAACTTGGACAAATTAAAGCCAACGACGATTACCGTAAACCTCTCAACCCCAAACCTAATGCAAGAGTTTTACAACAGAAGAAAGAGTAAAAACAAAAAATAATAATCAGACCGTGGAATAAAACGAAAATTAATAAAATAAACTGATAAAGTAACGGAATCCATGCTTCAAACATCATCTTCGGCGGTGGCTCAGGAGGGGGACGATTCATCAGCCCTTCATTCTTGAAACATTCCTTGCAAAACCACCACCACAATTTCCAGTGGCAACTCCTTAATCCTTGTGGTTATAGCGCGAGTGAACCCGGAATCCATGCTTACCTTCCCAATCGAAACCATTGGCACAAGGCCCCTGGTTCGAAATCTTCCTTCTGTGCGTCCTCGACCGAGATTCGGACAAGCAAAGCCGCCAACCTAAGCACCGTTCTTCATTGATAAACGAAAACGGAAATCGAACCCCAGCGACGGTAAGCCCTAGGGAAAACGAACCCCAGCGGCAGTAAGCCCTAGGAAAGACCGAGGATCTTTCATTTTGACTTGTTATAAAAACTTTGTGACTTTCAATTTTAATCAATCAATTTGTGATTCATCTTATTTCTCTTACTTATATAACTCTTAACCACACAGTTTTGAATTTGTTATTCTCTATATATGTCAAAGTTAACAAAGTTTGAAGAGATCGGGAGTATAATAATAATAATATCAAGGAAAAATTGTTAAATCGACTCTAGAAGTATACTAAAAAGTCAATTAAGTCATCGAATTAAAAAATGTCCAATTAAGTCCGTGAACCTCCTAGCTTCCGGCGTCATTTTAGGAGAAAAAACTTCGAAATAAAAGAATATATAATGTACATAAATAAAATGATTCAACTAACTATATGGTTCATTGGAGTAGTATTTTGTTTCAACCCAATTCTAATTTCATAAATATTGTTTTTATTTAATACGGAGTACCATTTTAGAAAACACTTCGAAATAGAAGAATATGAAGTGTACATAAATAAAATGATCCTTTGGTTGGACTTATTATATAAAAGGAGGAATTTGACTTTGCATCCCATATTTTGGGCAGTGTTGGAATTTGGATTCCATTTTAAAAATCAGATGTTTGCCGACGATATTGTATTGATTGATGAGACGCAATCAGGTCTTAAAGCAAAGGTGGAAGTATGGCGACAAACTTTGGAGAAAAAGGGTTTCAGACTAAGTCGGAGCAAGACAGAGTACATGGAATTAGGGGTGGACTCGGGCCGGTTCGGGCCCAATTCGGGCCTGGGCCCGGCCGGGTCTCGGTTCATGAAAGGGGAGGCCTGGAACCGGCCCGGGTAACCCCCGGGTCCGGGTCGGGCCGGGGCGGGCCTCGGTTCAATTTTTTTTTCTTTTGACTTTTCCTAATTAACCCCCAACCCTCCCCCCTCACCCCCAAACCACCCCAACCCACCTCAAATGGCCCAAAATACCCAGCCTAACCCAAAAACTTAAAAAAAAATTTGAAAAAAAAAGAAAAAAAAATTGGCCCGAACCGGCCGGGCTGGTTCACATTTTGAGGGCCCGAGCCCGGACCGGAACCCCAGCGGGTCGGGCCTACCCGGACCGGTCCCTGGCCGGGCCGGCAGTTCGGGCCGGTTCAAACAGTAACCGGTTCGGGCCGGTTCCAGGGCGGGCCGCCCGGCCCGAGTCCAGACCTACATGGAATGCAAGTTTGGCGGAGGTAGAAACAGTGGTAATAATGGAATTACTCTAGATGGTAAGGAGATACCGGTCACTCGGTCAGTGATATGTTCCGTTACTTGGGCTCCATAATTCAGAAGGACGGTGAACTAGATGGAGATGTATCTTATAGAATCAGAACATTGTGGATGAAGTGGAAGAGTGCGTCAGGATTTCTATGTGATAGACGTATGCCGACTAGACTGAAAGGTAAATTTTATAGGACATCAATTAGGCCTGCATTGATGTATAGCGTAGAGTGTTGGGCGGTGAAACAATGTCACATTCAAAAGATGAGTGTGGTAGAGATGCGCATACTAGGAACTAGGAAGGACCACGTGAGAAATGAGACAATCAGACAAAGGGTGGGAGTAACACCTATTGAATACAAGATGCGGGAGTCTCGCCTACGGTGGTTTGGTCATGTGCGTAGAAGACCGAGTGATGCACCTGTTAGACATGTTGAGATGTGTGGAGAAGAGGCAGGGAAGAGAGGGAGAGGAAGACCCAAACAGACGTGGGTTAGGGGAGTCCGAAGTGATATGCTTCTTCTTGGGTTGGATGAGGGTATGGCTTTGGAGAGAGTAAAGTGAAGGGCGGGTATTTGTGTGGAGGAGTAATCTCGTATTATTATTTGCCCTCATCTTTTTTCATCCTGTTTTTTAATCTTTTATCCTTATGTATATAAACATTATTTTTATTTTTTTTATTTTATCATTTTTAAGGGTTTATTCATCTCGTTTTATATTATCTTTTTTATAATATCTTATTTTTTATCGTTAATTTCTTTCTTTTCCTTTTGGTGGTGATATCATGTATCGATTCATGTTAGCTGACCCCAATATCTTTTGGGACTAAGGCTTGGATGTTGTTGTTGTTTAAATTCAGATATTTGCATCTCATCAGATTAAAAGTTGTAAAGAATGTGGCGCAAGATCAAATGATTTTATAGTACATATGGAGTATATTACTACGTATTCCCGCCATCTCGCTAAAATTGTCCCATTTTTCATTTTCGATCCGTCCCACTAAGATTATAAAATACTAAATTTGATAAAATTTATGTGATTCTAAATCATTATTACTTTATTTTTACTTTATCAATTTAATATCAATCAAATAAACTTACTTTTCTTAATAACTACTCCCTCCGTCCCGAATTGTAAAGCACTTCACAGTTTACGTTGTTTGATCAACGATGAAGCAAACGGATCCCTACTTGCACTTAAATTATTTTTAGAAAAAAGAATTACATATTCAGAAACTACATCGAAAGCTTTACAAAGTCGCAAAAACCAGAATCAAATTTGATAAAAATTCGATATATAAAGTAAGAGATTAAGAGTGATTTGTGTTAACCAAGTGAATATGAAAAGTGTCTTACAAAATGGGACTGAGGGAGTAGATTTTTCACCCGTGCTTCACACGGGAAGTAGTTAGTTAACAATAAATTGTTTCCAAATATATAGAAATGTTGTGATAAAGATAGAATAATGCATATATTATTTTAACAAAAGTAAATGAAAATAAAAAAGGTAGATTCTATGGTACCCTTAAGGTATCATACCTTTGTCCACATGGACCAATAGGAATGATGCAGTTGAATTAATTAAATCTAAATTAAAAGGAATAGAATGATTTAGACCAATCAAATGCATGGTAGATACGGTACCCCCAGTTTTTAAAAGTGTACCGAAGTTGTCACCAATAAAAAATTACAAATTATTATATACTTCCTAAAAATCGGACGTAAGAAAACATCAACCCTCTCCAAAGATTATCCTAAAAAAAAGGGAAAATGGAAACTAATAATCCAACCTTTCAGCGGTCTTCTTTTAATAGTCCGACCTTTTCGTTATTCATGAGTAATCCAACCTTTGCACCTCATCTTTATTCATTGGTCCCCGACCGATTGATGACCTGCTATTCTGAGTTATTTTCTTATCACTGCAAACTATTATACCATAAATTCCACCTTTCACAAAGATAATATTTTGCAAAGATAAGAAAATAACTTGGAATAGCAGGTCATCAACCGGTCAGGGACCAGTGAATGAAGACGAGGCGCAAAGGTTGGATTATTCATGAATAACGAAAATGTGAGACTATTAAAAGAAAATCGCTAAAAAATTAGATTATTAATTTCCATTTTCCCTAAAAAAAAGAATGAATACATACAATCACAATTGCTCATAAAACTCATTTTTACCTAATGCCTTTTTATAAATAGTATAGGCCCATAGAGGTAACTTATCCCCATCGGCGCTCGAGAATCTATTCGGTCGCGCCGCACTAGTCCATCGCCGAGTGCCGAGTTGATCACGCCGTCGGAATCCTCCGCGGTGCGACACCATTCCGTATTCCGTCTCTAATTTGCATACTCCGCAGATGCTTCCTACTAGTCTTTTACTACTCGGCTCTAGGACTTCATACTTCACGTAAGTTTAGTTTTTAGTTTGTTTGAGCTTTCTTTTTTATTCTTTTGGTTTTACGTTTTTAGCAGTGGAGAAGGGGCCTAAACGAAGTGCATTTTCTCATCTTAACACCATATATGCTTTGTTGTTGTTTTTCTATGCTTTATGAATTAAGGTGGTTTATGATTGTGGTGATTCATAATCCTAACTGGGTTCTTTCCACATATAGACTTCACTTTAACAACTGTTTTCAATTTCAACAACCAACATAACAAACTAACTAATTTGTTTTGGGGTTCTTTAGTCAAAACTTGAACTTAAGCAATTTGTCATGAAACAATTAGTTTAGTTGCTGCCTATTTTGTTTACTATCTATTCTCTTTAATCCTTTTACGTTTGTATTAGGATGTTTTTACGAATGTAATTTGCTGGTCTGGTCTAAACTGGTCTGGTACGATAATGTCTGGTCTCTTTGTATTTTTATAACTATCCAAGTCTGATCGGATAACAGTCCAAGTAAAAACATCCTTATTGTAGAACTATATTTATTATTTTCAATTCCCTTAATATTAAATTTAAAATTACTTATTCTATATTCATTAATTCGGTGCATATAACGTGTCTCGGTTAACATCTTCAACTAATCCTAAGAACAGTTCAAAATTTTTGATCCGTTTGTGTATTAAACTTATAAGAATATCAAGTCAGCTTAAAAAGTTGGGAAAGCGTAGAACATAGAGTAAAAAAGGACCAAAAATCAGAACATGAATATGAAAATAAATGTGATAATGGATCATATATCAACTCAATTAACTCCTAAGGCATTCCCCCTGCTATGACATACTCTTATGAAAACAAATGTAAAATTGGATCATATATCAACTAAATTATCTCCCAAGGTATCCCCTGCTATTACATACTCTTGATGTATAAAACAATGATAAGAAACATATGTATTGAAACTCGATTAAATTATTTGAGAATGCAGTATAGAACCACAAAACTAGGAAAAATACACATATAAAGAAATTAAAAATTGTATATCTGTAACATATACATCGATGCTTGAACAAAACAAAAACTAACTAACAGCATAAATGCTTGCAAATACTGAACCATAGCATCAAACATTTCATTTTCCATTTTCATTTACCCCAGTGCCGCAAAGGCTCCCACCTACGGTGAGGTAAGGGGGTCGGATGTACGCAGTCTTACCCCTGTACTAAAGCACAAAGAGACTGTTTCCGGATGACCCATAGTGAAAATCGCGTCCAAAATAGCATGGACTGACTGCTGCTTCATAACAAAGAAGCGCAGATAGTTTAGTGAGTCATTTTGCTTTATTCTATCATATTCTCAAGCCAAAAAAATAATGAATCTTTGGCTTCATTGCAAATAATGAAAAACGATAGCATCAAACATTCGCTTAAAAAAATTAGTAGCATTTGATTAATTCTTAAGACGGTTTTGGTTGTAGACATACATGAGAGATGAAGCAGGTGAAGTTTAATTATTAAAAGAGTGCCATATTATTCTACAAATATGCAGAACAATTTTAGAAATACATTGCTAAAAATGTTCATATGTAGAAAATAGTAAGAAACAAAGTCTTACTATTTTCTCTGGCTGTAGGCATACATGGGAGCTGAAACAGGTGAGGTTTGATATATATATATATATATATATATATATATATATATATATATATATATAGGGGAAGGTTCAAGTGAGAACACTCTCTTAGGAGAGAAATGAGAATTCAATCCAACCACACATTAATTGAATCATGCGGCCGAAACATGAGATTTGGAATTCAAAACTAGGAAAAAAAACTCGGATGTTACGAGACGTGTTGTTAGAGGAAAAATAGGAAAGCATGAATGGGTTTAATAATTGAAGGGTATTTACGTAAAGAGGTAAGGTGGCATTTATCTCTTTAACCGACCACTACAATTCTTTCCATAAAAATCTCTTATGTTTCTCAACTTTTGCTAAAATCTTGGACATCCAATTAATAGGCATTGAATTTTTTATTTATCACTTGCACACGTGAACTTATAGTCTTATAGCAATTGGATCTTTCCTAATAATCAGGAAACGTAGCTCCTCCTCATAGAACTCCCTAATATTTTATTTTTCACATGTTTTTTCTGGTCTGGATAATTAAATTACCTTTTAAAAATTCATGTTTTTTTGCATTAATCAAATAATTTTTTTCAAAAATAAATACTTCCTAATAAATATTAAACTATAATGTGTCAAAAGGTTTGCATTATGATTTTGTACAAATTCACTTTTATTCAACAGTGAACAAGGTTATTCACACGATTTGCACTCCAGTATATAATAGCTGCACTTTTATTAAAAAATTATGCAACATAGATTTAACTAAATATATAAGGGTGTAAACTATCAACTATAATGTTTTCTAAAATTCTACATTGATACTCTCTTACAGAGTAAAATGCACTTTTAGTGTGCATTTAAATATATATAAAAGTGCACTAGTATCACATTGTTCTAAAATTTTACATGAGATGCACTTTTCTTCCAAAAACATCACGAATTCCATTATGATTCCATCTCTTAGTGTCACTTTTATCGGAAAAAAGTGTAAAAAGAAAAACTATTGAAAAGTGCATGAAGAAAATAAGAAAAGTGCATCAAAAGTTTAACACAAAATTTATCATTATTATCATATTAGAAGTTAATAGATGGCTATTATCTTATTAGATTTTGTTAAGGACAAAATTAATATTTTTATTCGATTAACCTTTACAATCAAGTCATTAATATGCACTTTAGCCTTTGTAGTTGTGCACTTCTATATATTTCTAAAAAAAATGGAAGTAAATATCTGAGGGTTTGTAAACAAATAGCTATCATGTGCATTTCTGATATAAATAAAAAGTGGACCATTATATTATACGTAGTACTTTGTAAAATTTTATGTTTGCACTTTGTTACAAAGTTAAATGTATTTTTATCGTGTGTGTTTTAAATATATGCAAAAGTGCACTATTATATCGCACAAATTAAGGCCCTTTTAATGAAAATTATCTAAATATGACACTGTCTTTTGGTGTCACATGTGTTTGTAAAAAAAGAAAACTAAAAATAATGGAAAGTGCATGAATAAGCTATGATAAGTGCATCAAAGTAATCTTAGTTATGTTGTGCACTTACATATGAGTTGTTGTGCACTTTTCAATTAACATGAAATGAATTCTTTTAAACGTGACCTACATCTTTATTGCACATAAAGAAGTTTCCAAAATAGATAAATCAAAATAGTTAGAATGATAAATACAAAAACTAAACAGAAGATATATGTAAAGAAAAGTACAAAGAAAAATATTATGAAAAAGTAAAATATAAGAAATAGTGTGTAAAACATAAAATAATGAAATGAAAAAGAAAAAGTAAACAAAACCTCAATGAACCGAATTGGAGATTAAAGAGCATATTTTTTCAAAAAAAAAAAACGGAAGTGGAGAAAAGAATTGATTTTGACTGGTTAAACAAAATTTAATAACAATATGTAGTGCGGTTAATGAAGCCATCCGTTATCTTTATAATGATGCGGAAGTTTCTTAATTGCCCTTAATGAGAGAGTTCCGAATTATTAATAAACTCCAAGATCTAATGGCTATAATTTATTCTCAATTCTCTCCTAAGATGGTATTCTCATATTATCTCTACTATATATATATATATATATATATATATATATATATATATATATATATATATAGACAACTTTTCGTGTCCAGCCGGCCGGACGGCGGTCCGGCCGAGGGCATTTCGGGCACTTTCCGATGGAATTTTTTGATGAAATTTTTTGAGCATGTTCTTCATGAAGTCTAGTTTATCTATACCAAATTTCACCTAAAAATTCAATCGAGAAGCGATTCAAATAATTTCTTGAAGTTAACTGGGCAGTTCATACATATAAACTGCGCAGTCAACTTCAAAAAATTATTTGAATGCCTTCCCGATCGAATTTTGAGCTGAAATTTGGTATGGATAAACTAGACTTCATGAAGAACATGCTCAAAAAATTTCATCAAAACATTCCATCAGGAAGTGCCCGAAATGCCCTCGGCCGGACGGCGGTTCCCGTCAGGCCGGCTGGACAAGAAAAGGACTATATATATATACATATAGAGGACAGATCGTATCAGGCCGGCCTGATGGGAACCGCCGTCAAGCCGAGGCCATTCGGGGACCTTCCCGGTGGAATTTTTTGATGAAATTTTTTGAGCATGTTCTTCATCAAGTATAGTTTATCCATACCAAATTTCAGCTAAAAATTCAATCGGGAAGACAGCCAAAAAAATTCCCTACTAAAATTGTGCATTATTTATATATAAACCGCGCAGTCTTAGTAGGGAATTTTTTTGTCTGCCTTCCCGATTGAATTTGTAGCTGAAATTTGGTATGGATAAACTAGACTTGATGAGGAACATGCTCAAAAAATTTCATCAAAAAATTCCACCGGGAAAGGCCTCTGATGGCCTCGGCCTGACGGCGGTTTCCGTCAGACTGGCCTGACAGGATCGGGACTATATATATATATATATATATATATATATATATATATATATAAAGAGAGAGTGCCATATTATTCTCTTTCTCTGCTATTCACTTAATCAAAACATAAAATTCAGCTGCCATACTTTAATCAAACTTCATATTCAGAACATAGTTTATATAAGAGAAGAAAATGCAGAATTTTCTTCATATATTCTTGCAGATAGAATAGATGTAAAACTGTAGCTCTAAAAAAACAGAAACCAAACTCTGCCTGCCACGTTGGAGTGGAAGGTAAAATTGTAATTTGAATAGATAAGTTAGAATCCCTAGCGTTTTCTTCTCCGAAAATTCCAGAACAGATTGGCTAAGATTAGGATATACAAGCTTAGCTTGCCACGTATAACACGTCTCTCTCACTTTCCTGGGAGGGATAATGTCTGTCTTACAAATTGTAAATAGGAACAATAGGTTATTAGGCCACTATAATAATACTCCATTCTGCAAAGTGCTGTTTGTTTTCTAAAGGGATAGCACAAACACAAACCCTTAAACAAGTTGGAGGGATGTACTTTTTGAAAATAATTCATAACCTAGCACATGTGTTAGTTGACTTAGTTCGTTTCGTGTTCTGTAAAAGAAATGTAGTATATCTCACTTCAACCACCGGATTTCCAAGACGTCCAAGACTTCAATTTTCCTCGAAATAAGAATTTCACTGATGATATGAATTTCATTGATTTGCTAATATCAATACAGATTGACAGGTTTACTCTTAGACATATATATATATATATATATACAGTCTTCAATATAACTATGTCATGGTTTTTTAGACCGTTCGATATGGCACGCAAGATAGACGCAATTGAAGAGATCAATGATACAAATGAGACATGAAAGATTGTGGTTAAGGTGATATCATTTTGTTCATTGAAACGGTTTTAATGGATGCTAAGGTGTGAGTGTAATTTTCTCAATGATTTTCTATTACATAACTTATAGCATTACAATTATAATTGTAAAATAATTTACATTGATTTCCATGCTTTAGGGACATTAGATACAAGCAGTTGCAAGGAATGCTGAGATGGTCCTCTGAAAGTCAAAACTTAAGGAAAAAGAAACATACGCGATTCAGAATTTTTGTGTGCTACGCAGCGAAGGGGAGTATATGGCATGTGAACATCTGTTCAAGCTTCAGTTCACTAGTGGTACACCGCTTAAGCAACAAGATCTTGCCATATCCCAACGGATTACTTACACTTTAGAATGTTTTCTGATACACTAAATGGCAAACTGCACACCGATGTTTTAGTAGGTAAGTATCAAATTATAATCATATTTGAATTTTATTACACAACAAAAATTGATTAAAAGGTTAAATATTAAATTTTCAATTCGTTAAAATACATGTCATTAGATCTCTGCATGACGTTTGCGCCCAAAATAATGCTGCATTGAAAACAGTGGCATTTTTTATGAAAGATCTCAGGTAGTGTCATTAACTTCAATTACTCTTATTATATTAATTATTATTCCTACAATTTTTTTCATCAATTTATTCATTATTTTGATAGTACATCATGTTGACATTGTAGTGGTGATATGATAACGTGTACTTTATGGGGTGAGTATGGTTCCAAATTGTTGAATTATCATGAAAAGCATCAATCGAAGCTAACTGTTGTCATATTAAAACATGCAAAAAAATCAAAGAACCAGAATGTTAGATCATTTTGAAAAATTTGAATTCTTCATGTTTATGCACATATTATATGATAAATGTCATAAGCTATATACCTCACCAATTTTAAGCTATATACCTCACCAATATTATAGGATGGCATCCTATAAACATTCAAATTAGTAAGTACAAATCCAAACCGCTCATAAATGAAGATGTTGAGCAAACTCAGCAATTCAAAGACACGTATATCGTCATGATGTCATGACTCATGACTAATGTTCTTATAATTATGTGTTTTTCTTTTCCATTTTATATTTTTATTATTATTTAAACATAACACCATGTTGGAATAATAAAAGCTTCAAATCAAGCCAAGTGGGTGAGCCACTAAGTCCAACTTTCAAGCTCAAGATTTTGTGAGCAAGAGAAACTTACATTTAGGGTTGTTCTTAAGAGTATTACCGGTATAAATGACCTTAAAGTGGTAAATTCAATGTTTAAATTTTTTTAAACTTATTAAAACACTAAAGTATTTTACTAACGTATTAAATATTCTATAGAAAACCACCTGTGTTACTGTTGTCAGTTGTCACTATTGCAAGGTTTGTAGTAGGAAAAAGTGGATGGAACTATGAAAGTTCATGAACTAAATTGGTTGAACTGTTGAAGCACACAATAATGCCTTTACATGCTGTTAGAGATATTTTTAGTGTTGTGATCAATGTATTTTATCTAGCCTCTTGGTAGTATTTATTGTGTATTTAATAGGCCTTAAATGGAAAAGGCTACTAAGCTAAATTAGGAATGGGCCTCCTAAAAAGGAGAGCCCATATCATTGTAAACCCTACCATTCTAAGGATGCTATAAATAGACCCCTTAGGAATGGCTAGGTTAAGCTTTCCTCCCTCAGAAATATTCCCTGCGCATAGAATAGAGCCTACGGAAGTTTTACGCTAACATTCTCCACCATCTTTGTGTAAACTTTCTGGCTATCAATGGAAAGCTTCTTCTACTCCTATTAATCAGATCTTATATATTATAGAGTAGAAATTGGGACCAACAATTGGTATCAGAGCCGAGCGTGTGACCGATTGAAGTTTCTGCAAATTTATCGATCGATTGAAGGCTGAAAAACACTCCTGCGCGATTCTTCATCGTTGAAGTTTCGCACTTGAGCGATCTTCTGTTCTATCTTTATTGTTGTTTTTGCAGGAAAATGGTTGAAGGAAAGTGTTTCTAGGCTTGCTGGGATCATCTCTGTGAAAAATCTCAATCTGAGAGTTGGCGTACAGGTTAAGCCAGATTTGAGCGATCCTGCATTTTCGCGCAACTCCCTGAAAAAGAACAACAGGTTCGCGCAATCAGGCTTCTGCGCGATCTCAAGCATCGCGCAACACTCCTTGCACGATCTGAAACTTGCGCCATCTGCAACGTACTCCTTGCACGATCTGAACTTCGCGCAACATTCACCTGCGCGATCTCCTATTTGAGCGTTTGAGGACTCGCCCGATTTAGAAGTTGCTCGATTTCAGACTCGATTTACGACGCGTTTGAGCAATTTCTACTCCTTGCGCGATTACTTGTTTGCGCGAAAGCACAGACCTGTGCGATCCGGATACTCTCTTGCGCGATTTCAACTTCGCGCAGAACTCACTTGAGCGATTTCTCCCTTGCGCGTTTTAGATCTTGAGCGATTTGTACTTGAGTTATTCACAGGTTTTGAACGATTCACAATCAGATACTGCGCGAAAGTACTCTGTTGCGCGATTTCCCCTTTGCGCGAAACTACCTGCGCGATCTAGGAGTTCGCTGCTGTTGCGCGATTCCTCTCTGATCCGAACCTCACCTCTTGCGCGAACTTAGTACAACACCGGGAGCAAATTAAATTTAAAAAAAAAACAAAGGAAGGAGGGGCAAAACCGTCTTTTGAGACCCGGCAAATTTTGCGGCTATCGTGTCCGCAGGTCGCCCGCGCAGGGGGGGTGCGAATTTTCACTTTTGAACTACAAGCCGAAATCCCATGTGCGCGAGAGCTCCTCTCTTTTCCTTCACCATTTAATCTTAAGGAAGGAGTGCTCCATATAAATAGGCTCAAAAGTTTCCAAAGAGTTTAGGTGTGGGATAAGTTAACTAGCTTACTTTTCCCTTCACTTGGACAAGTACATTTTTTTCTCAAAACCTGAAAAAGATCAACTGTAAACAACTCTATGATGTTAGATACATGAAAATAGGATTGACCAAACTCATGGCCTTCACTGGAGCTAAAGAAACGAATGCCCTCGAGGATGAAAAGAGAAAGACAAAGGCTGGTGTCGAGGTTCCTTTTGACTACACAGAGCTAAACAAGAGTTACAAAACAAAAGAGCCCCCTTTGACTCCTGTTGATGAAGTCATAACTTATGCTCCTGAAAAGGAAACTGTGCAAGATGGAGAGGAACCTTCAACTTTAGAACCTGTAGTCAAACCAGCATACATTCCACCTCTTGTGAGAAAGTTTGCTGAGTTAAAAGAATCTTTCGATAAAGAAAAACAGGCTTTTGAACTTGAAAGAGATCAACTTTTGAAAGAAATATCCATGTTAAAAACATCCTCTCAGTCCATCACAGTTTCTCAACCCTCTTCCCACTCTTCCTCAGAAAAATGTTTAGAAAATTCAACCAACAGTTCTAAAACTTCTTCCACTCACTCTGAGCCTCCTTCTCAGACCGGAAACCATGTGAAGAAGAGAGTTGAGAAGAGAGGAGAGTGGATCGAGGAGAAGTTAAGAAGGAGGAAGAAAGAAGAAGAATCTCATCTAGGAAATAAGAATCAACGTTCGAGTGCTTTGTTTTACGTAAAGAATAAGTCTAGATCTGGCATTAGTGAGCTTTCAAATAGTAGTACTAGAAGTGGTGTTCCTAGGAATTTCCTAAGCGAACCTTCGACAAGTAATGCTAAAAGAGTGGCTCCTAAGTTTTCTAGTTCTAAGACATCTGTCAAGAATCGCTGCTCTAGTACTTGTTCTCTGAACTGTGTTAAATCAATGAAAGCTTGTTGTTTTGAGTCTAATTCCTCATCAAACAAAGACAAGAATGTGAACGTTCAGAGATGCCCAAAGAAATCAACTTCTATGAAAGTGAACGTTGAGGGGGAGTACAAATTACCATGTTTAAGGTATCCCCTCAAGGTTCGCTCACTTAAACATTTGAGAAGACTCTCTCAGGAAATAATCTTAAAAGATCATCTGTCTGAACATTCACTCATTGTTGATGAAATCTCCCTCGCTCCTAAGCTCAGAAAACAGTGGGTTCCTAAGGCCGAAGCTGAGAAATTAAGAACGTCAAATACTTCTCAATCAGCTGGCCTAGGTTCCCAAATAAAACAAAAGCTGAAACATTTCTTCACGACTAATAAGGATGGACCCATTTGGAAGTGGGTACCAAAACGTACTTAATCTGTTTTGCAGGTCCGTCATGTGTGGTACCTGATCCGATTGCTCCACACACATGGCGGGTGAGAAGAGCTGTGAGCAATCAATTGGTGCACATTATTAAGGGGAGTATTGGCATGTATACTACCCCACTGAACAGAAAATCAACAAATGCACACCTCAACACCAACACATGCCAAGAAGAAACAACAAGTGCTTATTCTGAGGGGGAGTGTTTCTTTTTCACTCCTTCTGGTGCCTTACAACGAAGAAAGCACATATCAAGGGGGAGTTTTCTACCTTACTCCTCGGTGACAAACAACACCTTGCACATTCTGAGGGGGAGTTACAATTTTCTCCTCCTGACGCCAATCAAGGGTCAATGCAAGACAACCCAAGGATGTTATGACAAAATTAGTACCAATCAGGATCGTCTACAGGATCCAGAACTTGTACCCATCAAGGAGAACAACTCGAAGTTGGAACCAAAGGTCTTATCCTGCCATGATGATGTCGTCGTGGCTGTTTTGACAAGGCGCAAAATTTAGAAGACACTGAATAAAAACTACCGAAGCACCAGAGGTGTATCTCTAACCATTATGGGGAACACTCAACTAAGCAATGGATGCCTCTGGTGCGAGAATTCTGAAAGCCACCATTGACGACACCAATGTGACCAACACCAAAGAGTTCATGCATCAAGTTCTCCAAACACTAGAATTGATAATGGGATGCAGTTCAAGAACAAGGGGCTAATTGAGTTCTACGAAGCTCAGGGAATTACACAACAGTTCTCTGGAGCTGAAACACCAAAGCAAAAGGATGTCGTAGAACGATCGAACAAGACCTTGGTGGAAGCAACCAGAACCATGCTAATACAGTCAAAGCTTCCTCATTTCATGAGCGCTGAAGCTATCAACACGGCTTGCTTCACACAGGACTGGACGGTGATTCACAAATGATCCGACAAGATGTCCTATGAGATTGTGTTCAAGCGACTCCCTAACATTGCTTTCTTCCGCATCTTCCACTACAAGTGTTACATTATGAACAGCAAGGATGCTAGGGGACAACTTGATCCGAAAGCAACTGAAGACAAAGAAGCTCAATCATCTTCTGAAGTAGGAGGACAGGGAGACGAGACAAGATTGGATGAGCACGTGGTATTAGATTCTCTGTTCGAGCACTTTTACAGTCAACCACGTGCATCACCAGCAACAACCACTACAAATTCTCAGACCTTCCTTTTATATGCTCCCATCGCAGAGGAAACACTCACTCCCACTCAGAATGATGATGAGCACACAGATGACGAAGCTGAATATGAACCATCTACCCCGCATAATGATCAACCTGAAGCAACTGCAACGCAAGAAACCCCAGAGGCACAACCAGATCAAGAATACACTGATCCAGATCATTCAATCATAACTCCACTACCTCTACAACATGAGAGAAAGTGGACGAGGGCACATCTTCCAGAACTAATAATTGGTGATCCATCAAAATGAATCAGTACCAGAACCGCTTCAGCCAATGAGTGCTTATATTCATGTTTCCTGAGTCAGAAAGAATCAACAAATATGACTGAAGCATTGGCTGATCCGGATTGGGTGATTGCAATGCAGAAAGAGATGAACCAGTCTGAAAGACTGAAAGTTTGGACACTGGTGCCTATGTCTTATAGAAAAACCATTATTGGCACCAAATGGGTATCCAAGAACAAGAAGGATGAGGACGGTGTGTTTATCAGAAACAAGGCCCGCCTGGTAGCAAAAGCTTACAATCAACAAGAAGGAATTGACTACGATGAGACCTTTGCACCAGTGGCGAGGATTGAGTCCATCAGATTATCTCTTGATTATGTTGCTCACAAAAGATTCACCGTCTGTCAGATGAATGTAAAGACTGCATTTCTGAATGGAGACCTGAAAGAAGAGGTCTATGTAGCACAACTTGATGGATTCGTAGATCCCGAATGCCCCAAACCCTAGAACAAGATGAATATGATGAACTGGCCAATAAAAATACATCATGGAAGAAATGATCATGTTAGGCTATGCTATGCCGATCAAGCTCATCTCCCAGGTCAAACCCGACAGACTACCACGACCATGGAGGACTCTGATGGCAACCTTGAACAAGTGCTGCATTGCCAAACACGATAGCTTCGACATGTGTATCATCTATCTTCTGACTGCCTTCCATGGTGTGGCATTCAACAAAAACGACGATTTTGTCTCGCTGATCTGGGACGACATCAGGAAGAAGAAAAACATCGATCCATTCAAACATCTACCATATATGAGATGGTTTTCTATGCTGATGCGACGTGTCTCTAGAACAACTCCAACTATCCACCAAAGACTATCTACTGAGATTCTGAGAGCGTCAGCACTCCATTCCTCAAGTACATTCAAATGGTGACTGAGGTTCCTACACTCTTACCATTCACCAGACTTGTGTCTCTGCTGCAGCTAGCTAATCTGAATGATCCATCTGTCTGACGCTACTGCTAGAAGAACAATATCATACTCCCTATGGCTCAGATAAACCCCCCTGAGCCTACCCCGGGGAGTCAGCCGAGAGATAGTGAGGGTCGTGAGAGTTCTACCCAGCCACAAAGACCAGTGGCAAGTCGGCCCCATGATGATCAGACTACGTCTGCTGAGGGCCAACCCCAAGTTGCTGAGGAGATTTCCCATGATTCGTCAAGCGTAGCCAGAACAATAAACGCTGACGATGAGGGCTCCGGTAGCAAGGCTAACAAGCGTAACAAAGTCAACAAGGATGATGAGGTTAATGATGATGCGGATGACAACACTAATCAAATCAGGGAGCCTCTGGTACAAAAACGCCGACTCATTATCAGGCTCCCCACAACAGCAGAAAGAGATGTGTCTTACTCGCGGAGGAACAAAGAAGAAATCATTATAAGTGCGACACACTCCAAGCATCAAAATGACATACTTCCTCATCATTCACTCCTACACAGAGAATACAAACCGCAAGCAGCCTGACCAAAGAATTAGCCATGTTTGACGAGTGTACAAACCTAGATGTAGTAAACCGGACTGACCCCATAGGAGCAGAAGCTGACTTTCTCAGTTTCCGAGTAGAAGACGCAGCATCTAGTCCAACTGCGCATGCACAAGCCACACCTAGCCACTCTGCTGCCTCCCAACAGGTAGTAGTTTCACAAATAGGGGATCTTATACCCACCTCTCTGCCCCCTTATGGAGCAGTTGGGGACATACATAGTGGTCTATCACCCCGGGCCACTACCCCTTCTTCAATCACATTGAGTCTAGGTGTCACACTCCCTACATTTTCAACTTTTCTAGAACACATACACTCCTCACACAACCACATCTACAGGTCCACTTTACCTGTCATCAACGATCGGAGATAAGTCGATGATGATCGGAAGTCCTGCTGCCCAACAGATAACTCCATCATTATCTGCAGGCCACACATCGGTAATCTTTACTGATGCTGTGACAACGGTTACTACCCCTGTAACCGGAAACCCTGACCCTACCGACCTTTCAGTCATTCTACAGCGTTTCATGGATTCCACCATTAAGCCATGGGTGCACGAAGCAATAACCGCTCGGGCACAGGAATTCACGAACACCCCGGCGCTGTTTAATGACATCATCCAACCCCAACCATCATCCTCCCACTCCCAACAGCGACTCACCCCAATCCTTATCCTATCCCATTTACAATGCCATTCGATGACCTAGCATCCATTATGCTAGCGAGAATTCTTGAAAACGAAGAAGCTCCACTCACTGACAAACAAAGAGCTCTTTTTGTAGTACCTGAAACCGAAAGCACATGCCATGACAGTCTCCGCGGTCACAAACATTTGCATGAGGACTCCAATGATTCGGCTCCTCATGAGGGGGAGAATAAGAGGCAACGGATACTCGAGCATGGTGCTTCATCTAGCCAACAACCCCAACTTGAACCCTCAAACAACCTAGATTAAATGCAAGAATTCTCTCAAGGATGCAAATTTTAAGGGGGAGTTTTCAAAGTTCTCCTCCCAAGCGCCAAACATCGTCAAAGGCATCCTACTCAGTGCTCCAGTTGAGGGGGAGTACAGAGAGAGAATAAAGAAACATATCAATGAGAGAGATGTCCTAATGGCTTAGTAAACCCAACTAAGCCTACCCAAGGGACAAAGCCGAGAGTGAGTGAGTAACTGAGTGAATATTATGAGAGTGAGGAAGCAGAAGGCTCCGATGAGCAAGAAGACAATAATCAATGATAAATCTGCTACCTCAAATGAGCTATCAATCGAGGAATCAATCCCAGTCACTCAAATACTCCGGACAATCCCCATAGGTTCAGGACTGAATTTATTCAGATCCCGGGTAGAAGTCGCTGCATTTTGTCCAAACAGCGCGTGCACAACCCTACCCTAGACCACTCACATGTCTCCCAACAGACAGGTGTTTAATCACTGTTCACGGGGAACCTCATCTCTTATCACCGTCTCCTTCTGAGGCGACTGATACTGACTACAGTGGCCCTCAGCCCCATGCCACTGAACTTTCATTGATCACGTTGTGTCTAGTTATCTCACTCCTAAATGTTTTGAATTTTCTAGGACACAGACACATTTTTAGAGTCAGTTGCAGGTCCAAGTGACCATGCGAGAACTTCCATAGGCTCATCTTCTATAGATGCAGACCGATGATTGGATGGAAGTCCTGATGTTGCAACTTAGAAATCACCAACATTTTCAGGCCATCATTTAGAGTTCATCTCTATAGTGATGATAACGGGTGTCTACATGATCCCGGGGGGCTACAATTATCTATGCTGATCCTAGTGATCATGCCATAACAACCAGAGTGACATCTACTTCAGATGTTTCACAATGATTGGTTGGAAGTCCTGTTAGAGCTACAATGTTTCTATCATTATATACAGGCCACACATCAATGTTTACTTTGATGTTGTGTTAACGGAACACCCCAGTGTCTCCGATTCTTATCTTTTAATCTTTCTTCCAATTTCTTTTTCCAGAATAAAAGAATAAAGGCATGACATCTCGATTCATGGGATCGTCATGAGAGGGAGAGTGGTTCACATGCTGCCTACACTCAAAAATCATTCTCGGACACTTCTCTCCTCCAGCCCAAAAACGATGGCTCTCTACTCCTTCAGATTCATCAACTGCCAAGTCAGCTTCAAATCTAAAGGTCAGCCCTGCTCACAAGCCAACCATCATTTTCCGCTGTGCCACCGACAACTGCTCCTCAAAAGTATTCACAACTGAATAGTCAGAAAAGGCTACATTCTGGAGGATACAGAGGTCGGGTGATCAAATACTGAAGACGGATCCCTTATGCGCCTAGATTTCTTCAGAACAATCATTCTAAAGGCGCCATCGGATTCATTCAAGCTGATCAACAAAAACTTCTGAAAGGCAAGGATTAAAAGCAAGATTTTGAAGAATCCCTCAACCCCGACATCAAAGAACGAATTGAATGAATAACACCAAAAGGGAGATTGTAAGGATTTCTTCATGAAGCATTTCCAAGAAGACAAAAAAAGCTGAACTGAAAGAATTTGATCGACTAAAGGCGGTGCTAGATGCAATCAACACTCGACTCGAAAAGAGGAGAATGCTGCGCCAATATGAACATGCTCTAGCACTGCAAAGCAACTACTACAAGAGGCAGAAGAATCCACAAGAGCCAACAACGGACATCTGATCACAAAGGGGGAGAATGTTAGAGATATTTTTAGTGTTGTGATCAATGTATTTTATCTAGCCTCTTGGTAGTATTTATTGTGTATTTAATAGGCCTTAAATGGAAAAGGCTACTAAGCTAAATTAGGAATGGGCCTCCTAAAAAGGAGAGCCCATATCATTGTAAACCCTACCATTCTAAGGATGCTATAAATAGACCCCTTAGGAATGGCTAGGTTAAGCTTTCCTCCCTCAGAAATATTCCCTGCGCATAGAATAGAGCCTACGGAAGTTTTACGCTAACATTCTCCACCATCTTTGTGTAAACTTTCTGGCTATCAATGGAAAGCTTCTTCTACTCCTATTAATCAGATCTTATATATTATAGAGTAGAAATTGGGACCAACACATGCAAATGTGGCAAGTACAACAATGAGCCTGTTCTAAGGTTGTCTTATGATCGTGTTCAAATTAATTAATGTGATTAAAGTTAAAGTACATCTGTATGTCATTTACGTGATGTTAAACACTGTTAAACAAGTATAATTAGAAGTGATGGTCCATAATAAATATTATTGCACCAAGTTTGTACTATGAGATCAAGAATGCATTCAACTTCTCGGGAAGACTGCTAATGAACTTAAAATCCAAATGATTCAAGTATGTATCTACTAATTATTCCCTCCTTTATATATCACATCTTAATGTGTTTATATGATTTTACTATTTTATTTGATTAGGAAGGTGAGGAAGATCCATCGTCTTATACAGAACCACTTGATCGACGAGTTACTTAGTAGAATTTTGGCATTTACGATCAAGATGCAACTGGCCTATACTTCAAGTTTCTGAGGATGAGGGAGTTATGCAATCTATATTGGTGGGATCGCCTATATTGCATAACTCCTTCATCCTCAGAAACTTTAAGTCCAGATGCAGTAGTATCGAGTGATTGTATCGTGATCGTAAATGTCGATTTTTTTAGTAACTCGTCAAGTGTTTCTAGATAACACAATGGATCTTTCTCACCTTCCAAAGCAAATAAAATGGTAAAAACATATAAACACATTAACATGTTATAGAAAAATTGTTTTGATACATAAAGGAATGAATAATTAATAGATACATACTTGAATTATTTGGATTCTAAGCTCATTAGCACTCTTCTCGAGAAGTTGAATGCATTCTTGATCCCATAGTACAAACTTGGTGCAATCTTTTTTATCGTAGACCATCACTTCTAATCTATACTTGTTTAACAACGTTTAACATCACGTAAGTGACATACAGAATTACTTTAACTTCACTCATATTAATTAATTTGAACACGATAATAAAAAAAAGGAAAAATTGATAGTAATAATCCCAACTATTGGCGGTCCGCTCATAATAATCTCAACTATTGATTATTACAGAATAATCCCAACTTTAGGGACCTTCCGCCAATAATGGTCCCTATGAATATATTCTTGTAGTTTCTAAAGTGGATGAGATGAGATATAATAAGTAATCTCTATAAATAATCTCAACTTTTAATTTTTACACTTAATTTCTATTTAAAATTCACTTTTTATAGAGGTAATATATGGTCATGGACCATTATTGGTGGATAGTCTATATAGTTTGGATTATACAAAAATAATCAATAGTTGGGATTATTTTCAGCGGACCGGCAATAGTTAGGATTATTATTTTCAATTTTTCCTAAAAAAAAACTTAGAACAGACTCAATGTTGTACGACACATTTAATTTGCATGTAAAGGCGTTATTGTGTGCTTCATCCTTTTTAGTGCATGAATTTTCATAGCTCCATCCACTTTTTCCTACTACAAACCTTGCAACAGTGACACAAGTGGTATCCTATAGAATATTTAATACATTAGTAAAATATTTTAGTGTTTTGATAAGTTTAAAAATATTTAAACTTTGAAATTACATCTTTAAGATCATTTATACAAGTAATATTGTTAAGAACAACGTTGTATGTAAGTTTCCTTTGCTCAGAAAATCTTGAATTTGAAGTTTGACTTAATGGCTCACCCATGTGGCTTGATTTGAAGCATTTATTATTCCAACATGGTGTTATGTTTAAATAATAAAAAATATAAATGGAAAATAAAAAACATGTAATTAGGAGAACATTAGTCATGACGATATATCTGTCTTTGACTTGCTGAGTTTGCTCAACATCTTCAATTATGAGCAATTTAGAGTTGTACTTACTATTTTGAATGGTTATAGGATGTCATCCTATAATATTGGTGAGGTATATAACTTATGACATCTATGATCTATCTATATAATATGCACATAGACATGAATAATTCAAATATTTACAAAATGATCTAACCTTCTGGTTCCTTGATTTTTGCATGTGTTAATATGACAACAATTAGCTCATATTGATGCTTTTCACGATAGTTCACTAATTTGGAAGCATACTCGCCCCATAAAGTACAAGTTATCATATCACCACTACAATGACAACATGATGTAATATCAAAATGAATAAATTGATGAAAATAAATTGTACGAATAATAATTAATATAATAATATAATAGGAGCAATTAAAGTTAATGACATTAGCTGAATTTTTTAATAAAAACATGCTACTTTTTTCAATGTAGCATTATGTAACAAAGATACTAATGACTTTGGCGCTAACAAAGTCATGCAGAGATCTAATGACATCTATTTTAGTGAATTGAAAATTTAGTATGTAACTTACTAATCAATTTTTGTTGTATAATAAAATTCACATGTGATTATAATTTGATACTTACCCACTAAAACATTGGTGTGCATTTTGCAAGTTAGTATATCAGAAAAAGTTTTAAAGTGGAAGTAATCTGCCGGGATATGAGCGAGATCTTGTTGCTTAAGCATTGTATCACTGGTGAACTGAACTTGAACAGATGTTCACATGCCTTATATACCCCTTCGTTGCATCGCACACAAAAATTCTGCATCACATATGTTTCTTTTTCTTTAAGTTTTGACTTCCAGAGAACCATCTGATCATTACTTGCAAGTTGCAACTGCTTGTATCTTATGTCCCTAAAGTGTGGAAATCAATGTAAAATATTTTACAATTATAATTATAATGCTATACATTATGTAATATAAAATCATTGAGAAAATGACAGTCACATCTGAGCATCCATTAAAACCATTTCAATGAACTTTGAAGAAGATTGAACAAAACAAAGTGATATCACCCTAACCGCAATCTTCCATGTCTCCTTTGTATCATTGATCTCTTCAATTGCGTTTATCTTGCGAGCCATATCATAGGGTCTAAAAAACCACAACACATTTATATTGAAGACTATGACATCTAAAAGTAAACTTGTCAATCTGTATTGATATTAGCAAATCAATGAAATTCTTATTATCAGTGAAATTCTTATTTCGAGGAAAATTGAAGTCTTGGGCGTCTTGGAAATCAGGTGGTTGAAGTACATAAAATAAAATGCAAAATACATTGTGGTATGAGTCTGCATAGTTGCAGGGTTAGCGAACATGAGCGTCTGTATGAAACTTTTTTATTCTTTGTCTCTTGCTAGTGTACCATTGAACGCTATAATTATAATAATGTTTCAGCTTTTTATTGTTATGTTTCTTGTTACTCTTATCAATAATAATTAAGAGTAAGCTATTTTCTTTTCAAAACAAAAAACAACACTTTACCACCATAAGAGTTCGTATGCATGGTGAGTAACATTGTTCCCGAGTTGACTTGTATACTTATAATTTATTTTTAAACTGTTCTGTTGAACTGATTTGGTTGATAATTAAGTAATCTTTCATTAAATCGTTCTATTAATTAGTTTATTTTTATATTTAGTATAAGTAAATTATTAGTAATATAAAGGCTACAACATAAAATAGCACTATAAATTATAAAACAATTTATTTTACAAAATAATTTAAGTATTTAGAGTAATAAAGCATATTTTCAAATCCAAACCATCCAATCCTCAAATATACTATTACCTCTAGCATGACCCTGACCCTCAAGAGGATATACTTGTATAGTTGTATGTTCACATCTTGTGCTCTATGTAAGAGTATGGCACTACCTTATGAGAAAGTCTAGAGCTTGGTTAAGAACAAAATCACATTAAAATAACCACGTACCTTTAAAACTGATTTGAGTTTGCGTCACTTGACTCACTTCATCATTCTATACAATACAATGGAGTTTACTTCGATGAGTTGATCTAAAGGCTATAAAGACACAATGACATTTTTGTAATAAAAAACAACTTTTTTTATGATGTAATTCTTTGAATGTCAATATGCAACTTCTATTTTATGGCCGAATAATGTGCAACACTTTGAAGTTTGAGCCTCAATATGCAATACAAATAATGTAAAGATGCATTGTACAAATATTTGCACAATAAGCACAATCTGTACATGATACGCCCATTGGATATGTTTCATGTGAGAGCACCCTCTTAATGGAAAAATGAGAACAAATCTTGATCATTTAAAATCTCAAATCAATGGTATTAGATCATTAGTGAAACGGTGACATAAATGAAAATACACACAACTTAAAACCACTAACGAAGAGGTTACAATGTTAGTAAATAATGCTCTGTAACCATCAACAATGTTTTAGATGTTTTCTATTGAAATTGCTCAATTCAAATATGGAAATTAATTTCATATGGTCAATATAGGCATGCTTGGTTTTATTATTTCCCCCCATATTTTATTAATACTACAATTTTCTATCTGTTTTGTTTTGTGCTAATTATTTGAAACATATTCTGTATAAATTTCATCTATATGTTGTGCAACTTTTATGTTATCACAATGCACTTTTATAAATATTGTTCTTTTTAAAAATTTAGTGCACTTATATCATTTTTATTGTGCAACTTTAAAAGTGTACTCCACATTTATCATGTCGAATAAACTTATGATTAGTTAGGGCATGATTTTGGTGGGATTTCTCATAAGGTGATAGGTGAGAATGACCTAAACGAAAGGTGCACATACTGAACCAAGCATATGGTTGTAACCAAGCATTCCAACCCAGCTGATTGTGAGGTTACTGTGCCTAATGGGAGGTCTCGAGTTCGAAACCCGCTAGGCACATAAGGGTTCGAAACTCAATTGAATGAGTTTCATATAATTAAGTGAATAAGTTTATTTGTAGCATATATATTATATGTAGACCGTGATATTCAATTACATGCTCACAATACTCAATTGTGCTATCAATACAATGATTTAATATCAAAACTCATTTCTTTGTATACTCAATTGTGCTACTGATTAATAACAAAATTTGTCAAGTACCTTGTGATCTGATGACATCACACTTGCAAAGAAGATGTCATAAGTTTGAATTTGATCTGTGTTGACCTTAACATAAAACATACTTCCTCCGTTCTTAAATAAATGCAACGGTCAACATCTTACACTTGCCGAGACACAACTTTGACCATTAATATAAATGATTTTGTATTAGTAAAAAAAAGTTAAAAAAATTATATTATAAAAATTAACAATGAGACAAGTTTAACAATATTTTTTTCATAAAATAGTATTATTACATTAATAAATAAAACGTAGTCAAAGTAGAACATGTGAATAATGTAAAAGTCAAAGTGTTGCATTTATTTAAGAACGGGGGTAGTACTACATACGTAGTAATATACTACTCCGTATAATAGATTAGTTAGAAAGAATTGCCAAAAAAACAACAATTTTTTTTTCTTAACCTTATTATTGTGTTATACTCATTTTTAACATAAAATACTTCGTATCTGCTTTCCAAAAAAACATAAAATACCTGGTTAAGTGCAATATGCTTGATCACGGAGTTCACGGGTGTGCAACTGCAACTGCTTACGATCTCGGCTGCCGTTAATTTGCAATGAAGGATTTATTTTTGATCAAGTTTTGAACTTGTGATGCTTTGATCCCTGAAAAGTCGAGAACATTTTTCTTTCTTCGTCTGGGTAGTTTTTTTCCATTTCTTCTTCTTCTTCTGTCTTGTTTGGTTGAGGTGCTCGAGGAAGAGTGAAGATGAGGGAGGCGAAATGGCCTGTAATGTGTTTGTGGTTTGTTCTGTGTGGGTCTTGTTTGGGTCGGTTCGTTGTGGAGAAGAACAGCCTGAAAGTGACATCCCCTGACTCCATCAAAGGCGTGTACGAGTGTGCGATTGGGAATTTCGGGGTTCCGCAGTATGGGGGAAGCATGGCGGGCACTGTGGTCTATCCAAGCTCCAACCAGAAGGCATGCAACAGCTTCGATGGCGTCTCCTTCAAATCCAGGCCTGGTGGCATGCCTATCGTCCTTCTAGTCGATCGTGGAGGTTATTTTGCTTTCTTCTTTTTTATTTTTATAAATTTCATTGTGTTCTGTTTTATTAGTTGATGATAATTCATTAATTTAGTGGTCATGTTTTGTTGTTGCTCGAAGTGGATTTACTGCATTAAGTATAACTAGATTTAATTTGAAAATGCATTAAATATAACTACATTTATCTCATGCCATATTTAGTAATATCAATGTGATTCTAATTCATTTTACTTAATTTGTACTTTTTAAATTTTATACGACTCTATGCAATGACTTGTGACTTGTGATGGAACCTCATTCTCTTTCCACAAGAGTGTCATCATAGCTCAACTTACATCTTCCAGGTCGGTCGATTATGGGGGCCTCAGGGATGGAGTGTCATCCTTTTTTTAAAAAGTTTATAAAAATCAAATATTTTAACTTTTCTTAATTATTGTGTCACTTGTTCATATCTCAATTGTGGGACGGAGGTAAGGACATATAAGGCTTTAATCTTCTATTACGATGAGGTTAATCTTATAAGATTTGAACAGCTTGTTATTATTAGATTAATTAATCTTTTAATCTGTGTGTCGGCCTCCATGAAAAAATGCATAAGTGTATGGCCGTGTGTGTCTCTATAAGAAGAAATGTTGAAAGGGACATGAGGGTGTTGAAGGATGTGTGCCACATCGGCTAAAACCCAGTCTTAACATGTTATCTATATTTTTTAGTTGTTTTTTCCCTGACATGTATTTTTTTGTATTTGTGGTTGTCTCTGGCAGATTGTTACTTCACTCTCAAGGCGTGGAATGCCCAAAAAGCCGGAGCAGCGGCAATTCTGGTTGCTGATGACAGGGTTGAGCCTTTGATCACTATGGATACCCCAGAGGAAGAGGATTCAAGTGCAGATTATCTACAAAAGATAACCATTCCATCTGCACTTATTAGCAAGTCCCTTGGGGATAAAATAAAAAAGAAACACTCTAAAGCAAAAGAAATGGTCGTCATAAGTCTTGATTGGAGAGAATCTCTTCCACATCCTGATGAGAGAGTTGAGTATGAGTTCTGGACAAACAGTAACGACGAATGCGGGCCCAAGTGCAGTAGCCAGATAGGATTCATCAAAGATTTCAAAGGAGCTGCCCAGATACTTGAGCAGAAAGGATATACTCAGTTCACTCCACATTACATAACTTGGTTCTGCCCGGAGGCTTTTGTTTTGAGCAAACAGTGCAAATCTCAGTGTATCAACCATGGGAGATACTGTGCACCAGATCCAGAGCAAGACTTTAGTCAGGGTTATGATGGGAAAGATGTTGTTTTGCAAAATTTGCGCCAAGCTTGCTTCTTTAAGGTGGCTAATGAAAGTGGAAGGCCATGGCTTTGGTGGGATTATGTTACGGATTTTTCTGTCCGTTGTCCAATGAAATATAAGAAGTACACCAAAGAGTGTGCCGATCAAGTAATGCGATCACTTGGTAGGTTATTGGTAACTTTGGATTATTATTCTTTGTTAAGTGACTTTCAATTAACTGGTAGGCACAAGTGTTTGTGTTGTCCTATGTCATATTCCGCTTCACTTAAATGTTATATTTAGAATACAGAAAGTGGCAAGGAAAGAAATTGTTGCAATTATGATTTAATTAATAGCTGAAAATTTTACATATCTTTAGATTTGATAGACTTTAAGTTATAGAAATATTTAAATAAATTGAGTTTGCAAAAATATCTACAACATATTCTTGATTTAAACAAATTTTAAATTTCACCTATACTTTCTCTCCTTACAATTTTCCTCCCCATTTTTGCTTCATAGCATTTCCCAGATTTCACACGGAACAGGAGTCTTAGAGATTTATAAACTAATTTCAAAATCTATGTTAGTGACACTTCGTAATGATGTGTACTCCCTCCGTCCCATTTATATTGTCCCGGAAGAGGGTGGCACGGTTATTAAGAAAAGTGGGTTTGTGTGGTTGATATTAATTGATAAAGTAAGAATAAAGTAAAAATGATTTAGAGCCACACAAACATTGTCAAATATGGTATGGGACAATATAAGTGGGACTTCCCGAAAAGGTAAAACGGGACAAAATAAATGGGACGGAGGGAGTATATATGACTTCATGATATGTTTGACCTTTATTTTTATATATATAGCTCATGTAGATGTATTTGTGCATTTATAATTCCCATAATTGTGATTCTTCTGTTACATGAATATCATGCATGTTATATTCTGATTAAAAATTTCCGTATTCGGAATATGAGTCATTACTAATTCTTTACCTTGGTTTACTGCAATGGAACATAGGCATTGATCTTAAACAGATAGAAGATTGTGTTGGGGATCCTGAGGAAGATACTGAGAACCCTGTTCTAAAGTCAGAACAGGAAGCACAGGTGTGAACCTTCTAATAAATATTGATATCTCTAAGCTACAATTGTTTTTTTAAACATGGCTAGATCTAAAGACAAAGCCATATATAAGACATTTGGAGTATTGGACTATCCATTCTATTAACTTGAACTTTTTGAGAGCCTAATTCGCTCAAATGAGCAACTCGATCCTACTAAAACTCAAAAAGAGCACAAGGATTCCATGATCGATATACTCAATCGAACCACTATCTATGTATATATTCAAATTTACTTTTAAGATGTCGGACTATTTCACCTATTAAGTTGATATTTTATGATGGAATTTCAAGTTTTAGTAAATAACTTTGTGCTTCCTCGGGTGAAGTTTCTACTTCTTTGTTCAAATTTCAGATTGGCAGAGGTTCTCGTGGAGATGTTACTATGTTGCCTACTATTGTTTTAAACAACAGACAGTATAGAGGTATCCTCTCTCTTACTTTATACAGGGTACTTGTTAGAAATCCCAATTTTGTTAATCACTAATATTCACTATACAAATTGTAGGGAAGTTGGACAGAGGAGCCGTTCTTAAGGCTATTTGCTCGGGATTTGAGGAGACAACAGAGCCGTCAATTTGCTTAACTGATGGTAATTTTCTGCACTCTTAGAATCTTTTCTGTCCCAAAAATTAAGTTCACTTTAATCAAATTTAAGCTAATTTGATTGATATTTGCCAAAAGAACCTGACAGAGAGTCCCAAACAAGTTACATATGATAAATTTAGTTAGAGTATGTGTTTCAACATTTTGTGTAATTATCCTTTAGACTAGGTAGGAATGCTTTGCGCCATGAAAATGTGTTTTCAAGTTATTTCCTCAATTTTCTTCACAGATATACAAACAAATGAGTGCTTAGTGAACAATGGTGGATGCTGGGAGGATAAAGATGCTAATATTACAGCATGCAGGGTAGTAAACTACTAGTAGTATATTAATTCCCATAATACACTTTTCTGTTGGGATTCCGAAGCTTTCATCAACACCCCACTCACATTGTTCAGTTCTGCTGTAGGACACTTTCCGTGGGCGGGTGTGCGGCTGTCCCACTGTGCAAGGTGTGGAATTTGTTGGTGATGGTTACACTCATTGTGAAGGTAAACACGTAGTTTAAATAATTCATCAACCTTCTACTGGGGTGGTGTCTAATGCTCTTGCTTTCTTGTGGGCTTAATAGCACCTGGAGCACTGCGATGTCGACTTAATAATGGGGGTTGTTGGAAGCAAACGAGGGATGGTCTAACATATTCTGCTTGCAATGTGAGCAGCTTTTTGTTGCTACATTGCATATTTTTTAATTCACCCTTTAGGAAAGTGGTGAGTGTTTCTTAATTTCTTTTTGTGCCTTTTTCAGGAGGACCGCACAAAGGGTTGCCTCTGTCCTCCAGGTTTCAAAGGTGATGGGGTTAGTACTTGTGAAGGTAGATTTTATTACTATTTGCTTCTGTCATAAATACCATAAGTGATGTGATAAGTGAGAATCATCTGGAATGTGAATTATGTCCAAAAAAATAAATACCATGAGTGATGTGATAAGTGAGAATCATCTGGAATGTGAATTATGTCCAACTGCATTGCGGTAAAGCCTTTTGGGAGGCGAAAAACAAACCCGTGCAGGCTTGGTCCAAAGCGGACAATATCATACTAATGTGGAGTTAAGGTCACGTTTGTGGTTCTAAAAATAAAAATCTTTACAATATTCCTTGCACTTGAGCCTAATCCATAGATTTTGAAGGTTTCAAAGGTGATGGGGTTAGTACCTGTGAAGGTAGATTTTATTACTATTTGCTTCTGTCATAAATACCATAAGTGATGTGATAAGTGAGAATCATCTGGAATGTGAATTATGTCCGACTGCATTGCGGTAAAGCCTTTTGGGAGGCGAAAAACAAACCCGTGCAGGCTTGGTCCAAAGCGGACAATATCATACTAATGTGGAGTTAAGGTCACGTTTGTGGTTCTAACAATAAAAATCTTTACAATGTTCCTTGCACTTGAGCCTAATCCATAGATTTTGAAGGTTATAAATTGTAATAATTCGTTTAGAGATGCATTACAATTGATTTCAACTTTGGCCGTTTTGCAGATATTGATGAATGCAAGGAGAAAACAGTGTGTCAATGCCCTGAATGTAAATGCAAGAACACATGGGGAGGCTATGAATGCAATTGTCGTGGTAGTCTGTTATACATGATTGAGCATGACACATGTATAAGTAAGTTCATCAAAGTCTTTGTTTGGTGTAAATGGCGTTTTCAGTTGATATGCGCTTCATTTTTAGCATTAAAAATGCTTTGAATTTATATCCAGTTATAATTCCAATCTACTTCCATAACTAAATTAACTATCATGGCACACTTTAATTTCTTTATTAGGCTTTACTTTCAATTTTCAATTAGGTTTTGTTTAAATGTATTTTTAATCTCTGGAAAGCAGGTAAAGCTGCATATACCGAGATTAGCTGGGGTTCCGTTTGGGTCATCATACTTGGAGTGGCTGCTGCGGGACTTGCAGGATATGCTGTGTACAAGTACAGAATCCAGGTATGTGTTGCTTACATTTTTTATTCACTTATTTGACAATTCCCCTTCAGTTTCATGCATCATAGAGCCTGTTTAGTAATAGTTATTTGGCTGACATGCTGAATTTTCTAAAAGTAAAAGCGTTTTGTAGAATCCATTTCAGGAAAATAATCAAGTCAAAAGCTTATTTGACTTATTTTCATTAGTACAAAGGTAAGAAGACCAAGCCACTATTGCCTACCAAACAGGCTCTAAGAGCCCGCTGGATGGTTTTTGAAATGACTGGAATGGTTGATGAACTTAATTGGTTGAAGTATAAAGGGTGTTTGGTGATTTTTTGGCTTGAATAATTGATTTACTGTGTAATCATGTGAAAGGAGACTTGATAAACTCTTAGTTTGAGACAGTATAATTGTATAAAGAATTGGGAGTTGTGTCATTTGAGCTTAAATCAGCCACAAAAGTCAAGGGTACGGCTCATTTTTGCCTATAAATTATTATAGGCAGAATCAGCCAAATCATGGGTCGTTTGGTGATTATTGGCAGAATTTTCAGTCTTTCAGCTTGGCTCATTCAAGCTTACCAAACGGGCTATGAGTCTTTCGTGTACTGGTTTTCTACGCCGATAAGGAGAATACGCACTTTTGGCTATCGAACAGAGTTAGATATCACATGCATTCATTTTGTTAATCTATTGATTCCATTTGGATTAAAAATGTCCCCTCTCTGCAGAGGTACATGGATTCAGAGATTCGTGCCATCATGGCGCAGTACATGCCCTTAGACAATCAAGGGGAGGTCCCCAACCACATTGTCTCTCAGGGAAACTTCTGAGTATCAAGCTCCTCCTGTCGCAGCTGAATGGTGGCCCACACGGTGGTGTTACTTGGTGGTGTAAAGAGACATGTCCTCCGTTGCTGATCCAGAACCAAACCCTCTCTTTTTAAGCTCAAGGTCCATCCTCCTTTTAGCAGCAGATATGCCACTGCCTTCTTGGATAAAATGTTCCATTTAATGGACAAAAGATGTCTACGCATGTATATGTATGTAATCCGTAGGACATCCATTAAGCTCCAGTAAGCTAGGTAGATAGGAAATTTGCGTGTATGATGTCTTCTCTTTAGACAAAATACGGGGATATCCCAGAAGAAACTCCAATAATAAGATTAATTGTAACATATTTTGCCAAGATTTTGCCCCCCTCCTAAAAATAGGACTTACTAAACCTAGGACAGAAGTAATCCAAATTTTACTATAAAACAATTATATGGCCATATGGCGATGTATATGGCCATATATACGGCCATGTCACCATATGTATATACTATTCATGGTTCACTCTTATTGTAGTATTTCGTTGTATACCTTAGCAACTTAGCAAGTAGGCATGGAATTTAAACCTCATTCCAGTCAACCAGCTCTAATTATGAGTCAGTTCTAGTTTGGATTTAGGCTTTCTTCCAAAAAACAGTTTTTAAAAAAAGTAGATTCCAGTCTCATTTTGAAAAAGCTGGGGTTTAAAGCTGTTCTGCCTTCCGACCAGGTTCGAGCAACGGTTCCAGCTCAGAACTAGATGTCTAGAAAACAGACACCAATTGTGGTGGTTTACCAGCCCAATTCCAGAGCCGGATGATCCCTGTTGGAACTGGATTCATTCCTGCCGGCAAAGGGTGCAAGACTAAATTTGTATCTCCGTACTGTAAATAGGCATGGCCTCGGGCCGGTTCGGGCCCGGCCGGTTCACGGTTCAGGATATGGGAGGCCCGGAACCGGCCCGGGTAACCCCCGGGTCCGGTTCGGGCCGGGCCTCGGTCCAATCTTTTTTTTTTTTGGCTTCTCCTAATCAACTCTCAACCTCCACCCTCACCCCCAAACCACCCCAAACCACCTCAAATGGCCCAACCCACCTCAAATGGGCCCTCACCCCCAAACCACTCCAAACCACCTCAAATGACCCCAAACTTAAAAAAAATTAAATTTGGCCCGGAACGGGCCCGAACCGGCCGGGCCGGTTCACCATTCCTAGGGCGCGAGCCCGAACCGTATGACTAGCGGGCCGAGTCGACCCGAACCGCCCTATGGCCCGGTTCCCGGGCCGGGCCGGTTCAAACAGTGACCGGTCCGGGCCGGTTCCGGGGCTCGCGCGGCTCGAGTCCATCCCTAACTGTAAACATGTCCAGACTATCAAATTCTTGTTATTCAACCTTCGAGTATTAATGTTTTCTTCTTAATAATTTTGCATTTATGAAAATGAGAATGTAATATGGAGAGACATTCCTAGATGAAACGCGGCAACTTAATCGTAGGAGTTTTTGGAAACACACCATTGCTAAATGCCAATGCATGCATGATGAAACTCTGCTTGGAGCCTTGGGCACAACATAAACAGGAATTAATGACATGGAAGGGTATTCCTCCCAATGCGGGCAGGGAAACTTATTACAGTACTTAAATCATTACATCATTTTATGGTTTAATAAAAAGAATGATTACATGTGATCTAAAAGATGGTTTCTCACGAAGAATGATTTCGATATGTCATTGCAATGAACGCTGCTGAGCTGGCCCTGAAATTAAGGAATATGGACATTTTATAACTTATAAGCTTTTGTAGAACAAAAGAAAAGGAATGAAGCCCAAAAAACATATGTAGTACTACGTATGTAGTAAGTAGTAACTGAAACTTATTTAACCTTTCATAACCATCAATTTTCTGCGCCCTTGATTTGCTCGTCATCGCTTATCAACATCCTGCTTGCAAAGAATGCTGCCATGCAGCCACTGCAGGGAACAAAGTTAACTGTCAATTTGTCCGACAAACTAACATCTCACAATTAGTTTATGACCTGTTTATCATAAATAACCGCTAACTGTGTCTACATGAACTTTATCAATTAGGTTACGAAACTAGTGTCGCTTAGTATAGTACGGGAGTACATGATAATCATGAAAGTATAGAAGAATTGTAACCTGATTAAGGTTGTAAAAAAGTTGACATAGAATCCACTCTGCAAATCATAACGATACAAGATTAGATTTACACACCAGGCGAGGCACAATTAACCAAAGAATTACTCGTATCAGTTAATAGTTAAAATACTCTAGAGCAAGGATTAACGGGGGACAATAACCATTTTACCTGAAACAGTAGGCGCAGTTCTCTTAGAAACAAAATTGTAGCTATTGCTGCAAAAACAAAACAAACCAATAAACACCACTATGAAATATCCAACTAACCCAAGACTCACAGCCTCACAGGGTCAGTAAAACAAAACTGGGTTACAGAGTATATAGTGATGACTCAAACACTGAAAATTAGGAATTCAATTGAACTTATTTCGGAACTAATCCAGATCAGACAAGAAAGTCTAAATCAAACCTGACTTAGATGGACAAACTAAACTAAACCAATATACGTAGTATTAAATAATACTACCTCCGTCCCATTTTATGTGTCTTAGTTTGACTTGCCACGGTTATTAATGTAGTGGTTGAAAAAGTAAAATTTGTGGTTGAGGCTTGAGTATAATAAAGTGAAATGGTGTAGGCCACATATTTCTTTCCAAAAAAGGAAAGAAGACACTTATTTTGGGACAACCCGAAAAGGAAAGTAGGACAGGTAAAATGGGACGGAGGGAGTAAAAAAAAAGACTCTCTCCAAATGAACAGGTCCTTAAACTATGGGTAATTAGTGATATGGTTTAGTATAACATAGAGCGAGTCCCAGAAAAAAATGATAACTCTTGCAGATATAAGAGGGAGAATATTGTAGCAGAGGTATGGGAGAGAATGTAAATAAAAGACTCCTATGGCAACACAGCCACTATAACACAATGAAATACAAACCTGTCTCTCCTCTTAAAGCGAGAGAAGTTGATTCTCCCTTTCTCCAACATCTTAGATTTGAGATACTCAAGGCCAAAAGTGTACCACCAAGTATAACCCCAAACCGGATGGCATTGATGCTTCCTGTCAGCATGAAGTACAAAAACCCGGTGACAGAAAGAAGAGCACCTGGCAAAGGATTAAGGATGAAAAATTCATTAAGGAAACCATAACAGCATGTAATAATTTATCTAAGATGAATACAATGTTCTGTGTGCTAAAACGGCGCATTTAAACAAAATTAAGGCATATGACTACTGTCTACATACCATATGGTATTCCAAGGTGAAAGTCACGAATTTTCGAGGCATCATTCAGTTCATTAGTTGATGAAGCAAATGTTTCAACAATATCCTTTACAGGTTCAGGAGAATTTTCAGAAGCTTTAGCAAAATATTCTTTACTTTCCTTGCTTATTTCCTTTGCAATCATGCTCAAATCACTTCTTGCTTTCTTGGATTGAGCCTCTATTTTTTCTGAAGTTTCTTTCAAAATGCTGATGGCCTTCTTGGAATATTCATCATATGCTTCTGGTGATAGATTCCGCATTTTTATGGCTTGTTCTCTTATATAACCTAAGCTCCTTTCCCAGACATCTTGTGTTTTCTCTTCATCTGTTTTAAGGCTGCCCTTTTCCACTTCAACATTAATTTCTACAGGCTCCTGAATAGACAACATGAAATTTTAATTCATGAGAATAAACCAAGCAAACTATAAAACATATAAACTACACAACACACCAAGCGTTAGACTGTATGAAAAGTGCACCATTACATAAACCCAACTCATGGATTATGGCTTCAAACCTTATCAGCACCACTAACAAACCTAGTGAATAATCATATCATCATTTCACTCAACATTATCTATTTTTGGCATCTGCATTGAACTCCTACTTTCATGTCACGCTCAAAGTCTCAAACTAACAAAAAGTACTTCAAAAAAGATTTTTGCATAAACATATACATAAAAATTTATACAAATGGGCATATACTGTGAATTCGTGAATGATAATGATATATGTATATAATTAGATAAACGATAGCTTCCCTGTTCTGTTGGTTAGGCACAGCTTTACATAAACTTATGTGCAATACTATCCGAAAAACAAAGAAACTCTTCTTACTCATTCAAACTAGTTAACTTGAACGACTAACACTAAAAAAGAACACAAATTTAAAAACAAAATATTTTCTAACACAGCTTGGCTACTTTTCATGTGAGGTTATATTTTTTACAATGGAACTACATATATTAAAATTTTCAAAACTGTATAATTCCATAATGCATTTAGATTTTTTTTAAATACATAAAGAAAATTATTGTAACAGAATGCTCACCGGTTCATCAGTAGAAGCAGCACATGAAAACAGAGACCTCTTCCTGCAAACAGGGCCGGGTCGGAGCCCAGGACGCAGTCCATTGCAGCAAATAGGGCGATCCACATCCAAATCTCTGAAACCGCGGGCAGGTCCGACTGAGAGAAAGGACCCGAATCGGAGCTTCGACGCGGAAGAAGGCGTCAAAGATGGAGTCAAGCTAGGGCTAGGCTTCCCTACTGCAATAAGCTGAGCTATGGCGCTCATAGCACGAGATTGGGAGATGGTCGGGACGAGGTTAGTGCCCGGCGGTCGGGAGAATTCAGCAATGCGGTGTCGCCGGCGGTGAAGAGAGGAGTGTCACGTGTCTGGAGTGTTAAACGAGGCAGACTTTTTGTTGGTCGGAAATGAATCGCTTGGGTGAAGTGTTGAACGTTTAGTATGACTTTGTTGACACGTCATGTGCCAAATAGTTTAACGACACATACTTTCGAAGGAATATTTGTTGTCTACTCGAACGTTTAGAGTATCTATTTTTTCTAGAAAAAGATAAAAATAATGTTATTGTTTTCCTTAAATATTATTGAAATAAAAGTTATGAATAAAAATATTAGTATAGTTAATATGCATAGTCTATATAATGTAAAGTTGAATACAATTATAATCACTAAAATTAAAACAATAGTCCCTAAAATACAAAAGTCATATGTGTCACTAACTTTATTTCGGTTATATATTTGTCATTATTCTTCCTTTCTTCTCTAGATCACTCGTCCCCTCCTTGCTCCAAGTTGCACCAGATCGGTCGAGGCCGAATTTAGCCGCCGAAACAACAAATACCTTAGTTGCCGCTTCTATCTTCATCGTTGACACTGCCAAGAAAACCCAAATTTATCTTCTACTCTATCTAACTGATTGTGGATGGGATAAATAGGGTTTGCGGCTATGGCGGCGATGCGGTGGTGTGGTTAGGGCTTCGAGGCAGTGGCTTGAATCGAGCATAGGAGAGCAAGCTTAGGTGGCAATGTAGCGGTTTCATCCACCTTGTTTTAGGTGTGCGGGGGTTGGGGCGAGGGTGTGAGGGTGGGAGACCGGTTGTACAGGGGCTAGGGAGGGGGTTGGATCGAGGTTGGGACTGGAGAGGTGGTTGGGGTTGGGGAGCGGGCGGTGCTCGAAAGGGGCAGGGCAACGGGCCCTGGACGGGGTGGGGCGGTGGTTAATGGACGATTGTAATTGTAATTGTCCCGCAGTAGTTACTGTGGCTTGCGGTAGTCACTAGCTGACTGTGATCACTAGTCAACGTTGACGATGGTCACTAATTGCAGTGGTTATAATTGAAGTGAATACTTAATTTAACAAATTTTATGTCTATATTATGAAGGACAGAGACTATATTTACTATATGATGCAAAAACTGAGGAACATATTTAAACATATTTTCACATTTAAGGAATGATATTTTATGGTAAAAAAATACAATTTGCTATTTTATTAATGACAAAATTGACTAAACCTGCAATTTATTCCACTGTTTAGATTGTGATAAATGAGAGAACATCAAGTACAATTTTCCCTTTTCAAATTTTAGGTAGAATTCTACGCATCGATGGAAAATATATTTATATGAATATTTTCCTTTAAAAGATGAATATTAGATTTATACACATACACGGTGATATTGGTGTATCAAATTATAAATACATGTTTGGATGCATAGACGATAGCAATAATATAACTTCACTTACATGTTACAATCTACCATTAAGCTTAATCCCATGGTAAAGAGGAAGATATTTTCAAAGAACATACATTGAACACGAATGAGTGAATGACATCTAGCTCATTAGCCTTTATATGGTTGAACACTTGAACAGTTCGAATGAGTTGTAAAAAAGTCGTTTGTTCCAGTTCTCATGTCTATGAAATTATTTCTTTTCCTTTGATTACTTTAACAAATTAAGTAACAATATTTGTTTTCATTTTTTGTCTCAAAAGGAAGATGTAGGATGAATTCCATTCTATCACACTCAAAGTAAAGCACGTCTTTACCATCACAATTCGGCTGTATTTGCGTTCCATTGAACAGGAAATTAGGTCAATTTGTAACGGTAAAATATTCATTTTCAAAATTATTTAAAAGTAAAATGTATTTTCGTGAGAAAAAAAACTGTTGGAAAATGTTTCCCTTAAAACTAAGTTGATTTGCGTACAATATCATATTTGACCAATAAAAACAGAAATACAAAACTATTTGGGAAAAATGATTTCATGTTTTCAAAATCACCATTCATCTTCCACAAAAGAGTAAAGAACATGAGGTTATCTGTGTGAAACCCATACAAAAAGAATAAACAATGGAACTATATATAAAAGAGTAAAGGGTCAGTTTGGTCCTCGAAGTTGCAAAAAAGGGGTCAAATAAGTCCTTTATAGAAGATTCTGTCCGGACGTGCCATTTGAGGTGGCTCCCGGTAGAATTTTTTGATGAAACTTTTTGAGCATCTTATTCTTTAAGTCTAGTTTACTCATACCAAATTTTAGCTAAAAATTCAATCGGGGAGACATTCAAATGAATTCTTGAAGATAACTGCGCTTTTAACGACACAGTTATCTTCAAGAATTCATTTGAATGTCTTCCCGGTTGAATTTTTATCTGAAATTTGGTATGAGTAAACTAGATTTAATGAATAAGATGCTCAAAAAATTTAATCAAAAAATTCCACCGGGAGCCACCTCAAATGGCACGTCCGGACAGAATTTTCTATATAAGGACTTATTTGACCCCTTTTTTGCAACTTCGAGGACCAAACTGACCCTTATCCCATATATAAAAGTATTGGTCTCAGATTAGCTAAATTATGAATTGCGTAGTATTAGTTTATCCCCTATAAGATTTTTCTATGATGAATTCTCAAAATTTCAACAGCGCTAAAGACTATTTATAAACTGAGTTTTACTCTTCTTACATGTACTAAAATCATACTCCCATATAATCCAACTGAGCCTGCTTTTAGCCTGGTCGGCTTGGCCTTGGAGGCTTCAGGGTTGCACTGGGGCCAATCGGTTTATCATCGCTTGAACTGAAATTTATTGGATACTCAAGATGTTCTTTATTGGACTGATTTTATTTTGTTTAGTCTAGTTTGATCTATTTAATTCTAGTCTGGTCTAAACCGATCTGGTCTGGTAAATATCTACTCTGTACTCTCTATGTATTTTAGAGCTATCAAAATCTAACCTGGTTTAGTCTAATTTATTTAAGCCTATTCTAGTATCTAACTTTGCCCGTTGGGTAAGAAGTTTTCTTGGATAGCTTCACTTCGGTGATTATGAATCGTTTGGTTGTTTTAACTAACACTCATTATTAAAAATAGACTGTTCGAGTTCGGGTTCCCATTCATTTACCTTTCCCACATCAAAAAAACATTAAAAATAAATTAACATACAAAATGTTAAACTACTCTTAATCATAGAAGATTAACTTATTAAGATGAATGAAAGCTCAAAATTTAATACCCAACACAGAAATTAGAAAGCATTTACAGTGCGAAATGCATTATCTTTATATATATAAAAACAAAATCGTGTGGACAACCTGTCCTAAGCGTGGACTTACAATAGATACGTGTCACACACTAATTGGCTAACATTTGACAACTATTCATAAAAATCGATGTGGCCAGTAAAGAAAAGAAAATAGTTACAACACACGCATGCATCACCTAGAAACTCTCATATCCACACACCTGACAGTCCATTATTGCTGGGAGTTCCCATTACAGTTTTCTGTACATGACATCCACGCATTATTGTTGCACGTAATGTTGTTCCCATGACCTCCAGAGTCCAGGCACCAACTGTAAAAAAAAAAATACTAACCCAAAGCCACATTATAAATAGTCTTCAGCAAATGTGATTTCAATGTGTGCGCAATATTGATGTGCATGCCGTTTTTATTCCCTGTTTGCTTTCTCAACTTAGTAACCATTAATATTTCAATTAGTTCTTATCTGGTATTGTTTTATCTACTTTTATTTCACTTACATATTGGATAAAATTGAAGGACTAGGGGTCCTACTGTGATGGGGAAAAGAGATTAAAGAAGGTTCAACTTCAGAGCGGATTGATCTAACTATCACACTACATAGGAGGGAAAAGAGATGTGGAGAAAAGAGGTGAACGAGGGTCTACAATTTTCACATTTCCCTATTTGGTACTCTTATTTTCTTATTTTGTACTTTTCTTATTAGTGTGCCACTAAGTGTGACTAGAAACACAATGTGTATTTTCCTATTCATTACCTGCTGACAATTTTAAGTGTAATGTTTGTTCTAATAGTGTGGTTGTACATCATTTATTGTTTACAAATAGTCAATTACTTTACATTATATGAGAGTATGAGAAAACAAAAAAAAAACTATATTAGAGAAGTATGAGACTACTGGATTGACTTACTAGTTACTCCGTATTAAATTGTCATCTAAAATTAGAAATTACGTAGTATGAATGTTTTGGTCGAAATTCGAAAAGAATTCGGAGTAATGTTGAGAAAGAAAGCCACGTGTTACTCCGTAATACTGTTTTCTATTCCCTGTTTGCTCTTAACTCCATATATTTCTTTCTAAAAAATCCTATCCTTGTGTCTCCCTCAATTTAGTTCCATTCCGTTTTTCGAGAGTCAACTTAAATCACTCTTAAACTCTTACTTTTTGTATCAAAACTTTATGAAAATTGATTTTTTTTTTGCAGGCTTTGTAGCGGGTTTAATGAAGTTTCTGAATATGTAAATTTTATTTACTAAAAATAATCCGAGTTTTCACAAGGATCATTTAACTTTATCGTCGGTCAACCTTCGTAATCCGCAATTGGAACAACATTCAGGGACGGAGGAAGTAGTAATGATGTTGATGATAAAGGATAAGAGTGATAGTAATATAATAATAAAACCATATCATGAAGTATACCTGTTGTCTTTCGTTTGAATGATATGCCTGCAACAGATGAGAATGCACAGTGGATGGGAGAAGTAGGAGAACTAGGGGTGGACTGAACCGGGCCGGTTCGGGCCTCGGGCCTGGGCCCGGCCGGGCCTCGGTTCAGAATATTGAGGCCCGAGCCCGAACCGGGGGTGGCCGGTTCCGGGCCGGTTCCGGGCCAGACCGGGCCGGTTCCGGGCCGGGCCATCCGCCCTATTTTTTTTTTTTTTTTTTTTTGGCTTCTTTATTTAATCCCCTACCCCTCTTTCTCAACCCCAAACCACCCCAAACCACCTCAAATGGACCAAAATACCTAATCTAACCCAAAACATAAAAAATTTTCAAAAAAAAATAAAAAAAAAAATTATTTCCGGCCCGGACCGGGCCGGTTCACCATATGGAAGGCCCGGGCCCGGAACCGGGAACCACCGGGCCGGTTCGACCCGAACCGCCGGTGAACCGGGCCACCGGGCCGGGCCGGTTGCTAAAGTGGCCGGGCCGGGCCGGTTCCGGGTCGGGCCGCCCGGCCCGAGTCCAGGCCGAAGGAGAACTATGTAGAGCCTCAATTTGAGTTGATATATATGGGCATTTATAGTCAAGGTTACTCAATGGAATTAAGCTGAATATAAGGGCCTAAATTTAATATGAGCTAGATAAGAATCAATTGGGCTTCATTCATGGGCTATACTTAACACGACAGATTTTGCTTTACAAATAATGTTGGCTGGAAAAACAAAGGTTGAGACAATAATTACACCGTAGCATTAATTCATTGACTATAAAAGTTGATTGATACTAAAAGAAAAAAAACGTAAACTTAACCCTTTTGTAGATCGTTAGAATTTTGGTTAATGTTTGGCCCATGTATTATATATAAAATTCATATTCAAATTCATGACACCCACCTTCATAATGCGGATATTTATAATTTAGATGCTCCCCCTTTGTGTTTCACACTTCCACATTATTAATATCTTTTCATTTGGATTTTTTTTTTATTTTCATGAGTGCTGTTATTTTTGGTTCAGAGTACCAAAAAAATTGCTAATAAAACAATGTTTAAATTGTCAAATGTAAAATGTTTGAATTTATTTTTATTTTTATTAGAGTTTTTGTCAATTTTAATCATCTAATTCTTATGTCAGTGACACTTTATACTCGATGCTGTTGATTGTGATTAATTCTCTACTCCACCCATCGAGCTACATGTTTATTATATTATTATTGTGCATGCATTTCACTTTCATTTTAAATTATTCTATTTTTATTGCCATATATAAATAACCAAAATTGTTAGAATTACAAATTACAAACATACTTCGTATTATTATCTCATGCATTGCACGGGTACCATACTAGTAAATGTAAACAAGTCGTGCAAAATGCTAACAATTCAAGGCTTAGAATGCACTCCAATCCCTGCATCCCATTTTGTTCGCATCACATGTTCATTTTAAGCAGTGCTAAAATATTTTCACACGTCAAATTTGGCCATATTTTGTGGCTATTAAAGCATTCTTACTTTTACAGATTCAATATCCAACCGCAGAAATCTCACCTTTTCTTAATATTTATGCCAATCACCAAGTCTTAATCTCAAGAAAGAGGTAGTGAGGTAGGAGCTATGTTTGTCACAATCACCTAAAATGTTCTGAAATTTCTAAATATAATAATCATTGTATGAGTAGCCTTTTATAGATGAAGTGACTTCAGTTAAAATAAAAATGTCACACGATCTTGCATTTACATTAGGTCGAACGCTAATAGGCCCATGATTCCCAAATTATCCATGCGTGCCTCATTTTCACCTCCATCCTACCTTTGAACCTCTCACGGTCCCAACTTTGCCTGGATGATTCATAGAATCATAGTTGCTGGAGATCTGCTCGTCACTGCAGGCCTGCAGTAAGTAGGAATTTTACTCTGTGTGTGTTGTACAATAGCTAGAAGCGCTAAACTGAACTCAGTGTATCACTAGTTATAGAAGAGGTATACAAAAAAACTGAATTATATATATGCAAGAGAAGATTCGTCTTTAGAAGCAGTAAGTTGAACTCTGAGGGGATTAGCTCCTTGTTAATGGCTTAGTCTACAGATAGAAGGGAAACTACCCTGAGGGGATATGCACGGATTTTGATGTTTATCCTCTTGAATTAATTCTAAATGTTGACATTTTGAAATTACTTCTAATAAAGATAGCATTAGCAATGCAATTTTTTTTGGTTATTTTTATGAATAGTGAAAAATTAATTCATCAAAATAGTTAACTTTCATCTTTTCCACGTAAATGCATTCCTTAATATGAATCTTGTTAGTTTATTGAAAGATGAACCTTATTAAATTAAAGCTTAAAATACTACTACATCCATTCCACTAAACTTTATGGGTGTACAGTTTATATGGCTGATAAATGACCATTGTATTTTGAAACTTTGGTACTACAAGCCACATGTATAGATACCATATGAATTCCAGTATTAAGCATTTATGAATATGAACTCCAGTATTAAGCTTTTATGAATACAAAAAAGAGCAATGCATGTTGAGACGTATACAATTCAGATTTTGGGTTTAATGCACCAAACCCCCTCGTGAAATATAAATCCGGCGCATTAGCCCTTGGCGATTTAAAAATGTGTCAAACCCCGTGTTAAAATTATTCATGCTCATTGCTCAAAAACCCCTCCAAGAACACATTTTACAATTTTGAAATCAGCCAATTCCAGTTCAATCGGGACAGCAGTTCCTATCGGCATTGTCAGAAGATCACTTCAGATTATCTTGATTGAATATGCAAGTAACTTTGTCAAAATTTCTAAATTATGCAAGAAAACTAATCATTTTTCATTTATTTGGCAATTAAATTTGTTCATAGAAGGGGTTTTGCGCATGAATAACTATAACACGGGGGATTTGACGCATTTTTTAAATCACATGGGGCTACTACGCCGAATCTATATTTCACGAGGGGTTTGGTGCATTAAACCCTTTAGATTTTCAATGACTTTTGTTGACTAGTCACATTATAAGTCTAAATGTATATGAGATAGAGTTATATAAACTCTTGCAAACTTTAATAAAGTCAAAATGAGTCCATGACACTCCATTAAACTTCATATAATTCTACCACTTAAGGAGTCATTGAAAGTCTATGAAATTCCGGACCGAATATACCCCCTAAGCATGGAGAGAAACACATAACCTTCAAAGGTTATTCAACTGGTTTGAACCCAGAAGCAAAAAGTTCTTTAATGCCACTAGTTTGAATCCCTTAGAGGACCATTGGGGGTTTCTACGGCCCGCATTAGTATTCAGGACAAAGATCCCAAACACTTGTGTAATAATTAATAATAAAGAGAAACACGCTAATAGTGCATTTAATAAGATCAGTAACTATTTAAAAAACTTTATTGGGAAAACGGAAAAACACAATTCATGTAAAAGCATAAACCATAGCAACTAGATGTCAGGACTCAGAAGTAGAGCTTGGTTGAGGTGAATCTACTTAGGGTACTTAACTTCTGCTAACACTAGGAAAATTTCTCTAACACTAGGAATAGAGTAAAACGCAGTTCATATACCCTAGTGTTAACTTCTGCTAACACTAGGGTACTTAACTTCTGCTAACACTAGGAAAATTCATGTAAAAGCATCAACCATAGCAACTAGATGTCAGAAGTAGGCTATTGTTTGTTTATACTTTGTCTGCAAATCTAAAAAGTATAAACTATTCTATTAACATATCCAGCAGCAATGCATTGATATAATTTTGCAAATAAACAAACAAAAAATTATAATGGCATTTTGAAGGAAGCTTCAGAAATCTAAATGAGGAATTATAAGTGGGATAATAAAACCTTTTCCCAAGCAGCATGCAGCCTACTATGCTCGACTCATGTATTGCCCAGTTCTAGTGTCCACCACAATCTCCTCTCCTTTATCAATGAACAATGGAACGTTAACAATAGCCCCAGTATCAAGGGTAGCTGGTTTTGATCCACCTGTAATACATAACCAAAGAAAAAATGGTTCTCACATTAGATATTATCTTGTGTTATAGCCTTATAGGTATTAAATCCACATAGGTTCACAGATCATAAATTCATAATGAACACTTCAAATTTATTTAGTCCTTATTAAGGAGCCTTATCAGGGATTTGCATTGTTGCTTTGACTTAAACTTAAATGACCAAAAGCCATGGTGCAACACTGCAAAAGGGTTGTTTTCCTCACTTATGGGTGTGTATCAACGACGAATGACAATTTCTAAAAGCTTACTGGATGCAAATGAAACTGGTGGAACCTTCTGTTCGGTTTTTTCTTGTAAAATGGTGTTCTTTACAATTTTTGTTTTAAATCGTCTGGCAGTTAGTTTCAACCCATCTGCAATTAATATTGTCACAACAACAACATCCAAGCCTTAGTCCCAAAAGATATTGGGGTCGGCTAACATGAATCTATACATGATATCACCACCAAAAGGAAAAGAAAGAAAATAAAGATAAAAAAAATAAGCTATTATAAAAAAGATAATATAAAACGAGATGAATATACCTAAAAATGATAAAATAAAAGGATAAAAATAATGTTTATATATAAAAGGATAAAAGAATAAAAATAAGAAGAAGAAGAAATGAGGTGAAATAATAATACGAGATCACTTCTCCACACGAATACCCGCCCTCCACTTTGCTCTCTCCAAAGCCATACCCTCATCCAACCCAAGAAGAAGCATATCACTTCGGACTCCCCTAACCCACGTCTGTTTGGGTCTTCCTCTTCCTCTCTTCCTTACCTCTTCTCCACACATCTCAACACGTCTGACAGGTGCATCACTTGGTCTTCTACGCACATGACCAAACCACCGTAGGCGAGACAAAGCAATTAATATTGTCAAATATTTAAAACTAATATCTTTATTAAAAACATTTTCAAGTTTTTTAATATAAAAACCAAAGCTGTTTTATTAATTTCCTTCCTACACTCGCAATAACTTCTCATCCCACTTCTGCAACTACTAATCTCATAGTTACAGGCAGCTTTACAACTCATGGCTTTTCAAGTCTGTATCCTTTATCAATGAGATTCAACATTCATTTTAGATTTTGATGATTAGTAGCATACCTTGGGCTGTATCTCCTCTAACACCAGGATCAACATCAACTACTATTAACTTCACTGTGATTGGGAGATCAAAGTCAATAACCTATAAAAAGTAATGCAACATCAGAAACACCATTGTCAATTTACTGTGTATCCTCCATAAACCAAGCATGATGAAGTCATAAACTAATAACTGAAGTAATAAATTAAACTATCCAATATATTAATAACAGTAAATTACTTTTCCCTTCCAGAAAAGCAAACTGCAGTCCATGCCCTCTTTCAAGTACTTTGCTTTATCTCCAACTTCTGACTCATTGAGGCGGAACTCATCATAAGTACTCTGCAAAATGATAGACGTTTTCTCTTATATAATAGGAAATTGAATTCATTGACAAAATTGTGACTAAAATTACTATGAGTGTAACATCTTATGCACAACAATGTAAAATTGGACATAGTCAGACACTATAAATATTAAATAATATTGCACATTTTTTCCATCATCTTTATTTTAGTAATACAAAAAAGTCATTATTTCAAAAGAATAATGACCCTCAAGATGGCCTTGATATTTACAAGAGATGAAACAAATTTACTGGGATAATCCTTGATATTTTCGGATTTCTCAAAATGGCTCTCTTTTTCGTGAGAAGAAACTCTGCTTGTTTCCTAAAATAAATAACCCTGAATGATGCTAAAATATCCTTGAACTTTTCATAAAGTAAACCATTGGTTAAATTTTAGAAATATCAATGTTTGATGGTTACCTTACGAATTTTCCAAATTTTTGTACATTAATGAATATACATTTTATAAATGAAGATGCAGCATGAAGCAGTACACTTATGCTGTCATTTGCTGTGAAGTGAAAGGAAATATACCAGGTCCATGAACACAAACTGGGAACCATCTTTATATGTGAATTGTTTGGTTTCCTTTAGAATATCTGCTTCTTCTACCTACACAATTATTAAAGCTGTGTAGTTCATCCAACCGCATTATGTACACAAAATACTGAGTGGGGCCGTGGGGTGGAGGCATTCTACTACCAAGGAGCATGTCTCCGAAATTTTACCTTGCTTCCAGCTCGCATTGTTTTCGAGACTGTGTTTCCGGTGAGATAGTTCCGCAAAGTGGTTCTCACAAATGCAGCTCCTTTGCCAGGTTTAACATGTTGAAATTCTGATACACACATATTGACATGCCAAAGAAAACAAGTAGTTCTAATTGTGAAAGGTGAAGCCAATGAGAGCAGGAAAAGTGAAATTTGAAGTAAAGTGCTGATATCAATATAGACAAACTCATCTTCATAGTAACAAAAACACCCAATATAAAATTCTAAATGTTGATACAGAGAAAATATACTCAAACTCTTTTGGGGCTAAAAGTCTTGGATGATGTGGTTGTTTCTGTTGTTGTTATATAATTATGCATAATTCTACGAAAAGGTAAGCCATTTCATACTCATAAGCAGGGCCGTTTTTTAGGGCCATTTTTTAGGGGGTTTAATAGGTTATCCAGAACACGGCCCCCAGATTTAAGGGGCCCCATATTTTAAAAATTTATAAGTAATTATATTAATATTAATCACTCCATATATATTAATACTAATCTTTTTTTTTATTTTTTTTTATTTTTATATTAATACTAATCAATAAAATACAGTTAGCTAGGGAAAAAGAAAAATATAGATACATTATTCCATTGATTTGAGTATAAATATTTCGATTGAGAGTTTTTTATAATTTTTTATATTAATTTGGGGCCCCGCTTTTACATTTTGAACCGTGGCCTCCAAATTCATTAGAAGCCCTACTCATAAGAACAAAAGAGCAGGAAAGTTCAGATAGGGGAAAAAATACCCATAACCTTCCAAGGACCTCCATCCACTTCAATGTTGCTGCCAATTTTAATATCATTGCTGGAAATCGCATGCATTGCTGAAATTTCAGGGAAGAAAAGACGTTAAACCAGGAATTGGGGAATTTCTAAAGTACGAAAGGAGACACTTACTGGAGAACTTGAAGCGAAAGGACACTTTATTAGGATGTAAGGTGGGTGATGAAAATGAAAGGGGCGTGGAGGAAAAAGGACCAACGGCGGTGTTGGGGCAGAAGGCCAGCTTGAGGCCGGCGATATCGGCCATGGCAGTCATGGAAGGCGAAGTGAGAGCAGATTGCGTGCAGGGCCGTGCCTTCTACGGGGGGCAATGAGGAAAGGGCTTGCACCCATTTTTTTTAATCTTTGGTTTTGACTTTTTGCACCCAATCTTTGTTGGCCTTCAACGTATTCTTACTTGAGCGCATTTTATCTTTTCATATGAAGTTAGGGTACAAAAACAAAGGTTTTTAAAAACGGGGTCAAAGTCCAATTTAGACAATAATATGAGGTGCAAACTCAAATTACCCCAATAAATAATCTCAAAATACTGCTCACTTAAAAATAATTCTCAAAATACTGTTGGAGTTAACTGTGATTAAGGAAAGCCGCTACTTGAAGTGGCGGTTCTTCTGTCCAATACAAAAGCCGTCACTCGAAATGGTCATTCTACTTTACAGTACAAAAGCTGCCATTTCGAGTGACGGCTCTTCTGCCCAATAATTACCACAACAGCTCATTCAACCGGGAAAAAAACCTATTCAGTATAGTACAAACAACTCATAAACATCCAGTAGCTGCTCTTTATAGTCTATAAAGGTTGCTAAAAACAAAACATATCTGAGACACAAAACGAATCAATGGAACTACATTTGATCACAATACTAAAAATATAACATAAAGTTGATAATAAATCTAGTATTTCAGAAAATAACTCAATCAATTTGTTCATGTTTCACACAATAATGTAAAAGGCAAATATCACAAGTCAACGTGATCATCATCATAAAGCTCATGCGGTTGTGCTTGTGCCTATGCCTGAGGTCAGAGGCGGCTGCGCTAGTTATGAGGCTGAAGAATCACTCTCTCACATTGTAGTGTCAGGGAAGACTCTGCTGTGGATGTAGATGACGTGGAATACTGAGACACTACTAGAAAAAGGGTTTTTAACGACCACCATATAACGACGACTTTCATAAATCGTCGTTAAAAATATCTTTTAACAACAAATAATGAGTTTGTCGTAATTAAGATTTATTTTTAACGACCACACACTTTGAGTTGTCGTTATTAGTGAGTTTGTAGTCGTCGTTAATACGAATTAATTATTTAGACATATTTTTTACAATTCAATTATAATTATAATACTTCGTAATATATTACGTATTAACTAATTAATCGATAAGTTGATTAAAAAAGTGGCGCGGCAGCAAAAAAATTCCCGCTGCAGCAAAAAATTTCCCAATCCCGCTATTATTCTTTTTCCAATACCTAATCCATCACTCAATTTTATTGGCGGTTACCTTGCAAAACCAAAACCCCAATTATACGTACTTTTCCTTAATTTCTTTTCACACCTTCAATTCCTTCTTTTGATATGCTTGCTAAATAATTTAATTAAGTTACCCTAGCTATTGTGCGGCTATTCATCACCGCTGGGACTCATCTGCGTTCTCAATCAGCCGCAGGTCACGACTATCCATCCCCGCTAAAACTCGCTCTGCTTTCTCGATCAGCCGCAGGCCACGACTATTCACCCTCTTCCCCGCCGACGCTAAAACTCGCTCTGTTTTCTCAATCAGCCGCAGGTCACGGCTATTCACCCTCTTCCCCGCCTACGCTAAGACTCGTTCTGCTTTCTCGATCAGCCGCTGGCACGGCCCTTTCAGTTTTCTCAACCGGTCTTCTTCTTGAATTGCTTCAGGTAATTTTAATCTTTAATCTTTAATATTTATTATTATAATATGTTCTGAATTCTTGTGTTAATAGAGTTTTAGTTCTGGCTGGTTTTGATTATGAATTGCTCTATTTCTTACTTCTTGTTTTATCAAAATTTAAATTTCTCACTGATTTTGGTTTTGAGGCTGTATTGCTAATTTCTACAAAACCTAATTTTGGTGTTTAAGGCTTTCATGGAAAGCTGTTTTTTTGTCCTTTTAAATTGGTCTGGACTCTGGACAGTCTCCCGTAGAAGGGGCCATTCCAGTTTTGATGTTCGTTTCAGGAAAACTTCAATCTTCTAACTCAATCTTTCTTTTATAGCACTGATCCAATAATTGATTAATAGTAAATACAATTTGAATCTTTCTTTTTGCATAGATATTTTTATGTTTGAAAGAAACAGATTAAAAGCATTTTGATAATTTTTTAATTAATATGATGTATTTATTATCCTTTTACTTTATGTGTTTTTTGTTTTTTCTAATTTAATTCTTTTCAAGAAAAAGAGGCATACTAATAACTTAGATAAGCTTAATCCTCTGTTAGCTTGTTCTGGAAAACTACTGTTTATAAATGAACTTAGATATACTTATTCAAAACTGAAACTTGGATTTCATGATTTTCATCTTAATGTATTTTTTTTAATGTATTAAGGTGCTTTAAAATTTAAATGAACTTTGATATACTTATTCAAATGTCTAAGGTGTTTTAAAATTTAAATGAACTTAGATATACTTATTCAAATGTCTAAGGTGCTTTATCAATTTAATGTATTTTTTAGACACAATGACTCCAAACAAAGATTGGATGACTATAGAAGATTATGTCAATGACAAATCATACGAAGCAGGAGTTAATAGCTTCTTAGACTATGCTTTTAAGAAGTTAGGAACTAAAGTACTTCGTTGCCCTTGTTGCAAATGTTTGAATGGAGAGTTTGGGGATCGTGAGAAAGTCCGAGAACATTTATTAGTTTTCGGAATAGTTAAGAGATATACATTCTGATATCATCATGGTGAAAGGTTAGATGAACCACCATCTACGTCTGAAAGTGACAAGGGTTAGAAGGGTCTGAAAATGAAGATGAAGATGAAGTTCCTCTTATCCTAAGAGATTTATATCCAGATTACCATGACGGTGGCTCTCCCTTGAACAAAAATTATTTTGAGGAGCCAAATGCTGATGCTAAGAGATTCTATAATCTCTTAAAGGATTCACAAGATCCTGTTTATGAAGGTTGCAAGAGTTCAAGAATGTCTACATTGTTAAAACTTCTTCATATCAAAACTCTTGGTCGTTGGAGCAACGAGTCATTTACCATGCTCTTAGAGTTTTTGAAGAAGGATTTACTTCCAGATGGTTCAAACCTGCCAGATTCTTATTACGAGTCGAAGAAGATAATGAAAGAACTTGGACTATCTTATGAGAAAATCGATGCATGCATTAATGATTGCATGTTATACCGTAAGGAGAACGAAGAGTTGGATACTTGCAGTATATGTGGCGCATCCAGATGGAAAGTTAATAAACATAATGGGGAAGATAAGCTCAAGAAAAATGGTAAGAAAGTACCCCTGAAAACACTACGATACTTTCCATTAACACCACGACTTCAAAGATTATACATGTGTTCGAAGACTGCTCCTTTGATGAGGTGGCATCATAATAAAAGGAAGACAGATGGCACAATGAGACATCCAGTAGATGGATCTAGTTGGGAATCATTTGACAAACATCATCCAGACTTCGCATCAGATCCGCGAAATGTGAGGCTTGGACTTGCTAGTGATGGTTTTCAACCATTTGCAAATTCAAAAACCTCATATAGTATTTGGCCTGTGATACCTGTTCCGTATAACTTGCCTCCTCACCTTTGTATGAAGCAGTCTAATATGATTCTTTCCATGCTTATTCCGGGTCCAAAAGGCCCTGGTGATGCGATTGACATATACTTGCAACCTCTAATTGAAGAATTAAATGAGTTGTGGGAAACTGGGGTCCAGACCTTTGACGCATCAGTGCAACGTCATTTTCAGATGCGTGCTGCTTTATTTTGGACCATTAATGATTTTCCGGCATATGGCATGTTATCTGGATGGAGTACAAAGGGGAAATTAGCATGCCCGTGTTGTCTTAAGGATACATGTTCAAAGAGGTTATCTCATGGTGGTAAGGAATGCTTCATGGGTCATAGACGCTATTTGCCAAAAAATCATAAGTGGAGGAAAGAAAAGGATTCATTTGACGGACAAGTCGAGAAGGGTGTTCCTCAACAATCTTGTTCAGTTGACGATATTCTTTACCAGGTAAAAGATCTTGAGACCATCATATTGTCTAAAGATTTAAACGTGAAGACCAAAATATGTCATGAGGCTAGAGGGGATAATTGGAATAAAAAGAGTGTTTTTTTTAAGCTTCCGTACTGGAAAACACTTTCATTGCGACACAATTTAGATGTGATGCATATAGAGAAAAACATATGTGACAGTGTTCTTGGGACAATTATGAGCATCAAAGGAAAGACTAAAGACACCTTAAAATCACGTCTTGATTTAGAAGCAATGGGATTGAGGTCTACATTGCACCTTGTCAAAGAAGAAGATAAGTTAAAGATGCCTCCTGCTCCATATACTTTGTCCCCCTCTGAAAAACGAAAATTTTGCCAATTTTTGAAAGAACTCAAAGTTCCTGATGGTTTTTCATCAAACATATCCTATTGTGTTAACACCAAAGATGCTAAAATTTCAGGATTGAAAAGCCATGATTGTCATGTAATACTTGAGCATCTTCTTCCTTTCGCAATACGTGGTCTTCTCACTCCACTTGTCCGTGAAGCACTAATTGAGCTATCAATGTTTTTTAGCATATTATGTTCTAAAGTGCTTAAGGTTTGTGATTTAGAGCACATTGAGTCACAAATTCCTGTCACTCTATGCAAATTAGAGAAAATATTTCCTCCATCATTCTTTGATGTTATGATGCACTTACCTATTCATTTAGCCAATGAAGCTAAAAAGGGTGGTCCAGTTCTATTCAGATGGATGTATTCTATTGAACAATATATGTACCATCTTAAGTCTTATATAAGAAATAGGGCTCAACCAGAGGCTTCAATTGCGGAGGGCTATTTGGCAGAGGAGTGTATGACTATGTGTTCAAGGTAAATGAATAGTATAGAGACCAGATTTAATCGTCTCGATAGAAATTATGAAAATGCAAATGGTGGTGATGAAGACTTGTCCATTTTTAGTCATTCCGGTCGTGGTTTGGGTTCTCCTACTATCATATCTCTTGAAAAGCGTGAGTTGGACCAAGCACACCTTTACATCTTGAAGAATTGTGACGAGGTTCAACCTTTTATTGAGTAAGAAATCGAGACTTCTAATTTTCGGAAGGGCCTTTAATTTAATTCTGTTTTTTCCCCATGCAATTTAAGCATATAATCTTGTATTTTTTTTTATAGAGAATTCTCCAGAGTTCAAGGCTCATGTAATCCTGAAATCATAGAAGAGGGTTGGTGGAAGGATTTTAAAATCTGGTTCAAGAATGAAGTAAGTAATAACTTTTACTAAAATTTTAAATCAGTTGCAAAGTTAAATAATTAATTGTTATTGTGTTTGAAATACCTCTTTTTGGTAGGTAAGACGATTGTACGAGCATACTAAGAGCAAGGAAATGACCAATTTGCTTGCACTGTCACGTGGACCAACACAATATGTGACATCTTTTAGTGGCTATATTGTTAATGGATACAGATTTCATACAGAAAGTCGTGAGAAGACTTTGAGAACACAAAATAGTGGTGTGGCTGTATTGGGGAATACAGGGAGCGGAGGTGAAGATATTGATTATTATGGAGTTGTCAGGGAGATAGTAGAGTTGCAATATCTTGGGGGAAATCGAGTTGTGTTATTCCGTTGCAAATGGTGGGATGTGTATGATAAGGTTAGAGGTATTAAGGAAGACGAGTATGGATTTGTAACTGTTAATTCAAATAAGCAATTGAAAACAAATGAACCCTTTATCCTCGCTAGTCAAGCAAGACAGGCTTTCTATGTCACTGACAACATTAATAAAGGTTGGCTGCTCGTTGCAAAAAATAGACCCCGCATATTTTATGATATCACAGATGATGACAATGATGGAAGAAAAGAATGTGATGCCTATCAAAGTAGCGAGTTATTCCAGCCCGTATATGTCTCATCATCCTCGACAGTCGCAAGTGCTGAAATTTGTAAGAGTAGGGTTGGTATAGATCCAATTATTGTGGAAGATATTTCGAAGAGAAGTGACAAACAAAAGTGCAGGAAGAGGAGAAGAGAGGAATAAACTAGTTATTAGTTGTATAAAAAAACTCTTTGACAGTGCTCTTTTTGTTTCATAGTCTTAGAAATTTGTGGTCCGTCTATAGAGTTGCTATTAATTCAGCCTGTTGAGCAGTTTTTTTTCGGTTCTTATCATAATTGATTTCTTTTTTCTATGCTATTATATTGTCCTAAAACACACATAACCTTTCTGAATTTATTTACTATTGCATACTTGCATAGAGCATTAGAGCTTATCATTTACGGCTATATTTAATACATTTAATCAGTATATAATCCCTTAATACGAAGGATAAAGAATATTATATTTAAATTCAGGGAAATGTTTCAGTCTAAGGATAGTGCACAGAAACCTTCTCTGCCAAGATCTAAAAGGTCTTATGTACCGCCACAAGCGTTAGCAAAGGGATGTGGCAAAAAGGCAGGTGATTTATTCTCATCTTCTAAAAGTCTTAAGGGACTGGTGAGGAGTGGCAGCGATCATTCGAAATCCATTTCTGGCCCTAAAAGTGTTTCTAAAGGTCTATTTGTGAGAGAATATCCCACAGGAGCACCGTTCGACCCTCTGGGTATTCTCCCTCAAATAAATGGCGACATGAAGTATTGGGATTCATCCGTTAATAAGACAATTCTTGAGGACAGTGATGATATATTTGATGAACTTAATGACACGGAAGTGAATATCTATTCAGAAGCACGAAAGGATCCAAATGGTTAGAGTCTTTATTATTAATTTTTGTTTTATACTTCTATACTTTTATTATTTCAGATTTATTTCAGATTTTGTATTGTGCAGGGAGTGGCTTTTTTACTTCTATGAAGAATCCTATGAAGGGTAAAAAGAGAGGAAGAAATATGTGTGGTGATGTTACTGAATTGCAGGAAGTAGAGCCAAGATTCGTAAACAATTCTAATGGTAATGGTTTAACTTATATTAATTATTTAACTCATTTTTTAACATTTACTATTTAATACTTCATATTCGGCCTTTTTGCATAATTAGTACTAGATTGTCTAGCTAGTTCATGTAGTTGATTAATTTACTCATTAGTATTTTTTATTCTAAAACTATAATTGTCTAGTTAGGTCGTGTAGTTGGTTAATTAACTCTTTATTTGTTGTGTTGTTGATTAAGCTATATGTATACATTATCTATGTTTAAAAGGCGTTATTTACCTGGCAGCTAACATTTTTTTACAAATCTCAGTGCACCAAAAAAATTATATGAGCCAAAAAAATTATATGGAGATTCTACTTGTCTACTATATAAATCTTTTCTATCTCTGTCATCTCCACTTCTTGTTTTATTGCATAGAAGAGTGCAATAGAAGAATTAATTAAAAAATTGTATGCATTATATACTACAATAACTTTTTTTTATTGTTAAAGGAGGTTGCTCTTTTACGAGCCCGTTTGGAGAACTCTGTTTTCGGCTTATCAGGCTTATCAGCCAGCTTTTTCACCAAACACGTAATTTTACTTTCGCGCGCTGACTTGTGTAATAAGCCGAAAAAGTAAGGTTGGAGTTACTTTTCTGGCTGTATTGGCTGAAGTTACTGTAGAGGACCATTTTAGTTATTTTTACATATAATTTTTTCTTTAATTTATTAATAAAATATATTTCTAAAATATTTTTTTCTTAAATCAGCAGAATCAGCCAAAACAGCCACTCCAGCCAGAATATCATAAATTTCAGCAGAATCAGCCAAAACAGCCGATTTTGGTGCTACCAAACGGGCTCTACATCTAAGAAGAGTACTGGTATTACAAATAAAAGAGCAAGAAACATTATTGATGATGCTAGTGACAACGAAGAAGAGTTAAATCCTAGAGTTTCAAGGACAACGAACGGTAAAGGTTGTGTAGTTTTTGTTATTATTATTTTCATTTTTATTATTACTATCATCATCATTATTATCATCATCATCATTTGATAGCTTAAATGAAATTTTGTCATATTGAAGAAGGAAGCTCTTTTACTTCTAAGAAGGATTTTGGGATTGAAAAAAATAGAAGAAGCATTCTGGACGATGTTTTGTACAACGAATTAGAGCGAAATTCTGAAGTTCCAGGAAAACCAAATTGTAAGCGTTTGATACTTTCTTTCAATGTTTGATAACTCATTAGTTAGGCAAGTTTTGGGATTACGATAGGGTGTTTGATGTTTCAACTTGATGCAACCCTCTTTTGAAAACTTGCTCTGTAAAATCATATCCAGATTTAATATTTAAACCAAAATTTGTCATTGTTGAAGGGGGTGACTCTTTTACTTCCAAGGAGAATACTCGGACGGGAAAAAAAAGAGGAACAAATATTTTTGACGATGCTAGTGAATTGGAGCTAGATCTGACATTATTACAAGATTCAAATGGTAATGGTTTAATATGTAATGATTGTTTTTGTTTCTTTTTCCTCTATATTTAATGCTTCATGTTCATCTTGGTTGAAGGCGGCGGCAATTGTACTACTAAAAGTAAAGTTCAACATGAAAGCACAAGTGGAAGAAAAGTTGCTTCTGACGTTAGAACCACTGTAATGGATGGAGACCGGACAACTCTACATAATTCAAATGGTAAAGCTGGATATATGTGTTTTCTATTATGTTCTTGAGATATCTGAATTTGATTTCCTGAGTGTTACATGCTACTAGTTCAATGCGGTGAAGTTGGATAGTTCATTAATTAGTTAGGCAAAATTTGGGTGTCTGATAGGGTACTTGGCCTCCTACTTTTCAACAATATATGTAATCCAATCCCTCTTGTGTATGAAGTGGTTGTGATGACTCTAGATTACTGATATTGTTGTATTTGGACAACTTAATTTGTATCTTGGTAGGGTAATCCCGAATGACCCGGTTATTGCAGCCATAATGACTTGGACTTTTCACACTGGCTGCTGAAAACACAGACTCTGAGCCTTTGCATAAGAGTTACCTCTCACAACCAGGCAATGTAGTGATTAGATATTCATCTGTATTGGTTACTAGGAATATCCCTACTTCATTTATAGAGTAAATTTTCAAAAAAGAGAAAAATGCTTGTTAATATATGTGCTTTCTATTATGTTCTTGGAAGACCTGAATTTAAGTTTCTAAGAATGTCACATGCATGCTATTATTTCGATGCGGTGAAGGTGGGGGCTCCTATACTAATAACATGCAAGGGGGAAATGATCTTGATGGCATTAGTGACACTGAATCAGAAGAAGATCAGATAGTCGTTCAAGATCTAAATGGTAAACATTCATTATTTTATTAGTGATATACTACAATTTTTATACTTGTTATTATCCAACACTTTGAATAATACTTTGTTTTGGTTGAAGGTGTTGACTCTTGTAATACCAAGAAGAAATCAGTGATTGAAAAAAAGAGGGGAAGAAATAAGTGTAAAGAAATAGCAAGGCTAAAACCTGGTCAAAAGCTTGAAATAAGTTTCTATAACAATAGAGGCGTTGGCAAGAATCATGAAGTATGGGCAAGACATTTGGGAATTATAGTACGAGATACAAATATCTGCCCAGTGAGAGTGCACAAATGGGGTGACATAGGAGAAAGAGAAAAAGATCATATGTGGAGTGCAGTGACGGTAATTACATACATATAGTTTGTGTAAAAACTTAGTATTTATAAATTTGTCTCTTAACATTACTCTTCAACAACTTTTCAAATTTTCAGGATGTCTTCAATAATGAGAATATAGAACTTTACAAAGAGCATACTCTTAAGCATATGAAAGGATTGTGGAAAAATTGGAGATCAGACTTGTTAAGGCATAATATAACTAAAAAGAAGATAACCTTAAAAGCTGCATACTATCGTGATCCACCTGAAGGACTTGAAAAGGATGAGTGGAAGTGGCTTATAAGAGAGGTCTTTTCCAGTGAACAGTTTCAGGTAAATTTTAATAGTTTGAGCAATCTTTACTCTAATGTGTGTAGATATGTCATAATACTATTTTTTCTGCAGAAAAGAAGTGCAACAAACTCTGCTAATAGAGGTTGTTACTCTAATGATCTAATGCATCGAACAGGGAGCAAGCCTTTTAGGCAAGTCATTTGGGATGATTTGGTATGAAAGTTAAGTCGCGTTTCATGTTTTATCTTTTATAAATTTTGTCATGAATAGAAAAGTGTATAATTGATACTGGTGTGTTATAGAAGGGTGCAAGTGAGGGTAATGATCCAAGTTTACTTGATATTTTCTATACGACTCGCAAGAAAGGAGATAAGCTTCCAAATGAGCAGACAACACAAAAACATGTATGTCCATATTATTGAACGCTTTTTTTATGTTTTGAAAATAAAATTGCTTTCCTTGAAACAAGGAATATTTCATTATGTAACAGAAACTCTGTATTCAGCTTCCAACTTGATTCTTGTTAGTTTTTTTTCCGGGTAAAAATTATTTGGTTATGATATTACATTATAGGATGAAATTCGTGAGACGCTGGAAAAAGATCCATCGCTTTCAAATGTTCAGGTGACTATATTTATCAACTTCTTTATTTGACTCGAGGGTGTGAAGAACAGTGATTTTGTAGTCAAAGTATATATGGCCATATGGGTGTCTTGTTTCTTAATATCCAGTTTGTATTTTTCTGATGCATAGGTGGCACAAAAGGTTTTTAAATCTAAGTCTAAAGATCGGGTTGTGGGTTATGGAGGAGGAATAAAGCTTAAAGATATAACAGGACCACAACCTAGTAGAGAAGAACTTCAAGCTGAATTGAATGCCACTAAAAAGCAGAATCAATTTTTGGTCAATCGTGTGGAGACGATTGAAGAGGAGAATAATGAGCTTAAGGATCGTGTGGGGACGATTCAAGAGGAGAACACTGAGCTTAAGGATCGTGTGGAGACGATTCAAGAGGAGAACACTGAGCTTAAGGATCGTGTGGGTTCCGTGGAGTCCCGAATGCAAATGTTTCAAGATATGCTGGTGAAGCAACTTAATTTTTCAATTCCTCGTTAGAGTTTCCTACTAGGTATGTTTAAATTACTATTGCAAATAAATTAGAAGTGAATCTTGAATTATACACACAGCTCTTGGTTTTCAAGGTTTAGAAAGTATACATCAGTGCATGTGATATGATCTGATCCTCTTGTGAGCTTTTAGAGATGAATCGAAAGATGATTGTCAAACTGTAGTGTACCAGAGAGCTGCAGTAAAAAATTAAAAGTGAATTTTGAATTATACACACAGCTCGTGGTTTTCATGTTTAGAAAGTATACATCAGTGCATGTGATATGATCCGATCCTGTTGTGAGCTTTTAGAGATAAATCCAAAGATGATTGTCAAACTGTAGTGTACCAGAGAGCTGCAGTCAAAAATTAAAAGTGAATCTTGAATTATACACACAACTCTTGGTTTTCATGTTTAGAAAGTATACATCAGTGTTTGAGATATGATCTGATCCTCTTGTGAGCTTTTAGAGATGAATCCAAAGATGTTTGTCAAACTGTAGTGTACCAGAGAGCTGCAGTTAAAATTAAGTCTCATTTAAGAGATATTGTATTTGTTTCATTTGGATTTTGTGATCTGATTTATGTCTTTCTATTCTATTTTTGTAGGTATTTGGAGAGAAGTTGAAAAGTCACTGGTAGTGAAGAGTTGAAGATTAGTATTATATATGTTGATTTAGACGTACCATGCCAGTAGTGAAGAGTTAATATTCTGCAGATTTCCAGCAATAAAACATATATTTTAGAACTTTATTTTTTAGATTTTATTTGTTTGTGAGAATGATTATTGTTATCGTGTAGACATCCAACAATAATTTTACATTAAAGATATTTTGTTGCATCCGTTGGGTTGTTTTTAAACTTGATGACAGAAGATGGTTAATAGTTTGATCTTTTCAATACTTATTAATTAAATAAATATTGATGAGAATTTTTCATTGTTCGGCTAGTTATAAATAATTTGAATTTGCAGTGAACTTTTCTAGAATAAAATAATTCAAATTAGAAGTGAATTATAAAATAAAAAAATGATTATATCCTGTTACCATGTAACAATGAAAATTTATATCGTCGTTATTATAAAACGACAAGTTATTCTCTCGTCGTTATTATGCAACGACGAGCTATTATTTCATCGTTATTATTTAACGACGAAATAGTGTCGCCGTTAATTGTTTACGACGAACTTTGTCGTTAAAATCATTAACGACGGAAGCTATTACAACAACTTGACGACCAAAAAAAATTCGTCGCTAACAGTTTTAATGACGAACTTTTGGGCCTACAACGACGAAATTTTTTGTGGTTAAAAATGCTTTTTCTAGTAGTGAGAGATGGCCACATATCCATGGTCTACTCGGCCCAAAACATCAGCACACAGTGCAGCAATGCCCGAGCATAACTCATGATATCCATGTACATTTACCCTCTCATCAAGTACAACAGTCGTTCTGTCATGGATAGTATGCAAAGCTCGTGTCTGTAATGAAAGCATGGTTATTAATGATAAACACATGAATGAATGAATAAATAAATAAATAAATAAATAAATAAATAAATAAATAAATAAATAAATAAATAAATAAATAAATAAATAAATAAATAAATAAATAAATAAATAAATAAATAAATAAATAAATAAATAAATAAATAAATAAATAAATAAATAAATAAATAAATAAATAAATAAATAAATAAATAAATAAATAAATAAATAAATAAATAAATAAATAAATAAATAAATAAATAAATAAATAAATAAATAAATAAATAAATAAATAAATAAATAAATAAATAAATAAATAAATAAATAAATAAATAAATAAATAAATAAATAAATAAATAAATAAATAAATAAATAAATAAAGTGATTTATGTGAATATATTGTGTACCGTTATATGAAGAGTGGTTGAGCTAGGCTGGTAATCATCGGTAGGTAGGAAAATTGGGAGAGATGGACACCTGTGTGATGGTGTGATACCATCTCAAGTAATCTGCAGAGATTGTGGATATTACTGATGGGGTCTTGTCCACTATATACACCGCTCTCTCAACAAACTGTGTACCACATCAATCCATAGTCTACATGCAGTCACAGTAACTATCCGGCCTTGGATCGGTAGCCCTGCTAGTAAAGTCACATCTCCCAATGTGATCGTCACCAAATTATAACAACTTTACTTATTTTGATCATTAAACAATTCAACCATCAAAATAGAAAATTAAGTGTTTTAAAAAAGGTTGACTGATAATGATGATAAGATAAAAGAGAAGGCAATCAATTTGGTGATAATCATGATAAGCCAAAAGAGAAGGTAATCAATTTGGCTCATAATGATTTGAGAGCCTATGTAAATCAAATTAAAGATTCTACAAAACTACAAAAGGCACCCGCATAAACCTGTCATGATAGTAGGGCGGGAGACGGAATGACTGAATCTTGCCCATTGTCACCCCTACACGACTACGGATCCGGAGCCTCTACCCTACTTTAGAGTAAGGTAGAGTGCCTTGCTTCCTCTTGGTCGTCCGATCCACAATTCAACGGTCGGAGATTTTGGGCTCCACTTTTTCGCTAATCTCGAGGCTGTGTTGGCCGCTCCCGTCCGATGCGCAAGGCACCCTTCTAGTCGGGTAGAGGATCCCAATCCCACGACTACACGAGACTTGATGTACCCCATATTTGCCTAATTCTGGAAAGAGCTCTATCACTAGAGAGGTGATTTGTCAAACATTTGTTTTCACTTTCATTTTCAATTTTTTCTTTTATAAGGATCTATGATGGGAAATAATGTCTTTTTAAAAATAATAAGTGATTTCTGTGTTATTTCTTCTAACAACTTTGTGAGATTTCATTATGCAATCATGGCCGGTCCTAGGGGGAGGGCAGCATGGGCGAGCGCCCTAGGCCCGGAAAAAGTAAAAAGAAAATTAGGCCCAAGTTTTTTTCTTTATATGTAATCTGAGTATACTTCTTTTTTATTTATAACTTCAATTAATTAATTAGGCCTAATGTGTAATTTTTGTTGACAATTTGGGAATTTTAAACATAAGTAAAAAGTCTTGAACAGAGCTAGAAAAGTTTTATAAAAGAATATAAATTTAGTTTTGATTTTTAAGTAGAGTTGGTCGTAAGTCAACACATTTGTTGTTGAATCAATAAAAGCACGTCTCTTCACATCTTTTTAGCCTTTAAGATTTATTATTCTTTTAATTACAAAATTACCAATTCATATAATTGTCTTTGGGTGCAGCTGGTGTCTCCCAATTCTCAAATATCATTCCAATTATCTATTATGCCTCAAAAACTTAATGAATTCGCAATTTTAAACATTGCACATGTGATCTTGGAAAAGATTGATTATAAAGCAATTATTTATGATTTTACCTCATAATATTCTTTTGTGATACTTGTGTTGTTATTTTGTCCAAATATGCAATTCAAATAATATGAAGGTGAATTGCATCTTTATTTATAACCTCTATTAGATGGTTGTAGGGAGAATTTCTGAAATAGGAGTAATTTTTTTGGGAATTTCAAAATATGACTGTCATGTGTTTATTTTCTGAACAGGATTAGTTACTGTCATGTTCGGAAAATATTACAATGTGTAAAATATAATACTGCCAAAATATGACATTAACTACTTCTATTTAGAGAATAAAAACATGATAATCTTAGTTTGGAATATACAAACGTTTTTAGTCTTGTTTAGAGTAATTTCTCCTAGTTTTATTATAGTCCGTAATTTTTACTTTAAGTAAGTATAATTTACTGTTTGTCTTGAAAATAAGGCCAAATAGTATATCGCCTGTAGGCCCAAAATTGGACAGGACCGGGCCTGATGCAATGCATCGCTAAAAATGAATTGCACTTTTTTTAATCATGTAGTACATAGCAATATGTAATGATTTCTAAATTTGGACATGTAGAATATTTTTTATTGGGTTATTAAGCAAGTTATATGAAAAATATCATGTGCATATACTCCCTCCATCCCTAAATAAAAGTTCATGTTACCTTTTCGGGTCGACCATAAATAAAAATCTCCTTTCCTTATTTGATAAACAAAACAGTGCAAAACAGTGTCACTTTCTTAAAATGTGTGTAAAATGAAAGAAGACTTTTATATAGGGACGGAGGGAGTATATAAATGAAAAAATCCATGTACATACATGAAAAAAATTAAAAATGCATCCTCATTCCTCATATTTTTAATATTTACGTGTTTCATCCATGTTTCGTATCCTATATTTTCGAGAAATTACGATTCTCACATTTCACTTTTCGGGTTTTCCATTTCCAAAAAAAAATGTGTAGTAATACGATTCTCACATTTATGTGAGAAATTACGATTCTCACATTTCACATTTGGGGTTTTCCATTTCCAAGTTACTTAGGTAGTTAGGTGATTAGTATTGTTTGTCTTCGAATTACATCAATCATTCAATGGCAATCATTCAATTTCACCTTTCCTCGTGTAGAAGTCCAAACAAAGAAATATGGCACACTAGTATGGAGCACTTTGTTAGTGTTAGCATTCTTTGTTTGAGAGTAATTCACATGTATGATTGTATTCTTAGGTCTAGGATTAGCATTTCTTAAGGCTGAAGTTATCTTTTATGACATATTTCATAATTTTATTAAAACAATATCTCGAGTTACTATATCATAATTCAGTTTTCTTACTGTAAACTGAATATCTCGAGTTACTATATCATGGAACCCTGCTCGTGTAAGGCACAGTCCAGTGTAATCTCACTAAAAATTGGTCTAAACCTTCCTTTCCCTGACCCTACAGCCCTCTAACCAAACAAGGGCTTAGAGATCATAATTTTCATTGTTTCTTTCAGCTTGTTTGATACCAGGCAAGGAAACTGCTCAAATTGAAACGTGTAACAAGCCATAAATATTCTTCCAAGAATGATAATTAACCAGAATATTACTATCATACAAATACATACACAGTGACTCTGCACCCTTCCTTTATAAGAGGAAAAATAATTAATCCGAGCGAATACATATCTACATAGTACCACCATTCCTCATAGTTTCACACTTGAAGAATGGCAAGGTGAAAGCTAAAACCTTATCTTTATCTTCAATATTGCATTTAGAGAATCACTTCCCGAGAAAGGAAAGGAAAAATTTGAAGAAAAAAGAAAGGAAAAAAGATGATGTCTATGAACACTCAAAATCCTGCAACACTAGATCTTTGGACGGGTGGAGTCAAAGATCTCTGACTCTCCAGCCTATGCAAGTCCCCCAAAGAGATGTAAGAGCATGTCCGAGACCGACCAGATAAGGGCATTCCTGTCTTTCTTATAGGAGAAATGGGTGGTTTGATAGTTGCCGGTGGTGAAGGCGAAAGACTTAGCCTTGGGGGTGAGACAACAATCCCATTTAGACTATGTGATTTCGACATGTGCTTCATGCTCACTCTTCCTGGCTCCTCAAGTGGAAACCGGGAAGGATACTTCATGTCTTGAGCCGCCTTGAGCTGCTCTACTATGGTTCTCATGGTGGGCCTTTCCGAAGGGTCCTTATGCAGGCATCTTTGAGCAATATCGGCGATGGTCCGAGCAGCTTTGGCTGGGAACCGACCTTTCAGTTGTGAGTCCATGATAAGTGATAGTCTGCAATCATCGGCTAGAAAGGGCCGGGTCCACTTCACTAAATTCATTTCTTCCTTTGGATGGCCACAATCTAAATTTTTCCTCCCAGTCAGCAACTCAAGAAGTACAATCCCAAAGCTCCAAACATTGCTCTTTGGAGTCGGATAACCCCTCTCCAGTGCCTCTGCCGAAAGATTCGCGAGTGCCTGATAGATGAAGTTGTTCTTTTAAAATGGACTCATAAATATAGGGTTGGGGGCTGTAGTTTGCAGTTTTGCACCTCACTTTTTCATCTGAATTTATGTTTTGTATAACATTTTTTTAAGTCATTAATATTTTGCACCCCAAAATTAAGAAAAAGTATGATAATGGAGTGCAAACTCCAATTTACAAGAAAATTAGAGTGCTATTTTTCAAAGTTGGGGTGCAAATATTAATAATTCTGAAAGTGGGGGCTCAAATTGTCACTAAATAAAGTTTGTTCTAAGAATTTGGGGTCCAAACAATATATGAAGAAGATAGTGCACCATGCTCTCACCACTGAACTACAACAGATGTCGGTCTCTTGAATGTGGGTAACACAACCATATCCTGAAAGTTTTGCACTAAAGTCCTTGTCAATTTGTATATTTGCAGTTGAAAATTCATGGAACATTGCCTGCATATACAAAATGAATATTTAGTTAGAACATAAATAAACATAGGGTCAGTTAGAAAGTCTCACAGCAGAGATTCAGAATATTAAAGAGAGAATAATGGATTCAATATTTTTGTGTGGGTTGGTCAGAGTTTCTTATGGTGGCCTTGTTGATTACCTGAAAAGGTCCTTCCTCATGCAGAAAAGTGAGACCTTGTGCAGCACACAAGGCAATTTTCATTCTAGCATTCCAATCTAAGGGAGGACCACCAGATCTGCCAAATAGGAGTCCATCTAAGCTTCCATGGAAAAGCCTTTCATAAACTAACATCCTCTGCCCCGATCCTTCGCGTGCATGAAAACCAAGCAGTTTACAAAGAAAAGTGCATTGCAGTGAGGCTAGAGTGTTAACTTCATTCACAAATTCCTTCAATCCCTTAAAAACAAAAGACACTTGGTAAAAAAAATGGGGAGACTTTGTTCATGACATGTGGCATGATGAAGATGCAACCTAAAATTTCAAGATGGTCTTTGAGTATACCAAGCAGGCCTGCTTCTTGGCTTTTAAGGCTCTAAAACTGAAAGTTAAAGCCACTTTGTAACGGTAGTTTGTAAAGTTGAATGAGACAATAATTTGACCTTTGATTTATACCCATAATAAGATGGAAGGATAGAGGGTGTCTAAAGAAATATAAAGCTAAAAAAATTCCCAATATGACCCCTTTAAGAGTAGTTGACTTATTTTCATTGAATAGGAGTGTTTTATATGGAAAAAAGAAACTATAATTTATGAGTGAATGTATGAAATGAAACTGGAAACTATGCTTATAACTAAACACTTTTTCCATTTTTAATGAATAACATTTTGGGAAAGCACTTATGAATACCATCTTAAACGTGAAAGCACTTATGATAAAAGCACTTTTACTCTTAAGTGATAAGTTATGGGAAGCGTATTCTAAATAGTTATAGCTATATACACCTCACAACTCAAACATTACCTGAGAAGATGGGTTGAGACGAGTTATAGTGGCGTCAAGCTTCTTAGCATCATCCCCAAAGGAAGCACTATAGATAACAGACGAAAGCCCTTCTGACACACATAGCTCAGAGGTAAAGTTGTGGCAGGCGGATGCAATCTCTTCATAAGAAAAGTTCCGGACACTTCCTGTAGAAGACATTGTCACTGGAGGCAACGGAAGTGGTCCCGAGGAGGCACTGAAACGGCCGCCACTGGAATTCATAGTTTTGAAGCTTCCCATAGTCTTCAGGGAGGCAGTACGGTGAGGTGAGGGGAGAGGAAGGGGTTGTGGGCTACTAGATGAGATAGATTCTTTCATTGATCCAACACGACCCCTTGATTCCTCATATTCATCACATTCATTTGACATGAGAGTCGTGTCTTGTCCTGCTTCATCCATGCTTAAAGCGGCAGAACAGACTCTAACTTTAAAGCTTGGTGGGGCAGAATGTAATGCCCGCTTTTGTGTTAGGGGCTCGGGAAGGACAGTAGGTGAATGACCCTGAGGATTAATGCGTGTAGCATGTCTGATCTTATTCTTATCTGACATTTTCTTCTCTTTACTCTTCAAAACAGTAAAACAGCCCATCTTCTTCCCAACTTTTTTACTTAGCAGCAAGGAGTGACTGACCAGACTTGTTGGCCTTAACACTGAGAGAGATAAGGTAATATTCAAATGCGAATCAGTATACATTTCTATTGCTAAATTCCAAGACAGATAGATAGCAAGCATGACTTAATAATGTGCCGACGCAAGATGGTGGCTCATTATAGCAAACTAATACTGAAGTTTGTCTGCTCGTTTTGAAGGCATACCAGGATCGAATAGCTTGTTGGAGTTTGACGGGTTCTAATACAATGATAAGTCTAATAGTTCTATCTAAAAGTCAACATGATAGGAGGAAATAGCTCAAAAACATATAGTATATGGATTTGTATTTTCATATGAGGCTGATGTAGTAAAATGTCTAGTCTCACCTTTTAGGGAAACAGGGAGCTAACTATACATACAAGAGTGCGGATACATATAAAAAACAATCTATATAACACATATGACAGAACAACATACTAAACAAATCCAGATGCACCAAACATAATTTCCCTTTCAAGTTTCAACCATATCCTAACTTTACAAGTTTCATAAAGTTTATAAAACATAAATCAACTGAAACCCAGTAAGAAAATTATTGGAGGAAATCACACAAGTATATTCATTTAAAATTATCAACAACAGATGAGGGCATATATGATGCAAGTATGTGAACTTACTGGGCACATAAAGTTCTCTGGAATTAGAAGTTCTGTATAAATTTGACGAGGAGATATCAAGAAAGAAATGAAAAGCAAATTACCTCAGCAAATTTAACTGATCTTGAAATGTGTTCGAGCAAAAAGACTGGATCTTTGCTGATTACAAAGCTACCAGTGCAATGTAATTGATCTTTGGGAAATAGAGAAGTAGAGAACCCCAAAAATCAGTCAAATGAACACAAATGGGGAAAATGAAAGAGCAAGTTTTTCCGACGAAAAAAAGGAAGATTCAAAGGGTGGGTAAAGGGTGTGGGGTCCGTAGGACTGGAGTAGTCAAACCAACCAAAAATCCTACGAGTAATTTTCTCATTCAAGAAAAGACATGTCATCATTGTTTATTATCTTTATCTTAACAACTACACAGTATAAAACTCACGCATCTTTGAAAGTTTTACCGAAGTAAGACCAAAATAATAGGGAGTACTAACTCCATCCGTCCCCCTATTAATTTTCTACTTTCTTTTTTGGGTCGTCCCAAAATAATCTTCTCATTTCCCTAAATGGAAAGTTATCATACATCAAAACAGTGCAAAACAGTGCCAAACAATGCCAAACAGTGTCTAAACAGTGCCAAACAGTGTCAAACAGTGTCTAAACAGTAAAATCAAATTTATTTCTTAAATATGTGTGCAGGTCAAAGTAGGAACTTAATAGAGGGACAGAGGGAGTATCATTTTGCTAAGGTTTAAATATATTATTGAAAAAAGTGGCAAATAGGTTCTCTCGAACTATTTGCATATTTGTAATTGAACTTCTTAACCTGTTGATCTCACTTATAGACACTTTAACCAAGAAAAATAATGTAATTGGTCCCTTTTGACTTGTTCGTAACCGGTTATGTTGAGTGAGACTTTAATGACACTGATGTGGGGTTGTTGGACAGCTTTTAATGAGTGACATGTAATTTAAAATTTCCCTTTTTCTTTATTTTACCAGAAAATCTTTATTAGGCCACTTTATTTGTTTTTATCGCCTTCGTCTTCTTCTTCACATGAAAGTTGTGGCCATTCTTCAACCTTTTTTATTGTACTCTTCTGTTCTTCTTCATTTGGCCACTTCACGAAATTGGACATGGCTTTCGCGACTGGCAGTCAAAACTCGACGAGAAGCAAGTCAATCAGTTCGCCCACTTTTGCACCAAGAACAATCCTAAATTACAACCCCCATTCTACTGTTGGTGTGGCCTCAAAGCTCCGCCCTGTGTCATTAGTGAGAGTGTTAGAAAGTTTCTGGGTTGCCAAAAGTGGCTGGTAAAGTTTTCGAACATCATTGTGAAATTGTTGTAACAATTGAAAATTATGCCATGACTTCTCATTTATATATTATGTATGGTATTTTATGTAGGATGGTGGATGCAAGTATTTTGTATGGCATGATGAAATAAAGTTAAGTACTGAAGAACATTAGACAATTGATAGTCCAGATGTGAATGGGCAGTTGCAGCATATAAAGGACACCATTTGTGAAGTTAGACAAGATAGCCATGGTAGCCACAATGAGACAGCTAGGGTTAGGACTCTCTGTTAGAAAACCATGTGAAAGGAGAACAATTGAAGTGACCGGTTGTTATAGTCATGTTTGGTGTGGTTGTTGTACTCAACATATGTAATATGAGATGTTGTAATGTGCAGGCGGGTTTATTGACCTAACGTGTGGTGTGAAATGTTTTGGTCAGATGGTGTGATGGTGTTAAATGTTGTTGGGAGGCTTTGAATACATTAAATTCTTGGTGCCATAAGTTATCTTAAAGATGCCAACTTAAATTAAATGAACTGTAATCAGTGTTCAACTAGCCTTGCATACAAGCCAGTGTGAAATTTAATGAATTGTGAAGTGTTGAAGCATGTTAAAAATACATTACCATAAGTGAAGACAATGAAGTACAATACAAACACATTAACATTAATACAGTACAATAAAACCCCATTAGCATAACTACAAGTCAAATGAAACAACAACAGACATTACCATTTGGATTAGTATTTTTAAGTTGGGAAAAGGGTCAGATAGGGTCTCGAACTTACATAAAAAGGTCAAATAAACCCTTATATAGAAGGCTCTGTCTGGCCGTCGCCATTTGGGGCGGTTCCCGATGGAATTTTTTGATGAAATTTTTTGAGCATCTTATTTATTTAGTCTAGTTTATTCATATCAAATTTCATCTAACAGTTCAATCGAGAAGACATTCAAATGAATTTTTGAAGGTAACTGCGCTTTTAACTGTGCAGTTATCTTCAAGAATTCATTTGAATGCCTTCTCGATTGAAGTTTTAGCTGAAATTCGGTATGAGTAAACTAGACTTAATGAGGTTTTATCCAGAAGAGGAAGGATCTAAGGGACAGGGAAGCAAGGCGAATACAGCTGATACAGAGAATAGTGGTACAAAGGAAGAGGGCATAGGAAGCGCAGGAGAAGTGTCGGTTGATCAGAAGCGTAGAAGAGATTAGTAGAATCCGACACAGGAGGACACAACAGGAGAAGAGATGGCCCTGGACAAGGAAAAAAACGGGGAGGCGTCGGGTCCGAGCTCTTAGACCCGCCGGTCGTGTGCGTCTTGCTGCTGCTGAAGAAGTTTAATTTTGGCTTTTATTTTATTGGTGTTTTGCATTTTAATTTCCACGTTAAGACTGTTATGTTTGGTTTTTATTTTGTTTGGATCTGTAATACTTTTTCATTAGGATTGGGTGACGAGAGTTCTGCGGTAACCGTCGTTGGCTCAATTATGCCCAGGTTAAGATCAGCGAGTTATATTGCTTTTGCAACGGTGATTAACTCAGAGTCTGGCCCAAGGGCGGATAGTTACTTGTGGTGCTTTTGTTTTTTAGACTGGTGGACAGTGTACCCGGGGGGTGGCTTATCCGAGGGGTTATTGCGGGAATAACTTAGAGAAGTCAGAGCAAACAAGTAGGAGAGAGAGGCGATTATATTTATGAAGTCAAGATGTTCTGGTCCTTTACAACGGGGAAAGGGGCTGTTATTTATAACAGCAATAAATGAGATGAGAGTACACGTGGCGGTAATCTAACGGCCGAGGGGTCACCTCAACCGGGTGGCACTGGCAATCGCATGTGCACCGCATTGAATGTGGTGGGTGGATGTGACGTCGCATTAAATGCGGTGGTTGCTTGTCTCCAAAGGGAATCTTCGATGATTGAGTTGTTGGCCGAAGGCTCCCCTTGCGGCCGAGGGCCTGTGTAGCCGAAGGCGTCGTACAGCCGAAGGCTTCCCTGATGCCGAAGGCTCCTGTTTTCTACCATTTTCTCCTAGTAGCTTTGCATGCTCGAATCTGGCTGCCCTGTGTAATTCGGAGCCCTCGGCCAGGGAGGCCGAAGGCACCCCAGTGTGTATTTTGGGCTTCCTTGAGACTTGGGCCACTGTATTTGGGCCTCGAATGCTCCTTGGGCTCAATGGGCCTGTGTAGGAGAAGTAGGAGTCTATGGGCCGGGGGTCCCTGGGCCATATACTCCATCATAGACCTTTTCTGAATGCTTTGATTTTGATCTAAGTCCCCTTCTTCCAAAAAAAGCGTATTAGGATTTGACAATACAACACATAAACACCAAAACTAAGAGAAATAACCAAGGGAAATACCAGATTTGAATCCCTTGATCCACTCACACCTTGTATCTCCACTGGACTTTTCTGCACCAGAGAATATTAAGTTAAGAAGAAGGGGGCATACATCAACAAAGTGGAAGGATTGATGAAGGAGAAGCTTGCTGATGGTTTTGCCGCTCTTTCCTACCACCAACAAAATAAGTTTATATATAAGACTAGTACAACTAGTAATTCAAGATAGAAACTAGCTCTACATAATCCTGAAATATGACTTAAACTGTATTACGAGTTGTATGTCTATAATGAAAAAACCATCGGATTAAAATGGAAAAGAGGCAAAAGAACCCCTGAAGTTCACACTATAGAACATTCAGGTCCAAAAATTAATTCTTACCAAAAGTCTATACAACCGCTAAAAAGGGGTGAAAACTTCCCTATGAATCATTCAAAGCAGTCCTTGCAGCCGCCATTTTTGGAAACTTTCTCCAACGTAATAATAGGATAGACAACTCTTAAAATATGTCAACTCAAGAAAAATGTATGCCAGTGTTTAGGTGCCTTGGTGTTACTTACCATTAACCGATTTTTAGTCACAAGTAGAATTAATTCTAGGACTTGGAATGCCCGGAATTAACCCATTTACGCAATATATATCATTAGCCATTTCTTTTCAAATAAATATGGTACGTGCAGAGTTTATTAGCCACTTAAGAGCATATTGAACTTAATCGGTGAGTTAACGTTTAGATACATAAATTCAAGGCGTATCCACATTCTTGGTTTCATTTTCATGCTTTGTACAAGCTTATGGAGCATTACAACGAATCCCATAGCCATGAAAGAAATAAGCTAAGGAACATAATATAAAAAAAAAAAAAACAGTTTCAAAACTTACATAAACTTCATAAAATACTAAAAGTGAAAATCAATTTCAATTTCAATCTTAGAATCATAATTGGTCAAATAAATAAAAAGATAAAAATTAAAACAAACTCAAAACTCAAAAATCAACAGTAGAAATTGTAGCCATTAGTGAATTAATTTCAGAATCGAAATCAAACTCAAAACACACTACAACAAAAAGTGTCATTCGCGTCCAAAGTTTTTTGCGTAGACGGGAGTGGACGCTAATGAAGCCTCTTTTGTGTCGATTTGTGGATGCAAAAAAGAATTAATAAAAAACACGGGAGTAAGAAATTAATTGCGTCAACCAGCACCTAGGGCAAGGACTAATAAAGCGGAAAAATATCAGAAGTCCTATTGCTCCGTTGAACATTCGCGTAGCTCTGGCGAAAATGAGAAAATCCCGAATCCGCCAAATCCGGTGAATCGGCCATCGATGTTGAAAAAATCGAAGCTTCTAAACTATAGAAATCAAATCCCTGACGCATATGATGCCGCACTGGAAAATTTTCACACCATCGATGCTTCTTGCGCCAGGCCTGAAACTTCTAAGGCTGCGAACATGGCGTCCATCTTTCAGGAACTCGGCGGTACGGGCAGAAGGTAGGCAACCAAGGTCTTCGTTGCTGCGCTCCTATAGCAACCAGTCTATACCGGTAAGAAGAGCTATTGAGTTTGATTTCAAAGCTTTTATTCGTATTTTTGAAGATGAAGTGCGAGTACTCTGGTTTACCAATAATTTACACATTTTATGTAACATATTGATTCTATTCGGAAGAATTGATTGGATGCTAAGATAACCATTGGATTTACAATTGGCCATGATTCTATTTGGAAGACTTTATTGGATGCTAAGATGAACAAAGGATTTACAGTTGGCCATGAACAGATGATTAATGGCTAAGATGAACAGATTATTTTTAACGCATGTTATTGATTCATCTATCATTAAGTTTTTTCTGCCTCTATCGGTGTTTTAATTGAATATTTGGTATAACAGTACAGAGCTAGTTCTTATTGTATGTATGTAGACCGAAGTATCTTCATTTCAGGATACATAATGTGCTATTAATGATGCTGCATAATTAGTTACGGAGTATTAATATATATGAAAAGGTGTTGGGATCTAACTTGTCAGTTTATCATCTGTTTGTTTGTTTCAGATTTGTTTGTTATCATCTGTTTTTTTTTACATTTATCGTAAGTCCTGACTATAGTTATGGGCACTTTGAATGGGCTAAAATTTGTCCAATTGCAATCACCTCTGTCTCTATCTCTCTCAACACACATTTTTTTAATCATTTGGCAAGTTATTGCAACATTAAATTCCTCGGTTGTGTTGTAATTTTTTCTGGAAATTTTTATTTATTGATTCACATAGAGTCTTTGATTTTCTGGCAGGAAACTTTTTCAGGATTCGCAGCGCATTCACTTTTGGTGCCAAAAGATTGTCAAGACTGCTAGAATGTCCAAAGGTAATGATATTTGGATTCATGTTGACACATAACCACTTACAAACTTCTTTTTAATTTGTACCTGGTATATTTATTTCCTTTAATAAAGTGATACTTTGATGAACGATTTATTGTTGATTTCACATTTGTTACCATTACTCAGTTAATGTGTTTATTTACTATTACTTGGTCAATTTATTTTAAGTAGTTATTTTTTCTTTGTTTTATTTTAGAATTTCAGGAAATTAAAGGTGCTACAAGTTCATATCAAACTGATGGCAAGATGAGTGACTATAAGTAGAAATCATAGAAAGGGAGTGGGATCCTTCAAAGTTATTTAATTCATTAGGTTATTGGTTTTTGCAAAAATATTTGACAGTGATGAGTGTTCTTTATTTGAATGTATGTGTTAGTAAAATGAGAACTTAGTTGATGTATTTTGCATATTTAAGGATTTGGTTGATGTATTTTGCATATTTAAGGATCTCGTATTGATGTATTCTCCATACAATAATATATATATATATTTTAAAAATACCATCATTAGCGTCGACATGTTGACGCAAATGGTGGTTTGTATTTTCACCGAAATGGCATTTTCTGTGTTGACAAAGTTGACGCAAAAGATAAATATTATTTGCGTCGACCAATGTCGACGCAAATAATGTTTTTGCGTCGAGGTATTTGCGTCAACCTATTTGCGTCCACTTGTTGACGCAAATACTTTATTTGCGTCGATTTTTGACTTTTTGCGTCGACTTTTTGTCGACGCAAAAAACAATTTTTCTTGTAGTGACATCATCTATGCATAAGAGAAGTGTAAAATCAATAAAAAAAAAGATAAAACCTAGTGAGTGATTGGTTAGGTCGAAGAATAATATGAGAACCAACAAATTAGAGAAGATCCAAGAACCGATGAATCCAAGAAGAATCTGATAAGCGGCGAATCCACAAACCGATTGAGCGAATCCAGATTGTAATTGCAAAGATGGTTAGAATCGAAAAGAGAATGAGGGCCAATGGTTCCCGCATGACATCGATGGCCGCTTCATGGCGAAGAGATGCAGGGTGAAAAGACATGTACGAGGTGAAAATCGGAGATGGCGAGGCAGATTGTTTTCGCCGGCTAGAAAAAAATCTAGAGCTCAAGTTCCACGCTCTTGGAGAGAATAGGCGCTGAGACTGAATTAGTAATAGCGGGAGGTTTAAAATTTTCAATGATCAATAATGAGAGTAAAAGTAAGAACTCCTCATTAAAAGTAATTTTTTTAATTAGATGATTTTGTCCCCACACAAAAGGTCTTCAAATGTATCATCAATATTAATGAGGGGATTTTCCTTTCCATCACTAATTTTCGTAGCTAAAAGTTAGTTTTCTTGTAGTGTTTGTTTTGAGTAAAAGTAATCAATCAAGTCTTTAGGCATCAACCCCTTATCAAATATAGCACACACAGCGTGTGCACATGTAATACCACTTAAATCCCATGCCCTACAACTGCATATCCTCTTATCCAACCTCACTGTGAAATGCTTTCTTCCCTTCTTTATCTCATAAACATTTCCGCCATTAAAATCAACCTATCCAACATATATCACAACCAATTTCATAGCAGGTAATTAGTGTGATGTAGTTATATACTTACATGATTATTAGTTATATTCAACAACCCATTTCAGTACTAGATAATGGTATAATTTATATGAAGTTGTTATATACTTACATGCCAACCCATGCTATAATAGATATTCCGTTCCAACTGCTTCATGATGAAGTTACCATGATTTCTATCCCATTTCTTCACTCCTTTTCTCTTGTTTGCAATTATGCGCATGACTGCAACTCTAATGCTTTCAAGCATTGGAATTATGGGTTTCACTCTCGCCTTAAACAGGGTTGAATTGAAGGCCTCAGACAGATTATTGTCCACTGCAACACACTTCACCTCAGTTCCAATAAAAGCTTTTGACCATAGTGAAGGAAAATGTTTCTCCAGACCAGTCTTTGCTCCCTGATCTACCTTTGCTAAAGTCTCCATATTGTAGTTAAAGTGAGGTTGGTTGGTAAAACGAGCACACACTACTAGAAAAAACCACATTTGCTGCGGTTATTTTTGCTCAATTGCTGCGGTTCGGAACCGCAGCAATTGAGGGGGGCAGCAATTGTAGGAATTTACATTTGCTGCGGTTCGGAACCGCAGCAAATAAGCGTTTTTTATTTTTTTTAAATTACTTTATTGCTGCGGGTATCTTGGAACCGCAGCAAATAGTTGATTTTTTTTTTTTAAATGTGAATTTTGAATTGTGGGCATTGCACCCAAATTTTCTTTAATACAAAAAAATGAACAACTAATATTCATTATAAGAAAACAGATCCTGTCCATACCAAATTCACAAGTCTATCATATCATTTAATGAAGTGCCAATAATGTTACTTGTTGAGAACAAAAATCACCAAACACATCCAATACGATAAAAAGTTTAATTAAAAAAACCACTTGCATTACATGTCTAGCTAGTAGCTACTATAAAGTTTACAAAATGTTATCACAAACTTGCGGAACACATATAGCCGCAGCAAATGGGGGGCCGCAAATGACAAAAATTCTAGTAGTGACATTGTCAGAAATGTTTTTTCATCAGTTTGCCTCTATGAGCCTTACTCCAATTGGCATGGATATGCCTCACACAGTTCCTATGTTCAGCATATGGAAACAACTCATTCAGAGCATTGATTAATCCCTCAAAAGAGAAGCAAATTGTAATGTAGTTAGCATATCTAAAATCACATTTTGAATGTAGTAAATAGAATATAAAACTGTAATTTATCATTCACCTTTTGCTGATCACTAATGATAGTCCATTCCGCAGCACTCTCTATCCCCAAACCATCCTTCAAAAGGCTCAAAAACCATCTCCATGAGTCTGTATTCTCTATCTCAACATCTGCCCACACAATGGGGTACATTTGGTTGTTGGCATCCCTTCCAACTGCAGACAATATCTCACCCTTCAAAGCGGTCTTTATAGAACACCCATCGAATCCTATAAACTTCCTACATCTTTCAAGAAACCCTCTTTTCATCGCCCCAAAGCACACATATATTCTCTTGAACACAACATGCTCTTGAGGTGTATGCCTTTCAGTCAGAATTTTCATTGTGCTACTACGATTGGAGTTTGGGCATTCTTGTGCATAATCGCTCAGTCTTTTAAACTGGTCTTCGAATTTTGCATTCATTGATTTCAGAAATGCATTAATAGCCCTGCCAACCATGTATACATTCACATTGATCTTCAAAGTGTCCTCAATATGCTTTTTCAGTTCCATATGCCCTATACTTGGATTCTCATTTATCTTGGCCTCAATTTTTTTTTTGTATCCATTTCTGGCTAACAATCTTCAAAGAAAACCCCTGGTTGCATCTATGTTCAATAGTCATAGTCTTAATCTGAAAGCACCAAAAGTTTCTTTCCTCAGAACCAAAGCAATGAAAGGGGCAGTTGTCTGCACATACAACTCTAACCCTTAGTGGTTCATTTTTATCAAAACGAATGTCTCTTTTCTCATGCATGACATACCTTATGAGGTCACTCTTGATCTGCTTTCCATCATCATATAACTTTCCCACTTCCAAATTTGGTGGATCTGCTTCTGGATTATAGAGAGGGAATTGATTTTTTATCACTCTTCTGTGATGTATCTTTAAGCTCATTTACAGAAACATAACTAGGAGGGTCTTCACTGTCATGGTACAAACTCCCAGAACCACAGCCATCAGCACCATCACTTTCAACACAACTTGCATCATCACCATCTTGCATGTAGGTCTTCTTCTTCTTCTTCAGGAACATACTTTTCACCAGTGCCATCATCACCTTCATGTTCCTCCTCTTCATGGCCTCCAATTGAAGCCTGATCTGCAACATCACTGACATCATGTTCACTCCCACTTCTGAACTTGGGCTATGAGTGTCTGCACTTACAAGATCACCTGATAACAGTTCATCACCATTACTCTCTTCATCAACATCCTCCGTATCTTCATCTTCAATAGGTTCATAGTCATCATCATCATTTTCACTATGAGAGTCTTCACCTACAACAAGATCACCTCATAATAGTTCATCTGCATCACTTGCTTCATCATCATCATCATCATCATCATCATCATCATCATCATCATCGTCGTCGTCGTCGTCATCGTCTTATCATCATCTGTGTATTCCTCTTGAACAGGTTCATAGTCGTCGTCGTCACTCTCAGATCTGTCATCATCAACACCTCTGAGAACACCATCAACATCCGATTGTTCAGCAGTGGTGGCAATACCATGAGTATCATCTTTCTCAGCAGTAGGTACACTACAATCAACATCCTCTTGCTCAGGAGTAGGGGCGGGATCATGAATATCATCTTCCTCAGCAGTAGGTAGCTTGAGTACCATCAACACCCTCTTGGTCACCAGGGCACTACCATCAACATGCTCTTGCTCAGCACTACCTACACTTCCAGGCTCAATGTCTTTAGCCAATTATAACTCCAAAACAAGGGAAACATCATGTAACCCATGCTCCACTTAAATGTCTAACTCACCCCATTTCTCAGCTTCCTCAATTAAAAGTATAGTATTGTAATCGTCATTCAACAATCTTAAAGCTTCAATGGGTTCATGACATGGCTTATAATAATGGGCCATAATGTTAGAGTATTGATCGGTCTAAACTTGCAAGTATACAAGTGCCGATAGAGTAATAAAATACCGGTAAATACCGGGTCGATCCACAGGGAAATGGTTGATATTATAAAGTCGAGTATTGAATGCAAAAGAATATAAATGGTGTAGTTTTTCAGAAACTTTGTTCTTTGAGGTTGATTAAGAATGAGAATTACTAAGGCAATCGGGATTCACCTAAATGCTTTAATATTTATTTAATAATAGTTCTTTCCCAATAATTAGAATATGATGTCGCTAATATATTCTCAACTCCGGTTAAGGCAGCGAGAGCGTGGTTTTCGTTACGTGTAAGTCCAGTTACGACTTACATTTATCTACCGAAAACCCCGTTGAATATCAAGACATCACACCCGTATCATATAAGACCGGATATATTTCTATTCTCGGTACTATATATGTTTATCCTTTAATGTTAATAGTTTAGACTTCAACGTTAATTGCAAGCATAAACTAAATTTAACGTACTTTTATGGTGTACACCATAGTCATAAACAATTAAAATATAAAGGATAAATCACAATTTATTGGTTTAGAACTTTTATCGAACACCTAGTGTGCATAGAGGTTCATCCATAGCCTTAGTTAAGAAATTAGCCTCTAATGCTCATATTAATCACAATACAATATTGAAATATAATGGAACATGAAATTACAAAGGAAATAATACCTAAACATCAATGATTTCAGAGGTTGAAGTTTCCTCCTCAAGAACTTGAAGAAAAATAGCAAGAACAAAATATAAAAGCTATGAATTAAAGTATGGAATAGAATGTGTTTTAATGATGAATTGAGGGATTTATATAGGCTGAAGAATGACATCTTTTAGTCTATTCGAGCCCAACAATAAGGTATGGAAGCAATATTTGATCACACTTGAGGAAGATGAAGTTTTCCCATCAAAAATCCTCTTGCACATTGGATTGTTTTGTGTAGAATCGGACCTACGCGGCGCTGGGTTTAGGCCTACCCGGTGCCGGGTAAGCTATTGGTTTGCAATTTATGTGCGAAAATCATCAGACCGGCGCCGGTTTGGTGAAATTCCTGTGCCGGTTTTTCCCTGGGATTTTGGGGATGTTCCGCTACAAATTTGGACATGATTTCTTAACCAAAGTTGTAGATAATGAAGTCTTCTATCCACCAAAACTTGAATGACGTGAATTTATTCATCCAATCAAAAGATATGGATAAAACACTGAGAGGTATGCATCCTGAAATCCCACCGGCCAACAACATCTGACTTTATTGGTTGATTGAGTCTTGTTCCTTTCATATTTTGACCATGACGTCTTCATAACATTTGTACCTTATTGAGTTAAAATTCACATTAAATTTGAATCGAGTGATTTCGAGTTCTTTAAAATAAGTTATACTCAAATTATGAGCAGAACGTCATTCTCTTGGTCCCAAAAGCCGTTCATCACAACGTTTTATGCTTTAGTTCTCATTCTGAAGGTATTTGTCCGATTTCTCTTCTTTTCTTCAACAAATACTTATAAATACTTATGTTAAACACAAGTAAATATAATGGCTATCAAGTATCTATCCTTCTGAATGTACTTAAGGAGGTGAGGGTAAGAGATGTAATCTATGTCAAACTCAATTCTTTCGACTTCGCCATTAACATACCTCATTTTGGGACCTCTCACAAAATTTCCCCCACATCAGCGAACATTATTTGAGTAATGAACAACCTAATCCGTATTAAGTAAGCTCATCATATGAACACTTTTTAGGGAAAAATTAAATGAACTGATGTTTCAAATTTTAAATGTCTGAATGACTTACCTCCAAAAAACCCTAGGAGCACCTGTCCGCACAGATTCTTTTCGATTCCTAGCACGCCTGGCCGGAGAAACTAACTATGGAACGATGTTCTTCGCTTCAACAATAGGTCTTCATTCACAAGAGTGGTTGGTGTTCGAACACTGCTGTGAAAAAACAAGGCAGGTTTAAGAAGAAAAGCGTTTAAGTGTTTGAGTTTCAGACCCATCGTTTTGAGGAACATTCAAAATAAGCCACCTGTATATTATTTATCCACATTCATTCCACGTCACCCCACATCAGCGCCATTAAAGTCTCACTGGATGTAACCGGTTACGAACAGGTCAAAAGGGGCCAATTGCATTATTTTTCCAGGTTAAAGTGTCTATTAGTGAGGTCAAGTGGTTAAGGGGCTCAATTGCAAACATGCAAATATTTCGAGGGTCTATTTGCCACTTTTCTCTATATTTTTAGTTCTTGCAAATATGGTGCATTTTGGTTTACATCAATGCGATTTTTTTGTTTTTCATTCATAAAATTTATGTTAATTTTTTCTTAGTCTATTACTGATGATAACAACATCCGTTTGACAAAAAAACTATCCTTACTAAAATATTTCATCTAATTCTTTGTCATATTATTCAAAAAGTATTTAATTTATTTAGTACGGTTTTAATACATATTTTTAAAATGTTAAATAATTAGTTTTACATTATTTTAACTCTAATATTAGTCTAAAAAAAATTATGAATGGGCAAATTTAAAAGTGTCTAGTTGATTTATGCAATCAATATCAACTTTTTCCCTAAATTGAGTGGTTTTGAAGTAAGAGATGGACTAAAACCAAAATAGTGCATATTATAGGGATGCAGAACAAAAAAGAAATTGTAGGAACTAAATCATACTTATTAGAGTTTTTTTAAAAAAATATAATCTACTACTTTGACCATTAATATATTCAATTCTCTATTATTTAAAAAAATTGAAAAATATAGATTTTAAAAATTTACGATGAGATAAATTTAATAATATTTTTATAAAAATAAATTATTAATACATTAATTAATAAAACATAATCAAAATAGGACATATGAATAGTGTAAAATTCAACATGTTGCACTTATTTAAGAATGAAGGAAATATTACATAGTAGTATATATGTTTAACCAATGGGCTCGTATCTAATGAATGGAGGGAAGAATGTGCTAAACGATCTCATTGTACAATGACATGATTATTTAGAAAATAAGTACACATATTAATTCAAGTATATTTTGAGTATATAATTTTGATGAGTATATAATATAATGAGTTATTGATGCTAACTGCGATTATAGGTGTATTATTTTTAATATTTGATTATTAAATTGACATTAAGAGTGTTAATTGTATCTTAAAATCAGAAAGTGAAAACCTTTTAAGTGGGATGTCCGAAAAAATGAAATGAGAACCTTTTAATGAGACAACAAGAGTACTAGTTTAAAATGTCATGAATAACACTTTTTTATTTAGTATTGCACCATAATAGTCTCATAGGGTTTGAGTATTGTTGCCCCCAAGGCCCCGAATCACTCACCGCTTAATTTTGTTTTCGAGACTCCATTGCTAGAGATCATCGCTGCCATTGGAATTCACTGGCGCTACCACCATCGGGCTAACATTGGTTATGCAAGGAAACTAGAGGGCAATCAATTATCAATTATATCAATTAATTAATTAAAGTAGGGATAGAAAAGTGATGTTTAGTACTATGCAGGGACTACCAAACATATTATCCTATTTTTGAAAGAATGATACTACGTATGTCTTAGTCTTAGTCTTTGTTTGAGCAAATTCATCCGTACCTTTTTGACGTTTTAGTCCTCGATCCAATAACATTTCTTTAGTATTTAGTGACGCATCCATGACAAACCCCTTTCCGTAGTATTAATTTGTTAAAGATTCATGTACTTGTCAAATGATCCGAGCACGAATCTATTAACAAGCACAAACCAGCTTAGGCCATTTGGAGTGGTGTAGTATTAGGAGTCCAAAATGTTAAAGATGGAACTTTTGGACTCCTAATTTCATGTAGTGGTAGGCTAAATAGGGTATTAAAAATGGAAGATGGGATGGAGGGTGTTAGAAATAGAAGGTGGGTTGGTAGTAGTGGAAAAAAGAAAAAGGAAAGAAATAGGGAAGGGAATGACCAAGAATGCATTGTATGGATGTGAGGATGATGTCATCCCTGCATCATTCTAATCCCAAATTTTTTAAAACTCTTATAACTTTTTTATTTGTTCTCCAAATTTTTCAAAAGATATATCAAAATTTACGAATTTTTATTATCTTTCATATGACACCAACATGTAATATATAAAATGAAAAAAAATCTTATGTTTTAACTATTGGAATTTTCTTGAGCCTGAAAAAACACAAGACATAAATTTTTAATTCATGGAGCCTCTACTGCTCTACACATAACTGAATATTCCATAATAAAACTTTACTTGGACTAAATTCATTTTTTGTTAACCAAAAAACGTAAAAAAAAAATTAAGGAAATTTATTTATTTTTACATCGAAATATGTGTTTTTTATTTCATAATTATTTAGGGGAAAAAGTAAATTGAAAATATTACTTATGATGATTTAACTAATGTTTTGTTAAATTGATATGTGAAAAAATATGCTGAATGTACTTTATTGACGGTGCTGGGATGCAAGGAATAGGAGTCTAAACACTATTTTCATATGAACGGAGTCCATTTTTAACTTTTTAGCCTCCAAACCACTACAAATGGTCTTATATAGCCATGGTTTTTTATTTTGTTATTCTAGCATAATTTAGGCTTAATTTGGGCATGGGAAGTCTGTCCAAATTGAACGGAAGAATGAGAAGATTGATCCAAGCATCCTTGCTGGCCTTTACTGGAATTTGGGCAGAAAGTCTTCGATATGTCGATAAATACTCGGGCCCGCCAGATGGAGAGATTCCTTCGTGAACCACTAAACTTTTGAAGAAACAAAAATGCTCTTTGTACACCTTCTTATACATATTAGTACACACTATGAGCCCGTTTGGAGACCTCTGTTTTCGGCTTATCAGGCTTATCAGCCAGCTTTTTCACCAAACACGTAACTTTTACTTTCGCCCGCTGAATTGTGTAATAAGCCGAAAAAGTAAGGTTGAAGTTACTTTTCTGGCAGTATTGGCTGAAGTTACTGTAGATGACCATTTTAGCTATTTTTACATATAATTTTTTCTTTATTTTATTAATAAAATATATTTTTAAAATATTTTTTTCTTAAATCAGCTGAATCAGCCAAAACAGCCACTTCAGCCAAAATATCATAAATTTCAGCAGAATCAGCCAAAACAGCCAATTTTGGTGCTACCAAACGGGCTCTATATATACTCTTAAATGTTTGTACCCCTCTCACACCATTTACCCCTTCCCCACTTATCTCTCCTCTATCCCCCTCCCTTCTACGCCATTCCTTTCCCTTCTTTCTCTTTTCTTCCATTTCGTTCAATTCTTTCTCTTTTCTTCAACTTTAAGAGCTCTCAAGAGGTCTCAAGTGGTATAGAAATTTTCATCAACTACTTGTTCGATTGTGGATTTAATTTTCTTCTCCCAAAGCCTTGTTCATATAAGGTATTTATTCCATTTTTTGTGTATTTTGGGTCACAATTATTTCTGTTTTTTCTTACTTTATGTATATGATATACAGAGTATGTCATAATGTTGAATGTTTATTTACTGTTATATACTTATAGATATGTGATGTTAATAATTTAATTTTTTTGTTCAAATATTCTATTTCACTTTTTTGCTCATAAGGTTTTTGTTGTAATGCTTCAATGATTTTATTTATTTATATACACGATTTTGGAAGTTCATTCTCCTTTTTTGCTAATATGCTTTTATACTTGATGGATTTTAAAAGTTCTTTTTTGTTGCAGGTTGCTTCAAATAAGCTAAAGCCTAAAGAGTGGCTGACTGGAATTTTATTTTTTGCAGATAAACTTCTAATTATTAGTTGCTACTAGCTAGATTGCTTCAAAAAGGAGCTACGGCCTTGCACCTATAAAACCTGTGAACTTGGCAGCAATAAATCACCTGTAAAGTTGATTCTTATAGTTCACCATAGAGTTTTCAAACGTTAAAGAGGGAAAATGGTGAATTGAAGCAATTGAAGTTTGGCAGGGCATGAAAAACTATTACTAGAGGAGAATCTTGTGCTCAATGCTCAAGTAATTTGGTGATAAAATAGCAAGAGGAGAAAAATTATTTGAAATGAATATGCAAAAACCAAAAGAGAATAAAAAAGCACTCAAGGCTGAATTGGTGGTGCTTCTAGCCTTCTAGGTGAGTTAGAAAAAATGAAAGTCAGACATGTATCAGAAATGAAGATTGAAAGTGAAGTAGCTAGATTTATAGTACTTAGCTAGGTCTCATTTGATGTATATGTATCAATTGTATCAGTTGGTTTACTTGTCAATAAAATGTATTGAGTAGTATGTCAACTAGTTTATGGTTTATTTTAGAAGTGTTGCTTCTAAGATGGTTAGAAAATATTGATGCTCATTGTAAGAGAATGTTTGCTAATGATGATGTGTAGCATAAGCAGTTGTTATAGTTTTTACAACAATGTTGTACTAACTTGTTACACAAATCATTTATTTTTTACTATTATTTACTAATAATTGTGTAGCACACATTATTACTAATAAAAGTAAGTCTAACTACGATGGCATTCTGAATATAACAACATTAATTTTACAAAGTGACTAATCAAAAATTAAAATTACGAACTTATGTTTGCTTCCCTTTTATGACAATACAATTGCCATATTGTAAAAGTGTAGAATCTTGTAATTTATAAAACTAGTGTTGATTCGTTTATATAACTAGTGATTAAAACATTGTCCATGTATTCGTTTTTTTGTGCATATAAAATCATTGTATGTGTCTTGGTTTGTATTGTCTGTGATTTAAACATTGTTTGTGCACGGGCAAAAAAAACAAAACACACGAACAATTACTTCAATGCACGGACAAAATAAATGAACATATGAACAATGTTTTAACCATGTACAAACACTATAAATGAATACATAGACAATTAGTTACTAACCAAGGACATATCAATGACCACATAGACAATATAAATGAACACACAGACAATTATTTTTTAGCACAAACAAAATAAATTAACACGCAAACATTATTTTAACCTCACATGGACAATATAAATGTACACACAGACATAATAAATGAACGCACAAACAATTTTTTAACCACACACAGACAATATAAATGAACACACAAACAATTAATTTTTATGCCATTTGAAATAGTAAGAAATTGAAACTGTCTTTGCGTTCATTTATATTGTGTGTGCTTGATTAAAACATTGTCCATTTGTAAAAAACTATTGTTTATGTGTGTTTGTTTATATTGTTTGTACATGATTAAATATTGTCTGTGTCCATTTATTTTGTCAATGGATAGAAAATAATTGTCTGGGCATTCATTTATATTGTCTGTGCATGGTTTAAATATTGCCCGTGTGCTCATTTGTTTTGTCTGTGCGAAGCAAGTAATTGTCTGTGTGTTTCCTTATATTGTTTGTGCATAGTTAAATTATTGTTTGTGTTCATTTATTTTGTCTGTGCGTAATAAATAATTGTCTATGCTCATTTAAATTGTTTGTCACTAATTCATACTCATAATATGATTCGCTTCTCCATAGTACACAACTAGTGAGTTGGCTTGTCAAAGAATGACAAAAATAAATCATTGTTGTTATACATGAGACTAAAATCGAAAACTACCAACTACTCATACTTATTATTATATGGGACTTGCACTAAGGCAAAATAATCCCCCAATACGCAACTAGTTATGATTATATGGACTTGCACAAAAGCAAGACAATTACCAACAAAACAAAACAATACAAAAAGCGAAGATTACACCTTCACAAGCTAAGGTACACCACACTTTCAAGTTAAACTTTACATGAAACTAAATCAACTTCCTCAATCGTTGGACCACCTGCACTAGTAGCACTACCACCACCGAAACCAGCAGTACCACCATCCATATGAGAGGGCCAACACCACCTTGGTACATCTAAGTAATGATGTGATTACAAATACTCTCAAGTTCCTTAAACTTATCTGCAAATTTATCAACCTCCACAAGTTGGTTGTATCAACCTCCACAAGTTACAAATAGTCTGTTCAACAACACCCTCAATTTTCTTCTTATCTTCTACCGGCAGCTAGGAGCCACATCCACAACCGGCAAGCACACTAACCATTAACCACTTCATAAAATTACAAAAAGTCATGAACAATTTACTAAAATCCCCCCAAGTAAATCCCAGACTTTTACTCTCCCTTGATCTCTCTTGCCAATAAAAATCAGCTCAATATGCAACATATACTGTATTTGTATTATTCAAGAACCTCCCTCTCTGCTGGGCATTTGTATTTCCTTGTATATTCTATGGCAACAACATATGAGAAGGGAAACCCCAATGAGAAATGTACTCCTGGTATGTGAGGGAAGAATTATGCAGCATTGCCCTTTCATGTGAAACAATTGTATATCAATTACAGGGTTTCTTAGGAATGGAAATTGTATAAAATATTTCATTCCTTACTTCCTGTGAAATAATTTGATCACATAATAATGAAAGCATTTACCCATGGATGTATATAAGTATATTCCTTCTTTTGACCATCTAGGCTATTGCATCTTACATTCTTACTGTTTCAAGAAAATCAGAGCATCAAGTTGAGATAACTGCCACTAGAAGATAAGAGAAAAAAGATAAGAAAAAAAGAAGAGTAAAAGTCTTGGATTTAATATTACTAAAAGTCATGAATCTTCAACTAATTAACAAAAAAAAGAGTGAAAATCATGGATTTAAACAAAAAAAATTCATTGAGTCATTTCAACAAACATGCTATAGGCATAAATGTGAAATAAGACAATTGAACTAAAATTTCAATATCTCACACTACACCCTGTTACAATAATGCAATGTACTCAACTATTAAGCATTATTTCATACATAATATACAAAAAATCAGAAATTTTAAATAAATAAAACCTAAAATACACGAAGAAAAATCAAAGTATACCCCAATATTAAGGGCTGGTTGATTGAAGCTCCTTGTTCGAGCAGCGAAATCGACTGTATAATCCTCTCTGTCGCATTGATTCCAACTGCAACCAGGACGTTTGAGTTGGACTCAGATTTTACGAGGATGGACGTAAAGGCTGAAACGGCTGACCCGTTGTGCGGGTCCAAGAAGAAACAAAAGCAGAAGAATGAAGAGAAAGGAAATGAGATTAAAAAAGAAGAAAGGGAGAAGAGGGGAAAGAACAAAGGGAGAAGAGGGAGGTTGGGAGACTATCGTAAAAGAAGTGAAGGAGAAGAGGGAGAGAGAAGGGTAAAAGCAAAAGGAAGAAGGTAAAAAAATAAAATCCTTTTATAGTGTGTACTGATGTGTAGAATAAGTGTGTAGAAAGAGACTTTTTGTTGAAGAAAGTTGTATTTCACTCTTGGGTCCTCAATATGCATTTTTTCCTTGTTTCTAATAAGATAAGATTATTTTCTGTTGTGTTTTTTGCAAATAAAGAAACCTTTGTTTTTGTGATAATTTGCTGGGATAAGAAAACTCCTAATTATCCTGTGATGTTTTTATCTGGTTGACACCTTTAATTCTTAAACCAGCATAAACTATCATATTTCCCTAATAGATGCTCTTATAATAATAAAAAAAAAATCAAGTGCTCAAATCAAACATCAAACATCTATCGAGTCGAATCCAAACTCAATTTATATAGCTCGTTGAGTTTCAAGATCAAACGCAAACACCACTATTACTGACCGGGCTGAACTTGCAAGTGTACAAGTGCCGATGTAGTAATATTTTCCGGTAAAATACCGGGTCGAATCCACAGGGAAACGTTGTTTAATTTAGTCCGAGAGTAGATGACTTTAAATAAATAAATGAGTAAAGTGCAGGGATTTTGAGTTGTGTGTTGTTATGAAAACAACAACTTGGTTCTTCTTTTTAATTTTCAGAGATATAACTTAAATTAATTTGATTAAAGTGATTGATAACAACAACTAAGGCTTCGGGAATCACTTAAATGCTTTAATAGGGTTGAATATTAGTTCTTTACCAAAAATTATGAATACGATGTCGCTAATATATTCTCAACTCCGGTTAAGGCAGCGAGAGCGTGGTTTTCGTTACGTGTAAGTCCCGTTACGGCTTACATTCATCTACCGAAAACCCTGTTGAATATCAAGACATCACACCCGTATCATATAATACCGGATATATTTCTATTCTCGGTAATATATATGTTTATCCTTTAATGTTCATAGTTTAGACCTCAACGTTAATTGCAAGCATAAACTAAGTTTAACATACTTCTATGTTGTACACCATAGTCATAAACAATCAAAATGTAAAGGATAAAGCACAATTTATTGGTTTAGAACTTTTATCAAACACCTAGTGGGCATAGAAGTTCATCCCTAGCCTTAGCTAAGAACTTAGCCTGTAATGCTCATATTAATTACAAAAGTGTAACTAAGAACAATGAAATACAATAACATACAAGAAATAATACCTAGAACCAATTGTAGAGGAGAGAAATGGCTTCTTCTCCAACACTTCAAGAAAATGCAAAAAGGAAATATAAAAACTGAAATTTAATCTTCAAGAATGGAATGATGATCTTGTTTGATGAATTGGGGGCTTTATATAGGCTAAAGATTGGCATCTTTTAGTCTATTCGAGCCCAACAATCAGGCATGGAAGATATATTTGATCAGATCATGAGGAAGGTGAGTTTTTCCCATCAAGATATGGCTGCACGTCTCTTTGTATTCTGCAGATTCGGGCTTAAGCGGCGCCGGTTTTAGGCTTGACCGGCGCCGGTTTTACATCGGGGCTGAAATAATACTGAAAAACACCATAACCGGCGCCGGTTATAGGGTAAAACCGGCGCCGGTTATACGTCGGCCAACCGGGAAAATGGCAGATTAAATGCAACCGGCGCTGGTTTGATGAAATTCCGGCGCCGGTTTTGTCCTGGGATTTTGGGGATGTTCCGCTACGAATTTGGACATGAGTTCTTCACCAAAGTTGTAGATAATGAAGTCGTCTATCCACCAAAACTTGAATGACGTGATTTTATTCATCCAATCAAACGTTATGGCTAAAACACTGAGAGGTATGCATCCTGAAATCCCACCAGCAACATCTGACTTTGTTGGTTGATTGAGTCTTGTTCCTTTCATATTTTGGCCATGACATCTTCATAAGATTTGTACCTTATTGAGTTAGCATTCACATGAAACTCGAATCGAGTGATTTCGAGTTCCATAGAATACATTATACTCAAATTATGGGCAGAACGTCATTCTCTTGGTCTAAAAAGTCGTTCATCGCAATGTTTTATGCTCTAGCTCTCATTTTGGAGGTATTTGCCCGATTTCTATTCCTTTCTTCAACAAATACTTATAAATACTTATGTTAAACACAAGTAAATATAACGACTATCAATTACCTAAAGGCGTCGATCTCGATGTACAGATGTTCAAGGTCAACTTGGGTTGTTAACGTAACGGTACCAGTCTTAATTAAAACCAACACATGTAATTTTAGATTGTTTTATTTAAACAATACTCAAAAGCAAAACAATCCTCGTATTTTGAACAATAATTCACTTCTCTTCTTCAACAGTAACCATGTTGCTTTAATCTTTTTAATTGTTGGTATGATATTTAAATATTCATAAAAAACTAATTCAACTAGACCAAGAGGGGGACACAATTCTTTGACTAGTATATATAACTAGTTTTCGGGAGAGGAAATGGGGGTGCTTGCAGTGGCGTATCCAGGAAATTTGGCGAGTGGGGGCAAACATGCAATACAATTTAGTCTCATATTTTACAAATAGCAAATGCCATTATTAATATTGTTTGATTAAATTTAGTTTAAGATATATATGTACAAGTATGTATGAATAAAAAGAAGATTAATTTATATTACGTGTGTAAAGATGTAATTACAGATAAAGTTTGAGAAAATTATCTAAATATAAGTTAAACATAACAAAATTTAGTGAATTTTTTAGTCTTTCATTCTTTTAATATGAAGGAAAACGTTCTTAATCCTATTTTAGATTTTTTCCTACATTTAACTCTTATTTTGAGCAATTTCTTATAAACTTTTAGATATATATATAGGGGTTGGGTTGGGGTTGAGTGGGGGCAGCCGCCCCCGCTGCCCCCATAGTGGATACGCCCCTGGGTGCTTGGCCTCCTAGGTCTTCCACTGATAAGTCTGATCTCAAAGGCTTTATCAAGGAATATAAAAACATTTTATATATATATAAAATATTTTGTAACATACTTTTCAAAGTGACCCAAGTAGTAAGACGAACTTGCTTAAGCAAGAAGACGTCCCTGGCCACCCGAAGTGCGTGTTGCATTTGTCTTCCCAGCCCTCTTTAATTAAGGAAGTGCACTTTTTGTAAGAAATTGATCTTTTTTATGTAAATCAACTTCCAATGATTCAAACTTTTTATCTAGACATGACATACCTGAACTAAACATTAGTAAACAATGATTTATATATATCGAGGCAGGATGCTCTACGCATGGAGCTATGAATAATCGGGTTAACCTCTACGGGCACTTCAGGTAGTTGAGTGGTGCAAAAGTTGAATGAATGACCAAGATTGAAACCTGCAATAGTCGTATGAAGGTTACAGCTTCTGCATGTTGAGCTGGATCTCTGATGCACACGGGTACAAGGTCTACCACCATTAGGCCGACTGAGTCACCGCAACTTACAACCTCTCAAAAATCATGTCGGGTCGAGACGTTAGGGTCCTTGGGGTTGAGGGTTCAACCTTTTGAAAGAAAGAACAATTAGGGTAGCCAAATAGTCATTCCTTTTACATTCTCTAATAGATTACCACCCCTTATCAACAATAGGAGTATACGTACACTTCAACTCTTCCATTATACTACCTTCGTCCCGCTAAGATTGTCTCATTTTACCATTTCAGTCCGTCCCTCTGAGATTGTGTCATATCTTGTTTGGTAAAGTTTGTGTGGCTCTAAATCATTCTTATTTTATTCTTCTTTATCAATTCAATATCAACCACATAAACCATATTTTGTAGATTTGTGTGCCACTTGCTCTTGTTCCATTGTTAGTGGAACTGAGGGAGTAGATTCTAGTATCTACTTACATTTGTAGATTCTAGCATTTCATTGACCTCAATGTTTTTTTCTATCTACTTTAACTCGATTCTAGCATTTCATTGACCTCAATGTTTTTTTCTATCTACTCTAAGTGGGCTACTTTACTAATCTTGAAGGCGAGTCTTTTGTGTAAACTCCGGGACACTCCAAAAGCATGATTTCTTAGAAATCCCACCCAACTAAAAGATTCAACAAACAATGAAATGTAAAAATAAAAAAGTCGTTTTATACCCACCTTATACTCATTTTCATACACATTCATATTTGGGAAGATTTTTCTCTTATCTATGAATTCCGTTCACAAATAAAATACTCCCTCCGTCCCTAAATGTTGTTCCAATTGCGGATTACGAAGGTTGACCGACGATAAAGTTAAATGATCCCTGTGAAAACTCGGATTATTTTTAGTAAATAAAATTTACATATTCAAAAACTACATTAAACCCGCTACAAAGTCTGCAAAAAATAATTCAACTTTTATAAAATTTTGATATAAAAAGTAAGAGTTTAAGAGTGAGTTAAGTGAAATGGAACTTCTTTTAGGGACAGATGGAGTATGTTTTATTTTGTTTGTGCAAATATTCATAGATCAAACAAGACATATTTTGTCCGTAAACGGAACCACAAACATATAAAAAGCACTACTCCATATAAAAAACAAGCACGTCTCATATAAAAAACTACTCCATATTTAAAACCCTCACCGATATGAGAGTACTTGAACTTCTTCAACACTATTTTTAACTTAGGAATTTTAATAATCATTTTTTTAACAAAGGTTTAAGTTTTGATTGTGTTAGGATCAAAATAAGTAATATTATAATTACTTTTCTAGCAAAAATTACTTACCGAAGACTGAAATAGACTACTTTTGCTATTTTTCACACACACATACACTGATACACACACAATATATGTTGGAAAAATAGGAGTATTTCAAATGAATAAGATTTTATTCATTTTAATTTGTCAAAGTCTAAAAGACCTTTTTTTTCTCCCTTATCATTTATCCGTCTTAAAATTGCTTTGCATGAGGAAAATTATTCATAACTACTTATTACTATTATTGATTATATTTAACATATTATTTGTTATGAATGTTGGGTCACTAGCTAATAATAAATAGCATCTATAACCAAGTTAATATCTTTTTACGTTTCTCCTAATAACTTGGTGGTTGTTGGTATTCTACTTGACCTTCCTCCAACATTAATAATTTCTTTAATTACTATTAATTATTTTATTTATGATTTGTTGGTTGTACGTCCATATATATGCATACTGCTTGCACCGAGAAAGATACTTGTTATGAGTGAAGTACTTGTTATGAGTGAAGTGCAAATGAGGGGTTTTTGGGTGTGTTGCGTGTATGTCGGTATATAAACATGATTTACCAAGACAACAACGAGCTGAGTACTATACATATATACTACGTATGGAGTATTGTTTACATTGCATGTGTGCTTGGAAATTATTAGAAGGAACATGGAGGATCAAAGTGCACTCTCAATAATCCTATACTTTTTAGCAAAGTCCTTTGTCATAAACTATCATAATTTTATTACTGGGTTCATATACTATTTTTCTTCTCGTTAGTTCTGGTACCGGTTTTATAACCGAAGGGCTCGTTATATCCTGGGGGAAATTTCCGTACGCCGGAAATAATTCCTTAGGACAGCGTCTGACGCGTCTTGAGGTTCTAATATGGTTTTGGTTCCTTTTAGTGATTATTCAGCAGGTCAATTATCGGAGCTAGATGGTCAACGAGGTCAACTTAGGAACAACACGATCAACACTTTGATTTTGGAAGGATAGAGCCAACAATCTAAGGAATTATGGCGAATAAAGATTACACCTACGGAATTTTCAACGTGTCCGAAACTCTCTTAGAGACAAGCGGTGAAAATTCTAGCTCCCATTTAATGGTCAAATTTACGGTATGTGTTTATAACTATCATGGTGTAGTATTATATACTACGTATGTTTGATTGACTTTGTTAGAAGTAAATGAATGATCTAATTTTTTAATCTCTATGATTTAATCTCTAAAGTGCATACACTTGCATGAAATGCAATTCTGGGCCATTGTTGAATATTCATGCGGATAGACTTATTACACACGTCTGTCATTTAGTGTACACTTGCATTTAGATGTTTTCACATCCTTAATTCTTTCTGAATTTGCTACAAAGGATTTAATTTGGATGGCTTGATTTTGTGAGGTTTCATTTCAGCATAAGAATATAGTTAACGGAATTTTTGAGTGAAATACATCCCGTCTCTCTATGAATTATGAGTAATTTGTAGATTTTCTAAAGGTGACAACTCCGGTACCCTTTTAAAAATTGGGGTACCGTACCTACCATGCATTTGATTGGTCCAAATCATTCTATTCATTTTAATTTAGATTTAATAAATTCAACTGCATCATTCCTATTGATCCATGTGGACAAATGTATGGTACCTTAAGGGTACCTTAGAATCTACCTTTTCTAAATCTCTGTACTATAAATGCCTATATTATTTGGTGTACGTGTGCTTCCACTTTGCATGGAATAGCAATGGATTCGGAAAGTTTTTAAATTCATTAAAAAATGTTTGATTAAATTATTAAAATGGTCTTTGCACCTTCTTTAATTTATATATTGAATATTAAAAATGAGGGGTATTTGAACAAATTTACATTTGCCCATAATAATGCTACGTGTGATATTCTGAGATATAATATTTGTTGTGCATGTGTGCGGTGCCTTTAGATACGTAGTATATTATTAAATAATGTGTGATGAATTTGAAAAATTGTGTGTGCAAATAATATATGTGTCATCGGCTATTTTTAATTTGCTTCGTGTGGCAAATGGATGTCATTAATGACAATGTCATTAATGTCATATGAAATGTTATTAATGCCATATGTATGTTATTAATGACATATTTGCCTTTAAATCCAACATTTATAATGTCATTAATATGTCCAAATGACACTAAGATTTACATTCAATTCTCTGTTTTGATATAACGGTAATTAAATGGTGAAATGACTTTAATTTAAAATCCCCTTTTCTAGATTTGAGAATGGTTGTAGAGGTGTAGTGTCAACTTCCAAAAAAAGAGATAGTCGCACTGGATCCGGCAACGGTGGATGAGGTGGTGGTGGATTAGGCGATGGCGGCGATGAAAATGTGGTGTCGACAACCGACTGCACCAACGGTGACAGCTTAACACCAGCAGAAGCAGTGATAATGATGGATATTGCAGGGACGACGACGACGACCGGCGGCGACTGGCGGCGACCATCGGTGATCGGCGGTGACTGGCGCCAGACAGCCGCGGTACCTAATGTAAGTGTTGGGTGATGCTTGCGGCGACTTGTTGGGTTATGGCTAGGGTGGGAACAAATCATTGTTATACAGCTGTTAGCCAGTTACTCCGTATATATTATTTTACTTTATGAATAATACTAGTTATGTGACGCGCGTTGCGCGATAGGAATATGCCCAATACGAATTTTATAGCATTACTATCATGATATAATGTCAGTTAATATAATTAATTGAGTTGTATGAATTTTGCACAAAGTTTTAGTTTATTAGGATATAACTGGTTGAAGAAACATGCTGGATACATAGTGGTTGAATTGAGAGTTAAAGAATTGTTAAAATATTAGAAAAAACAAACATGACATGTCTCTCTGCTATGAGCATATGTGGTATAAGTCATTCCCGTGGAGGATCACATTGCATGAATATAACGATTGAGGGGTGATTTCCAACAAATATTGATCCATGGTCTGTGACTCTTTCTTTTTAATATGTGACAAAGACCGCTTAAGTTCAACAGACCGAGCAAAACATGCAGACATAAATCGCGATTCAAGACGCTCCCAGATAAGATAAGAATTTTTCAAATCATAAACTTCCATCAAAATATCTCTAGCTAAGGTAGCAAAAATCCAGGACCTAACCGTCTGGTCTATTTTCAACCAATGATGACTCAAACTGGGTACGCCATGGCAAATAGTCCTCAACAGCAGACAAATGTGTAGTAACAATATTGGTTACATTGGGCGTAGAGAATGTCAACTGAGAAGACAAAACAGATAAAGAACCTGGGAGATTTGCAGAACCGGATTCTGCCAGGAATGGAACATGCGGCTGAGAGTGCGAGAACTGATTTGTGAATGTTGGCCCGGCGTATCTCATGGTCGACGACCCGGTTGCTGGAGGAATTGTCAACTCGGGCGGTGGGGGCAGAGTTGCAGTCGGAGTCCACGTAAAGGGTGGCGGCATATTGAAGAGATTGTAGGAGTCCAGAGAGGGAATTTCCGGCAATCGTTGACGAAGGGAGGGTGCCAACGGAGAGGAAAACGGACTGGTAACGACCACACTGCTGGAACCTGCGTCAATGGAGGAATCGGCACCTACGGCACGCTGAAAGGTTCCTGGGATTCACTGCTCCGTCTGGGTGGGCGCTGAGGATGCCGCGGTCGTCGTCTGGGAGATGCCGAGGTTCGCTGATGATGGCTGCTCCTGCTGGGAGGGCGCCGAAGGTATGGCGGCGGTAGGATGGGAGCCGGCCATGGTGGAACGTAAAAGAGGAAAAGAACCTAGGCGGCTGATACCATATACGAAAATATAATTGAGAGAATAATGGCTTACCCTATTGGGTGCCTTAGCCTTGTATTTATAATAAAACAGAGTTATGAAGAATTACAAAGTAAGCCCTAATTATTACATTATTAATTTGAACAATTCCGTTGGGTTCAGGGAATAGTTACCTCTAAATTGTTCGAGTTGACTCCTTGATCGAGTTGCAACACCAGATGCACAGTTGGCACACGACCTGATGACATGGCGTTGACCGAATAGTTACCTCTAAATTGTTAAATTTGAAACTTTTTATCCAGTTCAGAGTTGCAATTGAAGATTTTTTTTAGTTCAGGGGGCGAATTGAGCATTCCGAACGAGTATATGGGTCTATTTGACCCTTTAGCCCATGAATATATGTAAAACATCAGCAATTTGTTAACAAACAATCCCATCTACAAGCAACAAATATTATAAATGTTATAACATATAAGTATTTAAAATTATGAGTATTACTCATAATTTAGGTATTTATACTTAATATTAGTTTAAATACCTCCTTAAAAATACATTGAAAAATTTATAGTTTATTAGTTTTATTATATATTTGTGTCATCACAAAAAATAAAAATTTTGATATATTTTTTGAAAAAATTTGAGAACAAATAAAAAGTTATAAGAGTAAAAAAAAATTGGAATAATAACGATGCAGGCATGATGCAGGGATGACATCATCCCCACTATCATGCACACGCCCCTCCCTGTCAAGTGTCAACCCACTCTTCATTTCTTTTTTGACTCTTAATACTCCGTACTTAATTAAAAGTTCATCTTTTGGTCCTATTAATAAACATTTTTTGCTCATTATGCTGGTGAAGCCGGATCTTTTAGTTGTAATTTTTTATTCTCTCTTCGGAGTAGCAAGAAGAGCAGCAAAGTTGTTATACTAAACAACATTATTGCAGGGTTAGGAATCTGGAAGGATTCATTGAATTTGTTCCGTCTATCATCCCATCGTAGCTTTAGGCTATTCATTCTCTTGTATCTTTGCGATCATTTAATATTAAATTAGTTATTTGATTTAAAAAAAATTGATAAATGAATATTTAGAACAATCGAAGCAAAAAAGGGAACTACAATCGAGCATCAAACTAAAAGTATTATTCATATTATGAGGTAGAGAATATAAAACCGTGATCAGCCATTTGAGAAAAAAGATCAAATATGGAGGCAACTTACAGCCATACGACATTTAAAAGATTACATTAAATGATATCTTAAAAAATGATTAAATTTGAAATGAACTCAAATGGAATGAATCGGGGAGGCACCGGTAAAGAAAGGGCAAAAATGATCTTGGATTGTTGTTGTCCAGCCTTATTCTAACGGAAGTGTAAACGGCAACTCATGGAATAAAATAAGAGTACAACTTGTAAAGCTTAGAGTACAACTATATATTGCTCTCCTATTACACCAACACATTTCATATGCCTAAAATGACCTAACTCTCATTGCCTATTATAAGTTTTTAAGAAAGCAAAGCATTAATTAAGGGTATTCTACTCAACACGCTCCTTTTTACTCCTATAGAATTACACGGATCCCTGGACTCCTATTTGTGCACTTTTATTAAGTTTTAGTCCTAGTTAAGGAATTATCTCAATGTAATTTAGATGTGAGAAACAGATTATTTAGAGAGCATAGATGTGATCGCTTTAAGCATATATAAAGCAGTTCGTATACCATGCAACCGTCCCACGGTGCGCATGGTATACCTGGGAGAGCGAAGAATCAGTTCGTATATTTTGGCTTTGTTATTTTGTATTTCTCCTTTTTTTAAAAATGTTAATAATTTTTTTATTTTTGATCCGATTTTTATAAAATTTATATCAAAATTTTTTATTTTTCATTATCTTTCAAATGAGACCAATATTGCCTATGTAATTTTAACATATTAACATTTGCGTGTAAAAATATGTAACTTTACGTGTTAAAATATGTAACTCACGTTCAGTCAGGCCAAATGCAACTCGTGTGTATAAATATGTAACTCTACGTGTAAAAATATGTAACTTTACGTAAAAAAATATGTAACTCGCGTTGAGACAGGTCAAATGCAACTCGTGTGTATAAATATGTAACTTGCGTGTATAAATATGTAATTTCACGTGTAAAAATATGTAACTTTACGTGTAAATATATGTAACTCGCGTTCAGGCAGGTCAAATGCAACTCATGTGTATATATATGTAACTCGCGTGTAGAAATATGTAACTTTACGTGTAAAAATATGTAACTCACATGTATAAATACATAACACAATAAATTTTTTATATACACAATTTTAAGATAAATTGTGGATTACACAATTATTTTTCTGTATTAAATTTAGTTCAATTTTCCTTATAATCCAATACTCATTAATATAATAGTTCGATAATTTCTTAAAATTACATAAGCAATATTGGTCTCATTTGAAAGATCATGAAAAATAAAAAATGTTGATATAAATTTTATAAAAATCGGATCAAAAATAAAAAAATTATTAACATTTTTTAGCAACAAAAGCAATAAAAAATAAAGAAACCAGACACAATACTCCGTCGTTTTGCAACCGGGCGCACCATCCTCATGGTGCGCCGGTTGCACGATATAATTTGCGTATATAAAGACCTAATTTTTAAGTAGTATAAATTTTGGGAAAATACTATCTCTACACTTTTAGAAGGTAAAAATATGATTTTTCTTTATTTTTCTAAAAATTCTACTAACATTTGTTTAATTAATATACATTTCTTCTACATCTAATATAATTCCTACTCCATTGCCCACCCCTGCCCCACTTCTGCCTCCGGCAACCACGGTGGGCGGTTTTTGCTTGAACCCCTCTGTCCATTGTTAAAGGCGCCACGAAAATTGCTTGGGAAATTTTCTATTTTTTCCATTTTTTTGTAATTTGTGAGAAAAAGTTGTCCAAAAAATCTCTGACCGTCACTGTGAGTACTTGTATCATGGTGGCAATGACAATGGCGGTTACAACAATGACACAACAATCATTTGTAGTAACATAAGAAAACTATTAGTGGCGTAATAACCTCATAGTTACATTCACAATTTTCCAATTTTTTTTACCATTTTAGTCAACTGCTCTATTCATATGTAAACGTAGCCACTTAAGAGAATTTACCCTAAATAGGACTAAAACGTTTGTAAATTCCAAAATGAGACTGTCATATTTTTAATTCCCCAAATGGGACTAATTACTGTAATGTTTTGGCAGTACCAGACTTTAAACATGACAGTATTTTACAAACTTGACAGTAATTACTCCTATTTAGGGAATAAAAACATGACAGTCCTATTTTGGAATTTGCAAACGTTTTTTATCCCATTTCAGGAACTTTCCCTTTTTAGAATTGAACATCAATAACGTAGTACTATATAAGTAAAAACCCTAAATTATAAGGATTGCAAATTAAGGAATATAGATACGTATTTTTTGTGTTTGTTGTCCTATTTGGATGACAATCGATGTTTGGACTTGAAACGATTTCAATTTTAGTTCAGATAAGAATAGACTAAACTTAATTAGATTTAAAAAAATTAGATCGATCTAAGACAAGAATGTACAGTCGTACACTTAAACATACCAACCTTAATCATAGTAACACATAACACTGATATTATTTAACTAACATAGTTTGTGGAAACTAGTGAGGGCCGTGAGGCAACTAGATGAGACTTGAAAATTTAGTTTTAAGTGAAAATTATACCCCTAATAAGGTGATCCAAAATATCAAGTCTCATTTGCATGATCAAGACTTGAAAACTCTTTAAAATATTTTCTATAAAATATTTTCTATAAAGACGTTTAAGAAAATATTAGGCAAGTTAATATTATTTTAAACATTTTAGTCCTTCCCTATGTCGACGTGAAAGCCAAAATCTGAGGTGTAAGTAGGCATGAACGTGGTACAGAGTCGGGTCTGCTACTGTTTGGGCTCGGATCGGGTCTGGTTTTTTTGTACCCAGACTTGAGACTGGCCGTGTTCAGTGGATTTGGGTACTTGGTTCCAGAATACCTATTTTGGGACCGAACCGGGCGGCCCCGGTTTCGATCGCAAGATATTTTTTTATTTTTTTTATTTCAGATCAGTAAAAAAAGCTAGCGGGACCGGGACTCAGAAATAAGCGGGTCAGGTCCGGGTTTCACTATTATTTGGCAAGGACTGGGCAGTCTTTGCCTGGAACCAGGACTGGGACCGAATCGACCCGGGTTCATGCCTAGGTGTAAGCTATTATAGTTAAGGGTGGCAGTTTCATGTTTGTATGGGTCAGTTGTGGAACATTGTGTGCCGGTAAATACATCATATAGGTGATAATGGTATAGATATATTTATCATCAATTCGTCCAAACGTGATGTAACCGGGTCAGTTGTAGAACATGAAGGAGAAAATGTTATAATTTGAAGAGTGGTATAGATTCGTCCAAACTAGGGCTGTTCATGTTTGTATGGATTCGTCTATAATTGGGAACCAAACAATTATTATCTTGAAATCATAATTATCATTTCGTGGTTATTTTGCCAATGATGATAATGAGTTCCTAATCATATACGTAGTATATATGAATTAAGAAGGTGATATATTCATTTACCTTCTCTAGCATGGAGAATTTTTTAGAAAGCTTTCTCTCTAAAGGATCTCATGGAATCTGTCAAATAGGGCTTCTTATACGTGATTTTACATGAGAGAGATAGTCATGTAAATATAATTTAATGGAATTTGTCTCTCTCTCGCTCTCTAGGCCTTTATATAACTTTTCCCCATCAGCAATTTCATGCACGTTAATCCTAGCTATATCTGAACATAGTATTTGAGATTGTGGAAAAAAAACCAGATGAGAAAATAAAATTCGGAGTTACATTGATATACAAAATGAAAAAGTTCAAATTAAACGTGCATATATATTGATACAAAATGAAAAGAGAATGAGTGGACAAGAGAGGAAATTAAAAGGTTCAAAACTCACAGCAGAGGAACATACACGTACAGATGAGACCCCGGGGTTAATTGGCTAGCACAGCTAACTTATTTTGGGATATTTCATCCTATCTGAGTACATATTTATTTTTATCACGCATTAATAATAATGATTTTTATTGTTACAATATATATATATATAATGGAGTAGTATAAGGTCATTGACGTTGGAGAACCCCGGGCGTGGCATACACGGCTGGATGTTCGCCCACACATCTATAGTTTCGATCTTCTTAGTTAATTAAGGCTGCAACAGGAATGAAAATGAAACCAAAACAATTAGCCTGTAATGAGTGCAATTGTACTAGCTAGCTAGGTGTATGCAAGGATGCATAAATGATTTGGATGAAATGAAATGCATGAGATGGAATAGTATATGCATGTAAGGAGATGAATACGAGGGACATATATAGCTGTACCTGTTGCAGTCGGTGTCCATGCTGATGACATAACCAATTTTGACATTGCATTGGGATGGAAGATCCTTGGCAAGTTGAGGCTTAATGCCGCTGTTAGTGTTGGCCAGTTGTTTCAAGCATTGGCAAGCGGCCTTGCGGTTTTCGGGGGTGTTATTAGCGATGGCATTCAGATTAGTAACGCCACTGCAGCAATTCCCAGTCAATGCTGCGTTACCCTTCAAGTAGGCGACGCAAGGCATCAAGTTGGTCGCAACCTGAGAGCAAGTGACGGCCTCTGCATGGCGTGGGGCAGTGACCGCAAGCATGCACAGCACAGCCACGAAAACCAACTCCAACCTTATTGCCATTATGTATGTATGTATGTATGTATATTACTAATTGGTATATTAATTATGATCTGAATTGGTATGCGATGAGAATTGAATTGAAGGGGGCTGCTGGCTGGGGGGTTTTATAGCATCCAGATCGGCGAGAAGATCGATTACACTCGCTAGCTGGTGCATGTGAAGCAACTCCATAATCCACTCTAATTAATCTGCTCTATGAATTTCTTTGCCTGCGGCCACCCAATTTCAAATTTACGGATCCCTCCGCACGTTCACTCCATCAATCACTTAGTACTTATTACCAAAATTCTTCCGTGCATTTATTATATTGCAATATGCCGGTGCCTACACTTTTTAAGTCATCGGCGAAGGGCATTCTGTCACCTAACGTACACTTTTGTACAATAGCAAGTCTTTTTTGTTTTATTAGCTTACTAGTATTTTTTTACTCTTTTTTGTTTTGCCGGTGTAAAATATGTTATAATTTTTTAGAGGCCGTTTGGAACCACAGTTTTTCGGCTTATCAGTCAATTTTTTCACCAAACACGTAACTTTTGCTTTCACGCACTGAATTGTGTAATAAGTATAAAAAATAAGGTTGAAGTTACTTTTCTGGCTGCTTTGGCTGAAGTTACTGTAGATAACCATTTTAGTTATTTTTACGTATAATTTTTTGTTTATTTTAGTAATAAAATATATTTTAAAAATATTTTTTTCTTAAATCAGCCAATGCAGCCACTTCAGTTAAAACTTCGTAAATTTCAGCAGAATCAGCTAAATCAACCGATTTTCGTACTACCAAACGGGCTCTTAGTCTTATTGTGGAACATAGACAAAAGTATTTGTAGATGCGGGTTCCGTTCTACATACAGTACCCCTTCCGTCCGGCCCGCTAAGATTATCTCATATTTCCATTTCGGTTCGTCCCACTAAGATCGATTGTCTTAAAATGAATTTGATAAAGTTTTTGTATTTTCAAATCATTCTTATTTTATCAAAATGAATTTTATATCAACCCCACAAACTCACATTTCTCGATTCAAAATCGGTTAGGTTCATTATTATAGAGAACCCAATTCTACACCTCACCACTTTGCCGAATAAGGACTAAAACCCGGCCTCATCTTTAATTTTTAATTCTCAAAGTGAATTTTCCATTATTGTAAAAGGTTTCCTTGATGTAGGCTCCATTGGGAATGAGAGCATTTTGTATTATGTATTTAATTTTGTCATTTTTCAGGGGGGAAAGCTACAAATAATTTGCCATTAGATAGTTTCTTATCTCAACCATTCATCCAAACCGACTCTTACGTGTTATCTGTGAACAGCTGTAACAGACAATGAGTGAATTGCTTGATGAAATTATTTCATGGAAAAAATATACATAAGCCCTAGGAACCGCTGAAATGATAGTTGATATGGTCTTGGGATCGGAGTCCTGTGAAGGAAAATCCATCTTCCTTTTCATTATGTATTATGCAAATTTATGTGGAGGTTTTTTGTGAATACAAGAACTGTATGTTGCAAATTCATTGACAAGTCTGATTTTGATGGTGTGAGTTAATTAGTTTAGAAGTTGACAATATTTTATAACTAGTACAAAGTATGAGCTATTTGACCAAGTTGACATTAGTAATAGTGTAAGTAATACTTTAATTAGGTTTCCATATTTATTAGGTTTCCTAATGCACTCAGAACACTTAGGATGTTTTTTTTTTGGACTGAAATTTGCTGGTCTAGTCTGGTCTGGTCTGGTAAATGTCAGGTCTCTTGTATTTTATAACTACGGAAGTCTGGTTTGGTCTGATCTGGTCTGGTCTGATCTGATCTAGTCTGAGACTGAAAACAGTCCAAAAGAAAACATCCTTATTTATTATATACGTAGTATATGAAATCTAGGGCTACCACATTGGTAAGCCTCTCATTATTTCTCACATGATATCGAGAGCTCTAGGTTTTAGGCAGTCATAAAAAAATTTCGGATCAATGGCCTCTCCTAACACCACCACCGGCCGCCATCGTCTCGACTGTCACCACCGCCTCATCTACGCCGGTGAGGGATCATCCGATTCCGATCGCAGTGGAGACTCAGCCAGCGTCTTCGGCCAGCATCGCGGCACCGTCGTCCACAGACGAGCGCTCTTCCTTGTGGGACGTGTGTCCCTCCCATCTTTACATGGACTCCGACAGTACCAACACTTCAGCCGCTCCAGCGCCAAGACATAGCCTTCGCCGAATCCAGCATCACCGACGGTGAGCGATTCGCAGGCACCACCCTCTCGGGCAACCAAGGAGTGCTCCTGTCGCTCTCACCCATCGGTCCAGTCGTCATCCGTCCCTCTGGTATGTCGTTACCTACGTCTTTTGCTACTCCTGCTCAAGGTATGAGTTTTGGTGCTTCTTCTATCACCACCATTGTTACAATTAAAAAAAAAATTAGTTACCAACAATACTTCATGGTACAACTCAAGGAGTTCAGCTCAACAAAACGCTTCAGGCCTATACGAGATCAGTGAGATTTCAGCACTTTCAGCATGCCTGGATACATTGACCAGCATGATGCAGAAGCTATAAACAAGTGTGGAGAATATAAAGAAGATGCAACTTGCTTCCTCAGGGCCTAGTGTGAATATGGTAGCCTTTGGACCCATTAGTCCATCATGAAGTACGTGTCGGGGGCTTGGGGCATCCATTGGATGCATGAATGTAATACGATGGCCCATACCCTGGCAGCCTCTGAAGTGGAGCAAGTTGATGCTATTAATTTTCAGAGGCAGGGCTACTACAATCAGCCCTACAATCAGCAGCAGTATGAGAAATACGAGCATGGGACCAGCAACAGTTTAAGAGCTTCAACCAATCCGGGCAGCCCCAGACACATCAGGCCTTGCCTCAAGAACAGAAGATGCCTAAATGGCAGCAAGCCCACATCAGCTTGGCAGAAACACTCAAGAAGTTTATGTAAACGACTGCAGCAAGTCTTCAGACCACACAAAATCAAGTGGGTCAGCTTGCAAAGGCCCAAGTCTTAGTAACACTGAGAATAATCTAAGAGAGCATGTTCACGCTATTATGTTGAGAAGTGGAAGGGAGCTTGAGCCAGATGCACGACCAAAAGATCCTGCAACAGTTGAGCCCAAAGAAGTAAACCCCGAGAGGAAGAAGAAAAAAAGAAAGAGGTGGAGGCAGCCCCAAAACAGCCCATTCCAGTCAAAGCCTACTGCCCACCTCTCCCCCTTTCCGGCACGATTGAAGAGAAAGAGTTATAGTGGTGAGTGTGATAAGTTTCTGAACCTCATTAAACAAGTTCAGATTAACTTACCATTCATGGATGCACTATCGCAAATGCCAAGTTTATGAAAGAACTCCTAGCAAACAAAAGGAGGTGGGGGGAACCAACATCAGTGGTGCTAAATGAGGAGTGCTCGACAGTGGTGTTGAAAGAGATGCCCAAAAAGCTCAAGGATCCAGATAAGTTTACTATCCCTTGTTCCATAGGAGCTCAACGGATCAAGATAAGTCAATATAATGCTTACACCCCAAATCTGCTAAGGCCTTATTAAAAACCAAATCAGCTAAACAAAAGAGGAGCCATTGAGGAAGAGAAAAAGATCATCTGCGTACCCCAGTTGAGCCGTCGGGCTGGGGAGTCCTCCAATTATATATGGTTTAATAAGATGTTGTAAAAGGCTATGTAAAACCCGAGTGAAGCATTCAATAGCAATAATGAAAAGATAGGGGGATAGGGGGTCTCCCTGCTTCACCCCCCTCCCTCTATGGCTAAAAAAAGCCACAAGGATAACTATTGATCAAGACGAAAATACGATTGGCTTCCAGATTGCTCATGATGAGATGAGAGAACCTCTTATCGAAGCCCAGTTTGGATAAAGCCCCTTCCAAAAAAGACCACGATATTCGATCAAAAGCCTGGGCCAGGTCCAGTTTGATCGCAACATTCTCGCCTCTGGCCTTAGTGTCAAGATGGTGGAGGATCTCCCGAGCCAACAGAATGTGTTGATGCATATTTTCACCTTCCATAAAGCCAATTTTCTCTTTTGAAATAATTTTTGGGAGAAGTGGCTTCAGTCTATTTGCCAAAATTTTTGTGCAAACCTTATTTACAAAATTAGTTAGGCTAATAGGACGGAAATGGTTAAAATGGCTGGGATTTTTTTTAGGTATTAAAGTAATGAAGGAGGTGTTCAATGCTTGGGGAATTGGAATCTCCAAGAAAAATTCCTGAACAGCCGAAGTAAGGTCATCTTGAATGATGCTCCAACATGACCTGAAAAAATGCCCATTGAACCCACCGGTCCCGGGGTACTGTCCTGACTGAGAGACCACACCGCATTTTTTATTTCTTCCTATTAAAATAAAATGGTGAGAAGGGAATTTTCTTCAGTAGAATAGTTGGGGTCAGGAATTATAGTAGAGAGTCGGGGTTATTGATTGGAGTGGCAGAGTAGAAACTTTCAAAATGCTCAATGGCTGCTTTCTGAATTCCATTCAGGTCATGTAAAGTGTTCCCTTATTTTTCCTTAATAGATTGGATAGTCTGACCCCCCTTTTTTGACCCACGTAGTTATGAAAAAACTTAGTGTGGGCTTCCCCTTCCGTTAACCACTTTATTTTGGCCTGTTTCCTCCAAAACATTTCTTGCTGTTTGAGTCTTAGTAGGAGATCAGCATGAGTCCTTGACCATTCTGCCCGATTCTGAGGGGATGGATCCGAGATATATTTTTCTACAGCCTGTTGGGCCAATGTCTCTATTTTCTGTGCTTCCTCAAAAATATCACCCAAAATAGCTTTGTTCCGGGTTTTTAGGCATTTCTTTGTGGCTTGTAGGCTATCATATAACTGGTGCATCCCTCCCCCCTTTTGGATTGAAAACCAGGTATTAGAAAATGTGTCCAAAATGTGTGGTGAGTTAGCCACATATTTTGGACTTTGAACGATTTTGGGCCTCAAGTAGAGTGAGTAGTACAGGCTAGAATAAGAGGTGTGTGGTCCAAAGAGGACCTCCTTAGGTGAAGTTCTACAATGGAGTCATAGTGGTTAAAAAATAGGTCATTACCCAAGAACCGATCCAATCTCTGCCACAGTCTGCTAGTGGACCGGACCCTGGTCCAAGTAAATCTTGTTCCCGTAAAAGGAACTTCTCTCAGGTCACACTCATTTATGCAACTACAGAAATCAGTAATATCACAAATTTTAGGCATAGATTTTCCACTGTACTCGTTTAGGGATGCGAGGACATTAAAGTCATTAAAGTCCCCTCCGATTATCCAAGGGATAATGTTGGACTTATTCCGGGATATAAGTTCCTCCAAGTGTCACGCCCCAGACCGCAATCCAAGCGCGTGTACAACCGCCGTATAACTAAGTGACGTCACCCACGAGTCAACCTCACTTAATTACACAAGGCGTTCGAGAAAACAATCCATCCATACTCAGTAGTAAACATACATAACAACATCACATTTAAACCAATGAATAGCGGAAATATTCAACGGTAAGTCATGGGCCACAACCGGCCAACAACATGGGCATGCAAGCCCCAAAAATAGTTTATAGTAAAACAAATATCCATGAGCAAGTGTTCGGTAGTTTGAAAGAAAATAAGGAAGCACGAACCACGTCTTCCTGATTTGATATCACCCGTGAGAAGGTGCAAGCAGCAAGCCCCAGCTTCAACCTGAAAATGGTGGCCCCCCCCGAAGGGGTCAGTACAAGTACCGAGCGAGTAGCAGGCTAAATATAGAATAACTAGCGTTTCAAGTATAAGACCCAAACATAGGGTGATACTTAAATAAATAGTCTTTCCCCGAAGTTATGAAATACTTATTAGTATATATATACTTGGAAAATATCTGATCCGTAGATCACCGTTTTATTTGGGAAAAATAGTAATAGTCAATATTCTTGACTAAAAATCCCAACCCACTCATATACCTATGAGTGTATAGGCCTCCTCCTTGTCCCTATTTCAATATCATAATCTATGAGTTTTGAGGATCATAATCCTTGGGTACTCCACCGGTTTGTGAGTGTTAAGGACTCATAAGTCCTAGGGTCCTCCACCAAGTTTTGAGTGTTAAGTACTTTTAAGTAGTAGGGTCCTCCACCAAATTTTGAGTGTTAAGTACTTTTAAGTACTAGGGTCCTCCACCAAATTTTGAGTGTTAAGTACTTTTAAGTACTAGGGTCCTCCACCAATTTATAATCCGAGTGTTAAGGACTTTATGTCCTAGGGTCCTCCACCAATCTATAATCAGAGTGTTAAGGACTTTTAAGTCCTAGGGTCCTCCACCAAATTTTGAGTGTTAAGTATTTTTAAGTACTAGGGTCCTCCACCAAAATATTTTCCTATGATCAACCTGTTGGAAAAAATGTGTGAAAAATTGCATTAAATGGCTATTTTGGGGCAATTTTTTGAGTGGGGTCCACTTCCGATTTGGGTCGGGTCAAAGTGGTTTCGGATTGTCCTTGTTAAGGGCTACAATTCGATATATGGTACGCTCAAAACGGATAACGGGTGAATGAGAAATCGCTTTTCGAAGTTTACCCGTTAGAATGGAAAAACTGGGAAAAAGGATGGGTTTCTAGTGTGTTAATTTCCCACACCGGAAAACCCAAGGGATTTGCAACCCTTTATAAAGGGACTCTCCCCTTATGGAGTTAAGATTCCTAAGGGTAAAGGCTCTCTCCACGCGCGCAGGGGGGGTGCAAATCAAATCCCGAAATCGGAGAAGAAAAACCGCGACTTGCGGACACGAATGTCGTCCAAAAATCTATCTCTCAAGAGATACGATTAATTTTTGTTTTCTTCCCGAAACGTTTAATTTTTTCCCAGCGGCAGAAGTGCTCGGACAGAAGTCTACGAATCAGAACACCTTGTTGGTCTTCTGATGGCAGAACCCCTCATGGGGTATTCTGATGGCCGCCCATCAGAGATGGGGTATTCTGATGGCCGCCCATCAGAGTTGGGGGTACTCTGATGGCCGCGGATTAGAGTTGGGGTCTTCTGATTGGCCTCCGATCAGAACCCCTCCCGGGGTGTTCTGATGGAGGTCTTCTGTCGCGCTTCTGAATCGTTACAACAATTAATGCCCAACGTTTATATCTTTTAATGCAGCGTTAAATGGACAGTTCATGGACGATTCAATGCCCAACGGACTGGTCATTGATGTCCAACGTTCAGGTCCATTAATTCACCATTTACACACAACAAATCCTCCTATATAATGGCTGGCAGGTGGTTTGCAACAACAGAGGTTCTTACACGATTTTACACGAATCCATACACGTTTTAGCTTTAAAAACACACTGCCAGCATTCTGAAACTCCTCTGTGTTCAGTCTTTGTTCTCGTTCGCTGGAACTTGAGTTTGAGTGCTCAAACACTAGTTCGTAGTCATCGTATCCTGGGAAACGATTGTTGCAATGCTCCTAGCACCGTGGGAGGCAACAAATACGTTTTAAGGACATCGTGCGTAGCACGAGCTTTGACTAATTCTGCTTCATCTCCTTTCTTGTTTTTCTCTAGTCATTTTATTTAATTAATTTATTTTAATTAATTTTCTTTATTTTCCGAAACACACCTAACAATCTTAAAACGTATTTGTTTGCTTAAGCTTGTACCATACGGGTACAATCTTAAAAACGTAGTTTGTCACTTTGGTGAACGAACTTAATTTTTTGTGCTTTCGGAAAAAACGTTAAGAAAACGAAAATGACTTCTCAAGAAAACGAGATTGGTGTTGGGCAGAATGTTGTGAACAACAATCACTCTGAAAGCGGAGCACCGGTGAACAATAGTTCACAACGCGGTGCATCTGCTTTGGCCAACCAAAGGGCTATCCCTATGGTGACCGTGCCAAGCAACTCTGTGGAGAAACCCGAGAAATTCAATGGGTTAAACTTCAAGAGGTGGCAGCAAAAGATGCTATTTTATCTCACTACTCTCGGTCTTGCGAGGTTCTTGACCGAGGACGCTCCGGTTGTAACCGGGAGTGAGGTGGATGTGCAATCTCTCAATGCGGTTGAGGCATGGAAGCATTCTGACTTCCTTTGCCGAAACTATGTGTTGAACGGGCTGCATGATGCTTTGTACGACGTGTATAGCAAATTAGCTACGGCTAAGGAGCTATGGAATGCTTTGGACCACAAGTATAAAAGCGAGGATGCCGGCGCAAAGAAATTTGTTGTTGGTCGATTCCTTGATTTTAAAATGGTGGATTCGAAGACGGTCTTGAGTCAAGTTGAGGAGATGCAAATGATCTTCAACGAAATTCGAGATGAAGGAATGACGGTTAGCGAGTCTTTCCAAGTGGCGTCAATTATACATTTGTTGCCGCCGGCTTGGAAGGATTTCAAAAACTACCTTAAGCATAAGCGAAAGGAAATGAACTTGGAACAATTGATCCTCCGTCTGCGGATTGAAGAGGATAACCGGAAGAACGATTGGAAACTCCCAATTGTTCATGGCGCCAAGGCCAACGTGGTGGAGCATGCAAAAAGCTCCAAAAATAAAAATAATGGGAAGAGCAAGCTCGGTCCCAAGGGAGGCGTTTCCAAGACAAAGTTCAATGGAAAATGCTTCAATTGCAACAAGAATGGACACAAGTCCTCGGATTGCAAGGCACCAAAGAGAAAGAAAGATTCTCACGTCAACTTGGTGCAAGGTGGGTAAAAGGATGAAGACATCATACTAGCGGCTGTGGTTACGGAAGTCAACCTCGTTGGATCCAATTCCAAGGAGTGGTTTGTGGACACCGGTGCTACCCGGCATATTTGCTCAAACCGGGAGTTATTCACTACTTTTGAGCCATCAAATGGTGAGAAAGTGTGGATGGGAAACTCGGCTCATTCCGCGGTTGAAGGCGTGGGCAAGGTGGTCCTGAAGATGACTTCGGGCAAGGAGCTGACTCTAAACCAAGTTTTGTTCGTTCCGGAAATACGCAAAAACCTGATTTCCGGTTCGTTGTTGAACAAACATGGCTTCCGCATGGTTTTTGAGTCGGACAAATTAGTTTTGTCCAAGTCGGGAATGTATGTGGGCAAGGGATATGCATGTGACGGGCTGTTTAAGCTCAATGTAACGACTATTATTATTAATAATAATAAAATCCCTTCTGCTTACTTGCTTGAGTCTTCCAATGTGTGGCATGGTAGACTAGGACATGTTAATTTTAATTCTATACGTAGATTAATTAACATGGAACACATTCCTAAATTCACAATTGATGTGAAGCACAAATGTGATATTTGTGTTGAGGCAAAACTAACGAAAACGTCTTTCAAATCGGTTGAAAGAAAAACGGAACCACTAGAATTAATTCATAGTGACGTTTGTGATTTTAAATCAATACAAACACGTGGCGGTAATAAATATTTTATTACTTTTATCGATGATAGCACTCGCTATAGCTATGTTTATTTGTTGAAAAATAAACACGAAGCAATCGATAAATTCATTCTTTATAAGAATGAAGTGGAAAACCAACTTAATCGACGGATTAAAACGGTTAGGAGTGATCGAGGTGGTGAGTATGAAGCACCAATTGGTGACTTTTGCGCTAGTGTGGGTATAGTACATGAACGTACCGCACCCTATTCACCTCAATCAAACGGTGTTGCCGAACGAAAGAATCGCACATTGAAAGATATGATGAATGCGATGCTAGTAAGTTCGGGCTTGCCACAAAACATGTGGGGCGAAGCAATCTTGACAAGCAATTACCTTTTAAATAAGGTTCCCCGGAAAAAATATGATAAAACTCCGTACGAGTTGTGGAAAGGCAGACGGTCTTCCTATCAATATTTGAAAGTGTGGGGGTGTCTTGCTAAGGTGCTTGTACCAACACCTAAGAAAATAAAAATAGGTCCAAAAACGGTGGATTGTATTTTATTGGATATGCACAAAATAGTAGTGCTTATCGATTTTTAGTGTACGATTCGAATAATCCGGATGTACATAAAAACACAATAATTGAGTCAAGGAATGCATCATTCTTTGAAGACGTATTTCCATGCAAGTCCAACGATGGACCTAGCACGTCAAAACGAACATTTGACGTAGCTATGGAAAATACTAGCGAGGGATCCGATGAAGAAGCCGAACCCCGACGTAGCAAACGTGCTAGAGTTGAAAAATCCTTCGGACCGGATTTTCTCACATACTTGGTAGAATTCGATTCGAATATTCTAACTTGTATGGTAGAAAATGAACCGGATTTTCTAACATGTTTGGTAGAAAATGAGCCACGGACTTATACGGAAGCCGTGACATCTACCGAAGGACCAATGTGGAAAGAAGCCATCAAAAGTGAGGTGGACTCTATCCTAAAAAATCACACATGGGAATTGGTTGATCTCCCTCCGGGATGTAAACCTTTGGGATCCAAGTGGATTTTTAAACGTAAAATGAAACCGGACGGTTCCATTGATAAGTATAAGGCCAGACTTGTAATAAAGGGATACAAGCAACGTGAAGGCCATGATTACTTTGACACGTATTCTCCTGTGACGAGAATAAACTCCATTAGGATGATACTAGCAATTGCCGCTCTGCGGAATTTGGAAGTTCATCAAATGGACGTAAAAACCGCTTTTCTAAACGGCGATATAGACGAAGAAATCTATATGGAACAACCTGAGGGTTTTCGTGTTCCAGGCCAAGAAAAGAAGGTTTGTAAATTAATTAAATCATTGTACGGATTGAAACAAGCCCCTAAACAGTGGCACGAAAAGTTCGATCATGCAATGTTAATTAATGGGTTTAAAATAAACGAAAGTGACAAATGCGTCTATGTGAAAAGCACGGTAGACGGCTATGTCATTTTATGTTTATACGTGGATGATATACTCATCGTGGGTAGCAATAATCTAATGATTAATTCTACCAAAAGCATGTTAAATTCTAAATTAGACATGAAAGATATGGGGTTGGCCGATTTAATCCTTGGGATTAAAATAATTAGAGGACCTGACGGTCTGACGCTAAGCCAATCCCATTACGTGGATAAAATCCTTACTAAATTTAATAAGGATGATTATCAAGAGGCAAGGACGCCATTAGATAAAAACGTACATCTGACCAAAAATCGTGGATAGTGTATTTCTCAAGTAGAATACGCTAGTATTATTGGAAGTTTAATGTATCTAATGAGTTGTACCAGGCCTGATATTGCCTTTGTGGTTAGTAAGCTTAGTAGATATACTAGCAACCCCGATGATGAACACTGGAAGGCAATAGTAAGAGTTTTGAGGTATTTACGAAAAACCCAAAACCTTGGACTGTACTACGGAAGATATCCAGCTGTACTTGAAGGGTATAGCGACGCTAGTTGGATATCTGACATTAAGGACTCAAAGTCCACAAGTGGATATGTTTTCACTTTGGGAGGTGCAGCCGTGTCGTGGAAATCCTCGAAACAAACGTTAATAGCTAGATCCACGATGGAATCTGAGCTAATAGCCTTGGATAAGTGCACTGAAGAGGCTGAATGGCTACGCCATTTTCTCGAGGACATTCCAAGTTGGGAGAAGCCTGTCCCTCCAATATGCATACATTGCGATTGTCAAGCGGCAATTGGAAGGGCACAGAGCAATCTCTATAATGGTAAGTCTAGACACGTCCGTCGTAGACATAATACCATTAAACAACTTCTCACAACGGGTGTTATCACTGTTGACTACGTGAAGTCAAAGGATAACATAGCGGATCCGCTAACCAAGGCATTGGATAGAGAATTGTTGGAGAAGTTGTCACGAGGAATGGGATTAAAGCCCGTGAATTGAAAAGTTCTATAGTGGATACCCAACCTAGTTGGTCCTAGGTTCAAATGGGATAACTAAATTATAGAGCGAAGGATGGTCACTGTGGGGGTCCCGGACTCCTACCCACTCCTCGTTGAAACAGTGACTCCCGCACGAGGTTAGCAAAAACGTTTGCTTTAATGATTCTAAAATGTTGATCTACTCGATAACATTGGAAGAGTATGCGGGATACTCGTGAAAGAATCACCTATGTGAGAGAGAAGAGGGCCGCTTCAAAGGAGAACGGTAAAGGCTCAGTTCTTTAGAAACTCTTGCAGAACCAGGACGGTGACCCATGGCCAAAACGGGCACACCCATGAGAACGGAACAAAGTTGGAAGGTTCTTGTGTAAAGATAAGTCAATGTTTACACGACGGCAGTATAGTTCAAAGACATCGAGTCTACTAGACAGCCAGTAAATAAACGAGTCTTTACAGCGGAAGGTTCAAAGGATTAAACCTACCTATCCGTATGCAAGGATCATCCGGTGAACACAACGTGTCCTCCTATCTTCGTGTCTTTTAAGTCTCGAAAATCAATTTTCATTCATGTGGGGGATTGTTGGAAAAAATGTGTGAAAAATTGCATTAAATGGCTATTTTGGGGCAATTTTTTGAGTGGGGTCCACTTCCGATTTGGGTCGGGTCAAAGTGGTTTCGGATTGTCCTTGTTAAGGGCTACAATTCGATATATGGTACGCTCAAAACGGATAACGGGTGAATGAGAAATCGCTTTTCGAAGTTTACCCGTTAGAATGGAAAAACTGGGAAAAAGGATGGGTTTCTAGTGTGTTAATTTCCCACACCGGAAAACCCAAGGGATTTGCAACCCTTTATAAAGGGACTCTCCCCTTATGGAGTTAAGATTCCTAAGGGTAAAGGCTCTCTCCACGCGCGCAGGGGGGGTGCAAATCAAATCCCGAAATCGGAGAAGAAAAACCGCGACTTGCGGTCGCGGGCGACCTGCGGACACGAATGTCGTCCAAAAATCTATCTCTCAAGAGATACGATTAATTTTTGTTTTCTTCCCGAAACGTTTAATTTTTTCCCAGCGGCAGAAGTGCTCGGACAGAAGTCTACGAATCAGAACACCTTGTTGGTCTTCTGATGGCAGAACCCCTCATGGGGTATTCTGATGGCCGCCCATCAGAGATGGGGTATTCTGATGGCCGCCCATCAGAGTTGGGGGTACTCTGATGGCCGCGGATCAGAGTTGGGGTCTTCTGATTGGCCTCCGATCAGAACCCCTCCCGGGGTGTTCTGATGGAGGTCTTCTGTCGCGCTTCTGAAACGTTACAACAATTAATGCCCAACGTTTATATCTTTTAATGCAGCGTTAAATGGACAGTTCATGGACGATTCAATGCCCAACGGACTGGTCATTGATGTCCAACGTTCAGGTCCATTAATTCACCATTTACACACAACAAATCCTCCTATATAATGGCTGGCAGGTGGTTTGCAACAACAGAGGTTCTTACACGATTTTACACGAATCCATACACGTTTTAGCTCTAAAAACACACTGCCAGCATTCTGAAACTCCTCTGTGTTCAGTCTTTGTTCTCGTTCGCTGGAACTTGAGTTTGAGTGCTCAAACACTAGTTCGTAGTCATCGTATCCTGGGAAACGATTGTTGCAACGCTCCTAGCACCGTGGGAGGCAACAAATACGTTTTAAGGACATCGTGCGTAGCACGAGCTTTGACTAATTCTGCTTCATCTCCTTTCTTGTTTTTCTCTAGTCATTTTATTTAATTAATTTATTTTAATTAATTTTCTTTATTTTCCGAAACACACCCAACACAACCTTCTATCAACCTAGATAGAGTCTATATCATACTTAGTTACTCATAACTAATTCAATACATAAAGCTTATGTATCACAATCCATGCAAAACCATGCATTTATATAGATTTATAATTAATTAATACCAACCGGTATTAATTAAATCCTTTGTCCATCGGTCAACGTTTTCGTTGACCGCCATTTCATGCCTTGTGTGTATCAACTTAATCATCATATAATTAAGTTAGTAATATTCATTTGTGCTTCTAATACACTTCAAACAAATATGCGTTTCATATAATTCTTCATATCATATTCCATGCATCAACAATTAATTTCTTTCATACAAACATAACCCTATTGGCTAATCACATGTTTAAATATCTTCTAAACATCATTATGAACTCATATAACATTTATTTAGGTAATCTCATAATTAACCCAAAAGTTATAAGATATTAAGCCGTCCACTCACCTTGAACTAGCGTTATGAAGTTCTACCCTTCTTGGTTGAACTCCGGTGAAACTCCGGCGACTATTGGTCAACTCCGGCGACAACTCTGGCGACTTTTCCAATTTTGTGAAATCACTTGAAATACCCCTTACAAGTGCCTAACAAGATTTTATAATCATAAAACTCATATTAATACAAATAACCTCTAAAAGGTTATTTTCCGGTGAACCGGTCGTTTTGGCTTCTAAGTCCGTTTTTGGACGTAGAACCACCTTCCAACCCATGAATCCATACTTATAACATATGGAACCATACTAAAGGTTCTTCATATGATATATACTTCATATGGTGGAAGAAAAATAAAGGAAAAGTTAATATAAGGTCATTACCTTAATTGTTCACACTTTTCCCAACTTTTTCCCTCTTTAATCTTCTTCCTTTGAGCACTAAAGCTTGAGCTCAAATTTGCAGCAATGGAGGTGAGTTTGAAGCTTCTTCTCTCTCCCTTGGATGGTTTGGTCGAGCTCAATGGTTGGAGGGAGAGGGGATGTCTCACTTTTGTCTTAATTGACAAATGAGTGAGGGAGGGGGGTCCTCCATGTACTTTAGATGCCAAAAGCACCTCCTCCACTCCTTTTGTCAACTCAGCCACCTCCTTGTTTATTTTGAGCACACAAAAACGTGGGGTGGCCCCCACCCTTGTGGGAGGTCATCCCATTATGTCCCGATGTGTACAATCGGCCCCGAAAGTTGTATTTTCGGACTGTTTTAAATATATTTTATTTTATCGGGTCAAATAAAATATATTATGTGCTCTTACTCATTAAGACATTGAGAGATTTACCTAAATAGGACTAAAAGAAGGTAGAATTGCAAAAATAGGACTACTATGTTTTATTTAACAAAAATAGGACTAAAAAGAGGTAATCTGACAAGAATACCCTTAGTTAAAAAGCGATGCACATCACCGACAAACAACAACCTCCATCGATATTGCTCCAGAGCACCGCAGCACCATGTGTCGAAGCCCTGCATCATCGGCTACCAGCCCTGCACTCATCGGCAACCAGCAGGCAGGTAATCTCTTCTTCTTCTTTTTCTTCTTCTTCTTCTTCTTCTTCTTCTTCTTCTTCTTCTTCTTCTTCTTCTTCCTAGTTCTCTGCTTTTTTTATTTTGTCAATCAGATCTTTTCTAATTTTTTTATTTTTGAAAGTTTCAAATGGAGTTATTATATCTAAACTTGAATTTCTTGTTATCAATTTTTATTACTTTGATTCTCAAATGCATTGACTAATGTTTCCAGAAAATGTCACTTTTGAAGGAGAGAATGGCATAATCATGGGGTATTTTTTAAAAAATGTCACTTTTATGTCATTACATTATTTGAAAATGCCATATTGAGAATGTCATATTTCGATACGAAATTGTCATTATTGTGCCATTATGCATATTAAGTGACATTCTTGCATATCAAGTGGCATTCCTGCTTTATTAAAAAATCTGAAGTCCAAATTAAAGAACAAGATAACAGAGTAGCAGAAGATTGAAGAGGTTGAGAAGAAGGAGAAGAAGATCAGAAGAAGAAGAAGAAGAAGAAAAAAAAAGAGGAGGAGGAGGAAGAAGAAGAAGAAGAAGAAGAAGAAGAAGAAGAAGAAGAAGAGTATGATGGTCCCGGATAGAGGTAAAAGTCTAGAGGGGGGGGGGGGGGTGAATAGACTTTTATAGCTTTTTCGTCTTTAAGAGCTTTTCCCTTCTAGATGAGTTGATCTATAATCTTTTGGGAGATTAATAGATGCACAGCGGAAGTCTTTAACCTCTAGAAACTCAGTTTAAGATAACTTTCTAGTCTGGGTGATGTTAAGACTAATTATGGAAGGGCAGTAGACTTGGCAGTTGGATGATGGGTAGGCGACTGCTGAGGCAACTGCTGAGTTGACAGTTAGCTGAAATGCAGGAGACTGCTGAGGCAACTGCTGAGAAAATATTGGGTGTTTGAAGAAGGTGATGATGAAATGTTGCTAAGAATAGTGAGGGCTTTTTGAAAATGTGCTTTAGTATAAGTAATCAGAAGTTTTACTGGAGCAGTGGTCTCAGCAGTTGATTGGTGATGAGGGCACTGCTGAGGTGCCTGCTTGGTTTAGAGGATGAACTTCACAGAGCAGTTTGGTCAACTTCCTCGTTGGTAATGTTATGAAGGTCTGGTGATATTGAGATGTTTAAGAAAAACGAGTGTTTGTGAGCAGAGAGCTCAGCAGTTGGTTGGACACCAGGGAACTGCTGAGGCACCTGCTATACTTGAGAATGAATTTCAGGATAATGACCTGATAAGCCTTTTAGTGATATTTATGCATATTTCTAGTGTGAAAAAGATCTCAAAGAAAGTAAGTAATTAAGCAGTAGGATAAGCAGTTGGGTCTGTTAAGGCAACTGCTTAGGATGCTGCTGGCAAACTCCAATCTTTTGTGAGAAGTGTTGGTTGTGTGCTTTGTTGACTAGCATAAAATCAACACACGATGTATCCTGGTTCAGAGGTGGTGTAATCCTCCTACATCCAGTCCCACCCTCTTTCAGATGGATTTCACTAAAGTATTAAGCCCAATACACTTAGTGTCAATCCAGCCTTTACAATACTTAGACCTAGATTGAAGGTTTTTCACAATGAGTATAGCACCACTCAAGGTTACTCAGTCCTTAGACTTTTCTCTATTGAACCAGTGGGGTTCAAAAGGTACTCTTTTCTATCTAACTGCACTTTAGGATCTGAACCACCGTTCTCCCAAGTGATTACAACAACTTGTGATTACAAGAAAGTTCTAACTTCCAACTATGAACTAAGCTCTTCAAATATGACAGTTGTTAACCTAATCTTAGAGCTTAGTGAAGCATGAGTCTAAGCAGAGAACAGAGTTGAATTGGCACTTTCTCTTTTGCTTGATAGCTCGTGAATACTTAGAGTGATTACTCTACTTAGAAAACTCAAAAACTTGGTTTTAGAACTCATGCCTATGCCTTCTTTTATAGGCTTCTCCAGTAGGTTGATCTCCTCCGTTGGTTGAGAGGATTCAATCCTATTCGCAGAATGAGGTGTACTCTTGTTCTCTTGTGCTGGAGCTGATAATGGAAATTTCCTTTGTCTTCACTGATTAGTAGTTAGAAGATCAAGTCAAGGATCAATCTTCACGATTTGTTGTGTGCGACCCATCTTCTTTGGTCTTCGTACTGTTGAGCATTTAATGCTCTTCTTGTCTTTGTCTTCAATCATACACATGCAGTGTATGTGTGTGTGTTTGTGCCGTGTTCTATTATATTATGTACCAAATGAATTTGTACTGGTAGGATCAAAGTCTCCTTCTAAGGTAAACAAATTTTACCTTATTGTAATTTTTAGTTTCCAGTAAAATTTATTTGGTACAGAATTTATTTTGTCATTTCTTGATCAGCTGATTATGTGACTTGATAATTTTATGTACTAAATAAATTTATACTGGTGGGATCTGAATATCCTTTTAAGGTAAAAGTTTACCTTATTGCATTTTATTTTTCCAGTAAAAATTTATTTAGTACAAAAATTGTACATTTTAATTAGTCACAGTTTCAGAACCTGATCAATTTTTAATTTAGTAAGAACACAGGGCATAATGACTTTTAGTATAGTGGCATCATCAAAATCTTATCAAAATTGGGTACTAACAATTTCCCCCTTTTTGATGATGCCAAAACTATACTAAGCAGGGAAGAATTTTTCTTTATTAAAATTAGAATAGTTACAAGTGTTTTGCTATTACAGTAGTTTATAGTCATTCTCGGACTTATGACTGAATCTATTTGGGCTGCTTGTCTTCTTCTTTCTTCTTGGCTTCTTCCCTTGCCTTAGCCTCTTCTGCTTTTCTCTTTCTGATCTCAGCCTCTTCTTGTAGCAGTTTGTTCTTTCTTCTTGTTTCAGCGGCCTTCTTTGCTGCTATCTGTCTTTTAGAGGAGGGTCCTGCTGAGGTAGCTTCCCCCTTTTTGGCATCATCAATATCTTGGAAGAGGGCTTCTATTTCTTCATCTGATTCTTCTTGTTTGTTCTTAAGTCCATACACTGTGATGGACATTGCATTGAGTGCGTTGTTGACATCTTGGAGATCAGTTTTGATGTCTACATGCACTTCTTCTTCTACCTTCTTTAAGATTTTCTTGGCTTCATCTACTTCCTGTGCCAGTCTCTGGATGTCACATCCCTGCTTCCAGAAGGTTTCTTGAGTGTTCTTTTGAATAACCAGGAAGTTGTTTTTTATTGCTTTGGTTAATTGGTCATATGCTTGAACATGAGCCTGCTGCTCACTGAGGAACTTCTGAGAGAGTTGAAGCATGGCAGGGAACTCCTTGTTTTTGAGATAAGTGATGTATTCTTCATGCTCAGTTATCTTTTGAAGTGCCTGTTCAAGAGTCGGAGGAAAAGTTGATGGAGGAGTTACCTGAGCAGAGGAGCCTGCGGCTTGTGATGAGGCTGCTGCTGTTGTAAGAGGATATTGATGTCTTTGGTGTGTGAGAAGTTGACTGGCCAGTTCATCATTTCTTGCTTTGAGTGCCTCAAGCTCCTTTTTGATTTCTGTAGTCACAGCTTCGTGTTGTGAGATCTTGACTTTGAGGAGAGCTCTCTGTTCAGCGTTGAAGACCTGCTGGATCATGAGGTCATTTCTGATATGCCTGTGGACTTCCTCAAACCGGATATCAAGTCTTTCTTTCATCTGCTTCTGCATTTTGATGAGTCGTTTATGTAATCTGACCTCTGCTTTGCTAATGAATTTGATAGAAGCTCCCCTTTCCTGAACGAAGAGATTGGCTAGGGATATAGGATCTTCTTCTTTATCAGCCTCTTCTTCGATACTTGCAGTGGATTGATCAGTAGCTTTAGCGGTGTTTTGTGTAGTAGCCGGAGCAGTATTCTGAGCCAAAGGTGGATGTGTGATTAGGATGGCAGTTGGCTGCTTGCTTGTTGCTTTGGATGATTCTCCACCTCCTCTTGTTTCATACTTGGATTTCTCAAGAACCTCTTGTAATACTTTGTCACTAGAGGATGTAGAAGAGGAGATGATTGTCTTACCTTTGTATTGAGGTGAAGATTGAGGTTGATCTCCAAGATCACTATCATCAAGATCATCATCATCATTGTCATTATCATCTTGGATGGATGATTTGCCAAGCAGTTGTTTCCTCTTGATGGTGTAGACTAGGTTGATGTGGTGAAGTCTTGTTGCAGTTGCAAGGTCTTCTGTGCCTAGCCATACCAGAGCAAAATCTTCTTCCTCAATAAAGTTAGATAAGGTTTCAGCTTGTTTAAGAATGCGAGATAGCTTCCAACGTCTCCAAGCTTTGACTCTTGCAAAATCTACATCCAACTGCTCGAGAGGGGTTAGGTTGGGTGTGTCCACTGCAGGTGAGTGAGGTACCTGTTCGTCTAGATGAGCCACCTGCTCTTCTTGTTGTGTCTCCTTGTCCTCTATGTGAGCCATCTGCTCATGGACTTGAGTGTCATGCTCTAATTCTGGTGGACCCGTCTGTTCATTCTGTATTGGTATGTTGATAGAGAGAGGAGTGGCTGATACAGCAATATCATTTGATGGAGTAGAGGATCCACACTGTACCTCTTCTGACCTGGAGCCTCTACTTTCCTCATGAATGGTAGGTAAAGGAGAGACTTCTGCTTCCATTTCTTGTTGTAAATTTCTTGTGAGAACAGAAGAAGGCTCCTTCTTGGACTTCTTTGATTGGACTTCTTCATTGTTAGTGCGAGACCTCTTATGTGATTGTGTTTTGAGCCTTTTGAATTCTGTTTGGATTGGCTCATTTGAAAGAAACGTGTCTTCTGCCTTGGGAATTTCTGGAGCTCCATGCGTTGATTTGAGATAGAGAAATTTTCTCCAGTTGGTTTCTACTTTGACTGTGCTACGAGCTCCCTGTTTCCTTAGAATTTCTCCTATGAGGAATCCATATCCCAACCAAGGTATAGCACTATCACTTGGTCGTTCATGGAATTTGTTGACATATTCAATCATTTGATTGAATACGTATCTAGACCAGTTCTGTGGATAGCCTGAGATGATTGCTGCCAGAGGTATAACTCTCTTCTTGTTCAATTCATCGAGAGCGGTGTTCTTTGTATCTATGCATTTGTAGAGTATGCTTAGCAGCAATGCATACTCATGGACCATTTTGTTGGTCTTGAGTTTGAGTGTTTTTGTATTTTGAACACTTGGAAGTAGTACTTCATCCTTGAACTCTTGTTCGTTGAGTTCAAAGTCTTCCACTAGAGGTGCTTCTTCCCCGGGTAATGAGAGCATCATCCTAATATCCTCTTCTTTGATCTGTACAGGTCTGCCCTTGATCCAGGATTTGAGAGTATCTTTGGTAGAGTTAAGGTAGAACTCTGCTGCTACTTCAGGATAGTAGAATGAGTAGACATGGGTGGCCATTTTGAGCAAACCGGTACTGTCTAGTTTGCGCAGAAGTTCCCTCATCAGATCGCTATTGTTGGCTTTCTTCATGATGATCGAAGTGTTAAGGATGGAACCAGTGAATACCTTATTGGAGATGAGATCAAGAGATGTCATGTTTGAGTATGTTGGTGAGATGAAGAAAGATCGGGTGTTTAGTTGGGGTTTTGAGAGCTTTTAGAAATGCTTAGGAGAAGAGGTTTAGATAGGTTGCTTGTAAAAGTGAAGAGGAATTGTACGGAGGAGGTATTTATCTTCTATCGGAAACTAGCCGTTGAAATATAGCCGTTGGAGAAGGCGGCTCATTGATGCATAGCCTTAATTGCATTTACACTCGGAGGAGCAGGCTGTTGCTTTGAGTGTACTTCTTGGAGATAGGCGTGCACTGCCTTGAAAAATGCCTCCAAGGTTTGTGAAGTGTTGATATGTGATCTTTAATATGGTGAGTACCTCAGTTTAGAAGTCCCAAGTGTGAGCGTGCTGCTGTACTTTCTAGCCTCCTGTTGCAGTTGTATTCTTTAGCAGAGTACTCTGCTGAGACCTCTGCGGAGACATCTGCTCAGCCTTCTTCTTAGTTATTCTTTTGTTTGGACCTTATTGCTTCATTCCCTCTGTGTGAGAGTGTATTTCTTTGAGCTGGCAGCTGAATGATCAGCTAGCTGCTGCTTCAAATTCCCCCTTAGCAGGTGGCTAAGATTTTCTCTTAATTTAAGAGTCAGGTTCCCCCTTAATGGGTGAGGGTTTATTCCTTTGTTTGATCAAGATCATCTAACATTCCAAGCTCTTGCCTTAGTGCATTGAACCTTGCTTCATTCAATGGTTTGGTGAATATGTCAGCCAACTGCTTCTCTGTGGGAATGTACTCAAGTTTAATGGTCTTCTTCTCGACATGCTCTCTGATGAAGTGGTGCTTGATCTCAATATGCTTGGTTCTTGAGTGAAATACTGGATTATGAGTGATTGCAATAGCACTTGTGTTGTCACAAAGTATGCTGATCTCCTTTGTTTCTTCCCCATAGTCCTTCAGTTGTTGCTTTATCCAGAGTATTTGAGCACAGCAGCTGCCTGCTGCTATGTACTCTGCTTCAGCTGTGCTAGTAGCAATTGAGTTTTGCTTCTTGCTAAACCATGAGACTAGTCTTCCTCCTAGCAATTGGCAAGTTCCAGAAGTGCTTTTTCTGTCTATTTTGCATCCAGCAAAGTCTGAGTCTGAGTAGCCATATAGATCAAAGCTTCCATTGGTTGGATACCATAATCCAGAGTTAGGATTGCCTTTGAGGTATCTTAGTATTTTCTTTGCTGCAAGAAGATGACTTTCTTTTGGTTTTGATTGGAATCTTGCACATACCCCAACTGAGTAGGATATGTCTGGCCTACTAGTGGTAAGGTATAACAAGGATCCAATCAATCCTCTGTAAAGTGTAGGGTCAATATCTTTACCTTCTTCATCAGGAGTTAGGCCTTGTGAGGTGTTCATAGGAATCTTCACAGTGGACTTGTTCTCAATCTTGAATTTCTTCATGAGATCTCTTGTGTATTTGGCTTGATTGATGAAGATGCCCTGAGGAGTCTGCTTTACTTGTAGTCCTAAGAAGTAGTTCAACTCCCCCATCATGCTCATTTCAAATTTGCTTTGCATGAGAGTTGAGAACTTCTTACATAGTGCTTGATTTGAGCTTCCAAATATTATGTCATCAACATAAATTTGGACCAACAGTATGTGTGGACCTTCTTCAATTTTGAAGAGAGTCTTATCTACTTTGCCTTTAGTGAATCCATTGTTCACTAAATATTGAGAGAGAGTATCATACCATGCTCTTGGGGCTTGTTTGAGTCCATAGAGAGCCTTCTTCAGTTTATAGACTTGATCTTTCTCTCTGTTGGTTTCAAACCCAGGTGGCTGCTCCACATAGACTTCTTCTTCTAGTAAACCATTTAGAAAGGCACTCTTCACGTCCATTTGATAGACAGTGAACTTCTTGTGAGCAGCATACGCTAGGAATATTCTTATTGCTTCAAGTCTGGCAACAGGAGCAAAGGTTTCATCAAAATCTATTCCTTCTTCTTGGCAGTAACCTTTGGCTACTAGTCTTGCTTTGTTTTTGATAATGATGCCCTCCTCATTCATCTTGTTTCTGAATACCCATTTGGTTCCTATCACATGTTGATGATTAGGTCTGGGTACTAGCTCCCATACATCATTTCTTTTAAACTGATTGAGTTCTTCTTGCATAGCCTGTATCCAATCAGAGTCTGATAGGGCTTCCTCAACTTTCTTTGGTTCAGTTTGTGAAATGAAGCATGAGAACATGGCATCTTTTTGGACTGATGATCTGGTACGAACCCCTTCATGGAGGTTTCCAATGATTTGGTGAGGAGGATGTTTGTTCAACCATCTAATGTCAGATGTGGTTGTGTTGGTTTGAAGTTGTTGGTTATCTTCCTCTTCTTCTTCTTCATCATCCTCTGATAGAATAGGGATGTCATGAGTGCATTGAAGGTTGTCATTTGGTGAGTCACCTGCTGGCAGTGGGCTGACAATTGATTCAACTGCTGGCAGTGGACTGCTATTTGAGTCAACTGCCTTTCCATCTGTTTGAACATTGCTATTTGGAAGGCAGCTTGGAGCCTTTCCAGTGACCTTTGTTTTGGATGACTCACCTTCATCTTTTAATTGAGCAGTGGGGTGATTTTCAAACACCACATGTATTGATTCTTCTACTACCAGAGTTCTTTTGTTGAGGATCCGGAATGCCTTGCTTGTTGTTGAGTATCCCAGGAATATCCCTTCATCAGATTTGGGATCGAATGGCTTGAGATAGTCTTTTCCATTGTTTAGGATGTAACATTTACATCCAAACACATGAAAGTAACTAATATTTGGCTTTCTTCCATTCCATAGCTCATAAGGAGTCTTCTTGTAAGTCTTGTGGATAAGACTTCTATTTTGGGTATAGCAAGCTGTGTTGATTGCCTCTGCCCAAAATCTTTTGGGCAAGCCTGCTGCTTCAATTATGGTCCTTCCAGCTTCTTTGAGAGTCCTGTTTCTTCTTTCAGCAACACCATTCTGTTGGGGTGTTCTTGCTGCTGAAGTTTGATGGTGTATTCCATTTTCTTCACAGTACTGAATCACTATTGCATTTAGAAATTCAGTACCTCTATCAGATCGGATCTTCTGGATTGAGATGCTCCTCTCATTCTGAATGAGTTTCATCAGTTCAGGAAGCTTTTTCTCAGTTTCATTTTTCTTCTTTAAAAATAAGGTCCATGTAAACCTTGAATAGTCATCTACAACCACTAGAGTGTACCTTTTGCCACTTAAGCTTGTTGGATCGACTGGTCCAAACAAGTCAAGGTGCAATAGGTTTAATGGTCTAGTAGATGACTCAACTTCTTTGGATCTGAATGATATCTTTGTTTGTTTCCCTTTTTGACATGCATCACATAGGTGATCCTTTTTGAAGTTGATTTCTGGAAGTCCTTTTACCAAGTCTTTTCTGGACAGTTTGTTGATGGTTTTGAAGTTGAGATGACTTAATTTGTTGTGCCATTCCCAACTTATATTTGAGTCTGCCTTTGTCATTAAGCAGATTCCTTCCTTGGCTGAGCTCCAGTCAACAATGTACATGTCCTTCTTTCTTCTCCCAGAGAGCACAATTTTGTTGTTTTTGACATCTTTGATCAAGCAGATGTCTTTGGAGAATGTCACACTGTATCCATTATCACAAAGCTGGCTTGTGCTTATAAGATTGAACTTTAATCCTTTAACGTAAGATATGTTTTGGATTGTAAGTCCATTCACTGATAGGTCTCCAGCTCCTTTGGTTTCTCCTTGTTTTTCCACATTCCCAAATGTTACTTTGGGTCCTTCCTTTGCAATATAGTTAGACAGGAGCCTCCTGCTGCCTGTCATGTGCCTGGAGCAGCCTGAGTCTATGTACCATGTTTGTGAGTCCACTGCTCCAGCACTTTCCTGTATTCATCATGATTGGGCAGTAGCCCACAAGTTAGTGGGCACCTTCCCTTGTCCAAGTTTGGGCATCCATGCCCATCTAGAACCACTTAACCCTAAGGAGATGGGTCTATAGCCATTTGAGGTGTTGTAATCATATGGAATGGCTATGTATTTATTAATCCTTTTCCTTCTTGATGTGGGGAATGGATCATTGGTTTGAGGGGTCTGCTTGGTATTTTGGCTGTGGTTGGTCTTATTTGTTGGTTGCCAACGGGTTCTTGTGTGTTGATGGTTGGGAGATGTTGATTTATACAGGGGTTTGAACTTTGGTTTGGGAGCAGGTTGGTTCCTTCTTGTGGGAACATTTGGGGAGTGGATTAGCGTTCTTGTATTTTGTTGATGGTTTTTGAAGGGTAAACTTTGAGTGAGTCTGGTGGGGGATACATAGCCGAGACCTCTTCTCTTCCTATTTAGAATAACTTTAGCAGTAGGATTACAATTCTTACTTTCCATACTAAAGTTATTCATTTTATTTTTCAGCTCTTTGTTCTCTTCCTCTAAGACATTATTTTTGGTTAAGGCATTTAGCAGTTTAGCATGAATAACCTTTATGTCTTGTTTTAGTCTATCATTTTCTGATCTTAAGAGAACATGGTGATTTTGGACCTTTTGGAAATCTTGCAACAAAGATTCTAGTGTGATATTGTTTGGTCCAGAATCACTAGAGCTATAGGAAGAGAAGGAAGTTACCTCAACATTATTGAAGTGGTCCTTGGCCATTAGACATTTGGGAGAGCAGCTTTCATTATTTTTACTTGAGCTGGTGGAAGGTTCACTGAGCCACCTGCTGTTCTCTCCAGCGAGCCAACTGCTGTTTTCTTCAGTCACCTGCCAGGATCCCAGGCATAGAAGTGCTTCCTCTGAGCTTTCTGATGAAGAGCTTTCATCACTTGAGCTGCTTTCATCTTCAGATTGGGGTTCTTCCTTTTTCTTTTCACTTACAAGGGCTTGACGTTTGCCTTTGTAGTCCTTGTGTCCATTCTTTTGAGCAGTAGTATGCTGCCCTTGATACTTGTGTGCTAATGGTAGAGGACACTCGTTTTTGTAGTGTCCTGGCTGTCTACAATTGTAACATAGAATAGTGTTCTCACTTGTTTGGAATCTCCCTTGCTTTCTGACTAAGTTATTGAATGGCTTCTTTGTGGCAGATCCTTCCCTCTTCATAAATCTTTTGAATTTTCTCACAAACATTGCAAATTGCTCATCAGTGAGAAGATTATTGAGTGATTTCTCAGTAGATCTTGATGAGCTGGGTTCAGACACTAAAGCTAATGTCTTTATTTCTTCTTCCTTCTCTTCTCTGATTTCCTTCATCTCAAATTCATAAGCCTTGAGATCACTGAAAAGCTTGTCAGTTGACAGGGATCTCAGATCTCTGCTGTCTCTCATAGCGGTAACCTTCATATCCCACTTTGATGGCAGACCTCTCAAAACTTTGAGAGAAGTTTCCTTTTGGGAGAGAACTTTCCCTAGGTCTGAGACCTCTGCTATGATTTTCAAGAATCTAGATTCCATCTCATGAATAGATTCATTTGGCAGCATTTTGAAATCTTCAAATTTCTTGTGGGCAATGGTCAGTTTGTTGTCCTTTTCTTGCTCATCTCCTGCTCCTAATTTGGTTAGTTCATCCCAGACATCTTTGGCAGTTTCACATTTCCTTATTCTAGGAAATATGGACTCATCTACTGCTTTGAAGAGAATATCTCTTGCAACATTGTCAAGATTGTTCCTCTTCCTATCTTCAGTTGTCCATTCCATTTTTGGTTTAGGAATGTATACATCATCAGTTCCTTCTGTGGTTCTGGATGTGATGACCTTCATAATTCTGATAGGTCCATCAGTGATCACTTCCAGCATTTCATCATGCAAAGCACTGAGATGTGCTTTCATCCTAATTTTCCAGTCATCAAACTTGTCTAAATTGAACAAGAGATTTTTGGAAAGTTGATTGTCCATTTCTAGAAAGTTTTGGGAGACAAGTGGATTTGGATTTTTAGTTCAGAAGTAGTCAGAAATTGACTCTAAGAACACACTGCTCTGATACCACTTGATGGTCCCGGATAGAGGTAAAAGTCTAGAGGGGGGGGGGGGGGTGAATAGACTTTTATAGCTTTTTCGTCTTTAAGAGCTTTTCCCTTCTAGATGAGTTGATCTATAATCTTTTGGGAGATTAATAGATGCACAGCGGAAGTCTTTAACCTCTAGAAACTCAGTTTAAGATAACTTTCTAGTCTGGGTGATGTTAAGACTAATTATGGAAGGGCAGTAGACTTGGCAGTTGGATGATGGGTAGGCGACTGCTGAGGCAACTGCTGAGTTGACAGTTAGCTGAAATGCAGGAGACTGCTGAGGCAACTGCTGAGAAAATATTGGGTGTTTGAAGAAGGTGATGATGAAATGTTGCTAAGAATAGTGAGGGCTTTTTGAAAATGTGCTTTAGTATAAGTAATCAGAAGTTTTACTGGAGCAGTGGTCTCAGCAGTTGATTGGTGATGAGGGCACTGCTGAGGTGCCTGCTTGGTTTAGAGGATGAACTTCACAGAGCAGTTTGGTCAACTTCCTCGTTGGTAATGTTATGAAGGTCTGGTGATATTGAGATGTTTAAGAAAAACGAGTGTTTGTGAGCAGAGAGCTCAGCAGTTGGTTGGACACCAGGGAACTGCTGAGGCACCTGCTATACTTGAGAATGAATTTCAGGATAATGACCTGATAAGCCTTTTAGTGATATTTATGCATATTTCTAGTGTGAAAAAGATCTCAAAGAAAGTAAGTAATTAAGCAGTAGGATAAGCAGTTGGGTCTGTTAAGGCAACTGCTTAGGATGCTGCTGGCAAACTCCAATCTTTTGTGAGAAGTGTTGGTTGTGTGCTTTGTTGACTAGCATAAAATCAACACACGATGTATCCTGGTTCAGAGGTGGTGTAATCCTCCTACATCCAGTCCCACCCTCTTTCAGATGGATTTCACTAAAGTATTAAGCCCAATACACTTAGTGTCAATCCAGCCTTTACAATACTTAGACCTAGATTGAAGGTTTTTCACAATGAGTATAGCACCACTCAAGGTTACTCAGTCCTTAGACTTTTCTCTATTGAACCAGTGGGGTTCAAAAGGTACTCTTTTCTATCTAACTGCACTTTAGGATCTGAACCACCGTTCTCCCAAGTGATTACAACAACTTGTGATTACAAGAAAGTTCTAACTTCCAACTATGAACTAAGCTCTTCAAATATGACAGTTGTTAACCTAATCTTAGAGCTTAGTGAAGCATGAGTCTAAGCAGAGAACAGAGTTGAATTGGCACTTTCTCTTTTGCTTGATAGCTCGTGAATACTTAGAGTGATTACTCTACTTAGAAAACTCAAAAACTTGGTTTTAGAACTCATGCCTATGCCTTCTTTTATAGGCTTCTCCAGTAGGTTGATCTCCTCCGTTGGTTGAGAGGATTCAATCCTATTCGCAGAATGAGGTGTACTCTTGTTCTCTTGTGCTGGAGCTGATAATGGAAATTTCCTTTGTCTTCACTGATTAGTAGTTAGAAGATCAAGTCAAGGATCAATCTTCACGATTTGTTGTGTGCGACCCATCTTCTTTGGTCTTCGTACTGTTGAGCATTTAATGCTCTTCTTGTCTTTGTCTTCAATCATACACATGCAGTGTATGTGTGTGTGTTTGTGCCGTGTTCTATTATATTATGTACCAAATGAATTTGTACTGGTAGGATCAAAGTCTCCTTCTAAGGTAAACAAATTTTACCTTATTGTAATTTTTAGTTTCCAGTAAAATTTATTTGGTACAGAATTTATTTTGTCATTTCTTGATCAGCTGATTATGTGACTTGATAATTTTATGTACTAAATAAATTTATACTGGTGGGATCTGAATATCCTTTTAAGGTAAAAGTTTACCTTATTGCATTTTATTTTTCCAGTAAAAATTTATTTAGTACAAAAATTGTACATTTTAATTAGTCACAGTTTGAGAACCTGATCAATTTTTAATTTAGTAAGAACACAGGGCATAATGACTTTTAGTATAGTGGCATCATCAAAATCTTATCAAAATTGGGTACTAACAGAGTACATACCTGACTTGACTGGAACAATTGCAGCAGAGCTCGTCGATGGCGGAGCTGCGGCGCTGCAAGAATCATTGAAGAGGTGCAGCCGGCGTCGAGAAAGCAGCTGCGAGTTGTGATCCATGGCGGCCGAGTTTAGTCCATGGCAGCTGAGTTGCAAGAATCGCATGTCTCGCGATCGATGAAGATGAATTGGGGGAAAGGTGATTTAGGGATTGGGGGTAAAAATGTAATCTGGAGTCTTATTTAAGCAATTTAAAACTTCAAGTCCTATTTTGGAGTTTTAACCATGTTTTAGTCCCATTTAGTATAATTACTTTAAGACATTTATAATGAATATACATTCCTCATCTTTAATTTATAAGCCTCCGAAATTCAGTTCGGGCTGTTATCTGTTAAATTACCAGTACCGGTAATTTGGGCCTCTTTTGACCAATAGGTCAACTCTGGGCCTTTCCAGGACCCAAATGAAATATCCACCACTATATATTTATTATCTAGATCAAGATGAATAAAATATATGGTCTCGGGAAAATCGGGCGGCCCCCGCTCCCGGTGTGGGCCCCACATGCAATTTACTATTCACGCGAAAGAATTAATAAAAATTTACAACTTCGTAAATTCGTAAATCATTCCATAAGGTTTATTACATCATTTACTTGAAAGTAAATACATTTAGGGACGGTGTTACACCAAGAGAGATTGACGTCCCCATCTAGTGTGTTCCCCATAGACTGAAGTAAAGCAAAATTTGAATCCTGTGAGATTTTCTGTGACGAGAGCATGGATAGCCTGTTCACTCTGATAAACGGATTGCACTGTGAAATGCTCCTCTTTCCAAAACAACCAAATGTTATTATCCGTTTTTGTGAACACATTGGAAAAGCCAAATAAATTTTTGAAGTGGTCTGCTTTGTCACTGCGAACTTCATGTTCGATAACTGAAAATAGGGAAATATGCTTTTCAACTAAGATATTATCAGTCGAACACTAGAAGAGTGAAGACCGCATATGTTCCCGTTCAAAATAATCATTTAAACAATGGATGAAGCCCCTTAGCTTCTTTCAATGTTTGCGATCTAGTGCTGATCGGGTTATAGTCCACTTTAGTAATTTTCTTTGATGCCATGACTTCAAGATTGTAGTTTAATTGTGTGTGCTGCCATAACTATAAGGATTTTGTGATTAATTTTGTCAGTAATGTTAGCCAAAGTACAAAGATGTAGTTTATGGAAGAATTTTCTTGGTTTAGTATGTCTTTTCTGTGAGTATCTCTTTAATTACCTATACATGTTGATGGTTTTAATGTCGATCATGTGGTGATTATTGTAAGCCTCAAAGTTTAGTTTGCTTGAGGACAAACAAAAGCTAAACTGTGGGGGAATTTGATAAGTTCATATTTCAACATGTATTCGATGCGTGTTGACATAGGTTTTTGCTAGTTTTCCTGACTTAAATGTGTCACAAGGCTCATAATTAGCTCAAGTCATAGTTTACCGGGTTTTGGTGTGTTTTTGATGTTTTTAGAGTGAAAATCAGGAAACTAAGTCTGACACCGGCATTGGATAAATAATCGGGAGGACTCGAGACACATTTGAGAGTTTTTAAGAAAGACTGAAGGTCCAAGATTCATTAAAGGATTGATCTTGAAGTCAAAGGAGCTCAAGGTTCAAGTACAAGATCAAACAGGGATGAATAGAGCTTGATGAAAACGGCGATCAGGATGACGTTCTGTCAATCGTTCAAGCACATTGTTTTGTAGAAACATCCAAAGTACACGATTTAAGTTCCATATGAAAGCTGACCTTAAGGGCTACAAATCATATGAAGACACCATGACGAGAATCTGAGAGGACCAAGGTGAAAACGGACGAGGAAGTTAGATAATCGCGGTTGAGATTTTAGGATGCAACCTTCTACCATTTCATTCATATCTTTTGATTGGATGATCCAATCTCCATTTTGCAAGTTGTGGCGGATAGAGGACTTCATTATCTAACAATGGTGAAGGAAACATAGTCCAATTTGGAATGGATAGACGCACGCCGTGCGTCCAAAGTAAGCACTACGTGCGCGGAAGAAGAAATCACGCAGGAGCTACTAGATGTCAGGCACGTCGTGCCTGCCAGGGAGGCACGCCGTGCCCGACACTTTTCAGCGTTTTGTGCTCCGGAGATATGGACACCAGGAACGCCATGCCTGCCCCCGTGATATGCACTAATTAGTAGTTCATAAACGTATGTTTTTATGTTTGATTTGTGTGAATTGTTTACCATTTTATTTAGTTTGTAAACATTTGTGTGATTTTAGTTGTAATTGTATTTTAGTTCTCATTTGTAAGTTGTAAAGTAGAGTTAGGATTAATGGTATTGGAAAGTAAGACTTTGAAGTGAAGAAAAATGATTATTGGCTGCACAGGACAATCACCCGGTCGGGAGAGGTATTGCACCTGGTCAGGTAAGACATTGAAAAGCGAAGGTGGTTGGAAACTACAATCACCCGGTCGGGTGAGGTATTTCATTCGGTCGGGTCAGATGAGACCCGGGACAAAACAACGTGCTGAAACACAAGAAAGTGGAAGATTATCTGATTTTGACATGCACCCGGTCGGGTGGGCACTTGACCCGGTCGGGTACCCGGCCAAATTAAAGGTGTTGAAAAACACCTATAAATAGCACACTTTTCCTTCACTAATGATCACTCCTTCTTCCATACTCTTAAGCTTAGTTTAGAATAGTATTTCTTTTATATTTTTATAGCATGTCTAGTCTCTAAATGAGGAGCTAAACTTCCATTTCTTGGTGTTGCTCTTCAAGCTTGTTGATTATTAAAGTTGTGAGTTATTTTCTTAACTTCTTCCCTTGAATATTAATTCTTCCCTTAATCTATCTCTATATTAATGTTGGGAGTGTTGCTAAGATGACAATTAGTTAACATCTCGACATTAATTACTACTAGAAACGATCAACGAACCGATGGTTAATCGTTGATGGTTTCACAAGTAAGTAATTCGGTTTATTAATGCACGGTCGTGGTTAATAAACTTAAGAGAGATTAATTTTGTTGGTTAAACCGAAACCGTTGTGTTGAGGTTATCAATCTCAATTGATTTCATCAAGGAGTTAAGAGATTAAATGCTACTATTAAATCGGTATACGGCGTTGTTCTATATTTGATTAATAGTAAGAGTTATTAATGAACGGTCGTTGTTAGTAAAATACTAACTACCCTCGATGAATTGGATATACTACTCGATTGAGTATTCGAGAGGGGATAAGTTATAGATATAACAATGATCGACTAAAATATATCAACAAGTAGAAAGTAGCAAGACCAAGTTTTTTTTTTTATCTTTGAATTAAATAACATATAAGTTGTTCATCTTGGTGTTTAATTAAATTAAATCATTCTATCATAAAACTCCCCTTTTATTTACTAGTTAATTGATAAGAGAATTATTCATTTCCCTTCCTTGTGAATACGAACTCTACTTCACTATACTACGTATAAGTACTAGTATTGAATTTATTTTGATGCACTACGACAAAGTGCTCGTCAAATTTGGCGCTGTTGCTGAGGAAAGGCAATTAATTTTTCTTTTTATTTAATTTTAAGAAAAATAAAAAATTATTACTTAAATATATAGATTTTTATTCTTCTGAGCTTTGTTTGAATATATGGTTAAGCACCGATCTATAAACCAAATCACCTACCAAACAAACCCCGAAACGGAACAAGCCTTCGAGAGGTTTAGGAATTTATTTCCAAATACTTCTTCGGAGGAATCATCAAGTGCTAGTTCTTATTCTAGTGAGAAAGAAGAGCGAATAACTATGGCTCTTGAGACGAGAACATTGACGGAGCTCACGGCTCTGAATCTTAATCAACAACAACCTCTATGTATCACCTTCCCCACTCTTGATGAAGGTTCTACATTTGACCTCAAATCGGGCCTCATTCATCTACTCCCTTCATTTCATGGCCTAAGGGCGAGGATGCAAACAAACGTCTTGTAGAGTTTCATATAGTTTGCACTAGTATGAAACCGAATAATGTTACAAAAGAACAAATCAAGCTGAGGGCCTTTCCATTCTCATTGAAGGACACGGCTAAGGATTGATTATTCTATTATCCCTCGGGAAGTATAGATACTTGGGTGGCAATGAAGAAATGCTTCCTAGAAAGGTACTACTTCGCCTCTGTCTCATCATCTTTGAAAAAACAAATAAGCAACATTGATAAAAAAGATGATGAGTCCTTGTATGAATATTGGGAACGGTTCAAAAAGTTGTGTGCTAGTTGCCCATACCATGGGTACACGGAGCAAGACATCATCCTCTACTTCTATGATGGTCTTGTGGATCAAGATAGATGTATGGTAAATGCGGCATGTGGAGGAGGGATTGTCAACAAAACTCCCTCACAAGCAACAAGCTTGATCTCGGAGTTGGCCGAGAACTCTAGGCATTACAACGGGCGGTCCTCAACCCGTAAAGTTGCCGCAGCGGAATCATCTTCATCTTTAGAAAGTCAAATGGCCGGCTTCACTTCTTTGGTTAAGAATTTCCTTTTAAATCCTAGAAACCAAGAAGTCAAGGTCTGCGGCATATGCACGCAGCAAGGACATCCAACATTCCAACCGATTCTTGCCCAACTCTCCAAGAAGAACAAGTCAACGCCTTGGGTTTCCAAACCCATCAACAAAAGAGGTACGATCCACACTCTAACACTTACAACCCCGGGTGGAGAGATCACCCCAATTTGAGATATGGGAACCCTCAGCCACAACAAAATCAGCCATTTCAACAATCCTTCCCAAATCATCAAAGTCAAAGCTCCAACTCTAACATGTCCACGGAGGACTTGATTCGAACGCTTGCTACGAGCATGGGCACCTTGCAACAAAACCTGTTGCAATTTCAACAAGAAACAAAGTCAAGCATTCAAAATTAGGAAACTCAAGTTAGCCAAATTCCGAATGCTGTAGGGGTGGGAAAAACCGAACCGAAACCCGGAAACCGACCTTGGACTGACCCGAATTATGATCTCGGTCCGGGTTTCTTCTTTTTAACAAGCCCGAATTAAAAAAAAAACCGGACCGAACCAAAAATTCCAGGCTCATTAACGGGCCTTAAAATCTATAACCCAGCCCGAACCGAAAAAATCCGACACAATTAGTTTTAATATAAAATTAATATAGCATATGAATATAAATAAAATATTTCCTAATATATGATTATAATCACGGTGGATAAAAAAAGATTTAGTAACGTTTAGTGACTACAAATATGTTGAATTTGTTTAGCGTAATGATGACCATGACAATATATATGTAGCAACTCTAGTAACTTTTTGATTTATAAAATTTATAAAATTTATTTCGTAATATTTTTAAGAAACCTATATTATTTATATATATACATCTTACATAAAATATTAAGATAAGTATCTTCTTTAAATTTGAATTATTGGTGATTTTGGAGACTAATATTTGTGTTATTATTTGCGGTTTGTATTTTTGATTAATTTTATTTGAAAATATGTGTTAAAATACAAAAGAACAATGACATATTTCACGTCCGGGCTTTAACCGGTCCAACCCGAACCCGGACTACCAAAAACCCGACTCGGACCGAATATAATGGGCTTTGTTCCAGTCCCTAATTTTCATAACCCGAGACCTTCCGGGTAATTTCCGGGTTTAGCAAAAACCCGACCCAGACCAGACCGATCCCACCCCTAGAATGCTGTGAGCCGACTTGAGGCAAAAAACTCGGGTAAACTCCCATCTCAAACGGACCAAAACCCAAGACAACATGTTAATGCAATCATGTTGAGGAGCGGGACAACATTAAAAGAAGTGAATAAGGAAGAAAAGGAAGTTGATCTTGGAGAAGTCTTTCAACCGGACGAGGAGGAACCAACGAAGATGAAATTCCTTCCACTGTCATCATATGAGCCAGTCCCTCCATTCCCTAAGGCGTCGAAGGCCACAAAGAAGCTGGAGAATGATCGGGACCTCTACAAGACCTTCGCCAATTGTGAGGTAAATATTCCACTTTTCAAACTAATCAAAAGTGTTCCCCTTTATGCAAAGTTTTTAAAAGAACTATGCACAATGAAAAGAAAAAATAAATTAAAGGCAAAACAAGAGGTAAAGGTTAGTGACACGTGTTTCAGCAATTTTCCAGAGGAAGCTCCCGGAAAAATGCAACGATCCAGGTATGTTCACTATCCCATGCAAAATAGGGGACACTTTATTTCCGAGGGCCTTGTTGGATTTAGGGGATTCAATCAATGTTATTCCATATTCATTATATAAGTCCCAAAACCTTGGCCCAATGCATGAAACTGGGGTAATAATCCAATTGGCGGATAGGTCTAGCACATACCCAAAAGGCGTCGTAGAGGATGTGCTAGTAAAAGTTGAAAATTTGGTCTTCCCTGATGATTTTTATATTCTTGAAATGGAAGCCGATAACCAGGCTACACCCATCCTTTTGGGAAGACCTTTCTTAAAAACCGCCCAACCAAAAATAGACTTGTTTAATGGTTCATTGACTTTAAAGTTTGATGATCAAAAAGTAGAATTCAACATCTTTGATTCTACGAAAAAAATCAAAGACCAAACTCTTTATTCTCTAAATGTTTTTGAACCACACACATCGACTATTTTTGTTGAAAAAGAAGCTGAGAAAATCTCATTTTTTTGAAAAAGAAGAACAAATTGAGCGTAAGGAATCACCTTTGATAGAGGAGGAATTGCTCAAATTTTCAAAAAAAGAATTAATCCCGCCTGGGGTTGAAGTGATAACAAGGAAGAAATCCCGACGTTACTGGAAAAGGCTGAGGAAGAAAAGTGAAACAAGGGGTGTCCACTGTTGAGGAAAATATATGTTGTGATCAAGTTTGTCTAGAGTCTTGTTATCCCAATTAGATTAGACTTATCCTTTTTAGTATTTATGTAAAGAATAAATGAGTTAAAGGAATAGGGCCCAAAAAGGCCTTAGGACCAGAGCTCTAGGTTACCATTTCGGTACCTGTACCTACGCCTATAAATATGCGTACATGTGGTACAGGACCGAATAATCGAGAATCAGAAATATACAGCGCCTTTCATTCAGAGCATTCATTCTATAGTTCTCGATAGTATAGTGTAAGGATCTCTTCTGTTCAGATTATCTCTCGATCATTATTAAGAATCCTTCTCTATATTATTATAGATAGTTCATAGCTGTTCATTCATCCTGAAATTTGGGACCAACAACTGGTATCAGAGCCGATCGAGTACTGATCTGCATCGACGAAAAACTGCGAAAAATACTCTGTTTCATGTTTCTCGATGTTTATTAAATCTGCCTTTGTAAATCTGTTTCTGGACAATTTTGTGTAAAAGTTATACTGTTGGATTCGTCTTTCAAAAACGAACCAGGAGTATATCTTCATTCTCAATACTTGTAATTTTTTTGATTTGAAGTTCTCGATACCTTCATATCGAAAAACAAGTTCTCGACACTTTTAGCAGGTTTCTCGAAGGTTGATTCATTTAGGAGCCTTCTCGACATCGAAAACAACATAGCTGCAGTCTTCATTTTAAGAATTCTGAAAATTTTTAAGTACAGGATTTCGATAGGATGATCTCGACATTAAGCTCGAGAACTTAGTTTTCGATACTAGCTTCTCGCATTAGTATTTCTTGATATTTATCCTTCGAATTATTTTTTTTTCGATATTGCAGGTTCTCGACATCGGTTCTCGACACTCAAATCTCGAAAAGACAGTTCTCGAACTGAACTTCTCGAAGTTTGACTTCTCGACAATCGACTTCTCGAAATCGATATATCGAAAACATTCTTTTCGAAGTTTTGATATCGAAAACTTACTTCTCGATAATCTTTCTCGAACTCTTAGTTCTCGAACATTCTTTTCGAAGTTTCACTTCTCGATAATCTATACTTAGAATTTTTTGTGACAGATCAATCACTCGAACGGTCATTATTTAAGAACAGCAGAAATGGACGCTCTTTCAATAGGAAATGATAATAGACCCCCTATCTTGAGGAGAGACGAGTACGTAATGTGGAAGAACATGTTTCTCAACTTTCTCGAAAGCAAAGACAACTCTTCAGCCATGCTTGAATCACTGACGGAGGGACCAGCTCAGATTTGGATGATACTTGGAGGTGACAATGATAATGAACCCCCCGTTGAACCAGTAAGGATACCTAAAGCTGTTGAAGAATATACTGAAGAAGATAGATTGAGAGTCAAGGCGGATTTGATGGCAAAAACATATCTGCTCCAAGCAATCCCAAACGACATCTATATCCTGATAGATAGCATGGATTCTGCTAAGGAAATGTGGGATGAAATCAGAAAATTGATGGAAGGAACCAATCTCGGTTTAAAAACAAAGAAGGCAAGCACACTCACTGCCTACGACTCCTTCAAGGCCAGGCCCGGTGAACCTCTACATGAGACCTACAACAGATTTGTTAAGCAGGTGAATGATCTGAGAAAGATCAATGTGAACAAAGCTAACATGGAGCTAAACATACGTTTTCTATCAAGTCTGAGCCCTGAATGGAAGAGAACAGTGAAGAATGTGAGACAGAACCTGGATCTTGATGAAGTTGATCTTTACACCATTCATGACCACCTCCAACAGTTTGTAAATGACACTGCAGAACCCGAAATTGCTGATCCACTTGCTCTAGTGATGGAAACTCAGATGAGGAGTACCACTAAAACGCAAAAGAAGAAGAAGGTTGTAGTGATGTCAGAAGAAGATGAAGGAAGTGATGAAGAGATAGACATGGAGTCTGAAATGGCGGAGTTGCAGAAGAAAATGGCACTTTTGACCAATCAATACAACAGAAGATTTGTTAAGAAGAATACTTCATCCAACAAACTGAGAACCTCCTCATCCAACTACAAACCAAAGCAGTTTGAGCAGAATTCCTCAGAAAGAGCTGTTGCAGCAGAAGAACCTCCTAAATGCTTTAATTGTGGAAAGACAGGACATCTGATCAAAGACTGTCGCCTACCAAGAAGGAGGGACTTCAATTACTACAAGCAGAAAATGCTCCTGAACAAGCAAAAGATGTTCATGGCAAAGCAAGAAGATGAAAATGCTGCACTGCTCGCTGAGAAGGATCATTGGATGGAGGATGATTCTTCAGATGAGGAAGAAGAAAACTTAGCTTTGATGGCAATCGTGGAGAAGGATGAAAGAAAGGGTGATGTTGCGATCCCCGAAGATGATGAAAGTGAAAGCTCTAACAGCAATGTAAGTCCTTCTAAAAATTCATGTTCTTGTAACTGCAAAAATCATTCCTTAGTTGAAAAGGGTAAAATCATTAAGGAACTTGAGGCGAGACTTGATAACAATTATAAAGTCTTACTTAAGAACTTGCATAAAAATGCCTGTCTATCCTTAAAACTTGATGAATCTACGAAAAAGGTTGAAAAACTGACCTTAGAAACTGAGAAGTTGACACTTAAGACCACAGACTTGACTCGTGAGCTGCGTGACACCAAGACAGAGCTTAATCAAACAAATGGATTGAAAAAGGTTTTGCATGATCAAAGAAGTGCTCTTTATAGGAAGATTAAGGAGCTTGAGGATCTGTTAGCTAAACGTGATCAAACTGAACAAACGATTTTCTTAAATCAGCCCAAGGATACCCGTTTCTATAACTCCAAAGAAGGACTTGGTCTATCGAATCCCTGCAACCTGAAAAAGGTTAAATGTAAACAACTGTATGATGTTAACTATATGGGGTTCGGTCTGACCAAGCTCATGCATTTCACTGCGGCAAAAGAAACGGAAGAACTTGAGGCTGAGAAAAGAACAAACAGCACAAAGGCTCAAATCTCTTTTGATTATTCTGCTTTGAACAAAAGTTATGCTACAGCTCAACCTGTCTTCTCTTCTGATGAATGCGTGAGTCTTTATCCTTCTGAAAATGAAGCTGTGTCTAATCTGGAACCTTCCTCGAACTCACAGTCTGATGTAGATGAACCCTACATTCCTCCTCTAATAAAGAAATTTGAAAACTTACACATTTCTCTTGAAAATCAAAGAAAAAGTTTTGAAGAAGAGAGGAAGAGTTTTGAGAGTGAGCGTAACAGACTGCTAAATGAACTTACTCTTTTAAAAGAACAATCCCAGTCCAACACAGCTTCCCAGTCTACAAGTAGTACTGACTCAACCATTGATCATAACAACAAAATTGAGAACATTTTTGAAAGTCCGCCTACTCACTCCAAGTCTCCTTCGGTTACAGGAACCAAAGTGAGTCGGAGATGGGAGAAGAGAGAGGAGTGGAAGACAAGAAGAAGAGAGGTTGTTGAAGGAAAGAAGAAAGTGTTTTTGAAAAATAAAAATTCTAGTTCTAGTGCAATGTTATATTCCAAAAATAATTATAGCTCGGCCTCTATTAAGCAGTCTAGTAGTCAAAGTTCAGTATTGAGTCCCAAGCTGAATGTTTCTAGATCAAATGTTGAACCCTTTGTATCTTCTGATAATGTTTATGGATATGATGGTAGTTTATCAAGTTCTGATTTTGATAGTGATGTGAATGATGTGAGAAGGAAAAGAAAAAATGAACAAAATTCAAGAAAGCAATCTGAAAATGAATCTGTTGAGGGTTATTATGACTTTTTGCACTTAAAATATCCCCTCAAGATTCATTCAAAGAAACATCTGAAAAGACTCTCTAAAGAAGAAATTTTTAAGCCATACCTCAATCAACATCCATTCACTCATAGTGATCACGTCTCATCTCCTCCCTCAATCAAACGAAAATGGATGCCCAAATCTGAAAAAGAAAAAGCTCAAACCTTGACTGAGAAAGCTGTTGACCTTGGATCACAGCTCAAAGAAAAATTTAAAAAGATGTTTCTGATTAATAAGGAAGGACCCATCCTACGGTGAGTACCTAAGAAAACTTAATTGTTTTGCAGAATGGTCATGTGTGGCACTTAGATTCTGGATGCTCAACCCACATGACCGGAATAAGACATCTACTGAGCAACTACACATCGTGTTACGGAGGAAATGTGAGATTTGGTAACAACGCATCGTCTCCTATTCTTGGATACGGAGATGTCATTTGTCCGAGTGTCACCATAAGGGCTGTCTCCTACGTGAAAGGACTGAAGCACAATTTGTTAAGCATTGGACAGTTTTGTGATAGCGGGATGGAAGTGAAGTTCAAAACAAGGCAGTGTTGTGTGATAGATAGCTATGGAAACACATTATTAACGTGTAACAGGACATCAAACCTGTACACTATTGATCTGAAAAGTGTTCAAACAACTTCTTCCATATGTCTGTTGTCCAAAGCTTCCTCTGAACAAAATAGCCTGTGGCACAGACGCCTATCTCATCTGAACTTTAAACATCTGATCTCTCTATCCAAGAAGAAACTTGTGAAAGGGCTGCCTACTCTGAAGACTTCCGCTGACAACCATTGTGGTGCCTGTACATTAGGCAAGATGGTAAGGAGCTCTCACAAGTCAAAACAAGTCCCATCCTCCTCACAATCTTTACAATTGCTCCATATGGATCTGTGTGGACCAATGAGAGTACAAAGCATCAACGGACGAAAATATACTCTAGTCATTGTGGATGACTACTCTCGGTACACATGGACAAAATTCTTGAGGACAAAGGATGAAGCAGTAAAAACCATCATAACCTTCATTAGGACAATTCAAAATTTCCTTCGGAAGAGTGTACAAGTGATAAGGACAGACAATGGTACCGAGTTCAAAAATCAGCACCTTACTGATTTCTTTGAATCTCAGGGTATCACTCAACAATTCTCTGCGGCAAAGACTCCTCAACAAAACGGAGTGGTTGAAAGAAAGAATCGAACTCTTGTTGAAGCAGCACGCACCATGCTCATTCAGTCAAAGCTTCCCCATTTCATGTGGGCTGAAGCAATCAACACAGCGTGCTTTACTCAGAACAGAACATCAATTCACAAGCGCTTCAACAAGACCCCATATGAAATACTCTTCAACAGAACTCCTGATATCTCATTCTTCAGAGTGTTTGGCTGCAAGTGCTTTGTTCTAAATGACAGAAATGAAAGAAGCAAGATGGATCCGAAAGCGATCGAAGGAGTATTCATTGGGTACTCCACGCAATCAAAGGCATATCGGGTCTATCTACGTGAACGCCGAACTGTCATAGAGAGTGTACATGTTGCATTCTATGAAATGGCAGATTTTGCTTCTGAACACCTCTTCACTGAACCCACTCTTTCTGAACACCAAATACCTGACGGAGCTGAAGCGACTGAGCAAACATCTACTGAACGTGTGTTTCTAGATTCTCTCTTTGAACATTTTTATGAAAATCCACGTAACACAAGTCCACAGCAAGGAACAGAAACACAAACGGAGCCTACTACTACAATGCCACTTATGCTTGATCTTACTGAAAATGAAGGAGACACATCCTCTCAATCTGATCATCAGGATTCAGAAGATCATCTCACAGAAGCAACACAAGCAACGGCATCAACACCAACACCAACTTCACCAGAAACACAAGAACTGACTCCTACTGAATCAGTGCATTCTACACCCCAACAAGCTACATCTGATATCTTTGCGGACCCGGATCACCCCATCATAACTCCAATCCCTCTAACACATGAGCGGAAGTGGACGAAGGCACATCCTGCTGAACAAATTATTGGAGATCCGAGTCGTGGAGTTTGCACCAGAACAGCAACAGCCAATGAATGCCTTTTCTCCTGCTTCATCAGCCAATCTGAGCCAACCAAAGTTTCTGAAGCTCTAGCAGATCCTGATTGGGTGATCGCAATGCAGGAGGAAATCAATCAGTTCGAAAGATTAGATGTATGGACCCTGGTGCCAAGGCCCCCGAAGAAAACAATAATTGGCACCAAGTGGGTCTTCAAGAACAAGAAGGATGAAGACGGTGTGATCATAAGGAACAAAGCCCGACTAGTTGCAAAAGGATACAACCAACAAGAAGGAATTGACTATGATGAAACCTTTGCACCAGTGGCCAGAATTGAAGCAATCAGGTTGTTCCTTGCATACGCTGCTCATAAAAGTTTCACCGTCTATCAAATGGATGTAAAGACTGCGTTTCTAAATGGCGAATTAAAAGAAGAAGTGTTCGTGGCACAGCCAGAAGGCTTTGTTGATCCTAAGCACCCACATTATGTCTACAAGCTGAAGAAAGCTCTGTATGGACTAAAACAGGCACCGAGAGCCTGGTATGATGCACTATCTGATTTTCTTGTGCAATCAGGCTACTCGAAGGGGAAGATAGATCCAACTCTTTTCATCAAGCGAGAGAACAGTGACATCATGCTGATACAAATCTATGTGGATGACATCATATTCGCATCATCCAATCCGAACTTCTGCGAAGAATTCAGCAACTTGATGCACACTGAGTTTGAAATGAGTATGATGGGAGAGTTGAACTTCTTTCTAGGGCTACAGATCAAGCAAATGCCAGACGGAATATTCATCAGCCAGTCGAAGTACATCCATGAAATGCTCAAGAGATTCCAGATGGACAGCAAGTCAACCATGAAAACCCCTATGTCTCCCTCACAAAAGCTCGACTCTGACCCTTCCGGGATTTCAGTCGATGCTACCAACTATAGGGCTATCATCGGTTCCTTGCTGTACCTAACATCTAGTAGACCGGATATTGTCTTTGCAATTTGCCTGTGCGCTCGCTTTCAAGCAAATCCAAAGGAATCACATCTGAATGCAGTAAAAAGAATCCTGAGATACTTGAAAGGAACAGTCAACTTAGGACTTTGGTATCCCAAAGACACGGGTTTTGACCTCATTGGTTACTCAGATGCTGATTTTGCAGGTTGCAAGTTAGACCGGAAAAGTACGTCCGGTGGTGCTCAATTTCTGGGAGAGAAGCTTGTCTGTTGGTCCTCCAAAAAGCAGAACTGTGTGTCAACTTCTACAGCCGAAGCAGAATACGTTGCGGCTGCTAGTTGTTGTTCTCAAATCCTATGGATGAGGACCCAACTCAGAGACTATGGCTTCTTGTTAAAACACATCCCGATTTACAGTGACTCCCAGAGTGCAATCGCCATAACCAGCAACCCCGTTCATCACTCACGCACCAAGCACATCGATCTGTGTTATCACTTCATAAAAGACCATGTGGAAAAAGGAGATGTCGATCTATATTTTGTAAGCACAGAGTTTCAATTAGCTGACATATTTACTAAGGCACTGGATGAAAAGAGATTCCAGTTCCTAGTATCTAAGTTAGGCATGTTGAATCTCGATCCTGTGTAATTATGTATCTCCCGCTGGTCTGAATAAAATGTGTGTGTGTGTTGTGTGCGTTGCATGTGTTGAGGGGGAGAAAAAGAAAAAAAAAGAGAGGAGAAAAAAGGGAGAAATTCAAAAAAAGAGTGTGTATACTTTGAGGGGGAGAAATTCTGAAAAAGAGTGTGTATACTTTGAGGGGGGAGAAATTCCAAAAAATGTGTGTGTGAGAAAATCAGTTAGAAAAGAATGAAAAAGAGTATTTTTTTTTTAAAGGACTGTACATAAATAAAGTTTTTTTAACAAAATTTTGAGGCCCAAAACTTTTAAACAGATCGGGGCCCAACTCAAACAAATGGGCCCAGAACTTTCTCGCTAGGCCCATCTCAATTCTCGCATACATATAGGACCTCGAGAACCAAGTTTTCGCATATTTCGTCTTTCTCGCATCTAAGTTCTCGGAGTCCTCAAAACTTTCTCGGATTTCATCATTCTCAAATCCTTCTCAAAAATCTTAAAAAGGTAGTAATAATGGATTTCAATCATGAAAAACACAATGACAAAGGTTTTCACACTTCAAAACAAGTTCTCGAATTCCTTTCGAGAAACCTTTCTCGAAGACAGACCTCGAGAACTACTCTTCTCGAACTGATAAATTGAATCTCGAAAAGCTTTGTTTGATTATCATAATTGAAATGTGTACTTGCAGGTGGTTCTCGACTCTACTCTAAGTGCGAACTCGAGAAACTTAGTTTCTCGAAGTTTAAATCTCGAGATTGAATTTCTCGCTATTTCAAAATCAAGATCCGGTTCTCGATGTTTAAACCTTGAAAAGACTTTTCGATGTTTAAGTATCAAGAATCAGCTTCTCGAAGTTGAAATACCGAGAAGTGCTTCTCGATATTTAAACCTCGAGAAAGTATTTCTCGATGTTTAAACCTCGAGAAGGACTTTTCGATATTCCAACTTTGAGAACCAAGTTCTCGATGTTTGAGTATCGAGAAGAGCTTCTCGGTATTTAAACCTCGAGAACCTACTTCTCGACATTTAAACCTCGAATAGCTGGTTCTCATGGTTTACACTTGGAATGATTTCGATGCCCCACCTGTGCACAACTAATCTGGAAACTGCTAAAACAGAACAAGAACAAAAACAAGTTTTCAAATGAACAATTGTGCTGACCCAATTCTTTCAGTCAATCATGTCAGGAACAGACAGAACTGCACAATCAAGCAATGACGTATACCCAAAAGAGAACTGGGTCCCACTATATGACAACAACTTTCAATTGGACCTGAAGCTCTTCAAATGTCAGGACCCGGTCATTCTCTCCATTCTACAAAAGCACTACCTCTGGTTTGCATTCAATGAGGCCAAACCTGTGCCAGAGGTATACCTGCAGCAATTCTGGGGCTGCATGCGAACTGAGAGTAAGAAGGATCGGTCAAAGATCATGACCAAACTAGCTGACAAGAGAGTGGTGCTAACACCTTCTATAATCCGGGAGACTCTGAAGCTCCCAATGCACCAAAGCTACGCACCACTCCCCTCAAACGAAGAGCTGATAAAGGGGATGAAAGCTCTTGGTTACGACAGCCCACCGCCCCTACTGTCAAATTTCACAATCTCCAACCTGCCTCATCCGTGGAAGAGTCTGTTCGGCCTGGTCAACAAGTGTCTTTCTCCGAAGCACGCCGGACATGACAAGTGCAACAAGCAAATCCTTCAAATCTTCCACGGAATCGCATTTGATAAGCAGTACGACATGGCCCAGCTCTTCTGGACAGAGCTGATGGACCAGGTGAAGATAAAGGAGAACAACAAGGGTAGCACAATCCCTTACGCTAGGTGGTTGGCACTGATGATCCACAACATGATGGAGGCCACCCCTACTATTCCAAAGCGTAAGGGAGATAATCACTTCACCGCCCCAAAGCTCAAATACTTCCAGAGGGACAGCAATAAGGCTGAAGCACTGCCTATTCCGGACTCCCTGCTTGATCTAGCAAACCCGAGGGATAAGGCAGTCATCGACTACAAAGAGTCATTGAAGAGAACGGTTCCTATGGTTCAGCAAAACCCAGCTGGACCTACCCAGGGGACCAAGCCAAGTGAGGGTAGTAAGAAGAAGAGAGCCCCGCCACAAAAACCAGTGGCAACCCGGCCTAATGATGATCAGTCTGCTAACTCTTCCGAGAGGACCCAGACTGCTGAGGGCCACCCTACAAATGCTGAGGACACTGCCGATGGACCATCAAGCCAGGCCCCTTCTAATAAGGCTGGTGGTGAGGCCTCTGATAGCATGGCCAAGGGAAATGAGCAAAGTGATGATGATGCAGATGATGATGATGACATGGAGGGAGTTTTGCTTAGTAACAGAAGAAGAGCTGGCAAACAGGCCATTCCAATCAACTCTGACTCCTCATCGGAAGATATTGAGGCTGCACTCACGCCCCGACCACTCAAAGGGATCATTATTAGTGAGCAGCGCTCCAAGCAGAAAAGTGATAAGTCTGCATCATCCAAGCCTAAGAAGAGGCCGAGAAAGAAGAGTGCAGTGGAGGAGGAGCTGGCACTGTATGATGACTGCGACACCTTCGTCACTATAGACCGAACCACGCCCCTAGGAGCAGGAGCTGACCTTGTCAGTTCCCGGGTAGAAGTCGCAGCATCCGGTTCAACTGCGCATGCACAGCCATCTCCCATCCACTCTCCAGTCTCCCAACAGATTGGAGTTTCAATAACTCAAGGGGAACTTACACCGACCTCACTGATTCCTTCCGAATCTGCTGAGAGACTTAGTGGTCAACAGCCCCGGACCACTACCCCCATTCGTTCTATCACATCGAGTCTAGGTGTCACCATCCCTACATTTTCACATTTTTCTAGGACACCTACACTATTCACTGCACATACAGATGCACTCACCCTGAATGCAACGACCGGAGTGCAAACTATGATGGTCGGAAGCCCTGCTACGCCAACAATGCCTCGATCATTGAACGCAGGCCACACATCAGCTATCTTCACTGATGCTGTGACAACGGTTACAACCCCTGTAACTGGAACCATTATTCCCGAAGACATTCTCGTATATCTGAACAGCTTTCTAGAGTCTACCATTAAACCATGGGTGCATGAAGCAATAACCGCTAATGCACAAGACTCTGGAAGTACCCCAGTTGTTCAGGATATACCACCCAAGCCCCAAACCATACAGCCCCCAACTACTCTAATCCCAATTTCCCAACCTTTAACCCTAGGAAACCAACAACCATCCACTTCAAGGGGAACCCAGGATACAGAACTAGTATTCTCCCCTACAACGACCAAACCCAACCTAACAACCGTACCCTTCGAGGATCTTGTAGCTGAGATCTACGACCGTATACTAGACGTGGAAGAAGGCAACCTCACCCCTCTTCAAAAAGCCCTTCTCCATGCTCTAGATACACAGAACACATGTCGTGACAGTCTCCGTGGCGCTAAACGTTCACATGAGGATCCTGATGATTCGGATTCTCATGAGGGGGAGAACAAGCGCCAACGGATACTTGAGCATGTTGCTTCTACTAGCCAACCCTCAAAACCAAACCAACCCTCTACCTCTACCAATGAGCAACCCACTACTTCAGCTAGCCATAAATCCCTAGCCACTCTTTCTAGCATGGTCGAGCTAGACATAACATCCCGAGGCGCATCTCCTATAGATGTTAACCAAGGACGGAATGGAAGTCCTGATGATGCTACCACGAGTACATCTTTCTACTCAGGCCATCAGCTAGAACCTAGTTCGAAACTGATGTCAACGGGCAATCCTGAGGATCCCGGTGTTACGCCTGACGTATCATCACCTCCGCAACAAGAACAAACTCCGTCCAGCCCCTCAGACAAACTTGAAGAAATCCTAGTATATGACAGGTGGCCTCGTAAGCGGACTGAATGGGATGATCTGAGAATGGAAACAGAACAAGATGACATGCAACGGGATTGGATGCTTATGGAGCTTCTCAGAAGATGTGCTGAAGAGATGATTGGGCTCGACAAAGACGAGATAAAAGAAGGAGAAAAATACAAGGAGCCTGAATCCGTCACTAAGCAAAAGACTACTCCGAAACCTCTGGACAGTGTCAGGATTAAGACTCCCTTTCTGGAAGAAATCAAAGAACGAATTTGGCGCACACCTGAGAAGATCAAGACCTACAGAGAACTCAGGATGCGTAGCATCAATCACCTCAAAGGAAGAGACAGAGGTGGAAACTTGTACATGCTCGGACACAGATCCACGGGAGAACGACGACAAATTTTGAATCATAATCTTGCAACAAGCGGATGTCCAGTGCAAACAATCCTGAGAGTAACAGAAGAATACTTAGAGAAGATAAAATTCATGGTCTTTCATCTACAAAGAACTGATGGATCAACATTCACCTGTCAAGAAAATGATTTCTTTCTGCTACATATGGACGACGTCTATCAAATGTTTATGAGATGCAGAGAGTTACCAGTCCATAAAGATAGACTTGCAAAGGAAGGTTTTGAAGCCATAAAAAGGTTCATGATGAGACAAATTCGATATCATGGAGGTCATGATCTTCAGATGGGTCTGGAAAGAAATTACCCCAAAGTGAATCTTACAAAGCCAGATCTTGACAGACCAGGGATAGAAGACTTCCCAGAAGATCATATCTTTGACAATCCAGTCTCAGTCATCTATCTGAACCATGAAGGAAAGAAGCGCATTCTGTTTGTCGAGGAAATAAACAAATATTGCGAAGGAACACTAAAGATCATCAGAAATAGGCTGAAATCAAAAGGAGAAGAACTTGTCAAGAAGTTAACAGAAGCTACAAAGGATGAACTCAAGGAACTGGAAAGAACAGAAGATATCCTAAAAGCCATCAATACACAACTTGAAAACAGAAATTCACTCAGGAGCTATGAGCATGCGCTTAATCTCAGAAAGAATTATTATAAAGCTCAAAAGTGAAGAGAAGAAGAAGCAAGACGGCACTTGATCACAAAGGGGGAGATTGTTGAGGAAAATATATGTTGTGATCAAGTTTGTCTAGAGTCTTGTTATCCCAATTAGATTAGACTTATCCTTTTTAGTATTTATGTAAAGAATAAATGAGTTAAAGGAATAGGGCCCAAAAAGGCCTTAGGCCCAGAGCTCTAGGTTACCATTTCGGTACCTGTACCTACGCCTATAAATATGCGTACATGTGGTACAGGACCGAATAATCGAGAATCAGAAATATACAGCGCCTTTCATTCAGAGCATTCATTTTATAGTTCTCGATAGTATAGTGTAAGGATCTCTTCTGTTCAGATTATCTCTCGATCATTATTAAGAATCCTTCTCTATATTATTGTAGATAGTTCATAGCTGTTCATTCATCCTGAAATTTGGGACCAACATCCACGATCCCACATAAAACAGAAAATAAAACAAAAATATCGTCGAGCCACGACGTTAAATAAAGCACTTCTTGGGAGGCAACCCAAGTTTGTATTTTGATTATTTTCATTTATTTGAGTGTGAGTGAGAAAGCTTTAAAGAAAAAGACCTGGCATTTGACCCGGCCGGGTAAACCAAATAACCCGGTCGGATAGGTTTCTAAAACTGACCGGGCGAATAAACTTTTGCAAAACCTGGGCCCTGGAGCACAACACCCGACCGGGTCACCTACATATACCCGGTCGGGCGTTTTCTTTAAAACCCCACTGGATAGCAGAAATTTAGGCCCGACCGGGTCATATTACCCCACCCGGCTGGGTTGTCTGGAAATTTTTACTCAAAACCGAGCTTGCTTCATCCTCTTCCTCACTTCTTCCTCTGCAAAACACGAACCACCTCCCTCATTTCCACCATTTTCAAGCTCTCCCAACTTCGAATTCACCCTCTTTCTCCACCAAAAGTCCAAATCAACCTCATATCCTTCTTCTCCACATCATCCTCTCCATCATTTTCAATTTAACAAAAACCACCAAATAACCCAAAATCCAAATTCCCTAACCCCACACAAAAAAAAAACAATCTCGAAACTTCCTCAACATACACAAAAATGACATCACAAATGGGTTCCCCTTCTAGGATATCCCGAAGATAGGCACTAGGGACAGTGCTTTGGCTAGCTTGGGGGAGAGTTTCATGGAATACTCACATTCATGCTCTTTATTAAAAAAAAAATTAAAAAAAAACAGCTTGTTAAGTTGAAAACCTGAAAGGGCAACTTAAGCAAAAATAAAGCAAAAATAAGAGTGAGTTGTGAGGATTACAACATAAAAATGTGGGAATCTGAGATGAAAATCCGAAAGGGCACCAAGGCAAAATGAGTGAATGAGAGAAAGTATCTCTTTTATTTCTGCAGGATCCTTAGGGTAACAATGAAAAATGCAGGATGAAAAACAAAAATATGGAGTTGAAGACTGCTCTTTACTTTGGTATTTTTGGGGATAATTTGTGTTGTTATAAAAACACCCTTGAATGTTTGAGTAGATACTCTTGTCATTTTAAGGACTTCTTGGACAGGATTTGGTTTACTCGAGACGAGTAAAGGTTCACGTGTGGGGATGTTTGATATAATTAGTAGTGCATAAATGTATGTTTTTATGTTTGATTTGTGTGAATTGTTTACCATTTTATTTAGTTTGCAAATATTTGTGTGATTTTAGTTGTAATTGTATTTTAATTCTCATTTGTAAGTTGTAAAGTAGAGTTAGAATTTATGGTGTTGGAAAGGAAGACTTTGAAGTGAAGAAAAATGATTATTGGCTGCACAGGACAATCACCCAGTCGGGTGAGGCATTGAAATGCGAAGGTGGCTGGAAACTACAATCACCCGGTCGGGTGAGGTATTTCACCTGGTCGGGTCAGATGTGACCCGGGACAAAACGACGTGTTGAAACACAAGAACGTATCTGATTTTGACATGCACCCGGTCGGGTGGGCACTTGACCCGGTCGGGTACCCGACCAAATTAAAGGTGTTGAAAACACCTATAAATAGCACACTTTTCCTTCACTAATGATCACTCCTTCTTTCATATTCTTAAGCTCAATTTAGAATAGTATTTCTTTTATATTTTTATAACATGTCTAGTCTCTAAATGAGGAGCTAAACTTCCATTTCTTGGTGTTGCTCCTGAAGCTTTTTTATTATTAAAGTTGTGAGTTATTTTCTTAACTTCTTCCCTTGAATATTAATTCTTCCCTTAATCTATCTCTATATTAATGTTGGGGAGTGTTGCTAAGATGACAATTAGTTAGCATCTTGACATTAATTACTACTAGAAACGATCAACTAACCGATGGTTAATCGTTGATGGTTTCACAAGTAAGTAACTTCGGTTTATTAATGCACGGTCGTGGTTAATAAACTTAAGAGGGATTAATTTTGTTGGTTAAACCGAAACCGTTGTGTTGAGGTTATCAATCTCAATTGATTTCATCGAGGAGTTAAGAGATTAAATGCTACTATTAAATCAGTATACGGCGTTGTTCTATATTTGATTAACAGTAAGGGTTATTAATGAACGGTCATTGTTAATAAAATAATAACTACCCTCGATGAATTGGATATACTCCTCGATTGAGTATTCGAGAGGGAATAAGTTATAAATATAACAATGATCAACTAAAATATATCAACAAGTGGAAAGTAGCAAGACCAAGTTTTTTATCTTTGAATTAAATCACATATAAGTTGTTCAACTTGGTGTTTAATTAAATTAAATCATTCAATCATAAAAAACCCCTTTTATTTACTAGTTAATTGAAAAGAGAATTATTCATTTCCCTGTGGATACGAACTCTACTTCACTATACTACGTATAAGTGCTAGTATTGAATTTATTTTGACGCACTACGACAAAGTGCTCGTCACCCCGCATGTCATTTTTTAGCCAGATTTGCTCCTCTTTCTATTTGTAAACCCTGTTTTTGGTCACAAAGCTTAGAGAGAGGACTAGGCCGAAATTTTGAGTACTTTTCCGCTTTGTTATTCAAGCCTTGGGATTATTTGTAAGTTCCATTGTTTTAGTTAATGACAATTAATTCTTTCTTTCCCAATTCGATGTATTGATTCGAAAATTATGAATTGTGAATAGTTTTAATTAAGGATTTGGGATTGATGAAGGAGTTAATCATGATCTAGGGTTAATATCTTTATTTAATTTGTGTTTGAATAAAATGACATTTGTATTAGAAAAATGGGTAACATTACTGACAAATTGGCTTTTGTATTAGAAAAATGGCATTTTAAAAATAAAATTGCATTTTAGCGTCATTCGAAGGTGGCGTTGTTGGGAGGTACTATAGGTTGTGAGAAAGGCCTCCATATAATTTTATTGGTTTTATCTATTTTTTATTTATTTTTTCAAGTTTTGTATTTTTAAAAAACTTTTTATTTTTTATTATTTCATTGTGTTTTAAAAAACACTTTTTGGTTTTTATGTTTTTTTATGATTTTATTATGGCTAAAGGTTCAAATAGGTACATGAACTAACTTAAATTGTTCAATTAGCCCCTTATATAGGAGGTTCTGCCCGGCCGTCGCCAATTGAGGAGGTTCCCGGTGGAATTTTTTTATGAATTTTTTTGAGCATCTTCTTCATTAAGTCTAGTTTATCCATACCAAATTGAAGCTAAAATTTCAACCGGGAAGGCAGTCAAATGATTTTTTGAAGATAACTGCGCAGTTAAACAGCGCAACACATTTCGGAAAATCATTTGACTTTCTTCCCGGTTGAATTTTTAGCTGAAATTTGGTATGGATAAACTAGACTTAATGAAGAAGATGCTCAAAAACTTTCATCAAAAAATTCCACCGGGAACCGCCCCAATTGGCGACGGCTGGGCAGAACACTTAAAGTTAGTTCATGTACGCATTTGACTCTTTAGCCTTTTATTATAAATCAAAATATTCTTTTATTAATTTTATGTTTTATTACAAACTAAAGCATGATTTTCCTAACTATTAAATTATGGTAAGGGTAGAATAAGAGGATAGATTATACTTGATAGAGTTTAATTCCAACTACTAGAGCTCATCTACGAGAATAGAGTATTTTGGCAGTGTAAGACAATATCATTTTTTTTTTGCGTAAGACAATATCATTATTTCAGAGATGGATCATTTTTTGGGTAAGTACATGAAGTATTTATAGATATCAAGCTACAATAGCCTAATGAGACATAACCAGTACATTTAATAGGTCTAATCATGAGAGTACTCTTCTAGCATATCCCATAATTCCGCGTTTATTACATTGTTATGTTCACATCTCTTCCGTTAAATCTCTGTCGTTGCCCGTTACAGCCCCGACTAATGGGCTTAATTTATATATCAATTCCGTGTGATGGGTTTTGCTCAAGATTCGCCCTTGGGCTATGGTTGCAGTCCATAGCACCATCAATACTTTAGTCCTGTTTTGAGAAGATAAATAACTTAATCTTATTTTTGCATTTATTAGGTATTAATTTACTCCTATTTAGCGCTATTTTCCCTTAAATATTTAACTTACCAAAAAAGCTAAGGCATGCATGAGGTATGATGAATAACAATAGGCGCAGAGAAGTACTAAATGAATCATATATTTTTTCAATACTATTGTTAGCTTCAAGTAACTTAAGGTCTCAATGAATCATATGCTTGTGATCCTATTATCAAAACATAATTATAAAGTAATTTAGTAGTGAAAACTTGTATCAAAAGGCACATTTTTTTTTCATTTTTACGCATATTGATTATAGGTGATGAGAATTAAAATGTCGAGAACTCGATATGTGTATATGTTTTACGTATTATACGTGAATAATCGACATTTGAGCTTATTAAAGCGGAAAAGCAATCATTAAGATTATTATTCTCACTTTCTCCTTTCAAATATGGTAAAATATGGAGCATGGTAGCGTGACAAATACACAACATTAATTTCATAATCTAATGAAAGTTTAAATTCTGTCAAATAAATGTTTGGTCCAATTGCCTTAACATTTTTTTATTTAATTTTTACCAATATGAAATTTTGTATATACCAAATTAAAATTAGTGTCCTGATTAAATTGCAAACCATTTAACTGTCACTTAACTTTCATTATTTTGTTTAGCCATCATTGCTTACATCGGTGATAATCATAATCCCTTTTTATTTAAGTATAGACGGTGGAAAAAAGTGTTACATTTGAATGCAACTGAATATTATAATTAAAATGGCTATTTTTGTTGAGAAATATAGACCAAGAACGTATTTGAATAGTTTATTGAAAAATAAGACTCACTCAACAATTGAATCAAGCACATTCAAAAAAATTAATGATCATTTGATCTAATGTATAGCACGAGTAAGTACTTTCAATAACATGACCTTGGGTGTTACAATCGTCGAATTAGAATTTAGTGGATTAACTAGACGTCGTGTTGCCTGCACTTGCCTCCTTCACCTCCTTCACCTCCATTAAGCCCAAAAGGTAAACAATCAAAATTAGTGGGGTAAGCCCCCATGCACTCCCAGTTATCATTTACCATGTATTATTAATATATAAGGGGCGTTTGGTAGGATATAAAATAATTATTTGCATGCAAAGTGTAAGGACGTAAAATGTTTACACTGTTTGGTATGATTATTTAATGTAAACTATATGGAGCCAAATATTCATTATTTTTTGGCTTGAGAATATGGTGGAATAAAGGAAAATGACTCAGTAAACTGTTTGCGCTTCTTTGTTATGAAGCATCAGTCAGTCTATGCAATTTTGGGCGCGATTGTCACTATGGGTCATCCAGAAACAGTTTCTTTGTGCTTTAGTATAAGGGTAAGACTGCGTACATCCGACCCCCCCTTACCCCACCGTAGGTGGGAGCCTTTGCGGCACTGGGGTAAATGAAAATAAAAAAATAAAAAATATCATGTAAAGTATTTTACGTGGGGGAAGAGTGGTAAAATACTTTGCATGCCTTTTATGAAGCACCGCAATGACTTTGCGTGCAATTTAAAAATAAATTACACATCTAGCCAAACAATGTAATCTAGTTTACATGCAAAATGATTGCTTCCCTGTACTTTGCATGCAATCACTTCGCGTGCAAAGATTTAACGGGTAAACTACCAAACGAGCCCATAGTGAAAAGAAATTTGCACGGGGAGAAAATGAAAATAATTTGTGTATAAAAAAACACAAATATGACAAAATTAAATACATACGGAGTAATACAAAATGCTCTCATTCCCAATGGAGCCCCTACATCTAGGAAACCTTTTACAATAATGGAAAATTCACTTTGAGAATTAAAAATTAAAGATGAGGCCGGGTTTTAGTCCTTATTCGGCAAAGTGGTGAGGTGTAGAATTGGGTTCTCTATAATAATGAACCTAACCGATTTTGAATCGAGAAATGTGAGTTTGTGGGGTTGATATAAAATTCATTTTGATAAAATAAGAATGATTTGAAAATACAAAAACTTTATCAAATTCATTTTAAGACAATCGATCTTAGTGGGACGAACCGAAATGGAAATATGAGATAATCTTAGCGGGCCGGACGGAAGGGGTACTGTATGTAGAACGGAACCCGCATCTACAAATACTTTTGTCTATGTTCCACAATAAGACTAAGAGCCCGTTTGGTAGTACGAAAATCGGTTGATTTAGCTGATTCTGCTGAAATTTACGAAGTTTTAACTGAAGTGGCTGCATTGGCTGATTTAAGAAAAAAATATTTTTAAAATATATTTTATTACTAAAATAAACAAAAAATTATACGTAAAAATAACTAAAATGGTTATCTACAGTAACTTCAGCCAAAGCAGCCAGAAAAGTAACTTCAACCTTATTTTTTATACTTATTACACAATTCAGTGCGTGAAAGCAAAAGTTACGTGTTTGGTGAAAAAATTGACTGATAAGCCGAAAAACTGTGGTTCCAAACGGCCTCTAAAAAATTATAACATATTTTACACCGGCAAAACAAAAAAGAGTAAAAAAATACTAGTAAGCTAATAAAACAAAAAAGACTTGCTATTGTACAAAAGTGTACGTTAGGTGACAGAATGCCCTTCGCCGATGACTTAAAAAGTGTAGGCACCGGCATATTGCAATATAATAAATGCACGGAAGAATTTTGGTAATAAGTACTAAGTGATTGATGGAGTGAACGTGCGGAGGGATCCGTAAATTTGAAATTGGGTGGCCGCAGGCAAAGAAATTCATAGAGCAGATTAATTAGAGTGGATTATGGAGTTGCTTCACATGCACCAGCTAGCGAGTGTAATCGATCTTCTCGCCGATCTGGATGCTATAAAACCCCCCAGCCAGCAGCCCCCTTCAATTCAATTCTCATCGCATACCAATTCAGATCATAATTAATATACCAATTAGTAATATACATACATACATACATACATAATGGCAATAAGGTTGGAGTTGGTTTTCGTGGCTGTGCTGTGCATGCTTGCGGTCACTGCCCCACGCCATGCAGAGGCCGTCACTTGCTCTCAGGTTGCGACCAACTTGATGCCTTGCGTCGCCTACTTGAAGGGTAACGCAGCATTGACTGGGAATTGCTGCAGTGGCGTTACTAATCTGAATGCCATCGCTAATAACACCCCCGAAAACCGCAAGGCCGCTTGCCAATGCTTGAAACAACTGGCCAACACTAACAGCGGCATTAAGCCTCAACTTGCCAAGGATCTTCCATCCCAATGCAATGTCAAAATTGGTTATGTCATCAGCATGGACACCGACTGCAACAGGTACAGCTATATATGTCCCTCGTATTCATCTCCTTACATGCATATACTATTCCATCTCATGCATTTCATTTCATCCAAATCATTTATGCATCCTTGCATACACCTAGCTAGCTAGTACAATTGCACTCATTACAGGCTAATTGTTTTGGTTTCATTTTCATTCCTGTTGCAGCCTTAATTAACTAAGAAGATCGAAACTATAGATGTGTGGGCGAACATCCAGCCGTGTATGCCACGCCCGGGGTTCTCCAACGTCAATGACCTTATACTACTCCATTATATATATATATATTGTAACAATAAAAATCATTATTATTAATGCGTGATAAAAATAAATATGTACTCAGATAGGATGAAATATCCCAAAATAAGTTAGCTGTGCTAGCCAATTAACCCCGGGGTCTCATCTGTACGTGTATGTTCCTCTGCTGTGAGTTTTGAACCTTTTAATTTCCTCTCTTGTCCACTCATTCTCTTTTCATTTTGTATCAATATATATGCACGTTTAATTTGAACTTTTTCATTTTGTATATCAATGTAACTCCGAATTTTATTTTCTCATCTGATTTTTTTCCACAATCTCAAATACTATGTTCAGATATAGCTAGGATTAACGTGCATGAAATTGCTGATCGGGAAAGTTATATAAAGGCCTAGAGAGCGAGAGAGAGACAAATTCCATTAAATTATATTTACATGATCACTATCTCTCTCATGTAAAATCACGTATCAGAAGCCCTATTTGACAGTTTAAGTCGAGGACTTAAACTAGTACGATGATGATTTGCAAATTCACACGACTCACATTGTAAAGATGACACCTTATTAAATTGAGGATATATTTGCTTCATTAGTGGGAGTGATGGATGTCCTAATTGGTAATGAGCTTCTAACAGATTTCCACAACTCCAAGACAAGAGATACCTTTTGTGATTGATGTATCCAAAATATAAAGACCACCCGACTCATGTCCTTTACCAATAGTCTGCTTCGTTAACTGTTAGAAAATAGAAGAGGTTGTTGGTGTATGAATATGTTAAGTGATTTTAGTGAGGTATAGTGTAGAGGAGGTGTTTTAGAGTAGAGCTCTTGTCTCTAGAAAACTTATAATTTTATTGATATTGCTTGGTTTTGCTTGGTGAGCAAATGAGTACAATGAGTCCTATTTATAGGTGCTAGAGGATCATTCTAGATCCTTATTAAATGCTATGATTCTAGAGTATTCTACAATTACGTCTAATTAATCTAGATTTTACATAAGAATTCTCTAGTGGAGAATTCTCTAGAATACTTGTAGCTATATTTCTCTAGAACATCTCTAGCCTTTTCTACATAGAATATTCTAGATAAATGCATCACTATTTAATACTCCTCCTTGATGCATTTGTCGGTGACTCCAAGCATTCTTCGCATAAACTGGAACCTGTCTCTTGGCAGAGCCTTCGTGAAAATATCTGCCAATTGTTCTTCTGTTGGGCAGTACTTCATCTCAATTTGTCCCTTTGCTTGAACATCTCTCAAGAAGTGATACTTGATATCGATGTGCTTAGTGCGTTTGTGCTGAACTGGATTTTTAGCCATCGCAATAGCTGATTTGTTGTCGCAAAATATCACAGTCGCAGAACTTTGCAATTCTCCCATGTCTTCTAATATTCTTTTTTGCCATATAGCTTGGCACGCTGCTCCGGCCGCTGCAACATACTCGGCTTCGGCTGAAGACAGTGCAACAGAATCTTGCTTCTTTGATCCCCATGAGAAAATTCTCGAACCAAGCTTAAATGCGTAACCAGAGGTGCTTTTCATGTCATCTTGTGATCTAGCCCAATCACTGTCGCTATATCCAGTTAGTCGTGAGTCAGGACTTGTTTTGTACCAAATACCATAATTGATGGTTCCTTGTAGGTACCTAAGGAGTCTCTTTGCCGCTCCATAATGAGTCTCAGTTGGACTTTCCATGAACCTCGAGAGCAAGCTTGTAGCATACATTATGTCCGGCCTCATAGCCGTTAAGTAGAGTAGACTCCCAATCAAACTCCGGTAATTGGTAGCATCCGTTGGTTTTGACCCATCTTCTTTCTTTAATTTCTCATTAGGAACCAACGGAGTAACGACGGCTTTGCAGTCTTGCATTTTGAACTTCTTTAGCATGTCCTTAATATATTTTTCTTGAGATAAGAAGATGCCTTCTTCTTCTTGACTTATCTCCATGCCAAGGAAGTAATGCATTAATCCCAAGTCACTCATCTCAAAGGTATTCATCATGTCTCTCTTAAATTCTTCAATTAATTTTGAATTATTTCCCATGACAATTAAGTCATCAACATATAGAGAGATGATGAGAATGTCAGTTTTACCTTGGGATTTGATGTATAGTGTAGCCTCGTTCTTGCTCCTCCTGAACCCTTGACGGGTGAAGTATCCATCAATCTTGCTATACCAGGCTCGTGGAGCTTGTTTGAGCCCGTAAAGTGCTTTCTTTAGACGAAGAACTTTTCCTTCTTCTTTGATGAATCCTTCTGGTTGCTCCACATACACTTCTTCTCTTAGTTCTCCATTTAGAAAGGCCGATTTAACGTCTAGCTGATAAATTTTCCATTTCTTTTGAGCTGCAAGAGCTATGAGTGTTCTTATTGTGTCCATCCGGGCAACTGGTGCAAACGTCTCTGTGTAGTCAACTCCCGGTATTTGAGCATACCCCTTTGCAACCAGCCTTGCCTTATGCTTCTGAATTGAGCCATCAGGGTTCAGTTTCGTTTTGTACACCCATTTGACTCCAATAACCTCCTTGTTATGTGGAAGATCTACCATTTCCCAACTATCATTCTTTTCTATCATTTTTATCTCCTCCTCCATTGCTTTAATCCAAACTTTTTCTTTGGAGGCTTCAGTGTAACTATGTGGCTCCAAGGAACAAAAGTTGCATGTTTCATAGACGTCAGTAGACTCATATAAGTCTGCTAGAGTTCTTATCCGAAGGGGTGGGGATTCTTGCGAGGTGTCATGTTCGCTTGATGTATTGGCTTCGGAAGAGAATCTTGGAGTAGATGTGGGACTTTGTTGATCGTGATCTTCTTCTTCTGGGATTTCCTCTATTTGGGTAGTAGTTGTCTTTCTTTCAACTCTTTCCGTCTCCCAATTCCAAGAGGCTTGCTCGTCAAACTCCACATCTCGACTTGTGACCAGCTTCTTAGTCTTGAGATTGTAAATTCTATATCCCTTGGATTTGGAGCTGTAACCGAGGAAGATGCCCTTCTCTGCTTTATCTTCTAACTTGTGCCTTTTTACAGAGGGAACATGAATGTAGCATATGCTTCCGAAGACCTTCAAATGTTTGGCTGAAGGTTTTTGTCCTGACCATGCCTCAATAGGTGTTTTGTTTAAAACCGCCTTAGTTGGACATCGATTGAGTAGGTAGACTGAAGTATACACTGCTTCTGCCCAGAACATTTTAGGCATTCCTTTCTCAGCTAGCATGGATCTTGCCATCTCCATGACTGTGCGGTTCTTCCTCGGATACCCCATTTTGTTGTGGAGTGTATGCTACTGTTAGTTGATGCTTCATGCCTTCATCTTCACAGAACTGATCAAATTCTTTTGAGTTATATTCGGTACCTCGATCGCTTCTCAACTTCTTGATTTGATGACCACTTTGTTTCTCCACGAAGTTCTTGAATCTTTTGAATATTCTAAAAACTTCGGATTTTTCTTGAAAGAAATACACCCATGTCATCCTTGAGTAATCATCGATGAAGAGTATGAAGTACCTGTTCTTGGAAACTGAAGACGTGCGCATTGGGCCGCACACATCGGTGTGGACAAGCTCTAGTATTTGTTTGGCTCTCCATGTTTTCTCTGTTGGAAATGGTTGCCTGTGCTGCTTCCCAACCATACATCCTTCACATACTCCTTCTTTTTCATCCAGTAGAGGCATGTCTTTCATCATATTCTTTTGATGTATTAATCTCAAGGCATTGAGATTGAAGTGCCCAAATCTTCGATGCCACAGACTCGTATCACTCAGTTGAGCCACCATTGCCTTTTGTGGATATTGCCATTGAATGGGAAAGTTTATATTATTTCCCATTTTTACTTCGGCAATTTCTTGGTTATTTTTCTTGTCATAAATTCGGCAAGAATTTTTTTCAAAATGTAGGGCATATCCACTTTCCATCATTTGGCCAACCTTTAGTAGATTTTGTGCAAGGCGTGGCACTAGGAGAACATTTCTAATATAGCGCGTACCTTTCTTTGTATCTATGACAATGGTACCTTTCCCTTTTGCCTCCACCAATTCGCCATTGCCCATCTTGACCTTTGTCTTGATAGAAGTGTCTAACTCATTGAAGATGGTTTCGTTGGATGTCATGTGATTGCTGCACCCACTATCGATGTACCACTCTTCTTCTTTTGCTTCCATTGCTGAGTGACATGCATAGAACATGTATTCCTTCTCCTTGAAATCTTCAGAATAGTTAGCCTGGTAATTTCTTCTATCTCTGCAGTCTTTTTCTTCATGCCCGAACCTCTTGCAATTTTTGCATTGTGGCTTTCCTCGATGGTAGCAATCTTTCTCTAAGTGGTTAGTCTTCTTGCATATTTTGCATGGTGGAAAGTTTGTCTTCCTCTCCTTGTTGTTAGAATTCCCATATTTATGAGATTTAAAGTTTCCACCATTTCTTGAGTCATTTCTTTTAATGTTGAGCTTAGATTGGAAGACACTTTCTAATGAACTTTCATGTCGCCTGTTAAGCCTGTGCTCACGTGCTTCTAGTGACCCCATTAATTCAGTGATGGACATTTTTTATAGATCTTTTGACTCCTCAGTAGCCGACACTACAGGGTCATATTTTTCAGGGAGACTAATTAAGACCTTCTGGATTATTTTCTCGTCGTTTATGTTTTCTCCAAGAGTTCTCATTTCGTTGACTATATGTATAACCCGAGAGAAATAATCTTTTGCCATTTCAGAATCTCTCATCTTCAAATTTTCGAACTCTCTTCTTAAACTTTGTAATTTAATAGTTCTAACTTTCTTATTTCCTTGAAATTCCTCTTTAAGAATATCCCAAGCTTCTTTTGCTGTAGTAGCACGAATTATTCTCGGGAAAATGGTATCACTAACGGATTGTTGAAGAAGATAGAGAGCTCTAGCATTTTGCTGCTTTTGTTTCTTACATACCTCGAAAGTTGATGCGTCGTCGCTTCCTTTTTCCGGAGTGATGATTCCTTCTTCAACAATATCCCAAAGATCATGTGATTCTAGGCAAGTCTTCATACGGGACACTCCAATAGTCGTAGCTTTCTCCATTGAACATCGGAGTCGATACCGAGAAGCTTGATGTCGCCATACCGCCCACTTATGATCGAACAAGCTCTGATACCACTTGTTAGAAAATAGAAGAGGTTGGTGGTGTATGAATATGTAAAGTGATTTTAGTGAGGTGTAGTGTAGAGGAGGTGTTTTAGAGTAGAGCTCTTGTCTCTAGAAAACTTATAATTTTATTGATATTGCTTGGTTTTGCTTGGTGAGCAAATGAGTACAATGAGTCCTATTTATAGGTGCTAGAGGATCATTCTAGATCCTTATTAAATGCTATGATTCTAGAGTATTCTAGAACTATGTCTAATTAATCTAGATTTTACATAAGAATTCTCTAGTGGAGAATTCTCTAGAATACTTGTAGCTATATTTCTCTAGAACATCTCTAGCCTTTTCTACATAGAATATTCTAGATAAATGCATCACTATTTAATATTAACAGATCCTGAAACACACAATATTCAAGAAAAAATGTTACGGAACAATTAAGAAAACTTGTGATTTTACTGATGGAAAGCAAATTAAATGCAAAATTAGGAAGACTCAAAACAGGCGATAAGGGTAATGTAGAAGTCGGGACAATAGTGTTGGATCCAAGAACGGGTGAGGTAGACCCGTCAGCTAAAGTGACACTAGAAGTAGGTAAATGTGAATGAAATGAAGAGAATAAACTAGGATTACCGGTCATATGATCGGTGGCACCTGAGTTAATGACCCATTTTGAGGATGATGAAACGAGATATGTGCATGAAATACCTGAATTAGCGACTACTGAGATAGGGAAAAAGGAATGCTTTAGAGATTCTTGGTAGCAAATAAATTTGGCATACTCGTCTGCAGAAATAGCAATTGATCCATCCAATGAACTAGTAGCGGAAGCAACATAAGCAAGCCGATTTCCTTGATTTTTGAACAGCAATTTCCTACATTCTTTGAGCAAGTGTCCGGGCTTCTTGTTGTAATTTCACATTACTCCTACGCCAGAGGAACCCGTACAAGACATTTTTTTTACTTTTTTTTTGGAATAAATTAATAAATACAGCTAATTAAGACTTACCAGCCGCAACTCAATAGATGGTTGGCAAGGTCTGGGTTTCTGACTCACCAGCTAATGACAGCGGCAACTCCAAAAATATATGTAGTACTCTAATTCAGCCCCTTCCTAATGCGAGCCAACTCACCAAGTCTCTAATTCCAACCTTTCTCAACAGTTTGTGTCGCCAAACTCGAGAAGACCGTTGATCCAGAAGCTTGCATATCGGAAAAATAGATTCTTCTGGTAGAGAATACTCAGGCGACCTAGATGGCGATTTCCGATCAGAAATCCGGTCAGCTATGAAGCTTCACTCGCCGGCGCATGCGGCAGCCGCGAAAGCCTTCGACGGCGCGTGTGGCTGACACGCGAAGCTTTGCCGGTGCAGATTCCAAAGACGTGGTCGGCGGCGGCAAGTGCAACTGGTTAGGACGGAGGTGAGAAATAAGACAGTTAGAGTGTATTGATGTTCTGGAATGAGGGTCTGGACACTGGACAGAGGTTCTGCTTAATGATGTGTAGAGGTTCTGTAGGCAGAATGGTGTAAGGTTCTAAAGTTAACTCAAGTTCTCGGTGAAAGAACCCAGCCTGAATACTGAATTGAAATCAGCCTGAATAATGAACTGAATTCTGAAAATGCACACTGAAATCTGAAAACTAAACTGAAATGGATGTCTCTGATACCATGTTGAAATATATACTAGAATGATAATAAAGATGGAGAGAAGAATTTTCTGTGTATTTCATTAGTTGTGTAAGTCCCTATAAATATACATTACAAATGGAATATTCCTATATAAGATTCAATACAATAATAATATCCTAAGGTATATTCCTAGAATATTCTGAAGTATATTCTAATATCCTAGAGTATAATCTATATACTTTCACATTAAGAAAAGTGGGTTTGTGTGATTCATTTGAATTGATATACTAAAAATAAAGTAACAATGATTTAAAACCACACAAACTTTACCAAATATGGTATGGGACAATTTTAGTGGGACTTGCCAAAAAGTAAAACGAGACAATATAAGGGGGACAGAGGGAGTAATATTTATACTACCAAGTGGTAGGTAGATTAGCTGACGTGGAGGGATGTGGATGGCTAGGTCCCCAAATCTTTAGCATTAAATGCGTCTCCCGCCAATATCTTAGTTTCCCACCAAATTCTGTAGACGAACATCTTCAGGGTCCTGGGCCCTTGTCTTGGTGATGAAAGGACTAGGTTCCGTACGTCTTCAGGATCTTTGGACCTTCTGGCGGGATGGAGTAAGGGCTAGAGGCCGAGCGTCTTCTACGTGTCATCTGGTCATGGCACTAGAATGCCACTTAGTACGTTAATGGTTTAAAACCACAGAGGCTGAGCGTCTTGTTAGGACAGGCGAACGACCTACCAAACCTTGGCCCACTGCGGTTAACTGCTCTTATGGGCTGCCAAGTCTGAAGACGAACGTCTTAAGCCCTTCTCTTATTGGGTCGTGATGCTTTTCGTTAAGGGGGTAATGGGCCGACCCTTAGTTGGGTCATTAACCCAACAAAATCTAAATAGACAATGAAAATAAAAATCAATAAAACAACAATAAGCAACATGATGCAATAATAAATAACGCAATGCAATGAGAAGACGGTGATATAATTCCACAATAAATTATATTACAAGGAGATTATACACACAAAACATATACACCAAAATATATTTAAAACAGTGTCACAACAAAATAAGAAAAAAGAACAAAATGAACATTACATCTCTACTTTTCTCTAGGCTAATTTAGTACAAACTAAACTAATATGAAACACTAATTTAACAACCACCAATGTGATAGGCATGCATTATTTTTCCATACCCTAATTAGCTGGTCTTAATCCTAAAAGAAATTTGTATCTTCGAAGGGGAAGTCATCAAGTGTTTTTGCATCGTTAATTGAGATATTCATCGAGAACAAATTCTAGCTAGGGCATGGGCAGGAAATCTAAAACTACAACACATGTGTAGTAACTTGTAAAGCTTACATGGGTACTTCTTTTTGGCAGAAGTATCACGTACCCTGTACTTGTGGTTTTATAAATGAAGTAGTTATATACAGAATACTACGCATCACGTTAGTACTAAACCTAAACAACATATCAATTGTAGAAAAATAAAGAACAAGTGGCATTCTATAATATCCTAATTGATATCAATTTCCACACCCAGGCTCATACTTGATAGTTATTTGAAAGCTTTAAAATTTGTCTCCTACAAAATTGACAAGTTCTCAATGAAATTGCCCACCCTACTCTAATGGCATAAAGGACATAACTCAAGTGCATTGACTGAGCAAGCGAACTTCAATTTAAGCAAGGCTAAACGTGCAGAGGGTTGGCTAATTGAGTGCGGAGGAGCATCTAAAAGTATGGGGCAAATGACGAAGTAACTCGATCACTTTCACATTCGGTAAAATGGTATGTTCAGACATTTTCAATTTAATAGGAACCATCACGATTATCTGAATTCTTTTCACTTCTACCCGTACCTAGATTAAATAAGATAAAACAAGTAAATAATAATAATACTCCCTTTGTCCCAATTTGTAAGATACATTTCGGTTTACGATGTTTGACTGATAATAAAGCAAATTGATCCCTGTCAACACCCAAATTAGTTCTAGAAAATAAAATTTACATATTCAAAAACTACATTAAATCCACTACAAAACCTGCAAAAACTAATTCAAACTTCATAAACTTTTGATACCCCAGTATATAAAATAAAAATTTAAAAGTGATTTAAGTTGACCAAGTGAATAGTAAATGTATCTTACAATTTGGGACTAAGGGAGTATATGGATTACGGTAGTCAAAACGAGGGCGTTTGAGTATCCAGGTGACCGCTTGTGGGTTCCAGTTGCATCTCCCGTCTTCTTACAGATTAACAATTAATAAAAAGGGATATGCATTGGAAAATTGAGGCCTAAGAGAAAGAAAAAGATGTGTGTGGATACAGGGGCGGACCTATAGTATTACTAGAGTAAACACTGGCTTCACCTCAAAAAGTCTTGCTAGCCTATGTGGTGATAGTTAAAAAATTAAAATCTTTCTTAGGCTACAGGTCGCCGGTTCGAATCTCCCCTAGGTTACACCCGAGTTATTTTTTTTGGAACACTTCCCAGAAACTCAGCTGATACTTAAAGCATTTGGGCCGGGCAGATGGACCTTTTAATTCTTATTTTCTACTCTTTGTTGCCTTGTGGACTAGACCGTAGGCTTCTTTTTTTAAATATTGGACAGTAGGTACTAGGTAGTCTATGGATTTTAATGCTTTACAATAAAAAATTTAATTAACCCATTTCATAAATCAAAATCCCTATCCTCTTTTCTTTAGAAAACAGCAACGACGAAACCTAGTCTTCTTCAGTGCGCAAAATGCCAAATCCCTAGTCTTCTTGTTCAAAATCCGTAAGTAGCATCTTCTCTCTCACAAACTGGCGATTACTCCTAAGCTTCATTTCAAACTTTTTGTTTCTCTAATATTAAATCTTTATTAGTTAATAATTATTGTTATCATTGTTCAAATTATTATTGTTAACTATCAATCTGTTTATCTATTGTCTTGTATGAAATTGCAGAGTAGTAGCAAAATAGCAGTAGAGGGTCGGAGTTGCAATATGCATTCACTCTAGTTCCCAAGGTTTTATTCATTTCTCTAGCCCTAAATTATTAAAATCTTATTAATATTGTATTCTTTAATATCGAATACTTCAATGTATTTCACATTTAATGAATTAATTATTTAAACAGTTAATGTAGTTTTGTGTAAGAAGTGTTATATCATAGAAACAAAAATCTAGCTAAAACTTTAATTCATATAGCTAATGTGTAAGAAGTAAGAACTAAGAAACAAAGTTGGATTACATGCATATGCATTGGTTTTGCCTCTAAGGTGTATTATATGTTGACAGAAATTTATTAATATAAAAGTAATCATTCCAGATAAATAGGTAAGCAAATACGTACTTATGTATCAGTGATGTTGCAATGTTTTAGATGGATTGTCGTTTCAATCTCGCATTCGGTCAGCAATTTCCCTATGAATGAAGACAATATATCAAGTAACCAGAGACTACATTGCTCAAACACTTACACAAACGAAGTTGAGAGATTATACAATGACATTAATAAATCTGCTTCTCATATTCAAGGCACGAACCAGCTAGCTGCTCAATCTCAAGCTCGTGCCATGGAGCGTTCATAGTTAACCACCAACGTTTCATCAAAATCAAATTTATTGTTAACTCATTTATCCATTCATCCAGATTTGAAGGAAACACACCAATTACTCTAAAGAATAAAAGAATGGACCGGACTTTATATTATTGGGCTTGTTATATTAGTCCATCTCCTTTTTATAATAGAATAGCCTGTTTAGCCCTTTTGTATAAATACTGAGTTATAACCCTATTCAATACATTCGATTACTGCTTCCGCGTTCTTATCATTGATCAAATTCTGCAATTCTACAATTACATATACAAACAGTGTGTCGGTGTGAAAATGATGGTGGCTCTCAAATGAGCAGTAACTTTATGAGAATCGGAAGTCATTGAAAATTGGAATAAAGTAGAGGGAAAAAGGCGGAGACCGGAGAGCGCAGAGCGAGGGTGGAGATTGGAGAGAGCGGAGACCGGAGAGCGTAGGGCTAAAGGAGAACAATGGCGAACGTCCTACTTTTCTACTTGTGGTTCAGTGTGATTCGCAATGTGGTCATGAGGATGAAGGGAGGAGCAGCACGAGAAAAGGGGCAAATAAGGCTACGTACTCAGAAAAAAAGGTCAAATAAGACCTTATTTAAGATCTGTCTTGTCGTCACCATTTGGAGTGATTCCTGGTGGATTTTTTTAATGAAAGTTTTTGAACATCTTATTCAGTAAGTCTAGTTTACTCATATCGAATTTTAGCTAAAACTTCAATCAAGAAGACATTCAAACGAATTCTTGAAGACCACAACAGAGGTAGTACTATGTACAGGAGTATTAGTTTTTCAACTTTCATTTCATAAAACTTAATCTCTTTTATTTTAACACCAAAAAGTTGAGCCGAACTGAGTACGGAGTAATATACTAGTAATATATTCCCTTGTCGTCAATTAAGTTCACCCTATTCTTTTTTAGTAGTCTCTAATTAAGTTCCCATTTTCTTGTTTGGCAAACTAACTACATCCCAACAATGTCAAACAATGTCAAACAATGTCAAACAGTATAAAATAGTTTCAAAAAGTATTGTGTAAAAAGTAATGTGGAACTTAATTAAGAGAGGAGGGATTATATTCCAAATCTTCATATTCATTGAGAATATCATGCAAAAATAAACGCAAAAGAAAATGGATCATTGGAATTGAAAGGCGTGGGGTAGACATGTTATATCAATTACCAATCGAGTGCAGTACATTCAATGGTGACACATGCAAAACAGTACTACCTAGACAAGCCCATGCCATGCATACCCAAAATTCAATGAAAAGGACAATAATAACGACAAAACACAAACATAAAACTGGTCTAGAAAGTCTCCTTCAAATCGGACCCCTAAACTAATAGGAATCACAGAAGAGCCCTCAGATCTTATTCCTCCGTCGCAGACGTTTTATTTTTCTATACAAACAAACTACTCCAGAATGGGCAATGGTATACATGCATGGTTTATCATCCACCTCTCACGCTTCCAGTACATCGCATTTATGAAACTCTGCAGAGAAACACATAAAAAAATCCATTAAAAAGATATTATACTATACTAATTGAATAATTTTAACATTGGTGAATGTTAAAATAATGACTAATAAATTAAATTAAATTAAATAGACCGAGAATAATAAAAATCACAGAACTGGTAGGTATTTTAGCCTTGTGCCGTTGTGCGGTTATTTAGAGACGGAAGAATTGGTTAATTACTTAATGGAGTACAATCCTATAAATGGAGTAAAACACATTCCAAAATAGCATATTTATGTTTTTGTTCGCTAAATATGAGTAATTGATATCAAATTTGGATTATCAAATTTCAAGAAATAAAAAAACATGAAAAGGTCATATTTTAGAATTTCAATCGACTTTGCTTTTATTTTTTAAAAGTAGGAGCAGTGTCACTTACACTCCAATATTTACTGGAAGTAGATCCAAAAATTGGGCTAATTAAATACTATCTCCGTCCCAAATTGAGTTGCAACTTTGACTTTACTTGGTCAAATAGATCTGTTTTGTTCGCTTAATTAGGACGTCAATTTTTAATTATATTCCGATTTGGAGGTTACAATGTGGTTTATGAATATGTAAATTTTAATTATTAAAAATTGAATTAATTATCAATTAGAAGGTTTAATTTTTATTATTAATTGACCAAAAAATGTTGACTTTGCAAAACAAATTGGGACGGAGGGAGTAATTGGGAAGAAAACACGCTTAATTTAAAAACTAATTATATATATGTGACTAAATTAATATTATTTGCAAAAAATGTGACGTCCTTAATCGTAGCGACAGTAATAATAACTTCATCTTAATAATTTATGACGTAAAAAAGTAATTTATTTATTTAAGTGTTAGCAATATTTAAATCATAAATTATTTAATTTGAATGGGAAGGGTACGTACGTGCTACAATCGGTGCTGGGGCTGATTTTGTAAGGAACGTTGACTCCGCATTTACCGGGAAGACCAGCGGCAGCGCCTAGATTCAGACCTGTGATGCTATTGGAGAGAGATTTCAGGCAACCGCAAGCCGTCTTCCGGTCAGCGGGGGTGGTAGCGCTACCAGCCAGAGATTTAACGCCTCCGCAGCAACCCGCGGTGGGTAGCCCGGTGCCCGACTTCAAGTAAGCGAGGCAAGGGGCCAACTTTTGGCTCACCTGACCGCAAGTAATGGCGGCCTCTGCATGGGGAGCGGCCACCACCACCATGCACAGCACGGCGGCGCAGAAATACTTGACCATCTCAGACCTTGACACCGCCATTATATTGTTGTAAGTAAGTAATACTAGAGGCAAATAAAGCTGAAGGAGGGTTTGTTTGGAGTGCTTGATTTGGGTTTGATGGAGTTGATGCTCGGCGATGGCGAGGTTTTATAGGGCAGGGGAGATGGAAAGAAAGGCTCGTTTGATGGGTTTTACGTAGGTCCTTGGAACTTGGAAGTGAAGTGTGAACAAGAGAGTGTGAGCCGACCAGTAATAATGGAGCCACGGACTGGTAGGTACGTGGTTGGGAGTAATAATTCAATTAATGTCACTCAGATCACCGGCTATCACAATTTCTTACCACCTTTCTGCTATGTAGCACCTATATCGGTACGCGGAAACGCGGAAACTGATACGGGGATACGTCAAAATAAAAAAAAAAGTAGGATACGGATACGGGGCCATATTTATAAATATTAAAAGTTATGGGGTGTATTTACAAATCTTAAAACTTATAGGGGTCAATTTATAAATATTAAAAATGGATTTTTTTTGAAAAAATATATGTATACATATAATATCCTATGATGTCTACTCATTCATTGCATTGAAGCATTTTCCCTTCTCAAGATACTTAATAATAAATTCATAATATTTCTCATATACACTAGTGCATCTCGAAATATAAATGTAATCAATAAGTCATTAATTTAAAAAGAGAAATAACAAATAAGTCAAACAACTACAATCTTGAAATTAAAAGTACAGGTACCCAATTCGAAGTATGAGTTAATAACTTAATTCGGATATAGCCATATAAGCCCATTATTTGATTACCAAGTAAAATGTAGTTTTAGATTTTCATTTTTTTTTAGAATTTTATTAAGTAAATTTTGGGATTTTTTTTTTAAAGTTGGTACGGGTATCCGTCAGGATACGAGTATCGGAAACTTTCAAAAAATTACAAAAAAAGTGGAAACTTTTAAAAATTGTAGATACTGTCCGGGAACGTACGGTACGGGTATCCTAGAGTATCGGATACGGGAACGTATCGGATACGCCGATACTGTAACACCGTCCCCAAATGTATTTACTTTTAAGTGAATAATGTATTAAACCTGGTGGAATGGTTAATAAGTATACGGAGTTGTGAACTTTTATTAATTCTTTTGCGTGATTAGTAAATTCGCACGTGGGGCCCACACCGGGAGCGGGGACCGCCCGAAATTCCCGAAACTATATATTTTATTTATCTTGGTCAAGATAATACTTATATAGTGGTGGCTACTTCATTTGAACCATGGAAAGGTCCAGAGTTGACCGATTGGTCAAAAGAAGTCCAAATATCGGTATTGATAATTTAACCGATAAAAGAACGAAAATAAATTTCGGAGACTCATAAATTTAAGTTGGGGAATGTATATTCATTATAAAGGGTATAATGATTAAGAACACATAATATATTTTATTTGACCCGATAAAATAAAATATATTTAAAACAGTCCGAAAAATACAACTTTCGGGACCGATTGTACACTTCTGAACAAAAAGAGTTGACCTCCCACATGTGTGGGGGCCAACCCACGAATTTGGTCACCCAAATTTAGATGTTTGGCCGGCTGAAGTGATGAAGGAACATGGGAGAGAGTGTGATATGAGTGAAATGGAATCAAACAAATAAAAATAAAGTGGACCTCTCCCCACACCACTCATTCTATTGAGACAAAAGAAGGCACCCACCTCCTTCCATCCTCATCATTCGGCCATAATCTCAAGAGAGGGAGGAAATCCCAGGAAAAAATAACACCTTCCATAGCCAAGGACAAGCAAGTTCAAGGAGGTCAAAGGGAAAGGTTTTCGGGAGGAAAAACTAGGTGGATTAAGGTAAGGACCTTATAATAACTTTTCCTCTATTCTTTAATTGTCATATGATTTATATGTCATATGAAGAACCCCTAGGATTGTTCTACATGTTACGAGTGTGGAATAATGGGTTGGAAGGTGGTTCTATGTCCAAAAACGGACATAGGAGCCAAAACGACCGGTTTACCGGAAAATAACCTTTTAGAGGTTATTTGTATTGATTAAGGTTTTATGATGTTAAAACCTTGTTAGGAACTTGATTAAAGTATTTTTGAGCTTCGCCGGAGTTTCGCCGGAGTTGGTCAAAGTTCGCCGGAGTTGGTCAAAGTTCGCCGGGATTAGTCAAAGTTCAATCGGGAAGCGTAGAACGCGCGTAAGCTCACTTAAGGTGAGGATGACCGACTATATTGCTTATAATCTTTGGGTTAATTTCTTGATATTTCCTAAATGAATACAAAATGTGATTTGTATGGATTATTAGTGATTAATAATGCCTAAATGAAATTACTATTGATTATAAGTATAGTTTGCATAATATACAAATTTAAGAATAAATTGTGTATGTGTATATGTTATGAATATGATGGCATGATAGTTGGATTAACCATGAATCTAAATTGTGATAAGTATGCACTTTTATTTCATGAGAAGAAGCCATGAAAGTATAAAAGTGATATTGTGATATTAAGGCCAAATTACACATGAATGAAGAAATATATTGAAATGAGTAAATGACTAGTATTGAGATATTAGTTGAAATTGTAGTTGAATAATGGATGAATGGATCCTAAGATATTGAATTGTAAAGAATCGGTGATTATTGAGCTGGGCTCTAGATCGATGTAGATAACGGTGATTATTGAGCTGGGCTCTAGACCGTAGTAGTTATCGGTGATTATTGAGCTGGGCTCTAGACCGATGTAGATAACGGTGATTATTGAGCTGGGCTCTAGACCGTAGTAGTTATCGGTGATTATTGAGTTGGGCTCTAGACCGTAGTAGGTAACGGTGATTATTGAGTTGGGCTCTAGACCGTGGTAAGTAACGATGAATTTACACTAAACGAATAAAATCAACTATGATATAATAACACCCTAGATTGAGGGTCTTGGAAATTTAAACTTTGATTATACTTAGTATAGTTGTCATTGTACTTGTCAAATGCTTCCGAGTACTGACCTCCCCTTCACGGGGGAGGCCACCTCACAGTTTCAGGTAGAACTTGAAGGTTGCTGCCATCGCCCACTTGTTTCGGGAAGATCAAGGAGAGAAGACGTGGTTCGTGCTTCCTCCAAATTCTGTTTAAAAACAATTATATTAATGCTCATGGATATCATATTTTTGAATGATTATTTGGGGGCTTGTATGCCCATGTTTGCCAAGGGTGGCATGAATACTTGTATCAAATGTTTCCGCTTCTTTGAATGAATATTTTACATTATGTTTGTTTATGGATGTACTATGTGTGAATGATATTCCAGACGCCTTGTATAGTATGGATGTGTTGGACTGTGGTTGACTTTTCGTACTGTACGGAGGATTGTTGACGTGTCCGGATAGGTCCGGGGCGTGACAGATACGCTACCCTAGGGAAGTATCTGTGCTTCATAGCCTTTCTGCACACTTACAATTTGTTTTCCAGTAACCATTCATTTTACCTTTTGGGCACTAAAATTGTCTCATTGATCGGTAAAGATTGTGTCCCTCTCGATCATTCTTATTTTAATCTTACTTTATCAATTAATATCAATCACATAATCACACTTTTTAAATAACTGTGTCACCTCATTGTGTCTCAATATTATAAGTGGGACGAAGATTGTACTTCTTAAAACTGGTTCTGCTCTTTCGATGCACAGAAACATATACTCCCCCGTTCCTTAAAACTTTGTCTTCTTTCCTTTTTGGGATGTCCCAAAAAACTTTGTCACTTTCCCTTTTAATCAATATTTTGTGGTTTTAGTTATTTCTCTCTCCTCTGTACAATTCTCAACCACACAGTTTTTACTTTATTATTCTCCGTGCCGGTCAACTTTGGCAAAGTTTTAAGGAACGGATGTAGTATTATATATTGGAATGTTTGAGTGGAAACAGATCGAGTGGTTACTGGTCTATTATGTCTAATACATGCGGATTACTATTTGAAAATGAAAATATATTATTCAATGTCGGTTTCAAGGAATGTACATTCATTAATGAATTATAAGGCTAGTTTTGTACATATTAGAACAATTCTAAAGAGTAATAATTATTAGGTTTGTTTATAGGGACACATACTTTGGATTATAATTGATTCGTTCATTCGCTCTTTTTGATTTTGGGTTAGAATTCTTGTTATTTTTCATGCTATAGAATGATCAAGATTCACTTCCAATCTAGGATCATGTAGTGCAACGTTACACTTTGTGTCACAAAATTTGTTGGTACTTGTTTAAAAAATAATACCACAACATCAAACTTTTATCAAATTGTATGACAAAAAAACAAAGGGTGTGATATGACGAATTAATCTCGAATTGCACATTTTTTTCAAGGTCATGTGGTAATTTTTTTCATGTCAAACTATTTTTTCACAATTTTAGCTCGAATTTGAAGAGAATTTATTAATTCGCAAAAAAAAAAATCAAAACTAATTGCAATTAGTGAATAAAACAGTTAAGAGTTAATTCCACTTTTGATCATACGAGTTTTGTGTCATTTTCACATTTAGTTCACGTTTTTCACTTTGTCCACTTTGATAATTGACTAATGTTTCTTGATCATTTGTGCTTCTTCTCCGACTATTTTTACCATTAAAAACAGTGTTGGAAGGGCCATATATGGACATAAACACAATAGTAATGTACAAAAGTGATCAAAGTAAAAGACATGGACCAATTGTGCAATTGGTGCGATACTCGTAGGATCAAAAGGCGAATTCATACAAACATATGATGCATATTGTATCCGAAATTTTTCTTAAGGTTGGATCTTCCAATCCATTTTTTTTACAACAATCTTTCAATCCATAAAGATTGGGAGTTTTGCCATATCATTGATCTCTAATTTTGAACAATAATAGTCTAGATTTAACAACAAAAAAGTGCCACTCTGGAAATAAAATGCAGTGACAATAACAATAATATCTCTAACTGCAATGAATCGCTCCATTATAACTCCGTGAGATTTTACATTTCTCATTGCAATTAGCACATGCTCTTTAATTTGGCGAAATTATCACCCTAATTATATAATAGTTTGTTTTTATCTACATAGGGGGGAACGAGTTTAAAGCTTGGGCACTTGCCTCCACCCCCCCCCCCCCCCCCTAGGTCCTCCATTGTAGATGTACTTCTGAGTACTCTAAATTGCTCATAGTAACAGTTTCTTAGAAGCTGGGAGAGATCAGTTTATGAAAAACTGATGCTGATTCTACTGTTGCTATTACAAAAATCAAAATCAATTCCAAACACCCCTTGGGAAAACTGTCAAATAGGTCCTCAAACTTTCATAAAAAGGTCAATTAAGTCCTTCTATAGGAGGTTCTGTCCGGCCGTCGCGATTTGGGGCGGTTTCCGGTGGATTTTTTTGATGAAATTTTTTGAGCATCTTATTCACCAAGTCTAGTTTACTCATGCCAAATTTCAGCTAAAATTTCAATCGGGAACACATTCAAATTAATTCTTGAAGATAACTGCGCATTTTTGCGTTCTTGAATTTATTTGAAAAAACTGTTGCTATTAAAAAACTGATGCTGATTCTACTGTCGCTATTAAAAAAATCAAAATCAATTCCAAACACCCCCTTTAATACCAATGAAATTGATAAAACTGTATCTGAATTGATTGGATTTGCTAAATTCAGCAAAGCTATACTGAAAATATACACTGTGTTTTTTACTAAAATAAACAAAAAAAATAGGTTAATGGGTCAAATGGACCCTTGTATCCGTCTGTTCAAATTGTCTTCTCAATTAAAAGAACTCTGATTGACGCTCTGAACTCGATAAAAATATTCAAAATATACTTTTTGATTGTAACGGTCTAATCACCGCCCCGCCATCAAATAAAGTGCAAACTATGCATCTCACGTCACAACTTGAGGGATCAAATATGCCCCTGAACTCAATCAAATAATTCAATTTATGCACTCAATCGTTAAAAAAATGTCAAAATTACGAAAAGGAAAAAATTAGAAAAATACACATAGCATATAAAATGTAAGTAAAAAATGTAAAATACAAATGTAGGGTGTGTTTCGGAAAATAAAAAAATTAATTAAAATAAATTAATTAAAATGACGAAAGAAAGCAAAAATTAGATGGAGCAGAAAATAGCCAGAGCTCGTGCTACACACGATGTCCTTAAAACGTATTCGTCGCCTCCCATGGTGCTAGAAGCGTTGCAACGACCGTTTCCCAGGAGATGGTGGCTAACGAACTATTGTTTGAGCACACAAACAAAAATTCCGGCAAACGAGAACAAGTCTGAACACCAAGGAATTTTTCAGAGAGCTAGAGGTGGTTTTAGCTAAAGAAAATACGTGCAAATTGTGTATGATTGCATGTATGAACGTGTGTTGTTGCAAACCACCCGCCAACCATTATATAGGAGGATTTTTTGTGTGCTAATGGTGAATTAATGGACCTGAACGTTGTACATCAATGACCAGTCCGTTGGGCATTAAATAGTACATGAACTGTCCATTTAACGCTCCATTGAAAGATAAGTACGTTGGGCATTTATTATTGTAACGGTTCAGAACGCGGCCAGAATACCAAAACGTATTCTGGTTCTGTAACGGGCAGAAGACCAGAACATCTTCTGGTTCCGCAGCGGACAGAAGACCTGTGCGTCTTGGGAAAAATGAAACATTATGGGAAGAAACAAAAATTAAATCGTATCTTTCAAAGATAGATTTTTAGACGACATTCGTGTCCGCGGGTCATCCGCGCACGCAAGTCGCGGTTTTTCTTCTCCGTTTTTGGTATTCCATTCGAACGGGTAAACTTCGAGAATTAATTTCTCATTCACCCGTTATCCGTTTTGAGTGTACCATATATCAAATTGTAGCCCTTAGCAAGGACAAACCGAAACCACTTTGACCCGACCCAAATCGGAAGTGGACCCCACTCAAAATATTTCCCCAAAATTACCATTTAATGCAACTTTTAACACATTTTTCCAACAATCCCCCACATGAATGAAAATTGATTTTCGAGACTTAAAACGACACGAAGATAGGAGGACATGTTGTGTTCACTGGATGATCCCTGCATACGGAGAGGTAGGTTTTATCCTTTGAACCTTCCGCTGTATGCAGGGATCATCGTCCGTTGGGCAGTGAATCGTCCATGAATTGTCCATTTAACGCTGCATTGAAAGATAAGAACGTTGTGAGGAGGTTGTGCCTTTGGAGTTTAAAAAATGGGAATAGAGTGGAAATGTATTGTTGTGGTTGAGTAGGAAAAAAGGTAAATAAATGTTAGCGATATAAACAAATTAAAAATGTGTCCCTCTCGATCATTCTTATTTTAATCTTACTTTATCAATTAATATCAATCACATAATCACACTTTTCTTAATAACTGTGTCACCTCATTGTGTCTCAATATTATAAGTGGGACGAAGATTGTACTTCTTAAAATTGGTTCTGCTCTTTCGATGCACAGAAACATATACTCCCTCTGTTCCTTAAAACTTTGTCTTCTTTCCTTTTTGTGACGTCCCAAAAAACTTTCTCACTTTCCCTTTTAATCAATATTTTGTGGTTTTAGTTATTTCTCTCTCCTCTGCACAATTCTCAACCACACAGTTTTTACTTTATTTTGGGATCGAGTACAAAGTCTTCGGTGTCCTCAGCAGGCTCAGCCCTCGGCCTGCCTTCTTCCTTTTCCAGGGCATTGGTAGTGATAGTATCAAAGCGGAGTTCAGTCTTACTAACCTTCCTAGTGAGCTGAAGGTAGCAAGCGCGGGAGATCTTCTGATTCCCCCTCGAGTAACCGATGCCGATGGGTGTGGGGAATTTGAGGCAAAGGTGCCTCATGGAGATGACGGCCTCCAAATCCTCGAGGGCAGGCCGGCCGAGGATGATGTTGTGTGCGCAGTCAAGGTTGACAACGACGAATTCCACTTCGAGCTTGGCCCTATGGGATCCGTCGCCAAATTCAACCATCAGGGTGATTACGCCTTCGGCGTCAATGCTATCTCTCGTGAATCCGGAGAGGGGTGTTTTGATGTGCCGAAGGGACCCCATATCAAGTTCAAATTCCCGAAAGGTGCTGAGATACATTACGTTGACGAAACTCCCTGTGTCAACATAAGTCCGGAGGATGATGGCGTTGTTGATCTCAGTGCGGATGACGAGGGCATCCCTGTGAGGTAAGGACCCCGGGGGCAGGTCCGCATTTGCGAAGAAGATGGGATCCGCCCTCGGCTTCTTAGCCGGGGGCATGTGGTTGACCTCCCCGACATAAAGGGATTGAGCCCACTTCTTCCTTTGGCTTGTGGAGTCGCCTCCGGTGTTACCACCATTGATCATGTGAATGTGGCGCTTGTATTGTTGTTGGGAATCCTCCTCCTCACTGAGGTTCCCAATCTCACGCTTCCTCCCTTGTGAATTTCCCAAGGGGATGGTGTTCGGGTTAACCCACCTGTTGGCCTTCGGCGGGGGGCCCTGGTGATGGGGGGTTCCCTGAGGATGAGGGCCCCTGACGAATTGGGACAAATGGCCCGCTTGTATCAACCTCTCGATGGCCGTTTTTAACTGATGGCAATCATCAGTCTTGTGCCCATGGTGGCGGTGGAAACGGCAATAAGGTTCATCAGGGCTGATAGCATATACCTCGAGGGGTGCGCGAGAATCACGCTCCATAAGGCCTTGTTCCTCCGCGAAATCCAAGATAGTGCTACTGGGGTGCGTCAGCGGAGTGCGTGGGTGTTCAAGGAGGACGGGTTGCGCCCAGGCCTTCGGATTGTTCTTGTAACCACCCTCGGGTCTGGCTTGGCCTTTCCAGGGTCGATCACCATACTGTGTTTCACGGTTTGCCGGAAGGGGTGGCCCCCGGGGGCGATTCCTGCCCTCATGCTTTTGCGAAGGCTCCGGATTGCGGCGATCCTTCTCAATCTCCTTGGCCTCGGCATACCGGTCCCCCCGCTGGAGAGTTTTTGTGTAATCGGGGGGGGATCAGTAATAAGGCTCCTAGAGAAATTACCGTTGCAGAGGACGGTATGGAATAGGGCCATTAGAGTTCTATCGTCAGCGCCATCAACTTTGATGGAGGCCTGCCTCCAGTGTTGAGGAAACTCCAAAGGGTCTCCTCCTTCTGTTGCCTCACATTAAGGAGATGGGAGAAATGTTTCTTAGACCGGTGCCTTCCGACGAATTGTGTGAGGAAGCGGCGGGCAAGTTCTTGCCATGAATCTATGCTGCCTTCGGGCAATCGATTGAACCATTCATATGCTGGCCCCTCCAAGGTGGAAAGGAACCAACAACATAAATATTCATCTGATTCCCCCATCATCATCTTGCTATTCTGATACCTGCTGTAGTATTCTTGGGGATCCGTCTTCCCTTCGTATGGCTTGATGGGTTGTCCCCGATACTTGTTGGGGATCTTAGCCGCCAGCACCCTTGGGGTGAAAGGCATCTTTGTGCGGAGCTGAATGAGGGGTTCGTCTGAGCCCTCGGTGAACTTGCGCTTCATATCCTCTACTTGTGCCCGTAGGGCGGCATACTCCAGATCTGGCCCCGGCGTGGAAGTCGTCAGGGGCGCCTGACGCGTCTCCTCGAGTTGACGGATGAGGGCTTCAATGATTTCATCCTTGGGGTCATTCGGGACCACCCCTTGGGAGTTGGCCCGGAAGGATTGAGTTTGGTTGATCTGGTGCTTGGCATCTTCTGGATGGAGGAGGCCCTTGCCTTTGTCCCGAGGGGGAGACCTTTCCTCGGCCCCCGAGACGGAACCTCCGCTTTCCTGAGGCCTGCTTGTCGTTTTTCCACTGAGGCGATCTTGGACCCCCGGCGTCCAGAAGCTCCTCCCAACCTCTCGAGGGCAGAGGTTCGGGGCCTCTCCTTGTTCGCGCAACGTTTGTCTTTGAATTGAGCCTCTTGGGAGGCGGTGTCCTCCGCCACGACCCCCTCAGCGTTGCCAATCCTCATGGGGGTGATTGTTGAACAGAGGAGGGTGTGGCGGGAAATGGGCAGCATTCCCTCCGAAATAGGGTTGGAGGGGTGCCTGTGGAATGAAGGCACCAGAACTCATCGCCATGTTTTGGACGAAGGCCGCAAAGGCGGCCTGAAGGTCGATGGCTGGAGCCGAAGGGGGAACTTGGTTCTCACTTCGGTCCTTCCTTCGGCTATCAAGGCCGATGCGGGCATCAGGGGCAGCCTTCTGCAGCTGCTGACGGAGGTCAGTAGCGGCCTACTCTAATTCGAGGATGGTACCGCCTTCGGGTACCAAGAGCCTATTGCAGGCTTCGGCCCCGTTAGTTTCGCCAGGGGCTACATGGTTCTCCTCGAGGGTTTTAGACTGACCACGGGTTTTTCCCATTTTGGTAGGTGTTTTTGTCTGGTGAAAGGGAGGGTTTCTCACTTGATTGTTCGGACCTCTCAACGAGAGCACCAAATGATGGACAGTGTACCCGGGGGGTAGCTTATCCGAGGGGTTATTATGAGAATAACCTAGAGAGAAGTCAGAGCAAACAAGTAGGAGAGAGAGTCGATTGTATTAAATGAACTCTGCGTGTGTTACAAGGAGAATAAGGTATGTTATTTATAGCAGCCATAAATGCTATGAGGGTACACGTGTCAACAATCTAACGGCCGATGGGTCACCTCAATCGGGTGGCACCGGCATATGCATGTGCACTGCATTAAATGCGGTGGGTGGATGTGACGCCGCATTAAATGCGGTGGTTGCTTGTCTCCAAAGGGAATCTTCGATGATTGAGCTGTTAGCCGAAGGCTCTCCCTGCAGCCAAGGGGTCTGTGTACCCGAAGGCTTGGTTCAGCCGAGACTTCCCTTATGCCGAGGGCTCCTGATTTCTGCCGTTTTCTCCTAGTAGTTTCGTATGCTCGAAACTGGTTGTCCTGTGAATTTTGGAGCCTTCGGCCATGTTGCCGAAGGCTACCCCAGGCGCCGCTTGGGCTCCTTTGGGCTTGGGCCGCTGTGCTTTGGGTCTCCTGTGCTTCTTGGGCCTGTTGGACCTGTGCTGGAATAGTAGGAGTCTGTGGGCTGGGGGTTCCCGGGCCATATACTCCATCAGTTTCGTTTCAGGAAACTATACTGAAGGGGAAGAGGAAAGTTTCGTTTCAGGAAACTAGTGTAATTAATACCATTAATTAGGTTTCTATATATATTATTGTACCTATTGTAATGAAGACATATTTTATTATATATATGATATCTATAACAATCGTTTTGGTAAGTCTTTCCATTATTCAGTATTCCTAACAAAAACATTTGTTAGGGATTTTTTGAACTACCGTCTCTAACAAAATCCATGACGAATCGAGTGTCTTTTTGCCGTGTTTACTCTATTACTACCTCCGTCCCAAAATTAACTTCTCGTTCGGTTTACGATGCTTGACTGACGATAAAGCAACTCGATCCCTGCTCACACTCGGATTATTTTTAGTAAATAAAATTTACATATTCAGAAACTACATTAAAACCGCTACAAAGCCTGATCAATAAAATTTAAATTTGATAAAAATTTGATATAAAAAGTAAAAGATTACGAGTGATTCAAGTTGACCAATGAATAGTGACTGGGAAGTTGTTTTTGGGACGGAGGGAGTAAATTAATCTATAGCATTTTGATGTAGCTTATGGTACGTACGTCCAAGACCCACGTGGTACACATATCTTGTGTATATGTTTTATCTTTTGTGATCGACTGATCTGTATAACAGATGTGATTGTATAACAAACCATACAATAATTTATAACTTTCAAAATATCTTAATTTGATTATTGTATCCTAATTTAATTGTATCCTCCACGAACTTTCTAATTGTTTGGTTCCCGTCCTACTCAAGCATTCAAAGGTGAATGGTAGTTTAAACTTGTTTATTGGGATGGGAAAAGGTCAAAAGGAGCAAAAGTGGCTCTACAGTTTTGTTTTAGATGACAATATAATCATGAACTGTTTGGGGTGAAATAGCTCTAAGATGGAAATATAATCATGAACTTTTTTTATGACAACTCCAATAGATATTTGTGAGATAGATGTTACAGAATGAGTAAAAATGGGTTAATTTATCTAATATAAGCCTAATTACACAAGATTAAAATGGTTTAAATTTTGAAGAATTTTGAGAGTGGAATAACTGAATAAGATACTAAATTAAATTAAATTATTTAGTTTCAACTGAATTAAACTAAATTGTACTCGTAACTTATACTTCGTATATACCTTTGTGTAGAAAAGAATCATTCTCACATAATTAGATTTAGGTTAATTAGATCAATATTAAGGAGCATGGTTCCACATTTAGGGCTTGAGAAAATTATCGAAGATTAGAATGAATTTATTCATACCGAGTATAATTTTTTTCAGTAGCTGTGATGAAGATTTGAGTGTAATAAAGTAAAATAATGTGACCCTTATATAGTTTTTCAAAAAGGGATATATGACATCTGTTATTGAACAATCCAAAAAATAAAATAAAACTAGTAAAATGGGACGCAAGGAGTAAAATAGGGAAAATTTGTTCATACATGTTTTTTTATACATTTTTTGTGAATACTTATATTTTACCTGTTTATACATACGGAGTATAATTCACCACAAAGGACGAATTTTGTCTATATACACAAACAACAGTAAAAAAAAAGGGGAAAAGGAGCAAAAAAGCCCCTCAAGTTGTCACTAAAGAGGACTTATGCCCTTAAACTTAATTTTTGTGCAAAAAAATTTAAAATCACAAACAGAGAGGGCAATCACCCCCTTTTCGTTACTAACTAATGGTGAACCAACTAACAGAGTTGGCACCTACGGAGTACATAGTACTGTACGTAGTTAAAAATTTTGCTCTATGATTGTTTATAACAAATTAAATTCCCATAGTGTCTTTGATTTTTTTTTTTAAATTTCAGCTTGTGATCTATTAAATAAATAAATCTAGAATATTTTGCTCATGAAATCAGAATGGATTTCATCTTTTTTTAAATAAGTGCAACGTAACATGTCAACTTTTACACTATTCACATACTCTACTTTGACTGCATTTTTTATTAATATATTAATAAATTATTTTTTAAACATTTTTTACATTTTTCTCATTGTAAGTTTTCAAATTCTGATTTTTACTAATAGAGAATAATTTGCTAATTGACTTATTAAGGACTAAGTGCTCGTTTGGTGGTTCTATATTTCGTTATATCAAACTTATGAGTCAATTTTTTCACCAAACACGTAACTTTAATTGTGCACGCTGAATTGTGTAAGAATAAGAAAAAATGAGGTTGAAGTTACTTTTTGATTGAATTGGGTGAAATTATTGTAGATGATCATTTTAGTTATTTTTTCAAACTACTAATTTTTTCTATATTTTATTAATAAAATATATTTTGGATGTAGTTTTTTTTTTCATAAATTAGCATGACCACTTAATACAACCAATTTGTGTATTACCAAACGGACTCTAAAAGTCACTTGAACAAAATTAGATGCACGAATAAGGAAGTATATTTATCTAGAAGTGGAGAAAACTTGTGTTGGATAGATTGGCTCAACCCAAGGTATCTCATTAACGAACATGATAGCATCAGTGATGTGTAAGGAATTTTCACTAAATTCTTAATATATTCTTAAAAACGGAATAAAATTGAACCGAACTAAAATGTTCAATAAAATTTATGATTTTAAAAAATCACAAATCCAAACCGAATCAAATCAAACTGAGACACAATACTATGTATGATTTTTCTTGGTTCACAGGTGGCAGCACAACCGCATCTGACTGCTATATCGGTGTGTTTTCGAATCACGAATGTATACTCCCTTCAGGGATGTATATCAGTGTGATTTTATATTGTATATATAACATTGTCATAAATTTCATATTTTAATTACATATATATGTGTTCGTCCCCATTAATTGACTTTGACTTTTCAAAATTAATATATAGTGTTACATAATTTAATACGTAGTACTTAATAGGGGATCTAAAAGGAGAAACATCTAAAATAATTTATCATTACTTGAAAAACAAACAATATAACAACACATCGGCTTAAAACTCATTACAAAGTAATAGATTTAGATGTCATGTATGTACCAATAGATTTTTCAAAATAAAAACTAGTCGCAGAGCCCTGCACAAGCCATCCCCCCATCCAACACTAGGAAAAATACTTTCCCCGCTACACCAATGATAAAAATTTAGCCCGAAATCATGGATCTGTCCTTGACTCACTCCATGTCTCCATCCCTAAATTATTTTACAAAGTGAGTTTTGCACGGGAATTAAGATATAGTGAAAATTGTATATTGGAAAGTTGTACCGAAGAGAGATAAACATGTGAGATTGTGTAAAAAAATATTGTGAACCATAAATACTTTACCAAAAAAGAAAAAGAAAATTGAGACGGGCGAAAAAAGAAATTTGAAAGATAATTTAGGGATGGAGCGAGTATTATTCTCTATTAGTAAAAAATAAAAATAAAAAGGAAAAATTGAAAATAATAATCCCAACTATTGCCGGTCCGCTGAAAATAATCCCAACTATTGATTATTTTTGTATAATCCCAACTATATAGACTATCTGCCAATAATGGTCCATGATCATATATTACCTCTATAAAAAGTGAATTTTAAATAGAAATTAAGCGTAAAAATTAAAAGTTGAGATTATTTATAGAGATTACTTGTTATATCTCATCTCATCCACTTTAGAAACAACAAGAATTTATTCATAGGGACCATTATTGGCGGAAGGTCCCTAAAGTTGGGATTATTCTGTAATAATCAAAAGTTGGGATTAATATGAGCGGACCGCCAATAGTTGGGATTATTACTATCAATTTTTCCAAATAAAAATTAGAATTTGAAAATTTACAACAAGAAAAATGTAAAAAATGTTTAAAAAATTATTTATTAATATATTACTAGTAATAAATAAAGCGTAGTCAAAGTAGAGTATGTGAATAGCGTAAAAGTTGACATGTTGCACTTATTTAAAGACGGATGAAATCTGTTCTGACTTCATGACCAAAACATTCTAAATTAATTTATTTACTAAATTACTAGCTGAAATTTAAAAAAAAAACAAACACTATTGGAATTTAATTTGTTATAAACGATCATAAAAACCAAAGGAGCAAACTTTCTAATGTACTTTACAGTACTATGTACTCCGTAGTTGCCAAATCTAATACGAGTAGTTGATTCACCGTTCGTTAGTAACGGAAGGGGGTTAGTAACGGAAGGGGGTGATTGCCCTCCTCTTTGTGATTTTAAGGTTTTTTGCACAAAATTAAAGTTTAAGGCCATAAGTTCCTATTGGTGACAACTTCAGGGTCTTTTGCCCCTTTTCCCTAAAAAAAATTGTGCAAAAAATATACTACGACTCTACGACGTTGTATGTCAAACAGCTCTCTCTGCAGAATTTAGGCATACAACGTTTCAAATGGAAAATATGAGTAATAAAATAATTATACGAGTAAGTAATAACAAAAATTATTTCAAAAACAAAAATTTTTACGGGAGTGCTTGCAACAACTTAAAAAAAAGTGCTTCTCAGCTTTTGGCTTAAAAAAGCACTTATTTATCAAACACTACCATTTTTTACTTTTTCTCAGCTTGCGTGTGAAAAGTGCTTTTTCCTTTTCTATTATACAAAAAACACTTATTTTACCAAACACTACCAACTTTTACTTTTCAAAATCACTTTTTTCTCAAACATTATCAACTTTTACTACTAATCACTTTTTCCTTACATCTCCAAAAGTGCTTTTTTTTAAGCAGAAGCAGTTGCAAACACTCCCTACGGAGTCGTCGGTAGACTTTTGGAAACGTGTGATTCCGACCGGGCTCTGTGAATTATAGGAGGAGAGGAAAATGGTTCGCAGTTGAGGCAATAATAAATGCAGTGCTTTAATTGATAAGAAAGGAGGCCAGACTGCCATACGTATGTCGACAAATATTGATATACGTGAACGTTTTTTATTGGGGCATCCAGGTCTGGAAAATCGTGCCTGCCGTTCGAGAAGCGTCCAAACAAATTTTTAAGTAATTTAGCTTGGCTCATTCTTGATCCCGAAGTTGAAATCTCCCACTTCATGAACCCAACACCCGACTCGGATAGTGAAAAAGTAAGTCACGGTCACTCAGTTAGTAAAGTAACAGTAGCCAGTAGGTTATACATTCGTGCACATTAGAGGTCCAATCTTATTTCAAGTTCTGTAACCTCCACCCGGTTGCTGCGGAGATTCGAACCTCGATCCATTGATTTAAATTTTCCACCACTCGACCAGTTGAGCTACCCGAGCGGGTTAGCTCGGCTCATTCTTGGTTACTCAAAATGTGCACACAATTATACATTGCCTTTGTACATGTACATGTACATTTTGGCATAAAGTCATGCACTTATTCAAATAAATTGCATGTGTACACAAGCAATTACGAGATTTTATATATACTTTGTATACTATTTGTGTACGCCTAATATCTTTCTTTTAGTTTACCGGGAGCGTTACTCGTCTGGTAGGATGAGGGTGTCACAAGGGAGTGGTCAATTTCAACCCCAAACAAAGATTTGATATGAGAGATAAAACTCAACTTATCTCCTCCTAGATAGTTATACGGTTGCAGTCAGTTCTGAGAGGGTATCAGGGATGAAGTGTCATTTTTATGTAAGTAACTTTAGCTACTGCTCATTGTCTTCGACCTATTTTGTCTGTCCTTTAAAACTTTATCATTTTTCTTTATTCGGATGTCAAAAAATATTGTCACTTTCATTTTATTCAATGAATTTGTGGTTCTTATTATTCATTTCTTCTCGACACAAATCTCAACTATTTTAACTTTATCATTTCTCGTGTCAATCAAATTTTAAAAAAATGTTGAGGGAGGATAAATTATGCGTGTTTAGACTTTTGTAATTCAATCATTCTAAAAACTCTCTTGTGTTTTAAAATCATTTGCCTTAATACTATGATTCAATATGCGTGTATTTGTCTAAATCTCTCAATTATTATCGGTACAAAAATACTAATCATTTTTCTTTTATTTAAATCATAAAAGATTAATATATACTCCCTCCGTTCCATTTATATTGTCCCGGAAGAGGGTGACACGGTTATTAAGAAAAGTGAGTTTGTGTGGTTGATATTAATTGATAAAGTAAGAATAAAGTAAAAATGATTTAGAGCCACACAAACATTGACAAATATGGTATGGAACAATATAAGTGGGACTTCCCGAAAAGGTAAAACGAGACAAAATAAATGGGACGGAGGGAGTATACTTTATACTATCCTCCGTTCTTTAATTCTTGCAACAGTTTGACTTTCACGTTTGCCAACACACAACTTTGACTGCAATTATATTTAATTATGTATTAGTAAACATTATAAAAAGTTGATATTTTGAAAATTCACATTGATAGAAATTCAATAACATTTTATACGTAATAATTTGATTATGTATATTAGTAAAAAAATCGTGGTCAAAGTAAGGTCTGTGAATAGTGTAAATATCACAATGTTGCAAGAATTAAAGAACGGGGGAAGTATATCATGAAGTTATATGCATTAAGCCTAAACGTTCAAATAAACAAATATATAGCATAAATTTATGGATTTTTTCTTGCACTGTTACGCACTATTTTACACGTTTTTATTAGAGAATCTCAATTGGTTCATATTGAGAACTTGCTTGTAATTTTAAAACTAATAGCTTATTATTGGAGCATTACTTTTTCTTTTGCTTGAAAAAGCTAATTAGTCTAAATGGACTATTAAATTGAGTAAAGAAAATTATTAAAAATAACATTATTAATAATAAATGAAGAGGAAGAAGCTATTAGCAAAATATGAAAGTAATGAGCTAATCATGGTAGATGTTCTTTCCGTCACGATCCACTCATTGTTGTTTGTCTATAATTCATTTAAAAATCGTAGAATATTTAAGGCAATTTGTTGTGAGGACATGTAAAATTGTCATATATACACATTAAAGTATCAAACGTTACACGAAGCAGCACTATAAAAAAGCAACTCCTTTTAAAAAAGCACTTCTCAGCTTTTGGCTTTAAAAAAGCACTTATTTTTCCAAACACTACAACTTTTATTTTTCTCGGCTTCCGCGTCAAAAGTGCTTTTACTTTTTCTATTACACAAAAAACACTTATTTTACCAAACACTACCCACTTTTACTTTTCAAAATCACTTTTTTCTCAAACATTATCAACTTTTATTTAATCACTTCTTCCTATTTCATTTAAAAAAGCACTTTTTTAAAAGCAGAAACTGTTGCAAACAGACCCTAAATTGATTCATTTGGCATTCGTCTACCGGGCTACCATTAAACCCGTGCCAAATTTTACTACTCGTAGACTCGTAGAGTCGTAGTACATAAATACTTCAAGAAATATGTCATTGTCCTTCTTCAAAGTTTTAAGTATAATTGTTTATTTGCTTCCACTCTATATTGTTGAAAATCTTTCACATTAGTAAAATTACACTAAATTACACTAATAAAACTAATAACAACATAAATCATTATAACAAGATAGCAAGTTATGTTGATTTTGAACAATTAGTGATAAATTAAAAACTAACGACAACATAAATAATTGTAACAAGATAACAAGTTTTGTTGATTTTGAAATGTTGGTAGTACATTAAACTTGTGAGCCTGATCGGACAACTTTTTTACAAAATATGTAACTTTTGATTAAATGATGCAATAATCAAAATAAGTAATATTATGGTATTTTTTTTAATTGTCTGAAGTTACTATAGATGATCGTTTTAGATATTTTAATACATAGTACGAAGTATACTTTTTCTTGATTTTATTAATAAAATATGTTTTAATACATTTTTTCACAATTTAGTAGAATCTGCCAATTCAAACAAAATTTCATTAATTTCAATAAATTACACCGATTTAAGTATACCAAACGGGGTCTCGGTTCCAAGCTCATCAACTCAATTCAAAATGTGAAATTGTCCATACCAAGTGAAATTGTCCATACGAGTTGTCCCCAGGCACATGCTTACGAGAATGGGATCATGTTTTCCATAAAAGAATAAAAAAAAAATCATTACTTCTATATATATATATATATAATAATAATAATAATAAAATGTTTACTTTATTTATATCATAATAAAGCGATGTTTTACGGGCTATTAATTTTTGAGCAATTTTCATTTTTCAGTATTGGTTAAAGAGGAGCACATTTGTGAAGTCAATACAACAATCTTTCATAGAGAAACTATGAAGTCAAACTACAAACTTGATTGAGATATTGAGAGATTAATTGATTAATAAAAGTCTATCTTTCTAAATGACAATTATACGAAAATTACTTCAAAGATATTGAAATTGATAAGGGATTGGATTTAAAAAAAGGATTATTAGTGCAACTTTGTGCATCAAAGGTCAATTAATTACCTCTCGAAATTAAATGGAGTTTTTTTCTAAAATATTACTTCTATAGATCGAATTCATGTACAAAACGTGACTAAAATCATTATTATTATTATTATTATTATTATTATTATTATTATTAGAATGTGTTTATGGTCATTATGATGTAAGAATGGAACTTAATCATAGTAGCAAAAGTATGGCAAAATATATTATACACCCGGCTGTACAGTGTCACTTGGTACAACCAGGTATTTTTGTAATTATATGCAAACCGGAGGTCATTAGTTAAGGATCATGACTTTTGCTTCCTCTGTTTCTCCTCCGTTCTTGCCTTTCCCCTATTTTTCTTTTTGCTTTTCCTTATATTTTAACTTTTTAGTTTTTACTCCTTTCTTCCTCTTTCGTTACTTTACTGCTCTTCCGTTTTTTAGTTTTGTTTTCCGTTCTTTTAGTTTTGCTTCTCGTTTTTCCTTTTTTTTTATAGTTCTGGTTTTCCTTTTTCTTCTTTTAGTTTGGAACTTTAATTCTTCTATGTTTCGATTTTCTTTTTCTTTTTTCTGCTTTGGTTTTTTTTTGTCTCTAAATTTGAACTTTAATTTTTCCAACTTTAAATTTTCTTTTTCTTTTCTATACTTCATTTTTTCTTTTATCTTTTTATATATACTTTTTGTCTTCTGGATCACTAATTTTGAACTCCTACTTTTTTGTTTTTATGCAATTTTGCTACAATAACTTTTTTGTCTTTTTCATGCAATTCTTTCAAAAATTCATATCAAATGCGATGCAATAAAAACATATACACCTATTCTTTATGTTATACTGATATGAGCATACACAAATTGATATTTTAGCATATTTTAAATGAGATTTTTAATTTTTTCGATGCTCATTTCGTAAGTTACCTATGCTCATTTGAAATTGGCGTAATGCTCACTTTAAAATGAGTATTACACCAGACATTTTAAAATATCATATCCTTGCATATTGGTGTAATGCTCATTTTAAATATTTCGATGCTCATTTCATAAGTTATGTATTCTCATTTGTTGAATTTGTACTCATCCTATGCTCATTTTTAAAATGTTATATTCATGCAAATTTTAAAAGTTGCATATGACATTGGATTCACATTGTTAAGTTCTTAATACTCAATTAAATAAGTCTGATACTCATTAAAAGTGTTTTAATGCTCATAATAGGTCCAATGCACATTAAAAGTTCATAAATGCTCATTTAACTGAAATTGTAATTTCATCTCAATAGAGGAGATTTGATGCTCAATGAAATGTCGTTATGTCAAACTAACAAATCTTACGATTTTTATATCAATGAACATTTGTAAGTTGCGTATGCTCATTTAGTACTAATCTTATGCTCATTTTCTAAATGTTATCAATGTATTTTTATAAAGTACTATTAAGATTTATAAAAGAAATAATAATAAAAAGAAAGTGAAGTTATGAATTAGAAGTTATGAAACAGAGATCACAATTCTGAATATTAGACTTCTAATACTCAACATTAGAAGTGCTTAGTGGGAGCTCTCGAGTTCGAAACCCGCTAGGCACATGAGGGTTCGAAACTCAATGGAGTGAGTTTCAGCCCTGATTACTCCAGGCTCCCCCTAGCCCCCCTCCCCCAGACCTCCCCTGGAGTAAAAAAAAATCAAAATTAGACTTCTAATACTCAACATAATAGGTTTGATACTCATTAAAAGTTCATTAATGCCCATTCACTAGAAACCGTGATTTTCATCTCAACAACGGATGTTTGATGCTCAATTAAAATGCTGTGAAGTTCAACTAACAAAGCTTACAATATTCATATCAATGTGCGCTTTGTAAGTTATGTATGCTCATTTTGTACTAATGTTATGCTCATTTTTAAAATGTCATATCAATGCATATTTCAAAAGTATCAAATTACATTAGACTCGCATATTTAAATTAATAGTAGTGGATCATAGCTATAATTTAATAAGTTTTTATGAAAGGAAAAAGTAAGAAAAAGAAAAAGAATTAGAAGATATGAAGCAGAGATCGTGATACTCATTATTAGCCTCATAATACTCAATACAATATGTGAGATGCTCAACAAAACTACATTATTGCTCATTTAGCGGGAGCCAGGATTTTTCGCTTAAATTACAAAACTGCCACCGAAAAAATAGGTTGTTTTAATTAAATGAGAATTAATGAATTTTTAATGTGCATTAGAGCTATTATGAGCATTACAACATTTTCGATGAACATCAGACTTATTAGGAACCTACCAATATATAATAAAATTATAAATATATTTATATAAATTAATAGTATGATTCCTAGATCAAATAAGTACTTCAAAAATATGAATTAGTCTTTAAATATGGTAATAATGAGCAAAAGCAAAGAATAGTTAATATTATAATTACTATTAATAAACAACTAGATTTTTCACCCGTGCGTTGCACGGGATGCGATTCATAATTCTTAAATTGTAGGAAAATAATCAAATAACTATTTTTATTATTTTCAATCTTTTAGTTAAACCCCTATACTAAAAAATGTATCATAATTTGTTCTCTTGTTTTAAAAAATTGATCAGTCCAACCAATTAATCCATTTTTGTCTTGTAATAGCAATTTTTTATTTTACAAAACTCTTACAAAATGTTAAAATTCGAAGTAACGAAAATACAAATTGTGAAAATTCTAAGAATGGAAAGGTCAATATCTATTCATTTTTGGAATTATATGTATATTCTAAATCTATTTAAAAAGTTTGTAAATTTCTAATTTTATATATTTTACATTTTTACTTAATTTTTTCACTTATATTTATTAAATCATTTCAATTTTATAATTCGTTATTCATTGTATTCATTATTTTTCAATTTTATTTCAATTTTTATCTATTTTTCTTATTTGTTTTTTTTATTTTAATTTGTATCTATTTTTTTATTTCAAAATTATTAAATTATTTATCCATTTTCAATTTATTCTATTTTTACATTGTTATTACCTCCGTCCCACTCAACTTTGCCAAGTTGATGTTAGGTGGGAAATTAGAATAGTAAAAACTGTGTGGTTGAGATTTGTACAGAGGAGAGAGAAATGAACAGAGCCATGAATTCATTGCTTTAAAGGGAAAGTGACAAAGTTTTTTTGGACAAACAAAAAGGGAAAGTTGGCAAAATCCAGTGGGACGGAGGGAGTATTACATTTTTCAAAATTATAGCAGTATACATTTTTATACGATTTATCAGTCTCTTAATTTATTTATTTTTTTAAAATAACCTTCTATAACATGTCAATATGGCCTTGTTGATTATATTCTTAAAGTAAGCATACTTGTATGATATTTTTTTAAAGTATAAAGACTTGTGTGATGGATCGAAAATAGTAAAAGAATTTATTTGACTTTTTTCTCTTAAATTCTTTGAAATGATGTAGACATATAGTTTTCTATGTAGACGTATAGTTAAAAATTTTGAACTCCAAAAACTTCGTCATCATCTTTACTCGTGTTGCAAAAACTTTCACCTACGGACTACGGTGTGATTAGGGGGGTTAGAGTCTTACTCATGTAATAAAACTCAGAGAGACTTTTTCAGGATGACCCATGATGAAATTCATGTTAAAAAATGCATAAACGGATTGTTGCTTCATCACAATTCACAAAAAAACGCAGACAATTTAGTAAGTCATTTTGTTTTATTTTGTCATATTCCAAGCCAAAAAAATAGTGTCTTTATCTCCAAAAATGATGGAAAGGAACTCCAAAAAGTTAAAAGAGAAAAAACAGCCATAAAAATACTTCATTCATTTATAGTACTAAAAGGGATAATATACAATCATCATTTATTAAGGGGAAAGTATTCATTATAATAACACAAAAGTAATACGGAGTAACATTTAACTTTAAAGTGTACTCATAAAAATAAGTACACTTTACAATTGGCATTAAAAATATATTCTCCGGAATTGATACCGGCACAGTAGAAAGTCACTTGATAAATCATTCTTTAATGTCCTGGGTGGTTGTCTTGATCGGTTAGTAAAACCATGCACTCCAACCATGGCTGCACCTTGAAATACATATATATTTATATATTTATATATATATATATATATATACTTCATAAGTAAAAAGAGTAGATGTATAAATAGAGGATATCATCTTGAGAAGGAGCATGAAATGCCTAGCTATATTAACACAACTTAAAATCTTTATAGATGTAACATGAATTGCGTAGATCAATAGATGATAAGTTTTCACTTTTTAGTGCTCATAGAGTAACCTTCCTTTAATTAAAATGCCAATTTCTATGATAAAAGAATATTGGCAGCTATGTACGTTGTCATGTAAAACCAAGTCATTCATTCCATTACCACTCTAACAGAAAATCACTAACATAAATATGGCATGTCATGTACATTTGAGAAAGTTGAAATAAGCAAAACCAGATAATAAAGAAGAATAAAAAGCAAGCCAAGTAGAGCTATTGCCGTCATTAGTGTTTCATATCCAATCAACACAATTACTTTTTCAAAAAATTCAATGGATCCAGACTTAACCAATTCAAAAAATTCCATTAAAAAATATATTACAATAAATACCAAAAAGAAATTAAATACTTAAGATTAATCATTGGAATCATATATTAATGAAACCGAGAATATAGAATTGATAAAATTAATTAATAAAAAATCATGTTAAATTGAAGAAGTCTGTATCCTGTAAATTGAAAATGAATCTAATATGGAATATCTGGACTTAAATTAAAATTGAACCGGTCCCAAGAATGTGCGAGCTTCCGATCTTCTCAACTCTGATGCTCCATATCATCTAAAAAAGAAAGCAAAGAAACAAAACCCAAAAGAATTGAAATGAGTAAACACTCAAATTAATCTTAAGAACCATGTGAAGGAGTATCACAAAAACATAAACCAAGGAGCAATACCTATAGCTTTAAATTAGCATGATATTAAACTTAAGATAATATTGTAATAGCTTTAAACAGATATCATAAAAATCAAATTATGTATTCTAATTATAAGTGAGTTATCTAAAGATGGAAGGAATCACAAAACTGAAAAGAAAAATTCATGTAAAGTCAAAGATAACATGGTGTCGTCTTCCTCTGTTGTGATTATATTTAGTCATAGTCATAGTTCGGATTTAGGAATTAATTCCACTTTAGGTCCTCCAAGTTTTGTGTCATTTCCATATTTAGTCCTCGTCTTTCACTTTATCCATTTTTGGTGCCTGACTATTGTTTTCTTGACCATTTTCGGTCCATCTCTGAGCATTTTTAATACCGGAAAAGGACTATATATGGTCAAGAAACAATAGTCAGGTACCAAAAATGGATAAAGAGAAAGACGAGGACTAATTGTGGAATTAGTGCAAAACTCGAAGGACCAAAAATGGAATTTCTTCTCGGATTTAGTGTCATGATTGATGATCTTACCCAGCAAGGATATCTCAGTAAGTAGACCCCCAATGCTTATGTTTGTCAAGCTATCTTCACACGGTACCAACTTACTACCAACTGTGCATGGATATCATCAACCTTCACTTGATTCCCCGGAATCAAAGTGGAAACAGTGCATCTTTAAGGCCAAGAGTCTCTACATATGCAAACTACTCCCAGCAGACCAAAACCAAGTGGAACTGAAAATGTAGATGACAATTTAATGGTAATTGAGCCATGACCCCATACTAAAGGCACCCAGTAGGGGAGATAAAAAATCTTAAAGACAATGAGCCAGTTCGCAATCCATCTGATGACTTGATCAAATTTGAATGAAACACATAGAAAGTTTTTAATTTGTCGTGATCACTGAAGAGAAACCAAATATCATTTGCAGCTAAATATTAAGCAAAGAACATAATGAAGTATAAATTTAAATATTGGTTTATTTAAACAGTGAATAATGTTACTATGGGTTCCATATCGATCTTCTAAGGAAACCAATGTTTTATATTTTCATCTCAACAACGGATGTTTGATGCTCAATTAAAATGCTGTGAAGTTCAACTAACAAACCTTACAATATTCATATCAATGTGCGCTTTGTAAGTTATGTATGCTCATTTTGTACTAATGTTATGCTCATTTTTAAAATGTCATATCAATGCATATTTCAAAAGTATCAAATTACATTAGACTCGCATATTTAAATTAATAGTAGTGGATCATAGCTATAATTTAATAAGTTTTTATGAAAGGAAAAAGTAAGAAAAAGAAAAAGAATTAGAAGATATGAAGCAGAGATCGTGATACTCATTATTAGCCTCATAATACTCAATACAATATGTGAGATGCTCAACAAAACTACATTATTGCTCATTTAGCGGGAGCCAGGATTTTTCGCTTAAATTACAAAACTGCCACCGAAAAAATAGGTTGTTTTAATTAAATGAGAATTAATGAATTTTTAATGTGCATTAGAGCTATTATGAGCATTACAACATTTTCGATGAACATCAGACTTATTAGGAACCTACCAATATATAATAAAATTATAAATATATTTATATAAATTAATAGTATGATTCCTAGATCAAATAAGTACTTCAAAAATATGAATTAGTCTTTAAATATGGTAATAATGAGCAAAAGCAAAGAATAGTTAATATTATAATTACTATTAATAAACAATTGTAGTATGGAGTATGAAATACGTAGGATAAGTAAGATAAAAGAACAAATTATGTCATGAAGGCAAGTTGGCGAGATGGTCAGAAGGCTATATATTGAGTTTTAGGTCTAGGGATTGAATCTCCCTTGCGTTTTATTTTTTCAAATGAAGGAATCCGGGTTTGGTACTAAGCAAAGAGTTAACCGGTTTTAAAAAATCCGATGTATGTACATCCGGTTGTACAATATAGGAGCTCCAAAAGTATACTGCGTAAAATTGCGGACGGGAGGCTCTATGTCTGGCTAGGTTTTGGACTGGACGCCTGGCGACGACTTGTGCTGGCTTTAGGCAATCGACGATTACTTCTTCGGTCAAGTGGACAGAGGGATTTCGGAGGTAGATTACGGCCAAGGGTAATGGCTGCAGCAACTTTCGTTCGAAGGGACTTGGGGGCTTGATCACAAAAGGCTTAGTCTTCAGTGGCAGAGCAAGGTGCGATGGAATGGCGCAAGTATGATGATCAAGATTTGGCCTACAATCAGTTGGTTTTGGAGGAGGAATGTGAGGTGTTATTGGTTCGTCCCCAGAACCATCGCCATAGAAGGAAGGAGCAGTTAGAGTTTGGAAGTTTCTTTTAGTTATTTTTGTAGGTTATGTTTTTGTTTTTTCTTTTATCTTTTTTTTTTTATTCCGGGGGAGGGGCTGGGGGAGCCTGGGGTAATCAGGGCTGAAATTTAGCCCATTGGGTTTCAAATCTTATGTGTCTAGCGGGATTCAAACTCGAGACCTCCCACTAGGCACGATAACCTCGCAATCAGCTGTGCTTTGTTTTTTATGCTTCCGTTCAGTACTTTATTTTATTTTTTCCTGTCGAAACCGATGACAAGCAGATAATTTTTTGGTATTATATTAGGATTGTTTGAGGAAGTAATCACACTAATTTGGCCAATAGTCGCTTTGAATCTCTCACATGTTCAAATTAGCGATTAGTCTTGCTCATTTTTGGGCAGTCTCTTATATGTCTGATCAGAGAGTGAAATGACTTTTTTGAAATAATGAGTCTAAGGCTATGTTTGGCAGACATAAGTCCATGCCTTCTAGCTTTTGTAATATTTAAAAAGTATTTAAAAGCTTCTAGTTGTATGTTTGGAATGTCAATTTTTAAGAGCTATTAGAAAAATAATAGATCTTTTTTGAGATGCTACAGTAAGGATGTTTTTACTTGGATTGTAATTTATCTCAGACCAGATGAAAATGATACAGGAAGTATTTAATAAAAGTCATAGGGGTGTTTGAAAATAAAAAAAATGACGGTTTGAACCCTTTTAGCGCTTTCAAGAAATGAAAATGATGTTTGTTTTTCCGGAGAAAACCACTGAAGGAGGAGGATTATCAACAATTTAATTGTGATAATCTTGTCAATTTATTTATTTATTGATAATCTCTCTATCCACTTGACCTTCACTGAAAATTGCAACAAAGGGATTACTAAGTGACGATTACTTCCTCAGTGAAGGTCAAGTGGACAGAGAGGGATTACTTGTGCGTTGGCAAACATGAAGTACTTAAAAAGGTTAAAACAATTTGATAAAAGTCACAGGGGTGTTTGAAAAAAAAATGACGGTTTGACACCTTTTAGCGCTTTCAAGAAATGAAAAAGATGGTTGTTTTTCCGGAGAAAACCACTGAAGGAGGGGGAAGTGCCGGGAACAATTCCCAAATTTATTAAAATAAGAATAATTAAAGTTAAAACGGAGAGTTGAAATAAGAGCAGGAAAAAAGAAACATTAGCGATTAAAATCTTCAGTAGGTATCCCAACTGAAGTTCAGATGGATTTATTGTATTTATTGTGGAATATAATTGTCTTCTGAAGATAAGCCTGGTAGACTTTTGCATCCAAGTGGGATGATTTGTACCGTTTGAGAGCTTGGGCAAGTTTGTGTGGTGACTCGAACCTTGCATCAATCGGGTACAAAAAGTAATCCGATTCATTTTGCAGGTTTCTGGATTGACTTCTTGTGATCATTGAGTGTGAAGTTTAGCCCACTACATAGTAATGTTGTTGGGCTGGATTTTTTACCTGAATATTTCTTAATTAAAGCCGATTTCCAAAAATGTGACCACTTTTAATTTTGGACAAAAATGTGACTATTTTTTAAATTTAGACAAAAAAGTGACTATTTTTTAAATTTGGACAAAAGTGTGAGTAAAATAAAGTGACAGCCAAATATACATGTCACTGCCTATTTTCATGTAACTGTCGAATGTCACTGCCGCCCGTGTCACTGCCGCCGGCGCCCGTGTCACTGCGGCCACCATCGCTCATCTCTCTATCGTCATCACCACTGCCGCCTGTCACGTCGCCGACCACGGTGATACTACCGCAGTGACAACTCCACAGTGACATCTCTGTCCCAACATTTGACCACAATGACTTCTCCGCCGATGACAATCGCTGGCCACCTCCGGTCACCTCCACGGGCCACAGTTACACTGTTACACTACCACAATGACATCTTCACAGTTACAATTCCATAGTGACACAATTTCTCCGGTAGTGTATTCCAACCAGCATCCCATTCCCACTGTGTCTCCCCCACACACCGCCTACTTCCACTGCCCCTCCTAATCAACCCAACCGCGATTGAATCACCATTTCCACCGGTTAAAGCCCCAAACTGTAGCCACAAATCCGGCTCAGGGGCTCAACGATTTTAGGCGCACCAAGCCGCAAAGCCGTCTCACCAAGCCGCCGACACTGCAGCCAAACAGAAATCGGCATAGGAGGGGGGAGGGCGACGATGACGAGCGCGGAGCAGAGAAGCGGAGGCGGATGGCGACCGCCAGAGGCTTCGGTTTCCGACTGTAAGGTCGATGATGGAGGAGCGATGGAGTAAACCGTGAGATTTGGATACTGAAGAAGCGTATATATGTGGTCTCTTTTTTGTAAATTTTAAAATGGTCATGTTTTTGTCTATCAAAACCTTATAGGTAATATTTGTGTCATTCTTTCTTATCAATATAATCTCTGAATATTCCTCGTAATTCTTGGATGATAATTCCATCTCATCCAAGTAGCAAACGAGGAAAACTAACTTGTAGGAAATAGTTTGTGATTATGATGATAAATTGTTTTGGCTTTTAGCATGTTCTAGATTGTATGGGATAAATTTGATAGTTGTTTTTTAATTGAAAATAAGAAAATAATCAAAACTATCTAATTGTTGTTTAAAACACAAGAAAGATTGAAAAATTATAACCTGACCTAAAATGGTTGTAATTTTCTCAAAAACAACCAGATAATATAACCAAGAATAATTAGAAACTTGTTTTAAAATGTGGTGTATATTTTAATTTTTTTAAAAATTTAAACACATTATTATTGTATTTTTTCATAATTGATCACGAGACCCAACATGATTCGAGTTGGCTTGTGAGCTGTGACCAAAGTTATTTGATTAGCTCAATATTTAGAATAACATAGACTATCGCACCAATTTCACATTTTGTCACGTATTTGACTTTGAACACCTTTGAAACATGACTATTATTTTTTCTCATGTATGATCTTTTCTATAGATATTTATGATGGTTAAAATCATCGAAATGACATTGAAAAATTGAACAAATAAACTAGAAATGCTCAAAAAACATTAATCAAGTACTAAAAAGTGGACGTCCACTGAAGATGTAAACTAAATATAAAATTGACATAAGACCAGTAGAATGAAATTAATTCCTACTCCATATTTTTTAAACATATTAATGCCTCCACAATGGTGATTGTATCATTGTAAAGTTTCATTTTGGAAGCGCACACTTCATATTTACCATATTAAGATTACATACACGTTCACAAACAAAAAGGTAAAGGAAATGAAAATAAAATTGACGTGCGAGACACAAACATTTTGTGAACATGACAGCAAATTTATGAACATGAACATGTCAACTTTTTACAGAATAATTTATAAATTCATTTGTTGATGACGCGGCAATGTAGACTATGAATAAATAAATAAATTGACAAGATTATCACGAATGCTCTTAGAACCTTTGTATGTATGACAATATTTCTTGACATATCCAGGCTTCTAGTTTGGCTGCAAAATCATATACACTGCAGACACAACCTATAAGCGTTTGGATAAGATTGTGGCAACACTGTTTTCCAACAAGCTAGAATTACATTTACACATTCATTGATCCAAAACCAGCTACCACTCCTACCAGGGTGATATACCTTTCATCAGAAACACATACCATTACCATTCATGAAGGGAAACAGGAGGGCCAAATATACACCAAAATCACTGCCCAACTACTACACCTTACACATGGAGGGAAACACCTTTGCATATGAGAAGCCTCTGTTTTTTGCTAATAATTCAGCAAAGAATGTTTTAGTCTCAAAACAATTTTTCCCTTCTCCATGCTCAGTTTTCCACCCGTTACCAACCAATGACCAGGAAGATCTTGTGGGCCTTTGCACCTCTCAGTCATGTCAACAAATTTTGCCAACTTATTGTCAGCCATGTTCACCCCAGAAACTACTACGCTTGAATCACCACTAGCAGTTCGTTTTTTTGACTTATCGTCTACGGTGTGGTCCCACAATGATCTTCTAACCGTGCACCCTGGCACCCTCGAATATAAGAGCTTCATATACAAAACGTTTCTTGACCCGAAATCCCACACTCCAAGCTGTGCCCCCGTCACTATGTACACACCGGAAAGGTCACCTATGAAAGTTTCGGGGCAGTCAATTGGAGCGGTGCTTACATGCGAGAAGTTTTTCCATTTCACGGGCTCGAACCATCGGCTATCTTGTTCCTCGGGTCCTTGCCACATGGGTGCGCCAATAGCGATGTGGGAGTCCCAATATGGTTGAATGAGCTTAGGGAGAGATAACAGATGTTGAAGATGGATGCTCAGTCGGTTCTTCTTTACCCCTTCCAGGTTTAATCGCATCCCAGTCACCGGCTTTCGCCCAACTGAAATCTGAGATTTAAAACCAGTAAAATACTTTACATCAATTATGGCTCCATTATGATGACAACTTCAAAATTTACATAAATTTATAGTGTTGACTGGTTTTAGAAAGAAATAATGACAGACACATGACTAACATAAAAATAATGACTTCTGATGTGCAATGACCATAATGGTATTCCAAAATGGGTGTGGTGACTATGATGATGTAATATTATAGAAAACCCCTTTTTAGAAAATCAACTGGCACTACATATTTCAAGCGACTACATTATAAGCATTTTATTGGAAGTCTCTTTAATACTTTCTAAATTGATAGAGAAAAAAACTGGATCTTGATGGTGAGATGCTGCAATGATACAAACAAGGAACAATATTCATTTTGTAATTGTAAGTAACAAATGTGATAGCTATATGGCATTACTTGTTCATCATGTTACAAACAAAAACCACCACTTTAGACAACATATTGAGATTACCTGCTCTTGGCTGACATAAAGCTTTTGACCCATCATGCTAAACTGCAGTGAAGGGCAAACAGGTTCCTTTCTTTGTAGACCAGGATGCCTGTCCTGAAGAGGTGCCCATATTCGAGGGATCTGAAACTCTAGGAAATATCTCAGTTCTTCAATTTGAGGCTTGTCTACAATCAACAGTATCAGAATCAATAGCCATCAATTAGGATAGTTTGTAAATTAATAACCCCGCCTTCCCACAAAATGGTTCCTAATTTCCTTTTCACCCATTTCTTTCATGTAAAAAGTTGGGTGGTTCATACTATTTCACCCTCTTCTGCATAAATCTGAACCACACTAATTTTAAAAGGGAAACAACGGAATGAAGGGAGTAGTAAGGTGGGATGTGGAAATTTGTGGTATGACACCCTTACATTCTACGTATAGATTTATGGCACGTGTCAAATGCTCTTTTCCCTTGATTCCTTCGAGGAGCATTGCGATTGGAAAAAATGACATCTCAATGACATCAGGTGAAGATTTGACCGTTTTTACCCAATTAATGTGGCTTTGCTCCAGATCATCTCCTCCCCTTCTTCTGAAAATGACTGTAACATCCTGCATTAGACCCATCCAAAAAATATTTCAGCCTTTCAGCATTCCCTAATCACATAATCACGTGCCCACTCACATGCATTTGGTCAACGCACTTTGCAGAGTAACATCACATGAAAGGATTTTATCATATTGGATTATTAGCTTATTTTATCCCAAATTATCATTAAATTCACAAATATATCCTATTCTTTCACTTTTATTAAAAAAAGACTCAAACTTCATCTTTTTCAACAATTATGCTTTTCTTTTTTGTATTTTCAAAATTTCACATTTTTATCAATACCAATAAGATATAATCAATACAAGTTTGTAAACTTAAAACTAAAAGAAGTGAAAAAATATGAAATATAAATATGATTTTCTTCTTCAGTTTTACTAATTCAATTATTAAAAGTGTAATTGTTAGAAAAATTGAAGTTTGAATCTTTTTATTTTATAATAAAAGTGAAAGTATAGGATAAATCTGTGAATTTGATGATAGTTGAGGATATATTTAGCTAATAATCCTATCATATTATCCTCATGCCATGATGAATGCTCCTTATTAGAATGTTGGTGCGGTATAATAGAAAGAACCGAAAAGGAACTTCCTCCAGATCGTAGGGTCTGCTTAGAATGAGAAAAAGACCAAAGAAGCCAAATAGAAAGAAAAAATAGAGAGAACAATGGGAAGGAAAGAAATTTTGAGGGAATTAAAGAATAAAACTCAAAATCAATATGTAGTATATATTTATTTTACAGAATTGTTCAAATTCATTTTATTTATTTATTTATTTTTATTACATAATGACCAAGTCATAAGAGATCTAAATATCTAAAAGCATATTTCATTTTCCTTTGTGTTTCCCAACGTAAACCCAAACATAAGAAATAGACTACGTCAAGGAGAGCGTTAAGAGTGCAAAGTACAAGGATACAGTTCAATGTGGCACACCTTCATTGTATAATGATCATATATCTAACTTACCATCAGCCAATGAATTTGCGCCACATAAAAATTTCTCCCTATATTGTACATTTACTGTCCTCACCAAATTACTTGTATAAATACACCTTCTTAAGCTTTACTTGTTTTACTTGCCCATGCATACCATGACCCAAACATGCCCTAATGGAACACTAAGCTCTTAGACATTACGTAGTATTATAATTAAAACCCCATAAAGTATGTGCAATAACATATCTTAATACCTCTTTACCATTGCCAGCAAGAGATGGAGCACTAATAGGCTGGGGGTATAACCCATGGCCGTTGAACAAAGATGGGTCACTGCCCTAAAAAGTCAAACACTAAGTAAGGGTTGGAAGACAAATATGCTAAAGAATGCTAAGCGAAGCAAAATGCTCAATTAAGAAAGGAATAAGAAGAGACTAGCCTTATCCCTATACATCAATAACCCAGAGTTTGTAAGGTGGCTCTCAATGCTTGAAAACCTTTGATTTCCAATATCTTGAACATAACTCTTTATCTCTACCATAGATAGAGGAGACGATAGATGCTGCTTAACATAAATTACATCTTTACCACCAATAGTGATGGATGTAATAATATGTGTCCCAAAATTTTCAATGAAACTGAAATGGAACAGAAAACTACATTAGTGTTAATGAAAGATAACAGCAATTGAAATGATGAATACTTGGCAGTTGGCACATCATAACCTTGCCAATGCGGGTGGGTCCCATGACGTTGGAACTGCTCTTCTAACATTTTCTTGCAACACCAGAGGCATTTTCATCAGTTGAACTCTAGCAAGTGGCATGAAAAACCCATCAATACAAAGGGTCTTTGTGGTGGCAGCATCTATTTCCTTTGAACCGGTGAAACTGAATGCAGCATTGAAACTACCAAGAGGGGCATGGCCTGACAGGTTGGCCTTTCTGTTGAAGAACTCCACCATCTGCATCAGAAGAGTAGAAGACACTATAGTTTAGTTACTGCGAAAAGCCAAAAACCAATACAGGATTAGACTAAGACCATAGGTACTAAATCATCATCATTATTACCCCGATGCTGCAAAGGCTCCCACCTAAAGTGGGGTAAGGGGAAGACCATAGGTACGAAATGTTAAATTTATTTGTTTCCTTAACTAAATCAAACATACTGGCGTTAGACACTTATTGTTGGGGGAAAACAAAAAATGCAATGAAAATTTGCTTCTGTTGTTTAAATAGAACTCTTTTTTCCCAGGCACGAATAAAAAATAGACACAACTATGACAAACAAATGAAGGAAACTCATACTGAATTTCAGAACAGCAAAGTTAATCAAATGTACCTCAGGATAGGTGCAAATGCCAGAGCCATCACGCCCACCGGTCTCCTGGGTATTCATTATATCCCTTGAAACATTAGGAACAAATATATTTCCATACAAGCAAACATCCCTAGTGCGTTCTTCATCAATCTCAACAACCCTTGAGCCAGCCGTTCCCTTACAGTAGAGCAATCTTGTATCATAGTTCACATCAAAACCCCTTCCCAATGCCTGCACTGCATTTAAAGCAGTGTGCAAAGCTGCTTCCTTTTCCTCCATTTCATCACCTCCTCAAACCCCAACTCCCCAATACTATATTTTTATATGCACAAAGGGTGAACTTTCAAATGCCAAACAAAAACACTCAGTTTGAATAAAAGAATGTAATGAATACATAAGAACAAAGAAAAGTTTGATTTGATCCGCTCCAAGCTATACTGTAGTTATGCCAAAAATAGAGATTCAGCCCTTTTCCAATCTGTGATGAGACAAGCTACACACTTTATCACGCTCAGCCCAAAATATCCTCCTCCATGGACATACAAGAAGATTGACTGAGAAATACCAAGATAGGTTTGAACTAGATATTTCAACTAAGCCTAGATCTTGAATCTTCTAAACCTTCCAAATTCTTCTGATCTCTCTCAGTATATCTATCTTTACATTTGTATATCGGACAAGTGTGCTTCCCTCCCCCATTGCCAATCTATGGTAGCTCTCTACTGTGTATTTTTGGTGTTTGCAATATCTAACCACTGTTGTTCAAAGTGTCATCGGCTCCTGACTTGGATTTAGTGTTCCTTTTACGCGATTGATCACTAAATTCGTTGATCTACTTGGTGAGAAGGGGTTGAGTTTATCATACGACTCGTAGAGGATGGGAAGGAGTACACGACAGTAGTATGACCGTAGAAGGTGTGAGTGTATGACTTTGCCGTAGAAGGGAGTTACTACAAAGAGACAGTTTTTGCCAATTTTTGTCTCTCCACTACTGTGTCATTGACACTTTTATTACTTGACTTTGACCCTCCAATGTTGTGAAAGAGACTTTTTTAGTCCCCGACTTTGAATTTCCTCACACCAAGTTTCTGGAGTATTGTCAAATTGACACTTTTAGTCCTTCCAGTATCATTTTGTAGAATAAGTGGAAGGTAAAAAATGTCACTATAATTGAAGGACCACAAAAGTGTTACTTTTATGAAAATCAAAAGACTAAATATGGAAAATTTCTCATATATAAGTACTAAAAGGTCATTTGCACAATAGTTGAAGGACTAAAAAAATCAAAATCGAATGCCAAAAGTGTCATTGTAATTATAGTCGGATGACAAAAATGACAAAAACTTTACTGTATATGTTGGAGGGATCAATACAGTATTTTTATACTAAAACATCTTAGAAATGTCCACAATTACTTTTGTACTTCTTACTTGTATAAATAATAATTAAATACTACGAAGTAATTGTTTTTTGATCTGGCAAGATAGTGGCTCAATAATAAAACACTACTTAAGAGTTCGAGCAACCCCAAACAAGGAATGTTAGCCAGGACCGGTTCTGGGGGAGGGCAACAGGGACGACCACCCTAGGCCCCAAAAAATATAGAAGAAAAAATAGGCCCAAAATCCTTTTTTGTATATTGTGTGAGTAGGCTTCTTCTTTTATTCTTAAGTTCAATTAATTAAGCACAATGTTTAATTTTATTGACAATTTGAAAATTTAAAACATATATAGAAAAAATAAACAAAGCCAAGTTTTAAAAAAAAAACATTAATTTAATTTTATGTAGAACCGGTTTTAGTTTTTAAAAGCAATACAACTGTTGCTGGATCAATAAAAGACACGCCTCTTCACTCTTCACATCTCTTTAGTCATTAAGGCTTTTTATTTATTTATATATAATTATTTTAGAGCCCGTGGCTCCCAAATCTCATCTCAATTATTTATTTGTTTCCAAATTGAAAAAAACTATATCTGAGTTCCTAATAGTAGTTAAAGAGGACGACATCTTGGCGGCCAAACATTTTCTCTTTGAAAACCTTCATTCTTTGGAGGTTTCAAACTTGAAATTCTTAGCAGTCAATAAATCATTCTCAACTTATGAATTCAATATGTAGTAATATTTATTTTCATTTATCTTTTCAGTTGTAACTAAAAGAAAGTTTAGTGTTGTTATATGTAATATTTTTATTGTTTGTCATACTTATTAGTGGAAAGAAGATTGTCTATGAGTTTTGCTTCAAATTGTTCTACGAGAAACATTTTTAAGTAATTTTTTTTCTTTTTATTCGATACTCGTGTTGTTATTTTTGCCTAACTATGTAACTTAAATAATAATAAAGTGATCCTCGCCTTTATTTTATAAACTTCGTTAGATACTTTTATTATAATTTATATGTAAATAATTGTATGGTTTACGGTTTATCTTGGATATGAGCCCGAATTAGCGTATCACCCATAGGTCCATAAATGGACAGGACCGACCCTGATGTTAGCATAGAAAGACAAAGACAATGAAGGAGCTTTGGTTGTGAAGGAGTTTTCAAGCTCCTAGTGTGGACAAAACAGGGGTAGAACAATAAAACTATATTTTCCACCATTATTTACTTATCGTTTTTTCTTTTTTCTGTTTTCTATTGTGTTGGATTTCGAGATTGTTGTTCTTCATATTATGATTGTTAATTTGGTAGGGTTAGAACGGAGTGAGGTCAAACATAATTTGATAAACCATTTTGGTTGTCAACATTTGAGTTGCACTCTCCAGATAGTTGTATAGTATCTGATACAAGTGTTTTACTAGTAACCGTGCTGGTTTTCATCATTTTAATATAAGGCCCTTCCTACATATCAGATTTATGAATGATTTTTATTCACCTCTACAAATTTAAAAAGATATAAGGGTTATTAATTTTTACAATCTATTACAGACACATACTTATATATTAAAATGAGTTTTAAACACATATATAAAGACCTAAATGTTATCAATCAGACAGGTCAAGTATTTCAAACATGTTGTACTAGGTACTAAATGACCTGGCTCTTTCAATAACTGATATATATTCTGGCCAGTCGTTGCTCCATTGTTGGGTCCCGGAGCAGATTATAAACAAGAAAGGCTGTGTATTTATTGCAACAACCGATTATGTGAACCCCTGAAAAGTTACTAATGCTACAATTGATGAAAACACTGTACAATTCTGAAAAAACGAAAAATGCAACACATTTGTCTTTCTCAATTTCTTGACGCATATACCTCTGATCTACAAATATGTGGCATTCATTGAAAAATGCAATACAGAGTATAAAACTAGTTGATATTTTATCATAACTCATGCAAAATATACCCATGGATGAAGGGGTGATTTTATTTATCCATTTACTCAGTCATGTTGTAATGGCCCTTTTCCCAATTGAAAATAAATAATGAACCACTCCAGCTAGTAAACCACGAGTATGAATCAAGATAGTTGTTGTTATGATTCATTTTCTTAAGAGCCCATGATGAGCTCCAGGCCTAAAAAAATAAGAATGAAATATTGTTGAAGCTCCTGATGTGGTGATTCCCTGGAATTTCTAAATGGAGTTGTATCTGTTTGTGGTAAGTTCTAAGTGGCTATTTTTTTCTTCTAGTGGTGATCGGCTTTCAGCAGGCAGTATGGTTGAAACACGACCAGAGGAAGGTGATGAGATTTGGATGATTCTCTGTGTTTGACTTTATTAGTTGTGGATTTCAGATTCTAATAGCTTGTGTACAATTGTCATTTCTTGAGGAGTGTAGCAGGCTATTCGCCAATGATGGAAAAAGATTAGCTCTAATAGCAGATTTCAGGGTTTGAGAGTTCGGTCTCATCCTCAATCGTTGATAACTTCGACTGGAAAGGTTGAACCGAGTTCAGTCACATCATGAGTCATTGATAAGTCCAGAAAACTGATTACATATATCTAAAAAGCAGTGATGATAGCACTAAAAGCATATAAATGCCTTATGGTGATTGTGTTGTTGGGGTGGTGAGGGTTTTGTGGCTGTGAGTCAGTGATGCAGAAAGCTTTGAGTTTGTAGTGGACTGAAAGAAGAAATAATACAATACTTACACCTTTATGTAAAGATTCCTTCACTAGCAAGATCAACAAGAACAGAAATGATTTATGTATTGAACGGTTTAAGACCTCTCTTTGAACTTTTCCCACTCACAACTATGACGGACAAACTACTCTATTATTGTGAATACAAATGTAAACTCATTCACCTGAGAAGGGTCATGTTATAATGAATTTTTCTAATGTATGGGTCTTTTCCTGCTCACAACAATGAGGGATGAACTATTCTATTATTGTGAATACAAATGTAAAGTGTAAACTTATTCACCTGAGAATGTTTATAGTTAATTTCTCTAATGGTCGGGTGGTGTGTCCCAGGCCCTCCTCAATTGGTCTAACACATGGATTCGCATTTGTATAAGCATGTCCTGCGCAATATCATCTATTATGTACAAGTGTTATTCTCGCATTTGTATCATCTATTATGTACAAGTGTTAAGCATGCCCTCTTCTTGTTGTATGATGGTGTACTATGATTTAAATTTAAAAATACAGAATATAAATATGGTTTGTGCACATGCATAATGTATTGCACCCCAAGACTTAAAGTCAATATAGACCTCCTCGGACCATCCGGCTCCTTGGCCAAGCACTTTCCAGTCGGGTGCCCATTCTCACTCTCAACTCGTGGTATTGGACATTGTTGTGATCTAGCCCATCTAATAGAGATCCGAGCATCAAGTCTCAGAGGTGTCGTTCCATCTAGGGGTTGTATACGAATCAAATAATTTATGCTCTGTTCGGGATTCGAATTCGAAAAATTCAAATACAAATACAAATTAGAAAACTAAACTTGATTTGAATTGTTATCAAATACAAATGCGAATATCAGTATATTCGATTCGAATGTTAATCGAATATATTCGATTTATAATAGTGCTAATATTAATAATAATGATAGTAGTAATAACACTATAATAACTTTTAAAAGCTAAGTATACCCTCAAAGTGTAACCCATATATATATACATTTACGTATACACATTCCAAGCCAATTCGTAATAAATCGGAAGTATCATAAGGAGTAAGGGTTGTAAACGAAACAAATTATTTTAATTCAATTCGTGATATAGATTCATAAACTATGATTTAAATTTAAAAATACAGAATATAAATACGAATAGAATTCAGATTTTTGGTTCAAACATATTTCAAATAAGAATACAAATAATTATGTATTTGATTTGAAGAATAACCAAATATATTCGTTTATACATAAACAAAACCAACTATTTAATATGTGTGTGTGCATCAACTACCCATTATATGTGTGTGTAGCATAAACTATATATCTAATGGAGTTTTTTTATTATCAACAATACTAAATACCTAACATAAAATTAGAGTCTTTGACTTTGATATATATATATATATATATATATATATATATATATATATATATATATATATATATATATATATATATATATAAGGTTTTGGTTCAAATAAGAACACGATCTTATGTGAGAAATGAGAACGAATCTGGACCATTAGATTTGCTATAAGTGAAACTCGGTGTGCATTAG